>OW052182.1:81721457-82321457 GCA_932526625.1 Rhingia campestris
TTCCAAACACGAAGTAGTGTATCTGAAAAAATTGACATTTAGAGGTATTTGGAGTATATTTCTACCGGTTTTTATTTATCATCATACGAAATGGCGTATCTGTAACTCTCAAACAGTTATAGTTTTATTAAATTGATTTTAACGCTTTAACGCGTGATCCAAGTAGAGATACTTTTTCAATTGCCTTTTTTGACAGATCACGTGTGAGTCGTGTCATGCTGTCATGTTATTTTTGTTTAGTATTGTTTGGCATTTCATAATGGAAAGACTTACGCGTGAACAACGTTTACAAATTGTTCAACTTTATTATGAAAATTCACGTTCTGTGAGGAATGTGTTTCGTGCACTTCGCTCAACTTATGGTCAACATAATCGGCCTACTGAGCGTACTATTCGCAACACCATCACCCATTTTGAGACCCAGCATTCATTATTGGATAATATTCGACCGAATAGACCACGTCCAGCACGCTGTAAAGAAAATATAGCGGCCGTAGCTGAGAGTGTACACGAAGACCGTGGAGAGTCGATTCGGCGCCGTTCGCAGCAACTCGGACCATGATAACCGACTATTTGATGCCTGAAATTGAAGCTCGTGATCTCGGCGATATTTGGTTTCAGCAAGACGGCGCCACTTCCCACACATCGGATCAATCAATGCACTTATTGAGAGAACATTTCGGTGAGCACATAATTTCACGTTTTGGGCCGGTCGATTGGCCACCAAGATCGTGTGATATCACACCGTTTGACTTTTTCCTGTGGGGATATGTAAAGTCAAAAGCTTATGCCGACAAACCCACTTCGATTCAGGCCTTGGAGGAAAACATCACGCGTGTCATTCGCCAGTTACCAGTCGAAATGCTCGAACGAGTGATCGAAAATTGGACTCAACGGATGGACGTCGTAGCAACGGCCAACATTTGATAGACATAATCTTCAAAAGATAAATGCCAAAGAATGTTCTTTCAAATGATAATAAACATTCTCCATTCAATTTGAATTTTCTGTGTTTTTTTCTTTAAAAAAGTAGGGAACCTCGAAATGGATCACCCTTTACAAGAATCAGCGATACTTTTTGAAATCAAAACGTAAAATCGATACTAACGCCATGTTGATTTGAACTGTTCGGTCTGCTTCAAAGAGGTAGTTGCCCCACCCCTACCTATTGCAAAAGCGGACCTTCTGTTTTATGCCATATCCAGCCATATATCATATAACAATACAATAAACATCTGCACACTGAGTAATATGTCACTGATTGATTGGCTTGCCAAACCACAACTCCTTCATTTATCTTACAACCGCTATTGGCCCTGAAGTTTCATATTTAATTCTTCTTTACAAATGCGCATCTCATAAATACAATCCTTATCCTGTCATCCCTACACCAGCTCTCTAAAACCGCATTGATGAATTGCGTATTTTAAATTTGCCCGCCACTTGAACAGATGACTTCCTCCAGATTCAGGAAGAGTATTCCCCTCCTCTAGGTAGGTTTACCAGTCTAGAAATGAAATTCTATTGTTCATGACAAAGGCTGCATGTAATTTTATTTCGTTTGGGTTGTTCCCAGCGCCCACTGATTCGTAGCATCGCAGTGAGCAACCCAGAGGAAAGAACAGCAGGCAAAACTGGCACATCCAAGGAAGCGGATTAAGTCGAACCGTAAGGATACTTTAATAAATCAACCAAAAGCACTTCCTAACCGGGTGGTAGCCATAAGGAGCACCGCCTGCCTTTTTCGCACCGTTGATCAATGAAGAGTACGAAGAAGTAGTAGAGTATACCTACTGCCAGCGAGGAAGTTCTTATCAATGATTTTTATTCTCACAGCAGGATATTCGTAGGGGTACAGTTAGCTGCGACTGTGAAAACTTTTCAAGATGCAGTCTGCACACGAATGACCATCATTGCCACAAATCTTCTCCTGATTTAATGTGAAATCATTACTTTTTACTTTGTGCTTGTAATATGCGCTCCATAAGCGTAGATCTTCCGTACTCCTATAGTGCTACTCCTAGTACATTCTTCTTTAGTCCTGTTCGTTATCGTTTTTTTTTTTTTTGTTATATCCTGGGGTTCTTCCTTTTGTTCTTGTCTATGTGCTTGTTGAGTAAAACTTTAACTGGTGGACGGGACGAAAAAAAAAAATAACCCTGACCATAATTGAATTATGAAAGCTACCCTGTTGGTCGGTGGTAGAGCTAGCTGGTGGTGGTCGTGCTGCTCCTTGAGAGATTAAAGTGTCCAATAAGCACGTAATGATGCACACTATAAATTCATCTCCAGAATTAGGTATTGAGTTCTTAACTTTTCTCCCACATTGTTCAAAAACGAAAAAAAAGAAAGAAAGTCAGTGCTGCCAGCGAGGGTGGAACAACAAATTTAAACGCTTGAACTCAGCTTTTCTCGATAGAAGAACTTACCCACCTATCCGATAGGGAGCTGTATCAGCTGATACTCTGTCCTTGAAAAAATGTTTTTTTCTTTTGTTGTATTGATTTATGCGGTCGGTGTGGTTCCTGGAGTGAGACATTTTTAAAGTTTTTAAAAATAAATGTTTTTTTAACTTCAGTGCTTTGATAAACGATTATAATTCCTACGCTATATGATGATTTATAAGTAGCAGATGTTGATTCTCGCAAACAAAAAAGTTAAATACTTCGGAAAACAATGATTAGTGATTGCAGGGTGTTAAAAACTCACCAGAAACATGCAATATTTGAGAAAAAGTTTACAACATCATGAAGTCTTAATCTTTCCAATAAAAACACCCTAAAAGAAGGAGATAAAAAATTAAAAATTTTAAGCTTAAAACTTTAAAAAAAAATTCGATGTAAAACAGTTTTGCTAAGTTTGTTTGGAAAGTTTTAAAGTCAAAATATTTGGTAATCGCAGTGATCAATGAGTCTTCATAATGCGACTTAGGGGTGGGTATATAAACACCAGTCTTCTATTACTATGTTGTAGGCTTTTTCTGTATAAAGGATGATTTAATTAGCTCTTTTAATATTAACCAGATGCTATTGTGTTTTCGATTTTGAGAAAGATACGCATTTCCATCGGGTAGACACAGAATATTGTCACTTTGAGTGACAATGTTAGTGACAATCCGTCAACCTCCATCCACTACCGTTGCCAAGAAATCAGCAATGAAATCTAATTCATTCAAGAGTAGAAGCCAGACGTTGCTTTGAGAATTTTTAACTTGAAATCGATTTTTATATAGAAAAATTGAATTTGGTAATTGGACATATGAATATTTTTTTTTGGTTTATACAGGGTGGCGCACCAATTGTGCTACAATAAGAAATTCAAATAACTTTTTTTTTAATCGATGTATTTCATTTTTTTTTTTTATTGGTTAGAAAATTAAATTTTATTTTAAATAGTTAGTTGTTTTTAAAGATTATAGATCGCAAATGACCTCCACGCTCTCCCACGCATATGCGGCACCTGATCAAAAAATTATTCATTGCGGCCTGAAGAGTTGAAGTTGGGATCGCCTCAATTATTGTCGTTATGGACTGCTTTAATTCAGTTAAATTCCTGGGCTTCGTTTTATACACCTCTTGCTTGACATAACCCTATAAAAAGAAGTCTGGTGCAGTCAGGTCAGGTGACCTTGGGGGCCAGCGAAGAGTGGAGTTCCTAGAAATTAATTTTTTTGCGAATTTTTTGTTTAGCTCCGCCATAACTGGTCTGGCTGTTGCTCCATCTTGCTGAAACCAAACGCTGTTGAATGGTATACGTCTTCGGCGCAGTTCTGGGTAAAAAAAACTCCTTCAACATCTTTAAATAACGGTCCCCATTGACAGTAACGGTTACACCGTTTTCTTCAAAGAAGTACGGCCCGACAATACACCTTGATGAAACTGCGCACCACACAGTGACTCGTTCTGGGTGCAGTTCCGTCTCATGCATTCGGCATTCCGATTCGGCAAACATGTTTACAAACCTCATAGTGGTCCATCTACTCGGGAGATTACCGCCAAACTCCCGCCTAAATTCCCTTTGGACGGAAATGACGGACTGCAAAGCATGGTACCGTTGCACTATCCAAATTCTTTTTTCCGTATCCCAAGCATCCATTTTTATAAATCTAAATAGTAACCTACAAAATAAAAAAAAAAATAAGCCGATTACTCACACAGAAATAAAGTTATTACGTTTTATTTTTGTAGCACGATTCGTGCGCCACCCTGTATTTAACGCGTACTCAAGGCGCTATGAACAACCTTTTTAGAAAAAAAACGCAAATTGGTGCAATAGGCTTGTTAGTACTTTTTTTCTCTCAACCATACCATGTGCGTGTTGTTATTCTTGCACGACGCGATGGCGGGGAGTCCCGTTTTGTACCAAATCCAAACGCCAGAGTTGGGATAAGGTTTTCTTGTGAAAAACATTGAGGAGTTGTTACTAATAGTAATCGAACCCAGACCTTCTGCGCTGCAAATCATCGCACTAACCATCGCGCTACTGAGCCCCCATATAAACCCCTTTATACACGCTGCCTGGTAATCTTTGCCACATTAAGGATTTTCTTATTTTTATCACATATACAATTTATTTTAATCTTATGCAATGTTTTTGAATAATTTTTTAAAATCATAGTGTGCTAAGTGACGCATGCGCAGCATTTTATCAGAAAATATTTTATCACTGCCTGAAAAGTTGAAGTGGAAAACACTTCATTATCGACCGATTTCAAAAAGTAAAAATCAAGAGGATTTAGGTCTGAAATCCGGGGCTCAACAAAATGTGGAGTTTCTTGAAATAATTATATCTTAACATGTTTGCTGCAACAAGGGTTGCCATAAAAGAAATGTGGAAACACCGGACAAGATTCTCATAAAGCGGGACATTTAAAAATATTTGTAAAGTAAAAACACAATAACAACATTTTTATAAATTCTTTGTAAAAAAACAGTTTATTTGTATGTTACTCAGTCAGCAATGAAACTTTTAAACAGATTTTAAAAAAAAATATGGAAGAACAGGACGAAGAATTAATTTAAAGTGCTATAAAAAAAATCTCAACGAGTGGACAAAACAATGTGGGCTTGGCATCAACCCCCAGAAAACGGAACTCGTTCTCTTTACGAACAAGAGGAAGATACCAATATTCGACCTACCGGCTATCGATGGGACTACCCTCAATCTAGCAGATAGAGCAAAGTACCTGGGTGTCATTCTTGATAGAAAACTCAACTGGAACCTAAATGTGCGCGAGCGCATTAAAAAGGCCACAATCGCTTTCTTTACGTGTAACCGAATATTCGGAAAAAACTGGGGTCCGAACCCCAAGATCATCCTATGGATGTACACGGCCATTGTGAGACCTATATTAACATATGGGGGGCTTGTCTGGTGGCAATCCACAAATAAAGTCACCCATCTGAAAAATATGACAAAGGTACAAAGGATAGCATGTGTGGGCGCTACTGGCGCAATGTGAACCACACCAACAGCGGGACTGGAAACCATCCTTAACCTGCTACCGCTAGACCTTTACTTGCAAGAATCTGCAGCCAAAAGTGCTCTTAGAATCAGCGAGCTCAACTGCTGGAAATCGAACTCAGGAGGACATGCCCAAATTCTACACAGATACCTGGGCTCAGCTGGATCCTCTGACTACATGCTGCCTCACCATGACTTTCAAAGACCATTCTCCTGCATCCTCCCAAGCAGAGAGGAGTGGGAGAGGAACGAATTGGGCCCCGAAACCATATCCATCTACACTGATGGTTCAAAAATGGATGTAGGCGTTGGAGCTGGAGTGTTTTCAGAAACACTTAAGCTAAACAGCTCCTTTCGTCTCCTTGAGCACAGCAGTGTCTTCCAAGCTGAAATATTGGCAGTAGCAGAGGCAGCCAAAGCGACCTCAATGGTGGCGATACCACCAGATGATATCACCATCTTTATTGACAGTCAGCCTGCAATAAAAGCTATCTCTGCTGTCGAAATAAAATCTCGGCTTGTGAAACGTTGTCGTGAAGAGCTAAAGGTTCCTGGCGTCCAACATAATGTTAAGCTCTGCTGGGTCCCCGGACACAGAGGCATACAGGGCAATGAAATTGCTGACGAACTGGCAAGAAAAGGATCTGCCTCCAGCATTGACCAAGCAGACCAGTCTGTCAAACCACCACTATGTGACCTCAAATCTCGGGTGGGACAGAAAACACTGATCACTGCCAAAAACAGGTGGAACTCCCTTCCCACCTGTGAAACTTCCAAAAGGATGTGGCCTGAGTATGACAAAGCCAGAACCCATAAACTACTTCGTAGAAACAGGAAATCCGTCTCTACTTTAGTTGGGATTCTTACTGGGCACAACTTACTAAAAAGCCACAAACTGAAAATGCATCTCATAGATGATGACCTCTGTAGAGGCTGCGGTGATGAAGAAATACACGAGGACACCCTCCACTTTCTGTGCCACTGCCCAGGCCTCAGCCAATTAAGAATGAGAACCTTAGGAAAATACTTTTTCCATGACCTCACGGATCTATCCGAAATCCCTCTCCCTAATCTTTTCAGGTTTGCATCAACATCTGGATGGCTGGAAAGAGGCTAACAACAATGGACAGTAACGGGACAATGAATGAACCAACCACACAAGTGGACCCCCAACGGGCATCACAATGGGTCTATATTGACCTGAGTGCGATGAGGGAAGACACACACCGTCTGCCTCATCAACCCACCAACCTAACCTAACCTTAGCACTATAAGAAAACTAGAAAGTTAACGAGCGCAAATACCAGCTGACAAGTGACAGTGCAGGTTAATATTTTAACAACAGAGATAGTGTCTTCAATAACAATTGTTGCGAAATTTCAATTGGTAGCGGTCAGACCAGAAAATTGAATACTTACAAGATTTAGTCAACTTCGCAGTAGCGCATTCTGTCACTCCGATTTTCCAAGACCTTGTTGATGGTCTGTAGCGGGCTGTACGTATTACTTGGATGATATTTGCCCTAAATGCTTGAATCGTTTCCGGATTGTTGGCATAAAATTGGTCCTTCACGGTTTCCCATAAAAAGTCCAAAGGGCTCAAGGCTACCAATTAACATCGGCAAGAGGGATGATTACACGATTTGAAAATTTGGTTTGCAAATGATCGACTGTAGCATAGCGCGCCATCCTGCATGAACCAGAGGTCATCCAAACTCATGTCTTCAATCTCAGTAAGAAAAAAGTCGGTTAACATGGCTCTGTAACGCCCACCATTGATCGAAACTTTCTTCCCAGCACCATTTTCGAAGAAGAATGGTTCATTGATGCCACCACTCCACAATCCCCACCAAAACATCACTCTCTCTGGATGGATCGGCTTCTCGACAATAACGTGCCCCAGAGGCGTCAATTTTGTTTGTTAACATATCCTTATCAGAAAAGATGATTTTTATTTTAAACTAGCACTCGCTTTGGAAATATGTTTTCAATATTTCTCAACGTCAGGATTTCAGGGAAACAGCAATTAAAAAGAAACTAGATGGCCTAAGATAGAAATAAAAATGAAGATGTCAAAAAAGTGGAACATTGACGGGGCAAAGGTTCAAAAGCGGGACTGTCCCGCCAAATGCGTGATATCTGGCAACCGTAGTTGCAATTCTGCCATAAGCCTGGTAACATTAAGGTTGAAATGGTTATTATCTCACTTGAAGATGGAGTCAAACATATTCCACGTCCACGTCCACTAGGTTCCTCTGGCATATACCAAGGCTATCGGCAAGTCTGCAATGTCTAAAGTGCTTGTTATACAAGGCGGCGCAAAAGTTGTCACCCGTCGCAAAAGTTGTCACCCGATGTTTTTTGGTTGCAAATATTTAAATACTTCAGCAAAAAAAGTAGAAAAAATTATTCCATGATTTATGTCTTATGCGCCACCTATAATAATTGTTTCGATTTTTTGCAAAACACTTTAAAAAATGGCGGCCAAAAAACATCGGGTGACAACTTTTGCGACGGGTGACAACTTTTGCGCCACCTTGTATAAGCTTACAAGCGAACTAAATACATTTTTTGTGCAGAATTGTCTGAAAAGAATTTATTTTGAAAAAAACAACTTTTCACTGGTGAGGGCGAACAAAAACGCTCCAGGATCGTCCTTCATTGATGGTTGCAGATGTTTATTAACTCTCCTCTTGAATTATTGTAAATTGTAAATTAGTCGAAATACGTCTTCTTAAAGTTCGTTTCAAATTGCTTACTTTGCAAAGCTAGAGACTATGAGAAAGCTACATTCCGCTCGTTTTATATTATATTTCCCTTAAAATTTACAGCAAATAAAACAAACTTAAAACCCTACATAGGGCGTCGATTTGTAAATCTCGTGGAGAGATGACAGGTCAGAACCTATTCGATAAGCACTCAAGTTCAACCAAGATAGGTAACAATCATTTGTCCTGGAATGCAGTCACTCTAACTTCATAAAGGGCATCTCACACCTAATGTATAACTACTCTTCTTTGGATACCTGAAATACTGTAACTGTATCGCATTAAGAAACAAATATTCATGCATCCATACAGACCTTACGACATTAATGCTTCCTCTAAACATCAGCTTCCCATTTATTCAAATCTTAGTCTTGAAATTATTTTATGACCTGCTATTCGAATATGTCAAAGCAGCTCATGTACTTACTTTATCTAGCCTAACTAAGAATATAGACGCTACCGCTGACTAAATCTTGGAATTTCTCTCGTACCCATGCAATCTGGGAAAAGGATGTATTGCCGTAGTGAATAAACAATGAAACCTAAAGAATTAAACTATGCATTTACAAATTTCAAGACACTTATTAAGTCCTTACCATCCACTCGTTTACACCTTTTTTGTTAGTAGTATTGCATTCCTGTAGGTAGAAGGATGATAATATAAGCGTCAAAGCTAATCGTGTTTAAGAGTACCTTTGTCAGATAAGCGTATGCCTATAATGCTCTAAATGACTTAAGACGCACTTAAACTTCGTCCACCCCCACCTCACCAAAATGAACACTGTATTGCAGTATAATGGAGCGCACAAAATTCCATACAACGGTACCACTCTATGTGGAGATTAAATTCACTCACCCACTCACTAATAAAATTCACCCAACTAACGGAAACTAATCCAGTAATTCCGCTACAGAGAAAAAAAAAAATGTTCTTAACATAGTCCTCTCAACGTCGACAATGTGGATGTCATTGCTCAGCTCATGCTTGTGGGGTAGTCGACGGCGGCACTATACCAGTGGTTGCCATTGAACGTTTCCCAGTTACCTAGCCCACCTTGCATAAAAGTTCCTTCTAACCGATGATGTCGGGTGTGCCTGTGGCATGAAAGCGCTCCGAATCTATGTAGATGAACGCACTACTCACACACATACACTTATAATAAAGGTGGTTTTACCACTCTTACAGTTGCCCTGTGACTGGTAGTATGCTCATTTTCGCTTCTAATTGGAAACGCAAATCGGTCACAAATCAGCAGAAAGTCTCTACAATCAGTATCACCCTGTCATGTCAATTTTCCATGAAGCTCACTAAAAACCCGCTTTACCTCAGAGGCTTTTTGTCCTACGCAGAGTTCAAACACAGTACTCCACTAGGACTTGTTTTGTGTGCGCTGCATTCCGAATTGTTCATGGTTCCATCCGCCAGGAGGCATGGGACCACTATTATTATAATGCGCATGTTAAACATCTGCGATTGACTTAACACCCGTAAACAATTTACCTTGTAGGAAAGTTCCGCTGTTGTTGATTCTTTTCGTTTAGGAGCGCAAATCTCATGCCATGAAGTTGTGAGGACGGGTGGGTTTTAATAGCGCGCTGTTCATCCACCCTTGACCTTCTTTGTTGTGGATGGTCTCGTGAAGCAGAAATCCAAGGTATGTGTTGTGTGTATCGGGGGAAATAATTTGTTTTTTTCTCAGGAAAAGTCCTTTATACAAGCTGGTTTCTTGTTCAGCATATAACACGACTTTGGAAGGATAATAAGGTGCAATATACCTAGTGTATTGTGACGTTTTTGTTGTTAGATGTAGGCATGCCTAATAAGCTGACGTGTATGCAGGTAATTTAATGGTGTCGGATATGCGAAAGTTCTTAATAAGTTTGGAATATCTTGGCACATGTCAGAAAGAGAGATAAAGACTTAATTTGAATTTGTTCCTTGACAATATTTCCAGATCGGTTCATGGTTAAAATATGTTAAATATTTTTAAGTAGGTTCTTGAAGGTTTGCTGAGACTTGGAGAAGGAAGTTGGTAGACAAACGTTTGGTTTGGTTTCGTTGGGATGTTTCTTATAGCCTACTATAATGCATGGAAAGTTGTCCACTGATAGAGGTGATTTACTTTTTTTCTCAATTTTCGATGAGAAGAAGAGGAAGTTCCGCAAGATTATTGATATAGAACCGAAACATTCCAAAAAAGGGTTTAGACAAGGTGACACATTGTCATGTGACTTTTAAGCAAAGATCATGAGAGGATTGTACAAAACTCCCGATCCAACACCAAGGTCAAAATCTTTCATCAATCTGTTCAACTACTAGCAAATGCTGACGATATTGACATCTAAGTCGGAACAACCAAGATGTCACCTCCGCGTTTGCGATTAAAGAAAAGCAATCGATTAAAGTGGGTGAAGCAGGAAACCAGGGCTGAACTAGAAATAACACACAACATCGACGCATTGAACAAAAACTCACAATTGACACCAACAACTTTCAGCTTACTTTGGTTAGGCTTTTTAATCTGACAACGATATTTTGTCAAAATAATATTCATGTCAATCGCTCGTAAAGCCCTCAATCAAACTGCTGACGATATCCTAAATAAGATCCTGATTGTCATAAAAAGCGGATGACGAAATCCTTTTTTTGGAATTCGTTTTCGGAAAATCTTCGGTCTTGCTGATTTTGGGAGGTTATAGGGACGAAGATTCAACCAAGAGCTTTACGACCTATACTGCGACATACTGGCATAGTTTTGTTGAAGAAAACTCAGCGCTTAGATGACTAAGACATGTAGAGTGACAGGAAGATCTCGCAGTACAGGAAGATCTCGCCTTAAGTGGTGCGTATAAGTTGAAATTCTTCAACCAATTTGAATTACGTAATTGGAGGTAGTTGGCTAATTTGAAAAGCATGTTGGTTAAGGTACTAGTTCAGCCCAATCTGTAACACTACTTAAATATTTAAAAATAACCTCTAACCTGGGATTGGAGACCAATTAAATACTTTCTTTTACTTAGTATCCGAAAAATGATTGGCCTATGTTAAGAAAAGTCGAAATAGATCAAACCAGGTGCTCCGCTGGCTGTCGTCATAACCTTGGTGGGTGCATCGATTCATTACTGGTGTCATACGTCAAGTTGCCGATAACACTTCTGCTAGTGGCATGATAGCTAGCATGCATACCAGCCTTCATGAATGGAATAATATCAGCATTAGCTGCTATGCTTTCGCCTTTTCCATGAATCTACATTTCTAGTCCAATCACAACTTAAATTTCCAGATAAGAGAATCACCTTAAAATCATAAAATGCTCAGTAGAAAACATATAACGGGTGATTTTTTAGCTGGTTTGGTTTTGGCAACACTGGTTTTGACAGCTGACGTGTGTTTAGTACCTTGTGTCACTGTCAAACAGCTTCAGTTTGGTTTGCAATTTAACCATGGATCGTCTTACAAATGAACAACGCTTGCAAATTATTGAATTTTACTATCAAAATTCGTGCTCGGTTCGAAATGTTCATCGCGCGCTGCTTCCATTTTATGATCGGCATTCTCGACCTTCTGAGCAGTCTATTCGGAAGATTGTGACCAAATTTCGCACCAAATTTACTTTGATGGACATTAAACCACCAACACGTTTACGTACTGTGCGTAGTGAAGAAAATATTGCGGCCGTATCAGCTAGTGTGACAGAAGACCGCGAAATGTCGATTCGGCGCCGTTCCCAGCAGTTAGGCCTTTGTTACAGCACTACGTGGAAAATTTTGCGGTAGGATTTGGGCGTAAAGCCTTTTAAGATACAGCTGGTGCAAGAACTAAAGCCAGCCGACCTACCACAACGCCGAATTTTTGGTGAATGGGCTCTTGGAAAGCTGGCCGAGGATCCGCTTTTTTATCGAAAAATTGTGTTCAGCGATGAGGCTCATTTTTGGTTGAATGGGTACGTAAATAAGCAAAATTGCCGCATTTGGAGTGAAGATCAGCCAGAAGCATTGCAACAGCTACCAATGCATGCCGAAAAAGCCACTGTTTGGTGCGGTTTATGGGCCGGCGGCATTATTGGGCCATATTTCTTCAAAGATGATGCGAATCGCAGCGTTACTGTCAATGGTGAACGCTACCGAGCGATGATAACAAACTTTTTATTGCCCGAAATGGAAGTTCTTGACTTGCATGATATGTGGTTTCAACAAGACGGTGCCACATGCCACACAGCACGCGAAACAATGGCGCAATTGCGAGGCGAGTTTGGTGAACAGTTAATTTCACGTTTCGGGCCGGTCAATTGGCCGCCTAAATCGTGCGATTTGACACCATTAGATTATTTTTTGTGGGGGTATGTCAAGGCTAATGTCTATAGGGACAAGCCCGCTTCGATTGACGCACTGGAAGCCAACATCCATGCATTCATTCGTGAGATACCGGCCGATATGTGTGAAAGAGTATGCCAAAATTGGACTCAGCGGATGGGCTACCTGAGACGCAGCCGCGGTCAACATTTGCATGAAATTATCTTTAAACATTAAATTGCAAGGTTCAAACTATCGATTCAAATAAATATTTCATTCATTTTTTCGAATTTTTTGTGTTTTTTTTTTTTTAAAGTTCTAAACCTCTTAAAAAATCACCCGTTAGAATCGAGAACGTTTTCCAACACCAAGTATAGCGCTCCGTTGAATATTTGTGTTGCATTTCCCATTAGACGGGCATCCACAGAACGAAATCAATTTGCTTGCATGCTGAAAAAAAGGATGCCAAACATGTCGGAAAAGTTTTTCAAGCAATTTAATTTAAGAATCGAAGCTGGCACATGCCAACATGTGCTGTAGATGTTAAAATGTACCCACAAAGGCAACGCAAAAGGATACCCGCTGGAGACCATAATTCAAAGCATCTTCCAAAGTAGGCGTTAATGGTGGTGATGGCGATGTAACCGAAAATCCAATTAAATTGAATAAAAGAAGATTAATTTCATCGCAACAGCTTATGCTAACCCTAAAGGGTTTTTCCCTCGGAGCGTGTGATGTTGACGGGTTATTCTTATTCTCTCCTTTCTTCGCCTCCAAAGGCATTTATCTTCATTTTAATCCTTGAATCGGTATCATCTACAAATCAGAGGAAAGGCCTTGCTTTTCTTTTTGCTACCTATCTATGTCCCGGTCAATGTCAACTGTAACCCATTAAGTGCGCATAGGGTAAGGGAAATCTGAGACTTGATGTGATAAATAGTGGTATCGGGTTGGTATTTTCATCCCTTATATGGGTAAAACTTGATGTACCTACGTAATGCATGGTTTTGTAAGGTTGGTATCTTTTGTTGGGGAAGAGATAATCAGGCAAGTGTCACACCTTTATTACAGTAGACAGCCGAAATAGATAAAGGTGGGATCTTTTAACAGATTATTTTTTTAAAAGATTTCAAAAGATTGGCTTTGATAGGCTGTTTGGGGAGGTATTTATCAATTAAAAGAAAAGCATGGCTTTTAAGCTTATTATAGACCATCAAATGGCGAAAAAGGAAACAGATTTTGCTTTCAAATTCAATATCGGGAGAGCCTTTTATAGTGATTTTAGGGAAAAAGGGTATAAGCAAACAAAATGCTAATGTTGGATACAATTGTGTTACAATAGCAACATCAAAACCAAACTTGTGACTGAATTCTGCAACAACGTCAACGTTAACTACGTACACCAACATCTCCAACACATTATGGTCCTAAAGGAAAGTCAAGTTAACGCGACTACGGACCAAACTTTTCTTCGGTGCCCTGACTATGAACTGCGTCCACGTCTCCGTTTTGAAGGTGGTCTATGTGCATATACAAGATCTGACCTATATTGCCAGAGAGAAGAATCGTTGGAACCTGCTAACCTCGATGTTATACTCACTTACTTACTTAAGTGGCGCTACAGTCCGGAATGAACCTGAGCCTCAACCAACATGCCTCTCCAATTAGCCCGGTCCTTAGCTAACTGCCTCCAGTTGCGCACTCCAAGTTGGTTGAGGTCGGTTTCCTCTTGTGCGCGCCACTTAAGGCGAGGTCTTCCTCTACTGCGTTCGAGGGGACCGAAGATTCTTCGAAGAATTTTTCTCTCGAATCTACCAAGGATTTCTTCATCCGCTTTTGATACGGTCCATGCTTCAGCGCCGTAGAGCAGGACTGGGATGATCAGGGTCTTATATAGGATCTCCTTAGTAGTTCGAGTGAGGGCTTTACTACTAAATTGCCTTCTTAGCCCGAAGAAACAGCGGTTGGCAAGAGTAATTCTTCGTTTAATTTCTGAAGAGATGTTGTTGTCAGAGTTAATAGCGGAGCCGAGGTAGACAAAGTCCCGTACTACCTCAAAGTTATATCTGTGAATGGTGACGTTCTGTCCAATTCGTCGATGTTGTGAGTCCTTTCGTGATGACAGCATATACTTAGTCTTAGCTTCATTTACTGCTAAACCCATTTTCGCCGCTTCCTTCTCTATACTAGCAAACGTGGCTATGACATCACGTTGAGTCCTACCAATGATGTCAATATCGTCAGCGTATGCTAGTAGTTGCACCGACTTTTGGAAAATTGTGCCTCTGGTGTTGGCTTTGGAGTTTTGCACAATTCTCTCAAGAATCAGATTAAAGAAGTCACATGACAGCACATCGCCTTGCCTAAATCCTTTTTTGGTATCGAATGTGTCGGTGAGGTCGTTTCCGACCGTGATGGAGCAGGGAGAATTCTCTATCGTCATCCTACACAAACGGACGAGTTTGGGCGGTATACCAAAACTAGACATGGCTCTGTACAGTTCGTCTCTATAAATGCTGTCATATCCGGCTTTGAAATCGATGAATAGGTGGTGGGTATCGATTTGGACTTCTTGAGTTTTTTCCAGGATCTGCCGAAGTGTGAAAATTTGATCGGTTGTGGACTTACCTGGCCTAAAACCACACTGATAAGGGCCAATCAGGTTGTTGGTAAACGGTTTCAGGCGTTCACATATTACGGCAGATATGGTTCGATGTTATATGGTTTTAAATTGTCTTCCAGGGATTCTCAAAATTCATATGTTGCATTTATTGCTCCACAAATGACGATCAACTTGCGACAATATTTCATTTTATCCGAAAATGTTGGTGGATAAGAACTTAATCATCGAACACCTGAAGAAATCATCCTTGGCCATCCATTGGCGATCATGCTCAACTCCAATTCGCTATTGTACTCGAACGAAACGGATGACACAGAAAGACAGTCCAAAATGTTTGCTATTACCTGCAGCTCTCAACAGGACACTGTCCTATAGGCCTACACACAAAAAGACTAAGCCTCTTTAGCAATGACATCTTTAGAAGCTGCTTAGACTAAGAAGAGGAAGAAAGTATAACTTATACCTTCCTTTCACTTATCCAGCTTTCTCAAACAAAAGAAAACTTCATATGGGAAACTACTTCTTCGAAAATCTATGTGAGCTGGCTAATATTAATGTCGCCTTCGCTATATAGTCAGCTCTGAATATTTCAACCCGGCGATGGAATATAGGGACAGTCGATAGATCGACGTGGTACCACGACGGACCTTTATGGTCTACGTGTGCACTCGTGCAGCCACTGTAACACAACAGCTAACCTAACCTAATCTGATCCGACAACTACAAGATCCAAATCACCAATAGTACCCTCTGGTCACAATTTTGTAACAGCGATCTAAACTTTACTCATATTGCTGCCAAGGTACAAAGCTATCAACGGATTTTATGGAAGTACCGAATGAATAAATGGGATAATCTGAGTGACTTCTGCGGTTCTTTTTTTTTTGTTGGGAAGACCTTTGTTTCATACAAAGTTATGTCAAACTTGCGCAGAGGCAGCAACAGATTCTTCTGTACACGGAACTATTCGTTCCTCATTCTATAAAAAAATATTTTTAGCAAATTCATCATTAGAGTCGGAACAAGCGGTGCCACCAACGATAGACAACGCACCGTTAAGGATGACTGAATTAAAATTTTAAACTGAAAAAAAAGCATCTGGAATAAATGTACTTAAAAAATGCGCATCAGAACTTGGATCCGTTCCTTGCAGATTATTTTCCAAGTCATATGGAAAATTGCTCTTATCCAACCTACTTACTTACTAAAGTGGCGCTTTAGTCCTGGATGAACCTGGGCCTCAACTAACATGCCTCTCCAATTAGCCCGGTCCTTAGCTAACTGCCTCCAGCTGCGCAATCCAAGTTGGTTGAGGTCGGTTTCTACTTGTGCGCGCCTCTTAAGGCGAGGTCTTCCTCTCTACTGCGTCCGACGTCTGGCTGGGAATGGAAGACTCTGCGAGCCGGAGTATAGGTGCCCATTCGTTCTAGGCATGTCCTAGACATCTTAAACGCTCGTATAGTTCGTGGTTGAATCTTCTCCATAGCCCGTCAACGATATGTCAATATCGTCGGTGTATGCTAGAAGTTGTACCGATTTTTAGAAAATTTTACCTCTGGTGTCTGTCCAACCAATTCAAAAAAAAAAGCAAATACATGCCTCAAAACTGCAGCCAAATTGCTACCCTACTTTCAAGGGTAATAGAAAAATAATTAACGCCGAGATTGTCATTTACCTAGAAATGAAAGGATTAATTAGCGTTGGCTATAAGGCTTCGAACGAGTTTGCCACAAGTCATTGCTACCCAAATTGACAGCATAAAGACTTCTGCAAATACTCTGCGGCGGGATTGAAAATATTTTTAACGACAGGCCTTGCAGGTCTTAGCAGCTTCCAAACCAAATTATATTTTCAGAGCTATGAGATATTTTACACCAGCCAAGATTTGTTATCTGTATAAAGCCCAAGTACGACCAGGCCTTACATACTGTTCGCATGTTTTAAGCTCTGTCCCGAATCATGCACTGAACTTACTGGACTCTATCCAAAGATGTACGCCTTGTAGACAATTCTTCCTTTACTTGAAATCTGCAATCTTTGGCACAGTGTAGACTTCTACAAGTCTGCTGTCTCATTATTATAGATATTATAACGAAATATTCCCTAGGCCCAGTCCATTTTAACTGTGTCGATCTAACAGATACACTATCAACGCAATACTGAAATTATTTTTGCTACAGAACAGAACAAGCAAACAATGAAACAAACTTTCAAGAGCAGAGTCAATGAACATCTGACAGCATCAGCTGAGGGCGCTACTGGAGCTTAGAAAAGTTAATAAAAATATATAAGAAGGCTACAATCCGCTTTGCGAATGACATATGGACGAAATGCATCTTACATTATATTCGAAGTATTTGCTTCAATTTCTTATTTCGAATTTTACTAAACTTTTGCCACAAAAAGTGGGCGTGGCTATAAATGGTATATGGAAAAAAGATATGCAATGGCTTAGTCTTAATATCTTTCCCAGATACTTTTTTAAAACTTACTATGATTTGATCAGAAAAGACGTCTATTTAAAAAGTGGGCGTGGCAGTTGACGAATTTAAAAAAAATGTTTACACTTGTTCTGCCTCATTGGGCAGAGATTCTAGCATTATAGTGATAAGAAACATAATTTATTCGAATGGGAATTTCTAATAAGCGACAGACCTAGACAAAGAACTTTATGTACCTTGAAATGGAACAAAAAAAAAAATAATATTTTCTTTTTATTCTAAAATTCAAATCTAAGCTGCATTAGATTTCTGCTAAAGGCCTGACGCACTATCAATACCCTATTGGAGTCAGTTAATTTCGATAGCAGACAGTGAACAGTCGCCGTCAATATCGCTGCTTCGTCATTCTTTTTTGTTATAAAAATCCATTCATCTCAAATTCTCTAGACTAAGACTGTCATGGTCATCTAGTAGACATGGTAATGTATTCAACCTCATTCATCATACTCATGATTTGCAATTTTTATTAATCATTGTAATCTCCCTCGCATTACCTACAGTGGTGCCTAAAAAACACCCTTCTCTAATTCAAATAAAAAAGAAATACATAAACACCTAAAGGTAAGATATACTGACCTTTTCAGCTCTCTTAAGCGGAATGCTGTGTTTCTAATTCTTAGCCTAATGTACCTCATAAAAAAAATTCCAACATTTTAACAACCACCCACCCACAGTCACAATAAAATTCTTCCACATAAATTCCCATTATGTTGGCTCAAGAAGACACAAGTGGTGGTTGTTTGGTGCACAATTTATTCGTCCAAGGAATCTGAGTCCTGCCTTGCCGGGTGAATAAAAATTAAAAGTCTCAAGAAAATTAAACGAATTATACGGCAAGTAGTTTCCATAATATATGGCAACTGGAAATGTATATCCGGATACCAAGAGTATCCTTGTACCAGTGTGTATTGCGTTTGACCGCCTCAACCGTTGGCACCAGTGTGCCTCACTCATACATACATATATTTAAATTTAACACAATTATCGTTTGATTAATGGCTTAAAGTTATATTGCTCGCTCTGACTGAATGCCTGTTACATAACGTTGGGAGCTGGAGACTTGTTTCGATTTTTATTTTGTATTTTATTTCATTTGAGTCTTAAATATTTATCACGAGGCATTCATCATCTTGGAGAGAATTGTTGTGCAGCGAGGGGCAAGGTCCAACCGATTTTTCTTACCCTTGGTTAGGGTGTTTGCTTATATTTCATAATTGATTGATATACTTAGCACCGTCGTCATAAATTATTGATATAGATATTTAAAACAAATTGAGGATTTGTCATTTAAGGGATTTGTGTATAAGGGTTGAGGAGACATAGGGTCAGGATTAGAATAGGTTATGTTCGCTTATGGGCTGAAAGGTTCGCTAACAGTAATTCATCATCATAGGGAATGTGATTTTTAAATACGGGACAAACATTTGTTTTGATATTATGGTCAGTAACATGTAGTGGAGTCTGAGGGGGACATCCCAAATAGCAATTAGATATTTAAGTACAACGAAGTAGTTGAATCATGTTGACTCATTCTCTGGTAGGTTCCCAATCTTTTCACCTTTTTTTTCCAATCTTTACACCTTGTCCCGATGTTTTCACATTTTTTCCTATCTTTTAACCTTAGCTTTTTTAAGCCTTCTTTCGTAAGCTCTATACGTGCTATGCTTCGGATTAACTTGTGCTAAGTTCTACCGAAACAGCTTAACTTATGGCACATGTACACACATCTCCGGAAGCTTAAAAACAACCTTACAGAAGCTTCGCTATCACAATTTCGGTTATGTTTGTGAATTTTCCTGCAGAATGTCTTAAACAAGCTTCCTTCTAACCAAACAATCGACTGCCAAAATGCTTAACCTCCGTACACAAGTACTATATAAGGCCTATAGAAATAATTGCTTGTGGAAATTACATTTTTGTGCCTTATAGAAGAATAATTGTTATTTGGGATATCGACACAGCTAGTCAATTGTAGCACTTTGTTGTTGGAAGCAGTTATCACTGATGTCGAGTCTATCAAATTCTAGCCGAAAACAGTCTTCCAACATGGCAGGACAGTGAAAAATGTCTATCATTTTTTATTGATGAAACAAATACGGTCCAATCACTCCTCCGGCATGCAATCCAAAACCACGCGTCACTTTTTTGGGGATGCATTGGAGTCTCTTGAAGCACATATGGAATCGTAGCCGAAGATAGATCATGTTTCGAAGCACGCATCCAACATGTCTGATGTACATACATTCAAAGGGGCAAACGTTGATTCTGACCATTTTCTGGTCGCAGCCAAATTCGACTATCTAACGAGAAGAAGAATCGTGCAAAAAAAAAACAGACTTCACGTTGGACGCCTAGTGAGCCAGAGTTTGAGAGAGTTTACAAACCATAGTCCAAACCTTCAGACTAAATTAAATCCTGGAATGACAAATGAATTTCAAGTCTAGACACAATATCTTTAAATCGACTTCGAGGCCGCGTATGATAGCATTCATCGCCTAGAGCTTTATAAAGCGATGGCAGGATTCGGGATACTATCAACACTGATGAAGCTGTGATACCAAACACTGGAGGTCACGCGATGCAACGTTCAGTTTGAAAACAGATCATCTGAACTTTTCCAAAAATGTAGCGGATTCTGACGAAGAGACGTGATATCATGAGATTTCTTCAATTTCGTGCTGATAGATAGAACAGATAGTGTGCAGGGCAAGAGTCAACGTGGAAGGTACTATTTCCAACAAATTCGTCCAAAAGCTGGTGTACGCAGATGATAGAAAAAAATACGGCCATTGAGGAAGTGGCGAACCGCATTGGTCTTGTAGAAACCTAGGGCAAGGCGAAGTATATGCTATCAACAAACAATGCACTGTCGACGCACACTTGGACAAAATGTCACTGTTGACCGAAATAAAGAGTTCATCTACCTTAGAGTCAACATCAACCCCACCGTAGTCGAGATATAACTAGGAAACCGCTGCTTCTTAGGCTAAGCAAAACAAAGGGATTTAAAACTCTTAACCCGAAAGTCCAAATGCTTGCTCTACTGGATCCTAATTTTACCAGTCCTACTTTACGGAACAAAGTGAAGGACAATAAGCAGAAAATCGGAGCACATTTCGAAAGGAATTTTTTTCGTCGAATTGTTGGTCCTGTATTCGACAAATAAGAATGGAGGATAGGACACAATCGCGAACTTTATGAGCTGTAAGATAAGGATGTAGTACAAAAGGTAAAAGCACGTAGACAAAGTTGGCTCAGCCACATCGAGCGAATGAGCAATAATGCTTCAGCCAAAAGAATCTTCGAATCCCAGGATTAAGGATCAAGCAATTGCGGATGCGTGAGCGTTTGCACTGAATAACTGCCAGCAACGTGTCTTGCCTCATACAAAGAAGATCAACTAGTTGGAAGCCCGTAAGTAAGTAAATTTTTGAGTTCCTTTCATATCTCCAACACCTCCTTTATTGCGGAGACTCGGTATAACTATATAATGGAATACTTACTTACTTAAGTGGCGCTACAGTCCGGGATGAACCTGGGCCTCAACCAACATGCCTCTTCAATTAGCCCGGTCCTTAGTTAACTGCCTCCAGTTGCGCACTCCAAGTTGGTTGAGGTCGGTTTCTACTTATGCGCGCCATTTAAGGCGAGGTCTTCCTCTACTGCGTCCGACGTCTGGCTGGGAATCGAAGACTCTGCGAGCCGGAGTATTGGTGTCCTACTTTCTACATGTTTTTTTTTTAACTAGGGGTATGTCGTTGTAAAGCTCGTATAGTTCGTGGTTGAATCTTCGTCTCCATAGCCCGTCAACGCAAACGGGACCGAAGATTTTCCGAAGACTTTTTCTCTCGAATCGAACAAGGATTTCTTCATCCGCTTTTGATACGGTCCATGCTTCAGCGCCGTAGAGCAGGACTGGGATGATCAGGGTCTTATATAGGATCTCCTTAGTAGTTCGAGTGAGGGCTTTACTACTAAATTGCCTTCTTAGCCCGAAGAAACAGCGATTGGCAAGAGTAATTCTTCGTTTGATTTCTGACGAGATGTTGTTGTCAGAGTTAAAAGCTGAGCCGAGGTAGACAAAGTCCCGTACTACCTCAAAGTTATATCTGTTAATGGTGACGTTCTGTCCAATTCGTCGATGTTGTGTGTCCTTTCGTGTTGACAGAATATACTATGTCTTACCCTCATTTACTGCTAAATCCATTTTTGCCGCTTCCTTCTCTATACTAGCAAACGTGGCTATGACATCACGTTGAGTCCTACCAATGATGTCAATATCGTCGGCGTATGCTAGTAGTTGCACCGATTTTTGGAAAATTGTGCCTCTGGTGTTGGCTCGGGAGTTTTGCACAATCCTCTCAAGAATCAGATTGAAGAAGTCACATGACAGCGCATCGCCTTGCCTAAATTCTTTTTTGGTATCGAATGTTTCGGTGAGGTCGTTTCCGACCCTGATGGTGCAGTGAGAATTCTCTATCGTCATCCTACACAAACGGACGAGTTTGGGCGGTATACCAAAACTAGACATGGCTCTGTATAGTTCGTCTCTATAAATGCTGTCGTATGCGGCTTTGAAATCGATAAATAGGTGGTGGGTATCGATTTGGACTTCTTGGGTTTTTTCCAGGATCTGCCAAAGTGTGAAAATTTGATCGATTGTGGACTTTCCTGGCCTAAAACCACACTGATAAGGGCCGATCAGGTTGTTGCTAAACGGTTTCAAGCGTTCACATATTACGGCAGATAGGATCTTGTAGGCGATGTTGAGGAGACTTATGCCTCTGTAGTTGGGGCAGTTCAGAGGGTCTCCTTTTTTGTGGATCGGACAAACGAAGCTGAGGTTCCATTCTTCAGGCATGCTTTCAACCGACCAGATTTGGCTTATGAGTTGGTAGATGTTGCTTACCAAGGCATCTCCGCCAGCTTTATAAAGCTTCGCGGGAAGGCGGTCATTTCCGGCGGCCTTATTAAGCTTGAGTTTAGATATAGCTATCTTCACTTCACTTAGGTCACAGTTTTCGCTGTCGTTGCTAATATTAAATGGTTCGTTCTGCCTGACAGCGGAATGTTGTTCGTCATCGCCGTTTAACAGTCTGCACAAGTGGTTCTTCCATATCCTCAGCATCGACTGTGTCTCAACTACGATATTTCCTTGTTCAGCGCGACAGGATTCTGTTCGAGCCTTGTATCCTTGCCTTTGACGTTTCACACTTTGGTAAAACTTGCGAACATCGTTCCTGGAGTGGCACCTCTCTATATCCTCGATCGCGCGCTTTTCTGCTCTTTTTTCTTCTTTCTGAAAAGCCGATGTTCTTCCCTTCTTCTTTGCCTATAGAGCTCAATGGCAGTTCTCGTCTTCACCTGCAGCTTAGACTTGTAGGCCTCGTTCTTGGCTGCGAGCATCTGTCGGCATTCCTCATCAAACCAGGGGTTTCTTGCTGGTGGCCGCGAGAAACCTAGCACATCAGTTGCGGCTGATCTAATGGCCTCTTCGACATTCGATGCTGGTGGTGTGTTGTGAGTCGAGAGGTTAAGGGATACGCGTTGCGCGAAGGTCTTGGCGGTCTCTGGCGATTGCAGTCTTTCGACATTAAATTTTTTTACAGTATTTCTGTTTTTTTTTGTGGGGTGGTGGATATCCGCATCCTTACCTTGGCTACAACAAGGAAGTGGTCCGAGTCGATGTTAGCCCCTCGGAATGTTCGGACATCCAAAATACTGGATTCGTGCCTGCTGTCTATCGCAATGCGATCAATTTGGTTGACTGTTCGTTGATCTGGAGACCGCCATGTCCCATAATGGATATCGAGGTGAGGAAACCGTGTGCTGGCTATAGTGGCATTTCGTTCCGTAGCGAAGTCAATTAGCCTAAGTCCGTTACCAAACGTGTTGTAGGCTATATTTTCCGACAGTACTGCTAAAGATGTCAGAGGTAGGAACTTTGCGTTAAAATCTTATCCAAATACTTATCCAAATTTATTTTCTAAATTGTTTGTTATGGAAATATGAGTCGGAATAATGCTAAAGAAACATTATAGAGGAGAAAACAATATTCAATAATATCATATTTCATATAATATCCATTTTGCCTACGGCTATAAAAGCATTAATTTATGACCTATTCTACGAACTACGAAGGTACCCCACATACTATGTACCTTAAGAAAATCACTGGATACATCTCCCCATCGCTTTGGTCATGTTGAAACGACCTACTCCTAAATCCTCAGGATCTAAATTCATCCCAGATATAATTTGAATGTGTCAGTTCAGTGTTCTTTTACAGTTGTTCTCTTTATTTCTCCCTCCTCTAAGTAGGACATGGATTGTAAAAAGAAGTTAAAAATACCAATCCACTTTTATCCTTTAATTTTATTATATTTTCGTTCCTTCCATGAAACTCTGACAAATTAAAAAAGAAAAAAACGGGTCGTATGTAATACGAGCTTTAGCTACTGGTGGGCAGGTATCCTTGAATATAAAAAGAAAGAAAAAAAACAGAACCAGCTTATGTTAAGCGTAATCTCTTTATTCCAGTCTCCCTGGTAACGGTGGATTAAATTCTCCTTTTCATATATTTCAGAGAAAAAGTAATTATTTCCAAACAGAAGAAGAAGAAGCTAAGAAGAACAAGTCAAAGGACTATGGGTAGCCACGTACTACCCGATCCGACTCAGAACTTAGAAGTATTCCCACTGAACCTTTACTTACATTCCATTTTTCTCTATCTTCGCAAAGTGCGGCTCAACGGTGAGTAGTGTTTGTGCACGTTTAGTGATTTCGTATATAAGAAAACGTACAAAGTAATTACCACAGGACGTGACTACAGTTTTTCCGTGTCATGTGTATCCTTGTCAGGCGCAGTTACGGTAGTGTGCCTGACTGTGATAAAATATAATTTCAATTAGGGAATTGATAAAAAAAAAAACGGTGCAAGTAACTTGCATCATATAACTTAGAAAACAATTCCGAAATGGTTCATCATAACTGTGTTCAGAGCGCGTAGTAGATCTCAAAGCTAAGACAGCTAGTACTTGGGTGTTAATGTAGATTCCTTAATCTTAAATACTTACATACTTTAGTGGCGCTACAGTTCGGAATGAACCTGGGCCACAACCAACATAACTCATTAATTAGCCCGGTCCTTAGCTAACTGCTTCCAGTTGCGCACTTCAAGTCAATTGATGTCGGTTTCTGATTTAGCGTGCCACTTTAGGCGAGGTCTTCCTGGATCTTCCTGTACAGAGTGCGATGCCTGGCTGGGAATCCAAGACCGCGAGCCGACGTATTGGTGTCCATTGTGCTATGTCGCTGTACAGCTCGTACAGCTCATCTCCATATCCCATCTATACAAACAGGACCAACGATTTCGAATTTTTTTCTCTCAAAACGAGTAAGGATTTCTTCATCAACTTTTGGTACGGTCCATGCTTCAGCTCCGTAGAGCAGGCCTGGGATGATCAGGGTATTGTATCTCATTAGTAATTCGAATGTGGCTTTTACTTCAAAACTGACTTTTTAGCCCGAAGAAACAGCCATTGGCAAGAGTAATTTTTCGTTTCATTTCTGACTTGATGTTGTTGTCAGAGTTAATAGCGGAGCCGAGTTAGACAAAGTCCTGCACTACATCAAAGCTGTATCTGTCAATGCTGACGTTTTGTCCAATTCGTCAATGTTTTGTGTCCTTTCAAGTTGACACCATATACTTGGTATAATCCTCATTTGATGCTAAGCCCATTTTTTCCGCTTTCTTCTATATACTAGCAAACGTGGCTATGACATCACGTTGAGTTAGATCAATGCAAGCGTGCCAATATCGTCGGCGCGGCGTATGCTAGCAGTTGCACCGATTTGTGGAAGATTTCCCCTCTTGTCTTGGCTCGGGAGCTTAGCACAATATTTTCAAGGGAGATGTTAAAGAAGTCACATGACAGTGCGTCAGCCTTGCCTTGATCCTTTTTTTGGTATCGAATGTGTTGGTGAGGTCGTTTCAAACCAAGAATTCTCCACGTCATCCCGCACGGAGATGGATAGGTAGTTGGTATCGATTTGATCTTCTTTGACTTTTAACCAGGATCTGACGAAGGGTGAAGATTTGATCAGATTTCTGGTAATCGGTTTCTTAGTTGCTTTGTAGCAAAGTCAGCCCTATCAAGGTATCTGTCGGAGCGGATAATATTCCGCAACGCATACTTCGTCGGACATCAAAATTCCATTCGAGGTATGGGCATCGAAAAAATAATACACAAATGCGACGGCTTCACTTCACTACAATTCGTAAATAAATTCCGCAACGAATTTGTGTCGGAGGAAATAGGAAAAATAATTCCACTTAGCTTTCAAAAATTCAACGAAATATGCTCTTGAACGGGATGCGTTAAAGAATGTCGGAGAAATATTCCGAACAGCTTTTCGGAAGAATAAATCGAAGCAAAAATCCTCCGAATCGTACAAAATCGGTGAATTTTCCGGATACCTCGATAGGGCTATATATAAGTGGGTAGTTAACCCAAAGCACAACCCCCACCTTGAAGCCCAGGCCCATATGTTCACATGAGTACTGCAGGCCGGATATTCCGTGCCAGTCATTCTAGCCAGCCTATTTTTGGTTTTGCTGTTTTTCGTATTGTTATCAACACTCGCACTTATAAGTTTAGTAAGTCATATCCGATTGGATAAGACCAGTATCCGATAGTTACTACTTGAAGGTAAAATAAGCACATTTGATATGTAGTCAAAGTTACAACGACTGGGCATCGCCAAGTTATCGCTAATCAGAGTAGTTATGCCCTCGTTCTACAACTTCCAACTGAAAGAAAAAAATGGCGTGTAATATGGTCGGCTAGGATCAAGAGTATGGTCAACATACATAATATGAGATGTTGGAAGAGCATGAAAATTTTGAAAGGAACTAGAGCTTTCACAGATGACTTAGCTATATATTATTTGAGGACGCATCTTCCGTCAATGCAATGACATTTTCAACACCCTGTTTTGTTTAATTTAAACGTTTTCATAGCTTATAAAAATGACTTACATTAAATTCTAAAGCTTACCCAATTCGTCTTGATATCGAACTTTAATTTCTTAATTTTCAAAATTCTAATGATTATGGTTCTAAGGGGTGTTTTTGTTTTTAGAGATATAGAACTTTAAGTTGGCAACACTATTTTAACTGGCACCCATTTTGTCAGCTGTCAAGTGATTTATTTTTAGTGTGGTTTGCCATTTCAACATGAATAGACTGACATCAGACCAAAGCTTCCAAATTGTGCAAATTTACTTTGAAAATCAAGGTTCTGTTCGAAATACGTATTGCGCACTACGTTCATTTTACGGTCATCATAATCGTCCATCAGAGCAATAATTTCGATTAAGTATGGAACGTTTTCGCACCACGTTTACTCTAAATGATAATACGCATCCACAGAGACGTCATACAGTGCGTACAGACAGAAGAAGTCATTGCTGCTGTAGAGCGTAGCGTAGAGAAAGACTTGAATCAGTCTATCCGCCATCGTTCACAGGAATCGGATATGTGTTCATCCACTTTATGGAAGATTTTGTGGAAAGATCTTGGTGTGTGCTTACAAAATCCAACTCGTGCAAGAATTTAAGGCAAATGATCACCTATCAAGGCATAGATTCCGTGAATGGGCCCAAAACAAGATTGCCGTTGATCCCAATTTTCATAAGCGAGTTGTGTTTAGCGATGAAGCTCACTTTTGGTTGAATGGATACGTCAATAAACAAAACTGATAATCCTCAAGTGAATGCTGGGACACCACTACATTCACAAAAACTGACTGATTGGTGTGCCTTATGGGTTGGTGGAATAATTGGTCACTTCTTCCTTAAAAACGATGCTGGTCAGAGCGTTACAGTCAATGGTGACCGCTATAGAACCATGATTACTGACTTTTTCGTTCATCAATTGAACAACCATGATGTGCAGGAGCTGTGGTTTCAACAAGACGGCGCAACATGTCACACAGCTCATGCCACAATTGATTTGTTGAAGGAAACGTTCGGTGAGCGCATAATTTCGCGTTTTGGTCCTGTGAATTGGCCTCTAAGATCGTGTGATTTAACGCCGCTTGACTATTTTCTGTGGGGATATGTGAATTCGGTATTCTACGCCGATAAGCCCGAAACGATTGACCACTTGGGGGACAACATTCGCCGCGTTATTGCCGATATACAGCCACAATTGTTGAAAAAAGTCATCGAAAATTGGATCTCCAGATTAGACCACGTCCGAGCCAGCCGTGGCTGTTTTATGCCAGAAATCATATTAAAATTTTGATGCCAGAAGATTATCTTTCGAAAAAATTAAGTGTTATGTCAATTTAAAAAAAATCATCTTTGGTTTATTCTATTTTAAGGATCTATACCTCTAAAAAAAACACCCTTTATATTCATACCATTCACTAAAAAAAACATATGAGAGGCTACAATCCGCTATGCGGATCGTTGAATACCCTATCCCATCCCATCCTTTAAATTAATATCCTCAAAATATAGGCCTTATGGCGATGAAAAACAGAAAATGACATTGTCACAATATATTGCTCAGACAGTTTCTCAAAATCTTTTGTGGTTCGACAAAAAACAACGTATTTCTAATGGTAATGCCTTGGGATGGGGTACACAAATGGTTTTTGTAAGAAAACGCCCCCAAAATGTGGGCGTAGGTGAAAATGATCTATGGACAAAATGTTTATATTACCATTGCGGAAGTATTTGCATCAAAATTTTTTTCGAAAGTTTTAAAATTTGGACAAAAAACGTTTTTTACTAAAAACGCCCCCAAAAAGTGGGCGTGGCAAAAAACTTTGTATGGACGAAATATAGATATTAGGATTGTCTAAATATGTTGCTAACACACTTTTTTGAAATTCCTTACGGTTTGCCTTAAAACTACGTTTTTTCTAAAAGGGGCCGTGGCAGTGGGCGGATTTTAAAACTTTTTACACTTGTTCTGGTGACTCGGCCAAGGATCCTATATACCACATTTCATTATCCTAGCTCAAAATTTAAGGCCCAAAAATCGGTGACGAACAGACAGACGGACGGACGGACGGACGGACAGACATGGCTAATTCGACTCAGCTAGCGATTCTAAGTCGATCCATATACTTTGAGGTATATGTAGCTAAATTAGTTCTCTATGTTACAAACTAAGTATCAAAACTAATATACCCCTATGGGATAGGGTATAAACATATGAGAAGGCAACAATCCGCTGTGCGGATCGTTGAATACCTTATCCTATCCTATCCTTAAAATTAATATCTCCAAAAAGTGGGCTTTATTAGACTATAATACAGAAAATGATATTGTCACAACATATTGTTCTAACAGTTTATCAGAATCTTTTGTTGTTTGAAAAAAACATCGTTCAAAAACATCAAAATTTTTTTCGAAAATTTTTAAATTTGACCGTACAACGTTTTTTATTAAAACGTCCCCAAAAAGTAGGCGTGAAAAAACTTTATATGAACGAAATATAGATATTACGATTGTCTAACTACGTTTCTCAGACACTTTTTTCAAATTCCTTACCGTTTGGCCAAAAAATACGTTTTTCTAAAAAAGGGGCATGGCAGTGGGCGGATTTCAAAAATTTTTACACTTGTTCTGCTGGGAGCAACAAAGAGCACGTGTACCAAATTTCATCCTTCTAGTTCAAAATTTAAGGCCCAAAAACTGGTGACGTACGGACGGACGGACGGACAGACATGGCTTAATCGACTCAGCTATCGATTCTGAGTCGATCCATATACTTTGAGGTATATGTAGCTCAATTGTTTCTCTATGTTACAAACTATGTATCAAAACTAATATACCCCCCTATGGGATAGGGTATAAATATGTCATCTGTCGTTGCATTTTAAAAAAAATTTTACGTAATAAAAAACATCTGAAACATGCTAAATCAAATTTATGATTGGGATATTGCAACCCTTGAGTACATTTATATAAACCTATTGCTTCAACATCAAAGCCGCAGTAGATATTCCAGTAAGAAGTAACAAATTACTCATCTTTGTTTGTTTCTATTGGGTAGTCCCTGTCCTAGCCATAACACCAACACTATGACACAGGAATTTGGTATCGAAACTAGCAGTTCAACTTTACTTGATACAACTTACTAAAAGGTTATAAATTGAAATTGTAAAGGGTTTTTTTTTTAGAGGTATAGAACTTCGAATTGATATAAAACACAAGAAAATCATTTTAATGTCCATCAATTTGGCTTCATTGGAAGGATAATTCTATGCCATTAATGTTTAAATATGATTTTGGGCATGTGGCTGCAGCGACTGGTTCGAATAAAGCCATGTCTAGAGGTCCAATTTTCAAACACTTTTCGAGCATTTGGGGCCGTATGTCGGCAATAACGCCACGAATGTTGGCTTCCAAGTCCCCTAACGTTCCTGGTTTGTTGGCATAGACGTACGACTTCACATATCCCCAAAGAAAATAATCCAATGGTGTCAAATCACACGATCTTGATGGGCAATTGACAGGTCCATTCCCCGAAATTATGCGCTCATCGAATGTTTCCTTCAATAAACCGATTGTGACGTGCGCTGTGGGTCATGTAGCTCCGTCTTGTTGGAACCACTTCTCATCCACATTCATGCCATCCAATTCGGGAACAAAATAGTCGGTTATCATGGCTCTATACTGGTCTCCATTAACGGTAACTGACTCTGCAGCATAATTTCGTAAGAGGTATGGCCCAATGATCTACCAGCTCATAGAATACATCAAACAGTTAGTTTTTGTGGATGTAATGGAGTCTCAAGGGTCTCATGTGGATTCTCTTCACTCCAAATACGGCAATTTTGCTTGTTGACGTAGTCATTCAACCAAAAATTAGCCTCATCACTGAACAAAATTTTGCGATGAAAATCAGCATCGACGCATTGCATGGTCTCGCGGCTTTAATTCATGCACCAGCTGGATTTTGTAAGGTCGAAAGCCAAGATCTTTGCGCAAAATCTTCCATAAAGTTGATGGAGAAAGCTCCAATTGCTGTGCACAGTGCACACAGCGAATCGATTCATTCGGGTCCTCTTCAACACTTTGCTCTACAGCGGCAATTGTTTCTTCGGTGCGCACTGTTCGACGTCTCTGCGGATGCGTATTATCACATAGAGTAAACGTAGTTCGAAAATGATGCATACTTAACCGAATTAATTGCTCTAATGGACGATTATGTCAACCATAAAATGGACGGAGCTTGCGGAAACTTTGCGAACAGAACCATTATTTTCGAAATAAATTTGCACGATTTGCAAGCGTTGTTCATTTGTCAACCTGTTCATGATGAAATTGCAAGCCAAACTGAACATAAATGACATTAGAGTTGCCCAATTTGACCACAAAATGTCTCTAGTCGAAAAACCAACCTCTAAAAAAAACACCCTTTATGTTTAAGCTTATAGATGATGACCATTATAGAGGTGTTGATAAAGAAACACAAGTAGTTGCCCAACTTTTTGCGTCACTCTCCAGGGCTAGGTCAGTAAAGAATTGAGCATGAACGCCACTAAGAAATGAGCTAATTGGTCCCTCAACGAGCATCACAATAGGACTTCAATGATTTGGCTTTGATGAGGTATGAAGAACTTAACCCACCTATCAACCCAAATCTTACCAAAAAAAAATCCATTATGATACCACTAGGAATCTCATAGTTTACTTTCGTCAGCTACTTCTGAAATGCATTTGATTTCATAACAAATCGCTTTAGGTCTGACGTACTGGCGTAGTAAGAAACGTCTAGATCGCTATGGAAGTAGTCGCCTATTTACGCTTTTCTGATTTACAAAAGAGTGGATGAGACCTTGTTCATGATAACGTGGACTTTGATGAACAAATTGCAATGACTATTATCAGCCATTATACTGGCTATTATGACTATTATCTTACTTACTTACTTACTTAAGTGGCGCTACAGTCCGGAATGAACCTGGGCCTCAACCAACATGCCTCTCCAATAAGCCCGGTCCTTATCTAACTGCCTCCAGTTGCGCACTCCAAGTTGGTTGAGGTCGGTTGTGCGCGCCACTTAAGGCGAGGTCTTCCTCTACTGCGTCCGACGTCTGGCTGGGAATCGAAGACTCTGCGAGCCGGAGTATTGGTGTCCATTCGTTCTACATGTCCTAGCCATCTTAAACGTCCAATGCGGAGTTTTTTGACCAGGGGCATGTCGCTGTACAGCTCGTATAGTTCTTGGTTGAATCTTCGCCTCCATAGCCCGTCAACGCAAACAGGACCGAAGAATTTTCCTCTCGAATCTACCAAGGATTTCTTCATCCGCTTTTGATACGGTCCATGCTTCAGCGCCGTAGAGCAGGACTGGGATGATCAGGGTCTTATAAAGGATCTCCTTAGTAGTTCGAGTGAGGGCTTTACTACTAAATTGCCTTCTTAGCCCGAAGAAACAGCGGTTGGCATCGTTGCCATTGCTCTTCGACATTCGATGCTGGTGGTATGGTGTTAATCGAGAGGTTAAGGGATACGCGTTGTGCGAAGGTCTTGGCGGTCTCTTGCGATTGCAGTCTTCCGACATTAAATTTTTTCACAGTATTTCTGGATTGTTTTGGCGTAGTGGATATCCGCATTCTTACCTTGGCTGCTACAAGGTAGTGATCCGAGTCGATGTTAGCTCCTCGGAATGTTCGGACATCCAAAATACTTGATGCGTGCCTCTTATCTATCGCAATGTGATCAATTTGGTTGATCGTTCGTTGATCTGGAGACCGCCATGTCTCCTTATGGATATCGAGGTGAGGAAACCGTGTGCTGGCTATAGTGGTATTTCGTTCCGTAGCGAAATCAATTAGCCTAAGTCCGTTACCAGACGTGTTGTCGTGTAGGCTTTGTTTTCCGACAATACTTCTAAAGATGTCTTCTCTTCCTACCTTTGCGTTAAAATCTCCCAGCACGATTTTAACATCGTACTTCGGTAGTCGCTCATAGGTTTTGTCAAGGAGCTCGTAGAAGCAATCCTTAGCTATATCTTCTTTTTCTTCCGTCGGAGCGTGAGCGCATATAAGGCTTATGTTGGCGAATTTGGCCTTGATCCGAATTGTTACTATGCGTTCGCTAATGTCTTGGAAGCATAAGACTTCTTGCCTAAGTCTGGCACTTATAACAAATCCGCATCCGAATAGTCGCTGTTTCTGCTTACTATAACACGGTCCGTAGTAGATGTCACAGTTTTTCATCCTCTTTTTGCCCGGCCCATCCCATCGTATTTCCTGGATGGCAGTAATGTCTGCTTTGTAGCAGTTTAGGGCTTCCGCTAGTTATTCGCCTGCACCTCTCCTGTTTAATGTTCTCACATTCCAGGTGCAGATACGAACGTCGTTGTCCTTTTTTCGTTTAGCACGGTCGTCAACAATAAAATCAGTCCTTTCCGAGGCTATTGGTTGCTTCGTAACAATATTTTTTTCTGTGGATAGGTAGTTAACCCAAAGCACAACCCCCAACCTGGAGGGCCAGTTCCAATTTATTAGATACCCCTAGGACACGGCCATCAGTATCCACTACGGGATTGAGCGCTGCAGTTGGCCTTTCGGTTCATCCGCCACCATCTCTGTTCAAGGGGCCTGATTAACCCTTGAAATTCCTAGACAACCTGTTGTCCGAATATGTCAGAGCAGCTCATCTAGGTTCGCCTGGGACAGCAGGCCGGGTATTCATCCGTGCCATTCTCACCAGGGTGTTTATAGTGTTGCTGTTTTTCGTCGTGTTATCAACACTCGCGCTTATTGTTTAGCAAGTCAAAGCCGGTTGGATGAGACCAGTACCCAATGGTTACCACTTTGAGGTAAAAATAAGCACATTTGATGTGTAGTCAGAGTTACAATACTGGGCATTGCCAAGTTAACGCCAATCAGAGTCTACCTTCGTTCTACAACACCCAACCATGACTATTATCAGTCATTATAATTTGTTCATCAAAGTCCACGTTATCATGAACAAGGTCTCATCCACTCTTTTATAAATCAGAAAATGGGATACAATCAAATTATAAGTTTCCTGGAATAAAAAATACCCAAATTATTCATAAGTCTCTGGCAATATATAGCTCGAATATTGTAATGAATTAAACTCCATTCCTGATCCAATGATGAAGTGAAGGACATTTACTAATGCCCCTATACCTTATATTCTAACGATATCACAGAAATCCAATGGTTAGGAAAACCTTTATTTCAAAAGAGTATAGACAAGTACTTCTCGGAACTTTCTTCAAATTTAAATTGAAACTCTCCAACGACAATTTAAAACCCCATTCCCATGCCATCCATTCGAACTGAAAATTGATTGCCTATAGACGACTACAAATATTTTAATAATGCCAGTACAATCAAAGCAGTTCATCATCGGAGGAATTCGATAATCCATCAAATAAACAAATCCACAGGACTCGTCCTAAAACCAACAGCAGCAACTAAAAAAAAAAAATATTATCGATTACCGTATTTTGGCCATAATTAAGAAAATAATTCCAAATATCATTCATCCTTAGTCAACACAAAAATAGAAGATGAAAAAAACAAAAATACCCAAAGTCCATAAAATCCCCAGGACCAATGTGTACACAAAACCACACTCACAACAATACACCAGTCAATGAGGAAGGTACCTTTAATCTTGTCGACCACCCGTCACACCCTTAATCGCAAATAATCAATACTAATGGACGAATGATGCGGATCATTGACTTTGGAATACGAGTACATGCTCCTATGTTGATAAATAAGCCGAGAGTCTCCCTGGTGGTATTTTTTTTTGCCTTCCTCCCGAATATCTGATAAATATTAAGGCATGGCGGCTGGTGTCCTAAGTTCAGTTTTGGATCCCATGCTTCTTCCCCTAATACACTCTCTCGCTATCGCTATCCTGTCGACTTGGGGTGCACTCATGCAAGCGAAAATTGGTAATAACTCGAAACGATAAACCCGAAACCGTCGCAAATCTATTTTAAAAAATATCCCCACCCGTCGCCGTCGTTCATCATCTCGTATACAACCCTCATCTCACAATGTTTGTGATTGTGATTGGTCGGAATGCAGCATCCTGTAACTGCACAAAGATGACATAATGCCATTGTGACTGAATGGTGAAATGGAGAACAGCTTCATTCATCCTTGTTTGGTTGCTTGGTAATACATTTCGTTACAATGTTTGGCCGGACAATGCATAAGTACTACAAAAGGATCCGTTTTGTAAGCTACTTAGAAACGTCAGATCACCAAATGGCTTAAGACGTACAAGTGCATGATGGCATGCATAGTTGTGTAGTCGCCAGAGTTAAAGTAGTGCAATTGCAATTTCGATTTGTCAAAAGGGAACTTTCTCAATAGGAAGTAAACAGGTGCTCTATGGTGGCGCAAAGAGGAAGGGGGGAAGGAACATTCAATGTAATGCGGAATGTCAATGACGTGCAGTGGAAAAGTTTCAATGTGCACCACATGTTCTGCAGTGAAGGACCAAAAAATTGATTCAAAAACTTTACTTCAAAGAAGTTAATTGAGTCTTGATGTGAGCTGAGTAAACTTTTGAAGATGTTGTTTGGGAAAGTCAAGTAGGACTTGTCACCCAATTGATTGCACTAACAAACTAAACCACGAGATATTATCCGTCTGTGATAAATCGGTATTTTGTTATGTAAAGTGTGTATGGTGTCGGATTTGTGTTTTCAAAAGTAAATAAAACTAAAAACATGAAACGTATATTTTTATTCTTTAGTTCATCATAAACAAATAAAGGGTCCGCCAAATTACTTTTTTTTTTTTAAATGCTATAAAAAAACTATTGAATACTTTCTCAAAGTTCTTTTTTTTATTTGAAAGTACAATCCTTCCGGTTAATAATGGAAAATAATTTCATTCAAATGGCTGCCTCGGCTGGCCATGCAGAAGCCTACACCATCGGTTCAATTTTTAAGCACATTATCGATTGTGTGCAGCTGATTTCACCAATGGCTTCACGAATATTGTCCTTTGAAGCGTCAATTGTCTCTGGCTTGTCGGTGTAGTACTTATCTTTTACGGCACCCCACAAATAATAGTCCAACGGTGTCAAATCGCAGCTCCGAGGTGGCCAAGCGACATCAGCTCTGCGGTGATAATGCGATCTTCAAAAACAGGGCGCAAAACATCGAGTGTAGCTTCGGCTGTGTGGCACGTAGCGCAGTCCTGTTGAAACCAAATGTTGCCAATATCCTCCTCTTCCACTCCTTGCTCATTTTCGAAGAAAAATGGCCCAATTATGCCTCTGGACCAAAATCCGCACCAAACAGTGACTCGTTTTGGGTGTATCGGCTTTTCAATGTACGCGTGCGGGTTTTCTGTGCCCCAAATGCGACAATTTTGGTTGTTTACATACCCGCCAAGATCAAAATGAGCTTCATCTGAAAAGATGATTTTTTTTGGCAAAATCGGCATCTTCTCTAAGCCGATCGCAGGCCCACTAAGCGAAGCGAAAACGCATTGGATGGTCGGTTGGCTTCAACTCCTGAACCAATTGGACTTTGTATGGCGTCATACCAAGGTCTTTATGCAAAATTCGTCTCAATGATGTCTCCGAAATGTTCAATTGTTGAGAACGACGGTGAATTGATGTTGATGGCGCTTCACGCACACTTTCTGCCACAGCAGCTATATTCTCTGGTGTACGCACTGTTTTTGGCTTTTCACGCTTTGGTTTGTCGATGAGGATGCCAGTTTCTTTCACTTTTTTCACAAGATAACGAACATACGGAGCTGACGGTGCTTCTCTTCTTCCAAAATCCGTACGCAATTTTCGCACACATTCTGCAACATTACCATGATTTTGAAAGTAATGTCGCAATATTTCGCAGCGTTGTTCAAGCGTATATACAACCATATTCGTTCAGCAGAAGGATAAAACTTATTATCCGTCAAATCAGACACGAGCTAAGTGTTACCATTTACGAAATAAGCACTAGTTGAAAAAAAAACGTTAGATGGCGGACCGTTAGAATGCGGGTTTTATTTTTTAAAAATTATTTCGTCAGAATACCAACCATTTAGTTGCACACACTGTCATCGTGTTTCGTACCGGTGCGGTGCCACATGCTGCAGTAGACTCGGGCAGACTACTGGTCAGGTTAGGTTATAGCGGATGCAAGCACACTAAGACCAGAAAAGTTCGGTTGTGGTACCACGTGGATATGTCAATTTTTCCAAATGTTCGTTTGCCTAAGTAAAATAATGAGTTGACAGGCTCATTAAAGCGATGGTTAGTGCGATGAACTGCAGCGCAGAAGATCTGTCTTCGATTCCCTCCTATCGTGATAATCTGACAAATCATCCGAGTAGTATCAATGGTCAAGAAAAGCCTATCTCAACTTATCCGTTCGGAATCGGTATAAAACAGGATGTCCCGCTTACGTGCTAGAAGTACACACTCACACATGAATGGTTGCTAGAAAACTATACTTACGAGTCTGTTGTGCCAAAAATTTGTATTTTTAAGTAAACTATTGCGTGAACCTATAAAGCGGGGGGTTTCTAGCATTAATATTAGCCAGCTCACCTAACGGGTGATTTTTTTAGAGTTAAGTTTTTCAGGTTGGCAGAACTGGTTAGTAATGGCGTTTAAACGTCATCTACCAAAGTGAAAAGTTTTCAGTATACTCTGCCATTTAATCATGGAAAGACTTACAAACGAGCAACGATTGCAAATTATTGAAATTTATTATTAAAATTCGTGCTCTGTGAAAAAAATGTGCACCGTTTGTTACGACCATATTATGGTCGTCATAATAGACTTGATGAATCAAAAATTCATGCTGTTATCACCAAATTTACTATATTGGACATTAGACCATCGACTCGCATGCGTACAGTACGTACCAAAGAGAATATTGCAGTCGTAGCGTCCAATGTTAATGAAGATCGTGAAATGTCAATTCGTCGCCGTTCTCAGCAATTGGGCATGGTTACTCAACCGCATGGAAAATTTTACATATCGATTTCGGTTTGAAAGCCTATAAAATTCAACTTGTGCAAGAATTGAAGTCGAATGACCTACCACAACGTCAAATTTTTGGTAAATGGACCTTAGAACAGCTCCATAAAAATTCGCTGTTTTATCAAAAAATTCAGCGATAAGGCTCATTTCTGACTCGACGGATACGTAAATTAGCAAAATTGTCACATCTGGGGTGATGATGACAGCCACATGCCATACAAGAATTACCGATGCATCCCGAAAAAACGACAATTTGGTGTGGTTTATGGGCTGGTGTCATCATCGGTCCATTTTTCTTCAAAGACGACCGTGGAAGAAACGTTACCATCACGGCGAACGATATCGAGCCATGATAGGCCACTTTTTTGCCCCAGTTGGCTGAGTTGAACTGTGGTGTCATCAAGACGGTGCCACTTATCACATGCCACACAGCTCGTGAAACAATGGAAATGTTGAAGGATGCATTTGGTGAGCAGCTTATCTCTCAAAATGGCCCTGTGAGTTGGCCGCCAAGATCATGCGATTTAACGCGTCTTGGTTATTTCTTGTGGGGTAATGTAAAGTCGTTAGTCTATGTGGACAAGCCGAACACTATTGAAGCCTTACAGGATAACATAACACGCGTAATTCGTGGAGTACAGGCCGAAATGCTCGAAAAAGTGACGCAAAATTGTACCTTCCGAATGGACCATTTGAAACGGAGCCGCGGACAATATTTACAAGGAGTTGTCTTTAAAACGTAAATGGCAAAGGCCTATTTATATATTACAATAAAAATTTTCAATATTTGATGCAAATTTTAGAGTCTTATTCGATTTTTAAAAAAATTACGCTTAAAAAATCACCCGTTACTAGTATTAGAATGATGTGTTGATTTAAAACAAAAAAAGTTCCAGGAGCAAACAATATAAGGCTTTTGAAAAAAAAAATTAGTTTGTGCATTAAACCTGAAGATGTAAACAAAATCTTTCTGAATTTTAATTTTAATATTATTTAACAATGTATCTTCCAAACTGTAAATGTTAAGGGTCTCTCAATAGGGACTTCCGGTTTTCATTTAGTTTACCCGTATAAAATTCAATTGACCTAGGACCTGAAGGTAAACGACCTTAGACAACGACGTGTGTTCGCTGAATGGGCTCTGGATCAGTTGGAAACTGAGCCTAATTTTCATTGGAATCATTTTCAGTGATCAGGCCCATTTCTGGATGAATGGATACGTCAAAAAAAATTGTAGAACAATACAAATCCACATGAGTTTCAAGAGCGTCCAATGCATCCCGAAAAAGTTAGTGTTTAGTGTGGATTTTGGGCGTTCGCCAGGCCATCACCGTCAACGGCGAGAGCTATAGGCCGATGATTACCAACTTCTTTTGGACTAAATTGGATGATATAAACACCTAACGACATGTGGTTTCAACAGGACACGTAGCGGCATGTCACACAGCTAACGCCACATTGGAAATACTGCACGAGCGATTCGTGGGCATGATCATCTCACATGGAGGTTATGTGTACTGAGATCGTGCGATTTGACCCTTTTAGACTTCTTCTTGTGTGGTCTTGTGAAGTCGCAGGTCTATGCGAATAGGTCACAAACTACAGCGGCCCTCACCGCCAACACAACCTATACCATCGATCAAATTTATGCGTCAGAATCATGGAAAATTGGACATCGATAGCGTTTCAAATAAATGTCGATTATTTATTTAAGATTACAGATAGGAAGCGCTTAATGAAAGGCCCTTAATCGGAGACACACAATCACCTGTGTTTTTTTTAACAGCCCTTCAGCCCTTCCTCTACATGTCTGGCAGACTAAGCACAGCTCACCCAATATATGTCCATCGTCATGACACTTTTTTGTGTTACTGGTGGTCACTTTTCAGCTCTTAACTGTGACTTGGCTCTAAACTCTGGTCGTATAAGGTTTCCCTATTTTAATATCGTTGTTGATTAAAGTTCATTTTGTATGTTGGCATTGAAGATGCACCTCAATTATCTATGTCCAGCCTGTAAGTGCCTAATTGCATTAAGATGCCACCCTTGTTTGCATATCTCCGCCTTTATTAAGAATTTTATTTTATTTTTTACTTTTCTTACAAAGAGAAAGATGTTGTTTTCGTGAAAATTTTCGACCTCGAGATTTTGATTTATTCTAACATTACGATGATAGCGGAACCCAAAAAAGTGTTTTTTGGAATTCCTTCCGTCTGTACGTATTGGTCTCCCCAGCCTAAACGGCTTGACCGATTTTCTTCAAACTGTTTCCGAGTTTTTTTTTGGTCATAATTCTAGGCCATTTTTTTTTTGCTTTTAGCCATGTTATTAACGGTTACTGCCATATTAAAATTACACATTACCTCAATTTCCTCGAAAACGGCTCTAACGATTTTGATTAAACTTTATATGTATGTATTATAAGCATATTAGTTCCAACAAAACTGCATACCCATTTTCTTTTCGAAAAAGTCCATGTAACGGATTTTGTTATTAAGGCCATATTAGGAAATTTATTAATTTCTCGCACACTTTTATGTCAAATTGAATGAAATTCAATAATTTTATAGTTTAGAATAATTCCACATAATTAGTTTTAGCCCAACCATCACTAAACGGAATTTTCAGTTTTGGCCAATAACGAAAATCACCCACTTTGCTGTGAAAGAGAAAGTTGCGTACGACCCAGTCGTGCATCCACCACTCGTTTTTTTAAAACACTCGCAAACCTAAATTACGTAAACAACTTTCATCAACTGAGATAATGTTAATGCCTACAATGTTTACTGTTAAACCCAATGTCCTTGTGCAAATAAAACCTTTCCAATTTGTGCACTTGCCTTGGTAAGCGGATGAAAATCCTTTCGTCCTTTATTTGCACCTCGTGTTAAATAAAATGATAATTATATGTAAACATGTGATATTGCGAATTTATTTTCATGTATCTGCATAATTTGTTCCCAGATTCTTGTTGAACCCCTTAATGAGAATATAAGTTGAGCTGACGACGCGTTTTTAATTTTTCACAAACTTTGCTAGGTGGGAACAAGCAGTCCTTGTTTAACTGGCACATTCTCATGAGTGGGTGTTTTTTTTTTAATGATGGTGAATTGATTTCCACTTTAGGGACCTGTTAAAATATTACCGTTTCAATTTATTTTTGGTCAAGATTAAAACAAAATAATTGAGGTCCACCCAGAATATATCTACTTGTGAATTTATTAACCCACAACGAAGCTGGCCATATCAAATTAATTAAATGGACCTCTCAAATTAACCATGCATACCGCATACTCAACCACATTTCAGTTAAACCTTTGGGCTGGGGAAAAAAATAACGCATTAACCAGAGATTATATCCCAAACTGCAGCACTTACGGATTTGCAAAACGGACCAAACATCACCTCCAAGTCCGAAATCACACACACTGTAGCAACAAATTAATTATATATTAGAGTATTTCCGGAGCACATTCCGTGCCGGTATCCGCAAAAATTGTAATAATTACAACTCGATTAATAAATGAACAAAATAATGAAGGCAATACCACCTGAAACGGAAATATCTCAACTCTTTGCCAGGACTGAGCGCAACCCCTTGCAAACCGCAGTAATGGTGCTGTGCTCCCTTTTCACCGCAGGATATGGGTTTCTATGTCGGTTCAGGTTTTCATAATTAAGTGATAAATTATGTCCGTCCGAACGTATGTGTAGATTCGAAAAACAATGCGCGCTGATTGGGATTTTTTTCCCTGTGGTTTACGAGGGAACAATTTATTAGAGGAACAGTTGTTTTGGATTAGATATTTTCGGACCTAAGTGCTTATACAGTCTGAGGTTATTATGCTCATGGGTTATGTAAGACCCGTGTTACACGAATTGTTTTTAACTCATATGAATGATTATAAGAGGGTACCGCTATTAGCTTATAAAGGTTTATTTTGATTTTAGGAGGAGGTGTGGTGCGGTTCTTTTTCACGCGATCACTAAATAATAATGTTGAGTTATGACTCAAGTCAAGCAGAAACGTTTTTTCCTTTCATCAAGCTGCCACCTGAAGCCTGGTTTATTTATTTGACAGCAGTTGAAAGGAAAAAAAAAAAGTTTCTGCTAGATTTAAGGAATACAACATGTTACATTTTGTTATCGTTTCTACTTGTCATGACCATTGACATTAGACGTGTTCCAATTAAGGATTATTTCAGAATTTCATAATTACTTCTATCCAGCTAGCTATAGAGGATGTACAGTTGCAACAGAAATCCAACTTGCTAAAGACAAGATGCAAAAGAAGCCTCACAACAGACTAAATATGCACGCACCTAAAGTCAAAAAGGACTTACAAAAAAGCACCCAAACAAAAATCAATACCCAAGAGTTAAAAGTCTTAAAAGACACAAAATTAAAACCAACTGTGGGTGCAAAAATAACATATGCTCAAGTAGTATCAAAAACCACAGGAAAACCAGCTGACAAAACAGAAAAAAATAATAAAAAACCAATGGAAACCCTAATGAGACAAATCCTTAATAGAATGGATTCCATGGAAAAATGTAATAAAACAATATTAGAAAGAATATCTATTCTTGAGAGACAGAGCAGCAACAAAAGAGCTGTACCAAAAAGACAAACATGATGGATACAATAAAAATCCTTGAATGGAATGCTAATGGTATCGAGAATCGCAAGGAAGAGATTCAAATAATACTCGATATTAACCAAATCGATATATGCCTCATCTCAGAGACTCATTTAAAATTATCTACAGACTTTAAAGGATATAAACTATACCACACCCCACATCCTCACAATTGTGCAAAAGGAGGGGCTGCAGTCTTAATAAAAAACGGATTGAACACCATATAGAAACCATATTCCAGTCATGTGCGATTCAATGGATCTCCATGAAAATAAAAACGAACAGTGGGCAGATATCAGTTGCATCAGTATACTGTTCCTCTAGCTATATAATACAGAAAAATTACTTTAAAAGTCTTCTAGAAATATTTCACAATAGATTTATTGTGGGAGGAGACTAACGAATACTAGAGGAAGAGCTTTACTTGAAACAATTAAAGAATGTGGCAGTAAATATCATTCGGCGGGAAAACCTACCTACTGGCCAACAGATAGGAATAAAACCCCAGATCTTGTCGACTTCTTTATAACAAAAAATATCTCCTCAAATAATATAAATGTGGAAGAAGGGCCAGACCTACAGTCAGATCACTCTTCAATCCATTTCACACTTGGCGATAAAATAATAATGAAAGAACAAAGTCCAACATCAGTTAATAAGCTAACTGACTGGAGCTACTTCAGAGAGAAGTTGGAAGAAAATACCCAAATGATAGCTATTGAAACAGAAGAGCAGATAGAGGAAGCAGTGCAATTATTTACACTCAATATACAAAAAGCTGCATGGGCTGCAACTCCAAAAATGAAAAACAAAATAAAAACATATGAGAGGCTACAATCCGCTATGCGGATCGTTGAATACCCTATCCCATCCTATCCTTTAAATTAATATCCTCAAAATATAGGCCTTATGGCAATGAAATACAGAAAATGACATTGTCACAATATATTGCTCAGACAGTTTCTCAAAATCTTGTGTGGTTCGTATTTCTATTGCTAATGCCTTGGGATGGGGTATACAAACGGTTTTTGTAAGAAAACGCCCCCAAAATGTGGGCGTAGGTGAAAATGATCTATGGACAAAATGTTTATATTACCATTTCGAAAGTATTTGCATCAAATTTTTTTTCGAAAGTTTTAAAATTTGGACAAAAAGCGTTTTTTACTAAAAACGCCCCCAAAAAGTGGGCGTGGCAAAAAACTTTGTATGGACGAAATATAGATATTTGGATTGTCTAAATATGTTGCAAACACACTTTTTTGAAATTCCTTACGGTTTGGCTTAAAACTACGGACAGACAGACATGGCTAATTCGACTCAGCTAGCGATTCTGAGTCGATCCATATACTTTGAGGTATATGTAGCTAAATTATTTCTCTATGTGAACAACCAAGTATCAAAACTAATATACCCCTATGGGATAGGGTATAACAAAATTCATACCCTCCTGTAATATGTGAAATTATTGCAGAAAAGAGAAAAGCTAGAAAACGTTGGCAACAAACAAGGGCGCCAATTGACAAAAACAAACTAAACAGGCTAAATAGTAAACTCAGAAAATCAATAATTGAATTCAGAAATGAGTCACTAAAAAAATACCTTACAGGTCTAACAAATGATGCTAGTACTGACTACTCGCTCTGGAAGGCAACAAAGAAAATGAACAGGCCAACAGCTCACATCCCACCAGTGAAAACCAGAGAAGGAAACTGGGCAAAAAACAGTCAAGAAAAAGCAAATACTTTTGCTAAGCATCTTGAAGGCGTCTTCCAACCATATGAAGATAAAGACTATCAAGGAATGGAAGAAACGTGCCAGGAAGATGTACCAATGCGACCGGTTACGTCAAAAGAGCTTGCCAAAGAAATAAAATAAGGTATAAACATAAAAAGGCCCCAGGGTTTGATTTAATAACGGGGGAAATTTTAAAACAATTCTCAAAAAAAAATACTGAAACATCTAGCGCAGATCATAAACGCTGTATTTAGATTAAGATATGTGCCAAAAATATGGAAGGTCGCGGAGGCTATAATGATTCCAAAACCATGTAAACCACCTAGCGAAGTAACCTCATATAGGCCAATATCGATACTACCAATGTTGTCCAAGCTATTCGAAAAGATGCTGGTAAAACGCCGGCAAATTATTATTGTAGACAAATCGCTAGTACCGAGCCATCAATTTGGGTTCAGGAATAAACACTCAACAATTGACCAAGTGCATAGAATCACTGATAAAATTGAAAATGCTTTTGAAGAGAAAAAAGTATGCTCTACAGTATTTCTTGATATATCACAAGCTTTCGACAAAGTATGGCACAAAGGATTGATCCATAAATTACAAAAGCAACTGCCGAAGCAGTATTCAAAAATACTGGAGTCGTATATTCTACAGCGATTTTTCAGAATTAAACAAGAAACAACGTACTCAACATTAAGAGAAGTTAAGGCTGGTGTACCTCAAGGCAGTGTTTTAGGTCCAGTACTATATCTCCTATTCACTAGTGATCTACCAGAAAGTGACGAAATCACTCAATATCTCAGAATGGACTAAAAATTGGCAGATCAGATTAAATGACCTGAAGTCAGTTCATATAAATTTTACTTTAAAAAATGTACCACACATTCCAGTATACATAAATAGTAATGTAGTGGAATATTCAAATACAGCTAAATATTTAGGGATGACTATAGACGCCAAACTGCGCTGGAAAGCACATGTAAAGAAAAAAAGAAATGAGCTTAACATCCGCTACAGTAACATGTAATGGCGGCTTATTGGGAGATACTCATCCTTATCCAATTACAATAAATTATTGCTATATAAGCAAATTCTTAAACCAGTATGGACCTATGGGCTCCAGCTGTGGGCATGCACATGCAAGACAAACTTATTAAGAATACAAACCTTCCAAAACAAAGTACTACGAAGCATAGTTAACGCACCGTGGTACATACGTAACACCGACCAACGTCGGAATTTCTTTTAAATTTTATATTTTTATAAAATATAATACATGTGAAAAATAAATAGCTGATTAGTCTAACGACTAGGTGCGATTCCTTGAAGACATACAAAAGTCAGTCTTCGGGAGGTTTTTTTAGATCGGGTTAAAGTCCCTCACTATTGCAGATGGTTCCCTCGCGATAAAACCTCTGCAATGTCTTTCGACGATTTTTCCTTCCAGCGAACCCCCACAAAAAAAAAAATGAATTATTTCAATATTATTATTTCAAAATGAATTATTTCTCTAAGTGACAGTAGAGTCCTGTCACTAGACTCACTTAATTCGATACTAGAGCCTCCAATAAAGGGTCCATTTAAACGGATCTAATAAGTTATTTATACATCAACAATTTTGTTAAAACTTTTATTCTAATCATTTGAAATAGACCGAAACGGAAACTTCATAAGAAGATAAGAAGGAAACTATTGTTTAGCCTTGGAAAACCATTTACAAGTCTTACCGAATTTTAAAATAATAAAAATAAAATATTGGTAAACGTTTAATACTTCCTACAAGAATTTTATGTGGCTGTACTCTGAAATATAAATACAAGAGCAGTATGAATACCAAAACACTTGACACGTGGTCGGCGAAATCATTATGTGTACCGTCCATTAGCATTCTTTCTTTGTATTTTATATCTTAAGTGCCAGTTAAACCAATTAGTAAACAATTATGAAAATGTCATTTGAAACTTACTTACTTTTTTAAGTGGCGCTACAGTCCGGAATGAACCTGGGCCTCAACCAACATGCCTCTCCAATTAGCCCGGTCCTTAGCTAACTGCCTCCAGTTGCGCACTCCAAGTTGGTTGAGGTCGGTTTCCACTTGTGCGCGCCACTTAAGGCGAGGTCTTCCTCTACTGCGTCCGACGTCTGGCTCGGAATCGAAGACTCTGCGAGCTGGAGTATTGGTGTCCATTAGTTCTACTAGTCCTATCCATCTTAAACGTCCAATGCGGAGTTTTTTGACCAGGGGCATGTCGCTGTACAGCTCGTATAGTTCTTGGTTGAATCTTCGTCTCCATAGCCCGTCAACGCAAACGGGACCGAAGACTTTTCGAAGAATTTTCCTCTCGAATCTACCAAGGATTTCTTCATCCGCTTTTCATACGGTCCATGCTTCAGCGCCGTAGAGCGGGACTGTGATGATCAGGGTCTTATATAGGATCTCTTTAGTAGTTCAAATGAGGGCTTTACTACTAAATTGCCTTCTTAGCCCGAAGAAACAGCGGTTGGCAAGAGTAATTCTTCGTTTAATTTCTGAGGAGATGTTGTTGTCAGAGTTAATAGTGGAGCCGAAGTAGACAAAGTCCCGTACTACCTCAAAGTTATATCTGTCAATAGTGACGTTCTGTCCAATTCGTCGATGTTGTGAGTCTTACCCTCATTTACTGCTAAACCCATTTTCGCCGCTTCCTTCTCTATACTAGCAAACGTGGCTATGACATCACGTTGAGTCCTACCAATGATGTCAATATCGTCAGCGTATGCTAGTAGTTGCACCGACTTTTGGAAAATTGTGCCTCTGGTGTTGGCTTTGGAGTTTTGCACAATTCTCTCAAGAATCAGATTAAAGAAGTCACATGACAGCGCATCGCCCTGCCTAAATCCTTTTTTGGTATCGAATGTGTCGGTGAGGTCGTTTCCGACCCTGATGGAGCAGCGAGAATTCTCTATCGTCATCCTACACAAACGGACGAGTTTGGGCGGTATACAAAAACTAGACATGGCTCTGTACAGTTCGTCTCTATAAATGCTGTCATATGCGGCTTTGAAATCGATGAATAGGTGGTGGGTATCGATTTGGACGTCTTGAGTTTTTTCCAGGATCTGCCGAAGTGTGTAAATTTGATCGGTTGTGGACTTTCCTGGCCTAAAACCACACTGATAAGGGCCAATCAGGTTGTTGGTAAACGGTTTCAGGCGTTCACATATTACGGCAGATAGGATCTTGTAGGCGATGTTGAGGAGACTTATGCCTCTGTAGTTGGCGCAGTTCAGAGGGTCTCCTTTTTTGTGGATCGGGCAAACGATGCTGAGGTTCCATTCTTCAGGCATATTTTCATCCGACCAGATTTGGCTTATGAGTTGGTGGATGTTACTTACCAAGTCATCTCCGCCGGCCTTGTAAAGCTCAGCGGGAAGGCCGTCATTTCCGGCAGCCTTATTAAGCTTGAGTTTAGATATTGCTATCCTCACTTCACTCAGGTCGGGTGGCTGGCAGTTTTCGCTGTCGTTGCCAATATTGAATGGTTCGTTCTGCCTGACAGCGGAATGGTGTTCGTCATCGCCGTTTAACAGTCTGCAGAAGTGGTTCTTCCATATCCTCAGCATCGACTGTGTCTCAACTACAATATTTCCTTGTTCATCTCGACAGGATTCTGTTCGAGCCTTGTATCCTTGGCTTTGACGTTTTACACTTTGGTAAAACTTGCGAACATCGTTCCTGGAGTGGCACCTCTCTATATCCTCGATCGCGTGCTTTTCTTGCTCTTTTTTCTTCTTGCTGAAAAGCCGATGTTCTTCCCTTCTTCTTTGCCTATAGAGCTCAATGGCAGCTCTCGTCTTCACCTGCAGCTTAGCCTTGTAGGTCTCGTTCTTGGCTACGAGCATCTGTCGGCATTCCTCATCAAACCAGGGGTTTCTTGCTGGTGGGCGCGAGAAACCTAGCACATCAGTTGCGGCTGATCTAATGGCCTGTTGGCATCGTTGCCATTGCTCTTCGACATTCGATGCTGGTGGTATGGTGTTAATCGAGAGGTAAAGGGATACGCGTTGTGCGAAGGTCTTGGCGGTCTCTTGCGATTGCAGTCTTCCGACATTAAATTTTTTCACAGTATTTCTGGATTGTTGTGGCGTGGTGGATATCCTTGGCTGCTACAAGGTAGTGATCCGAGTCGATGTTAGCTCCTCGGAATGTTCGGACATCCAAAATACTGGATGCGTGCCTCTTTTCTATCGCAATTTGGTTGACTGTTCGTTGATCTGGAGACCGCCATGTCCCCTTATGGATATCGAGGTGAGGAAACCGTGTGCTGGCTATAGTGGCATTTCGTTCCGTAGCGAAATCAATTAGCCTAAGTCCGTTACCAGACGTGTTGTCGTGTAGGCTATGTTTTCCGACAATACTTCTAAAGATGTCTTCTCATCCTACCTTTACGTTAAAATCTCCCAGCACGATTTTAACATCGTACTTCGGTAGTCGCACATAGGTTTTGTCGGGGAGCTAGTAGAAGCAATCCTTAGCTATATCATCTTTTTCTTCCGTCGGAGCGTGAGCGCATATAAAGCTTATGTTGGCGAATTTGGCCTTGATGCGGATTGTTACTATGCGTTCGCTAATGTCTTGGAAACATAAGACTTCTTGCCTAAGTCTGGCACTTATAACAAATCCGCATCCGAATAAACGCTGTTTCTGCTCACTATAACATGGTCCGTAGTATATGTCACAGTTTTTCATCCTCCTTTTCAACCTTGCATCGTGGTGGGCAGTAAATAGACGATATCTTCAGAAAGGATTGTCTGCTTTTGACTTGTATAGGGCTAACTTGCATTGTTTCGATTTCTTATTTAAGATCAATCGAATGTTCGATACACTCTTTTATATATAGTGAGGCTCCATCTCTAGCCTTATTCGATGGATGTGAATTGTTTGTGAATTGCCATACCTAAAACAACACCGCCTGACTGTGGGTTTTTTTGGCTGCGGATGTGCATTGTTTCGGTATTCAAATCGTTGATCACCAACTTGTTGTCGTGACACCATCTTCCTAAAGCGTTGAATTTGGACTTCTTCTACATTTAAAATACTTTTTTTTAATTTAATAATCATTATTGATGTTATCATTTTTTTTTTTACATTTTTTGACTTTTTATGCATCTACTGTCGAAGACAATACACAACTTAACTTTTATTTTCTTCCAAATTGTTTACATTTTTTATTTTTCTATGGGACTGTCGCGCAACTGATGTCGCAATTAATTTAGTTCTTCATTTTATAAATTTCCCTTTGATAAGGCTGAAGCTCGTTTGATCTTTTATATTAACATTCCCAAAGCATGTTTGCCTCTCTCAAACAAGCCAAACTGAATGGCCCCAAACACTAAATAAAGCTTGTAAAGAGTATTCTTACTGGTACTGCCTTGCCAGCATCACATGCATGTGACGTTATGCCCGGGGTAGTTTTATTATTTTCCAAAAGTTGTTCCTTTCAAACCAATGCCATGCCAATCGTCACTTTATCCTTCTCTGGTTTGCCTGTATCCCCCTTTGGCACAAATAAATTAAAACCGAGAAAGAAGCGATTGACAAATTAGTTTTTGCTCAGTTTTGAAAGGACATACATTTGTAAACTGTGTATCCCTATCTCGTTGTATTCTAATTCATTTCCACTTAATTATCCGATATATTGGATCTAGGTATCCGTCCAAAAGTCACAGCTGTCTATAACAGCAAAAAAATAGCAACGCCTAGACGTGAACGCGTAACCGTTGGCCATAAATGCGAAAACTTTGGACTTACTGGGATATTTCTGCGAATAAAGGAAAATTGAGTTTCTATCGATTGGCAAAGTCTCGTCCTTCCTTGTGCGTTGCTCCCTTTTATATTGGATTACATTTCCGCCCAAAGTTTCATTCAGCATACCATCATTGACTATATACGTATGTGTGCGCATCAATACAGTATCATTGACATCCAACACACGAATCCAACCTCGGGTGATGGGGCAGCTATTAGTGTCTCGACTGTTGCATATTGTGTACAAGGACGAGCACTATACGTAGTGGTGTTGAAGGGGGATGAAAAATAATTAATAAATAAGAGCATAAGGGTGGATTGGAAAAAGGATTTTCTCGCTTTAATAAACAACAATTTTCCTATTAACAATAATCACATCACAACATTTCGAAACTTCAATATAGTGGGGTGGGGTCTAATGGTATCTTCGATTTTTTTTCCATTTCACTTTTTTTTTTTGTTCCATAGGACATTTTGGTAGGTATGACGAGTATCATGAATCTGAATGAATATCTGAATCATGGCTGGGCTATCAAAAGTTGGAATAGTGATGTCATTTGATGAAGCTAAGGATAGTAATATCGTGAAGTAAGAAAGCCGAGTCAAGTCTGTCAATCCGGCTATATTATAATCGATCTGACCCAATGGAACTTGGTATATGATGGGTTGTTGTAGTATTTAAGCACCTAAAATGTAAAAAGCCTATCCGAAAACTACTGGAGCCTGTTAAGCACTTCAAAGCAGACATTACAGTCATCCAGAATATACGCTGGGTTGATCAAAAGGATATTAAACGTTCACTTTTGGCTACTTACTTACAAAAGTTGCGGTACAGTCCGGAATGAACCAGGGCCTCAACCAACATGCTTCTCCAATTAGCCCGGTGCTTAACTAAATGCCTCCAGTTGCCCACTTCAAGTTGGTTAAGGTCAGTTTATACTTGTACGCTCTATTTAAGCAGGCTACTTCCTCTACTGCGTCCGCGGTCCAGCTAACAATCAAAGATTCTGCGAGCCGGAGTACTTTACATGTATTAGCTGTCTTAAACGTACCACAGTGAGGAGTTTTGTTTTGACCAGGTCTATGTCGCTGTACAGCTTGTATACTTCTTGGTTGAATCATCGTCTCTATAGCCCACCAAAGCCGACGAGACCGAAGAATTTTTCTCTCAAATCAACCGTTTTATTTCTTTATCCACGGTTTTCTGATGATACGGTTCAAGCTTCAACATCGTAGAGCAAGACTGTCTTATACAGGATCTCCTTATTTTTATTGTAGGTGATGTTGAGAAGACTAATACCTCTGTAGTTGGCGCAGTTTAGAGGGTCTTCTTTTTTGTGAATCAGTGACTATTCCGACGCTAATTCGTAATAATCGACAGACTTAGATAAGTAGGGTTATGTCCTGACGATATTAGCCAACGGACTATGGGAATTCGCACAGAGTGTAAAACCGCCTCTCTATGTAAGCGTTATGTATGCTTACGCTTTGACGAAGGGGTAAGATAACATTCCTTAAGACTGTCAAAGACTACAAGATACTCGACAAAACTTATGTGCGATTGATAGCGGAAAAATAATTTTAAAATCGTCCTAGGTGGTTTTAACCCCAAGGAAGTAAGAGAGAACATCTTTTTATTTTGGGAAAACAAATCCTACACATCACCACGCCTGAAACATTGATTTACAATTGATGTGCTGCTGAACGAAATGCTACCATAACCGGTAACTGTTCCCTCACCATAACATCCGTTATCGGACATGGCGGTCTCCGGATCATCAAATTGACCACATTGTGATAGACAGAAGGCACCCTTCCAGTATTCTCCATGTCCTAACATTCCGACTGTCTAATATCGACTCGGACCATTGGTTGGAATTAGGATATCCAAAGCCCCACAACAACGCAACGGTGAAACACTATGAGAAAATTCAACGTCAAAAGACTACAATCACAAAAGAATCCCAAGACTTTCGCAGAACGCGTAGGTATCCCATAATGTTGAAATGCAAGGTCGACTATACTAGCTGGCAATAAAATCGACAGCATCTGATATGCTGTGATTCTCCCAATCCTGGTTTGACGAAGATACGGACGGATGCTGGCAGCCAAAAATGAGCCCTACAAGCCAAGTGAAGACATGCTTAGAGAAGACATGCTCTCACTAAGCGTTGTAAGCAAAGAAAAAAAATGACAAAAAATCCGCGCTATAAAATAAATAGATAGGTGCCTCTCCAGAAATTATGTTTTAACAAGTTGTCAGTTCTACCAAAGCATCAAAATTCAAAGCTGTTGTTACAAGCATCAAAAAGTATTCTGTCGAGATAAATAGGTCGAAATCGTAGACGATGCTAAGAATGTGGAAGGACCATTTCCACAGACTTTTAAACAGCGACCACTAACTATATACAGCTGTCAGGCAGAACGAAGCAATGACAACGACAGCGAAAACTATCACCAAGCCGACCAAAATGTGAGTGAGGACGGCCTACTGCAAAGGTATATAATGCCAAGGAAATTTATTCAGACGAAAGTATGCCTAAAGAATAAAACTTCATAATTGTAAGCCCGATCCAAAAAAAGGGACAATCTGAACTGGTTCAATTACACAGGCATAAGAATCCATAACTTCGCTTACAAGATCCCATCTGACGTAATATGTGAACGCCTAAAACTAAAGTGTGATTTTTTAGCTGGTTTGGTTTTGGCAACACTGGTTTTGACAGCTGACGTGTGTTTAGTACCTTGTGTCACTGTCAAACAGCTTCAGTTTGGTTTGCAATTTAACCATGGATCGTCTTACAAATGAACAACGCTTGCAAATTATTGAATTTTACTATCAAAATTCGTGCTCGGTTCGAAATGTTCATCGCGCGCTGCTTCCATTTTATGATCGGCATTCTCGACCTTCTGAGCAGTCTATTCGGAAGATTGTGACCAAATTTCGCACCAAATTTACTTTGTTGGACATTAAACCACCAACACGTTTACGTACTGTGCGTAGTGAAGAAAATATTGCGGCCGTATCAGCTAGTGTGACAGAAGACCGCGAAATGTCGATTCGGCGCCGTTCCCAGCAGTTAGGCCTTTGTTACAGCACTACGTGGAAAATTTTGCGGAAGGATTTGGGAGTAAAGCCTTTTAAGATATAGCTGGTACAAGAACTAAAGCCAGCCGACCTACCACAACGCCGAATTTTTGGTGAATGGGCTCTTGGAAAGCTGGCCGAGGATCCGCTTTTTTATCGAAAAATTGTGTTCAGCGATGAGGCTCATTTTTGGTTGAATGGGTACGTAAATAAGCAAAATTGCCGCATTTGGAGTGAAGATCAGCCAGAAGCATTGCAACAGCTACCAATGCATCCTGAAAAAGCCACTGCTTGGTGCGGTTTATGGGCCGGCGGCATTATTGGGCCATATTTCTTCAAAGATGATGCGAATCGCAGCGTTACTGTCAATGGTGAACGCTACCGAGCGATGATAACAAACTTTTTTTTGCCCGAAATGGAAGTTCTTGACTTGCATGATATGTGGTTTCAACAAGACGGTGCCACATGCCACACAGCACGCGAAACAATGGCGCAATTGCGAGGCGAGTTTGGTGAACAGTTAATTTCACGTTTCGGGCCGGTCAATTGGCCGCCTAGATCGTGCGATTTGACACCATTAGATTATTTTTTGTGGGGGTATGTCAAGGCTAATGTCTATAGGGACAAGCCCGCTTCGATTGACGCACTGGAAGCCAACATCCATGCATTCATTCGTGAGATACCGGCCGATATGTGTGAAAGAGTATGCCAAAATTGGACTCAGCGGATGGGCTACCTGAGACGCAGCCGCGGTCAACATTTGCATGAAATTATCTTTAAACATTAAATTGCAAGGTTCAAACTATCGATTCAAATAAATATTTCATTCATTTTTTCGAATTTCTTGTGTGTTTTTTTTTTTTAAAAAGTTCTAAACCTCTTAAAAAATCACCCGTTATTTAACAACAACCTGATCGGCCCTTACTAGTCTGGTTTTAGGCCAGAAGCTTCCACAACTGATACAATCTTCACACTTCGACAGATCCTGGAAAAAAACCAAGAAGGCCAAATCGATACACACCATCAATTCATCGATTTGGAAGGCGTATATAACAGGATTTATAGAGGCTAACTATACAGAGTCATGAGTAGTTTTGGCATACCACCCAAGTTCGTCCGTTGTGCAGAATGACGATGAAAACTCTCGCTACTCCATCAGAGTCGGCAACGACCCCATGAATACATTCGATACAAAAAAGGGTTTAGGCAAAGTGCCACAATTCGTGACTTCTTTAACATAATTCATGAGAGGATAAGCTCCTGAGCCAACACCAGTGACACAATCTTACATGAATCTGTGCAATTACTAGCATACGCCGACGATACTAGCATACACCGACGATATCGACATCAGAGGTCGGACTCAACGAGATGTCAATTCCGGGTTTGGGAGTATGTAGGGAAGCCGTTAAAGAACAGAACTAAGAGGTGTGAAAAAGAAAGAACACATAACACGGTTGGACAGAACGTCGCAATTGTGAAATATATCGCAAGGCACTGTTTTCAGTTTCTCTGTCAAAAATTAAAAAAAAATTAATGCAGAGGTGAACTTAATTTTTTTTAAATTTGTTCACAGAGAAAATAAAACAGTGCCTTGCGCTACATTTCACAACGTTAATTGCGACATTCCAATTGTTTTCTTAAATTAAATGAACACAAAAATTTCCTCACCCCACAGCTCATAGTTATGATCGATTTGGAATGTCAAAAATATTTATCTGTAAATGGATGGATGGAGAGATGTATCCAAAAAAAATGTTAGTCTCAGCGCACATTAAACAAATCGCTGGTTCCGCATTTGTGAATCAGGTTCCACATATTTTTCAGGGATCTTAAAGGTATGAGTAAGTGAAACATAGTTTAGCAACTCTGTGTTTTTCAAGGAGGCTTTCAAATCCCGTCAATAAAACGAACAAGTGTGACAATTCCCTTCATTAGTCGCAAACGTGTTAATTAGTTCGCCTTTGTGATCATGTATTTCCTTCGAAATAAAGTCCTTGATGTGGCTCTATTATTCACGTAATTGTGAAAATCTCATGAAGCATTTGCCTTGAAGCAAATTAACGTTTCCCCCTTCTCCATTCATCATGGTCGTCCAGTTTCCAGTGTCGGCTACTGACTTGCATTGTGAACTCTTTCACTGGATGCTTCACCGCTCCACTTTGAAATTGTGTATATCAATTAGGATGTTCTACGTAAAAGTGGCTATAGCTGCTCCTTTTGCCAGCATTCAAGAAAATTGCATTCAACAAAATGATTTTATATTTTATGTTTTGAGTAGGTAGTACCATAGTAGCTGTTCTTTTCATACAGACTTCCTCCCTATTTTCATGAAATTAAACTACAAAACATCACTAACATGTCTAACCATTTCAAGATGTTTAACATTCTGCGACTATAAACAAACCAGCAGAGGTTTCCCTCGCTCAATTACACAACAACGATGGGATGCAATAAAATTCAATAGTGGTCCTTGCAAAATGTGTGTCTGCACCACGATCTCCTGCAACTGGTTTTAATTTATTATTGTGCAAGGACATGGCTTCCATTCTTACCCAGTCTGCCTGCCTCAATTGTGAAACTAATTTTAATTTCAATTCATTTGTTTCCTTCCAGATACCGACAGACGAAGGACTTGGTAAACAAAGGGATACTAGGAGAGATGCAAATTCTGTGTGGCAATAATTTAATCTCACAACTGAACGGATATCGACATAGAAGTCAGTTCCACTGCTGATTAAATTTTACGGAAGGCAAACGGGTGTGTAAATTAAGGACGATCAACACCCACTGTCTACGAGACGGTCTGAGAACCGCTAATTAAAAGAGGAACCCCCTCGCATCGTAGCATGGATACAGGCAATCTTTGGAGGAAACCACCACCAGCTGTTTTGATTTTGTGATCCTGTCTAGGCCTCGGACCTATCCTGTAAAATGCGCACACGAATCTATGCCCGGCAGGAGTCTACAAGCAACAATCATCCCGTACTCACACACATCCACACGTGTGGATGTAGCTAGCTTGTCTTTTGGCGACAACTGTACAGTGCACTCTGCCAAGGCAGGTGAAGGCATTTGCATATTTGACTCAAGCAAAGTAGTGGGAAGTTCAGTAACACCGATTAATTGAAAATCAAACAAAAGCGACCAACAACCGCACACAACAATAATCCTTATACATCCATCCCCGCACCGTTAAGTGCAACTCACCATACACACATCCACTTAAGGCCATGGCGTTCAACCTATACAGCGAGGATATGGAGGTGGAGGATGGGAACTCAACCGACATGACAACGACAACAACGGGTACAGCCGATGCTACAACTACCACGACCACCCCTCAAGACTACTTCAAGCTATATGACGACTTCACTTCATGGAACCAAACCGGCCCGGTACCAACAACAAATCTAACCTCAACATCCTCTTCATGGCCATCATGGCTGTCAACTTTGTCATCGACGAGTACCTTTGCTGGATTATTTGAGAATAACAGCACGAATAGCAGTGGCCCAGCCGTCAGTTACACGACTCCCCTGCTCGACGGACAGGACATTGAAGTCGTTGATAGCGAGGACATCGCTTTGATCGATAGCGCAGAAACAGCGGTGGTGGACAGCGAAGCGGATTATGCAGCGGGATTTATGGGTTCTAATGGTATCGCGGCGGGTATTGGTGATTCGGTATCGGTATTAAGTCGAAATCGAAATGTGTCGTCGTCGTCGTCCTTTCATCGGACAGCTAGTGACGGTGATCCGGGTGGTGGTGATGGTAGTAATGGGGGCGAGAGCGCTGTCGGTGGTGCGAATGGCGGCGGTAGTACGTTTATGTTGTTATTAGAAGATTTCGGAGAGTATTTTTATAATTATAACGGTAGCACGGTTTCGGGTACAACAATGAGTAGTGGTATGAATTTTACCGAATTCGATTATCGAACTAATTGTACGGGCAACGGAACATGTACAGATTTTGCCGAAGGTAAGTGAATTTTTTTTCTATTTAATTTTAAATTTAAACGGAATATGCAGTGTGTACAGAATTTTTTATCGTCACTTTGTGGTGTTTGTGTGGTTCAATTTTTTTGAGAAAATCGATTGTGATAGACTTTTTAATTTTATTTTATTTCTTCTTCTTAACTGGCTCACTCTTGATGTCGAAGTATTACCTGGGCAACCGACAAAACCAATTGAGCCTGTCAATATCCATTTTTTTGATGAAGATTAATTGACGTGAAGGTTCTCTAGGATAATATTCATTTTCTTCTCAGCACTTGCTGCCAATAGAGCGAGTGTTGGTTTCTTGCAAAAAATGAAACTCGAAACTTTAATCAAACCGAACATTACGATGATGCATAGGCCTGAAAAAATGGAGTTCACCAATTCTGTCCGTATGTCGGTTAAAGTTCAAGCTGGAGGCTAAAATGGATTCTAATTCAATATACTACGTTCTCAGGTTAATACCAAGAGAGGTTTTTGGAATTGTGTACGCTTTTGACAAGAGTCAAGGTCAAGGTCTTTCCTTGTTAGCTCGAAGTAACAGTGGTTGAGAAGAGTAATTCCTCGTTTTGTTTCTGACGAGATGTGGTTGCAGAGTTAATAGCTGAGCCGAGATAGGCCAAGTTTCTTACTACCTCAATGATGAATCTTTCATTGGTGAGGTTCTGTCGAATTCGTCAATATTGTATATGTTGACAGCATATACTTGGTCTTACCCATATTTACCGTTTGCAAAATTTTGCCGCTTCCTTCTCTATTCTAGCAAAGAACTAATGATGTTAATATTTATAGTCTGCCTGAAGGTTGTGCCTTTTGCGTTACCTTTGAGGCTTTTCACAATCCTCTCAAGAATTGTGTCCACATTGTCTAAATCCTATTTTTGTAGCGAATGTTTCTGAAAGGGCTTACACGACCCGAAACAGCTAGAAATCTCCATCGTAATCCTGGACAGATGGACGAATTTGGGTGGTACACCAAAACTGTTTAACTGTATAGTTCGTCCGAATATAAATGTTATCGTATGCGACTTTAGAATTGATTTGGACTTCTTGTGGATTTTCCTTCAGCCATACTTTCATCGACCAAATTTTGCTTATGATCTGGTGCATTCTAGTTACCAAATCATCGCTACCGGCTTTGTAAATATGGCCAGGAAGGTCGTCATTTATGGCAGGCTTATTAATTGTATCTTTAGATATTGCTATCCTCACTTCACTTAGGTCAGGTGGTTGGTAATGTCGCTGTCGTCGCCAATATTGAATGGTTCGTTCTACCTGGCAGTGGAAGATTATTCGTCATCATCGTTTAACGGTCTACATATTCCATATTCTTAGCATTGACTGTGTCTCAACTACGACCTTTTCTTATACTTGACAGTCTTGTATCGTAGGCTTTGACGTTTACACTTTTGCAATACTAACCAAAATCTTTTCTGGAGTGGCATCTCTCTATGTTTTCGATGGAGCCGGTGTTCTGCCCTCCTTCTTTGCCTATAGAACTCAATGGCAGCTCTCATATTAACCTGTAGCTTTGCCTTATAGGCCTCGTTCTGGGCGATCATCTGTCGGCATTCTTCATCAGACCAGGGGTTTCTTGCGAGAAACCTAGCACATCAGTTGCGGCTGATCTAATGGCTTGTTGACATCGTTGCCATTATTCTTCGACATTGATTGCTGGTGGTATGGTGGTAATTAGGTGGTTAAGGGACATGCGTTTTGCAAAGGACTTGGTGGTCTCTTGTGATTGCAGTTTTTCGAGATAAATTGCTTTCTTAATTATTATGGTTTGGTGGATATCCACATTCTTGCTTTTCCTGCAACAACATAGTGGTCCGTGTCGATCGTAGAGCCTAGGAATGTTCTATCATCCAACACTGGATGATTGCCTTTTATCAAAGAGTGTAGAACTACATAGAGTACGCATCTCATACAACGAAAATTTACTATGTGGGGTACTGATATTGTTACCGCAGTGCTCATATTGGTACCCTAGCGTCAAACACAAGAAAAGCCAACAGCTGAAAAATTTTTAGCTGTGATACGTACTCTATGTAGTTCTATACTCTTTGCTCTTATTTACATACCGCAATGTGATCAATTAAGGATGGATGTGGAGGGTATTGAAGTGAGTAAACCTTATACTGGCTATAGTGGTACTTCGTTTTGCCATGAGATTACATTCAATCAAATAGCCTAATTGCACTTCCAGGCCTATGTATGTGAATTTGGCCTTAATGCGGATTATTACAATATGTTCGCTTATGTCTTGAAGCATAAGAGTTCTTGCCTAAGTCTGGCACTTATAACAAATTCACATCCGAATAGGCGCTGTTTCTGTTCACTATAACACGGACCGTAGTAGATATTCATCCTCTTTTTGTTCGGCACATCCCATCGTATTTCCTTGATGGAAGTAATGTCTGCTTAGTAGCAGCTAAGTGCTTCGTCTCCTTTTTAATGTTCTCACATTCCAGGTGCTGATACGAACATCGTGTCCTTTTTCGTTTAGCATGGTTGTCAACAATAAAATCCGTCCTTCCCGTGGTCTTTTGGTTACTTCGTAACAATATTTACGTAAGTCGGTTGTTAACCCAAAGCACATCAGCCAATATTGACGGCCAGATCCAATTTATTGGATTCCCTAGGACACAGGGCCAAAGGTATCCACAACGGGATTGCGCACTGCCATTGGCCTTCAGGGTCTTTCGCCACCATCTATGTTCAAGGGTCCTGAATGCCTGATTAACCCTTGATATTCCTAAATGACCTGTTATGTAAATACGTCGAAGGAGCTCATTAAGGTTTTTCACTTTGTCCATACTAACTGGGACTGTATACGCCACAGTTGATTCCATCTTGGAAATTCTTCCGCTGCCGTATTGGGAAATGGCTATGTGCCTTAGTGTGAGGACACATCTTTCCAGCGCTGTTATCTGTTGCCGCCAAGGCTTTATACCTGGACGGGATTGATACCTTATCTATGGTCAGGATACTTGGCACTCACCATGGGAAGGCTGCCAGTCAAAGTTGATATGCATCAGCTTGGTGAATGCTCAAGTGTTTTCGTATAATCGCATTGGCTACCATTTGACAACGCCCTAAAGGGGCCGTTAATGCCAGATATTTTATTGAGGATTTTTCGCAGGAATAGTTTCGATCAACCGCCTTTCGCGAACTGGGAATGCTCAGTTAGTTAATGAAACATTTGTTCTTTATAATTCACATAATGGTGAGCTCAAAAGGAAGTTCGATATTTTTAGCAGTGAAATACTTCTGGAGATGATTGAACCGATTTTTTGGTTAAACTTTTCATAGCTTCAGAAAAACTCAGAGGGTTAGTCTTATAGCTGAATTTAATAGTTGAGAAGTTTTGTAGTATTTTATTAATTTTTGGATCTGATAAATTTTAATCATTGTATTAGCTCAGTGCCGCAGCAATTAGAGCGATGAAATCCTGCATGGTATAATCCCTATACTGAAGCAACATCAATTCTTGGTTTTTACAGGATTTCCTCTCGGAAAGACTGACAAATCATTCTTGTGGTAATTATTGTCACAAATGCTCATCCCAACTTAGCCGTTCGTCAAACAAAATATAGGTTCCGACATCGTACAAGGAGTATACAAGCAAATATGAACGGTTGTCATAAAAGAGCTAATGCACTGCATTTAAACGAGTGACATATATTACAAGTAAAAAGGCCTGTTTGTCATTTTTAAATCAATTACATGGCGTTAAATAATGACGATTTTAAAGCGTTGTCACTATGTTTCATTATTTTTTGAAATTTATTTATGCTATATCGACATCGGCAGTAAAATAGGTATTTACACTAATGACAGAATTTGAAAATGTCAAATAATGACAGTATTTGATTGTCAACAATAGGCATAGAATATTTTACAAGGTGGTGCAAAAATAACCTTCCGATGTTTTTTGGCTGTAATTTAAAAAAAAAAATGAAAAACTTTGATTCTTCTTGTGGATTATTTTTATTTGGTCTTTTAATTTTTTTTAACATCAAGTCGAGAATATGATGTCATGTAAATGGCCGCCGTCACAGTTGATTGTCTTTGAGCCCTTTTTATGGCATTTTCCATCACTTTGGCCAAGACTTCCGGCGATAGGTCCTCACATTCTTGACGGATATTGTCTTTAAGAGCTGCAAGAGTCTGAGGCTTGTTGACATAAACCCGCGACTTCAAAAAGCCTCACAAAAAGAAGTCTGGAGCGGTCAAATCAGGCGATCTTGCTGGCCAGTGCAAATTGCCAAAACGGGAGATTAGGCGCCCGGGAAATGCATCCTTCAGCATATCGGTTGTGGCACGTGCAGTGTGTGCCGTTGCACCGTCCTGTTGGAACCACATGTTTTCCAATCCCAATTCATCAAGTTGCGGCAAAAAGAACTCGTTGATCATTGCTCTGTAGTGCTCACCATTCACAGTAACCGTTTGGCCCGCGACGTCTTCGAAGAAAAAAGGTCCGATGACTCCTCCAGCGAAAACTGGCTCTTCGTGGGTTACACGCGGATTTTCAGTGCCCCAGAAGCGTAAATTTTGCTTATTTACGTACCCGCTAAGATGGAAATGGGCCTCATCACTCAAGATTATTTTTGATGAAAAATCATCTTCCTCTTGGTGGTGATTAAGGATGGCTTGAGCGTATGTTAGACGCGATTGGCGGTCAGCAGCTTATAGCTGATGCACCGTCTGGACTTTGTACGGAAACATCTTCAAATCTTCATCTCGCTGTAAAGACCGTCAACTGATACCCATTTGCGTGGCACGTCGTCTGGTCGATGTCGACGGCGCTTCCATGACATCTTCGGCTACAGCAGCAATATTCTCTGCAGAACGGCTACTCCGGGGTCTGCCGCGCCTGGCAGCATCTCGTGTTGTGCCAGTCTCTTCGAGGCGAGCGGCTAAACGTCGCAGTGTTTCACCAGTAGGCGTTTGACGGATAGGAAATCTGCGACGAAATTCACGTTGTGCCAAAGTCAGCGACCGATTATTGCTCAAATAAATAGTCACCAATATTCCGCGTTCTGGAGCAGTGTAGCGTAACATTGTTTATTAATGTGTATTTCGCATGTGTTTACTACACAAATGTCAAAACAGAACTGACATTAGGGGCCAATCGCCAAATTTATAGCATTTTCTGGTAGGAGGATTACTTTTGCGCCACCTTGTATAAATACGTAATGAATAAAAATTTTATTGGATCTCGATTTAATGCTGTTCCAGTGGTTCTTTGCAGCTTTAACACTGTGGTTTGGTTTTTGTGTTATGTCCTTCCAGCACTGATTTTTTATGTCGCGATTTCTGTACTCCTATGACACATAATTCTAAATGGCATCCCGCTCGTCGATAATTTCCACCATCATTTCGTCTTCCTTAGCGGTCCAATTGCATTCATCAGCGCAGATTCAGATTCATCACTTAACACACTAAACAATTTTTTTTTTTCAATTTTTTTTTTTTGCTTTTATGTCATTTGAGAATTGAGAATATGTTTATTGTTTATTCGTAGCTTGTCGCTTTGTATGAAGTTGTATTTACACAGCATTTATACAATGTCATCATACAACGTCATGCCAGCATGAAATGACACATACTTTTCGCAATTTTGTTATGACAAAAATAATGAAAAAGTAACGATATTTTATGACAAACAAAAATGACAAATGTGTCACTCGTGTAAATGAAGCATAAAGTTTTGGGTCGTAATTTTTCTGTTTTACAATTTTTCTCTAAAGCTTAGTACGCAGCTCGCGCTAAATTTTATCTCCCATACAAAAATCTCTACAGAGATCAAATTTAGCGAGTAAATTTATCAGTGCAGTACGCAGCTCGTGAGATAAATTCTTAACTTCATAAAGATGGGACACACAAAATGTAGGTAGGGTATAACAATATTAGGTGTCATACGAAAAGTGTTATACTCGGCGGAAGACAGGTCTCCACTTATTTATCTCGCGAAATTAATGTGCGAGGCATTTAAATCGGCGAAATTTTAATAAAAAATAAAAACAAAATGGAAGAAAATTAAGACGAATATTTGATGGAAGAATTTCTCGAGGAAGACGACATCTTTATTTACAAAGAAAATAATAATATTACTGACATCTGCGAATGTATGACATTTCCCTGACTTATCTATATGCTGTGTACGAATTTAGCGAGCATTTATCGTTGGATTGGAGAAAACAAGTGGAGATTAGCAAAGATAAAATTTAGCGCGAGCTGCGTACTAAGCTTAATTCTATAAAGCACTGTTCATTTCGTTTATCCATATTATCATTGAATTTTGATGTCAGTTATTCTTTTGTAAAATTTGATTTTTATCATTCCAGTTGATCACAATTATTGGGCGCTGATACTGATTGTTTTCCCGTTTTTAACACTCTTCGGTAATGTTTTAGTTATATTGTCAGTGTGTCGCGAACGTTCGCTTCAAACCGTGACCAACTATTTTATCGTATCGCTGGCGATAGCTGATCTTCTAGTAGCTGTTGTGGTGATGCCATTTGCTGTTTATGTTCTGGTAAGTCAAAGATAGATACAATTTTAATTTAATTCATACATATATACAACAAAATTTACCAATCTGCATTTTTTTAATTAAACAAAATTTAATGTCAATCGAAATAATTGAATCAACATAAAAAGAATATTTAATCTGCCTTTCAATATATATGTGTGTGTGTTTTTATATATAACTGAAATTAATTGGATATTAGGTGTGATAATGCTATATTGATAACTGTATCAATTTGTATTATGACCGCTGGTCAATGTCAATTAACATATGTATGTAAGTTTTTGCATGATTAAATATTATATGAACAAATTTATTATTAACTGGAAGCACTTATATTACAAAAAAAATACAAATACAAATTTTTGGCGCAACAGGCTCGTTAGTACCCAGGGCCTAGCTTTCTCACAACCATTCATGTGTGCGTGTGTACTTCTTGCACGATGGCGGGACCTCCTGTTTTATGCCGACTCCGAACGGCTAAGTTGAGATAAGCTTTTCTTGACAATTGATACTACTCGGATGATTTGTCAGATCATCACGAGAGGAGGGCCAGTGAAAAATCATTTAGGTGTTGCTACGGCTGGGAATCGAACCCAGACCTCCTGCACGGCAGTTCATCGCACTAACCATCGCGCCACTGAAGCACTTATATTAACACGAATAAATCAGATAAAATCATATTTCGGTGTAATATGGTAAACTGTAAATGGAATTGATATATGCAAATACATTTTTTAATGCAATTCTGAGAAGTGGTTCAATTTGTTTGCAATACCCTTAATTAATTGCTCTCATCCAATTTATTGGATTTTTCTAGGAATCTTAATCGAATTTCGTAGTCATATTTTCCTAAATTGTATTGAAACAAATTTAATATTTTTTTGTAGAATTTGATGTAAATTTTTTGTATTTTCTGATGTAGTGAAAGAAATGATTCATCTTGCTTGTGCATGCTTGTGCAACGAAACATGTTTTTACACGGTTTCACGAATTCGGAGAAACCTTATAGCATCTGAAGGGAAAGTTTCCTCGACCAGGTTATGAGGTTTTGGTTAAATATTGGAAATTATTAAACTAAAAGACGAAAAAAGAATGATAAGTGCTATCACGAGGTGTGAGTAGTTTTTGTGTTTTACATATAACCTCTATGTCTAAGAAAAGAACCTCCTTTAGACCTGGATAAGGTGTTTCATCATTCCAAAGCTTTGATTTTCATATGATTCTGATAATGCAAATGCAAAACGCCAAATTTGCCAAAAAACTAAAAACAAAGATCAACCCCAAAACTAACCCTCTTGATCTAACACTCACGTCTACTTGGAAACGAAAACAGCTCTCTAATCGACAAATATTTCGTTTATAGGTACTGCAAAAAACCTTGGCTATTTTTGTTTCTTCAGTTACCGTTTACCGAGCTCGGAAGACTAGTAGAAGTACTATGGCGATGAAAATTGAAGAGTCCTTTTATAATCCTCCTAAATTGCTATTGTAATTGGATTGTAAACAGTTGGCAAAGCATTTGAGCATTTGTTTGGTGAACCTGTTCCCCTGATGAGCAGATGACTGAAGTAGTTTTTCAAGAACTGGACCAAACTGGGCTATTTGACTACTAATCGCTTTGTCTTTTACTACTTACTTACTTAAGTGGGGCCGCAGTCCGGAATGAACCTGGGCCCCAACCAACATGCCTCTCCAATTAGCACAGTCCTTAGCTAACTGCCTCCAGTTCCGCACACCAAGTTGGTTGAGGTCGGTTTCTACTTGTGCGCTCCACTTAAGGCGAGATCTTCTGCGTCCGACGCCTGGCTGGAAATCGAAGACTCTGCGATCCGGAGTATTAGTGTCCATTCGTTCTACATGTCCTAGCCATCATAAAAGTCCAATGTTCTTAGTTGAATCTTCGTCCCCATAGCTTTTTCGAAGAATTTTTCTCTCGAATTGACCAAGGATTTCTTCATCCGCTTTTGCTACGGTCCAAGCTTCAATGCCGTAGAGCAGGACTGGGATGATCAGGGTCTTATATAGGATCTCCTTATAGTAGTTCGAGTGCGGGCTTTACTAAATTACCTTCTAAGCCCGAAGAAACAGCGGTTGGCAAGAGTAATTCTTCGTTTAATTTCTGACGAGATGTTGTTGTCAGAGCTAATAGCGGAGCCGAGGTAGACAAAGTCCCATACCACCATTACCATGTTACCATGTCAAAGTTATATCTGTCAATGGTGACGTTCTGTCCAATTCGTCGATGTTGTGTGTCCTTTCGTGTTGATAGCATATACATAGTCTCACCATCATTTACTGCTAAACCCATTTTTGCCGCATCCTTCTCTATACTAGCAAACGTGTCAATATCGTCGGCGTATTCTAGTAGTAGCACCGATGTTTAGAAAATTGTGCTTCTGGTGTTGGCTCGAGAGTTTTGCACAATCCTCTCAAGAATCAAATTGAAGAAGTCACAAGACAGCGCATCGCCTTCCCTAAATCCTTTTTTGGTATCGAATGTGTTGGTGATGTTGTTTCCGAGCCTGATGGAGCAGCGAGAATTCTCCATCGTCATCCTATACAAACGGACGAGTGTGGGCGGTATACCATAATAAATAGGTGGTGGGTATCGATTTGGACTTCTTGGGCTTAATTTGTTCATATAGAAATAAAATAAATCACAATCATTTCATTACTGCACAAGTGGCACTTTTTAATTATAACGCTTACTGGTGACTTATTTCCATGGAAAATATAAAACAGCAAGGCTTACCATCACAAAGATCGTATCTAGCTGGACAGATTGCATCTTTTTATTGGCACGACGAATGCAAGAGTAGAACAAAATTAGCAAATAAAAGTCTTTTCGGATGAACAGAGTGTTTTTGCGGTGGCTCCAAGAAATTCTCCTCATCCGATACATCAGGCTTTTTTAGTTTCATTAAAGATGTGGTCTTGTTAATGATCGGTTGATCTTTCATCCAACTATGACGCAGAACATAGTCAATTGTCGGCCTTTCGTATGGATCGACTGTCAGCATGTTGGTTATGAGGGATTACGTGCGCTGGGAAACATTTTCCCATGCGGGATGGCTGAACTTGAATTTACCCTTTTTGATTTGGTCGCATGCCGGCAAACTATTTTCAACGTGGAGGAGAAGAGTGCCACTCAAACATATGAAGAGAACGACTCCCAAGCTCCTGTCTAATTTCTTGGTATATGCACCGCATCCCAGGGTGGTTGGTCCCCTACTGGGCGCGTCGTCGGGTGGTCTAGAAATTAGGGCGCAGAAAAGCTAAGTATCCTGCCGGTGGGTATAGCAGGTGATCTGTGAAGACCCATCGTGAACCAATCAAAATCAGTTTCATTAAGGTCCGCGTCCATATGGTAAATGAATGCTACAATTCGCTGTAAGAATAAGGTTATGTGACGAGGAACGCCGAGGTCATACCGGTAATCATGGCTTTAATATTCGATAAAGCAATGTAGTCGTTTAAAAAAAAAAACTAAGTATGATGTTGGAATAGTAGCTTGGTGTTGCTGCTTATCACTGACCTCTGTCAGTAGTGGTGCTGAGTAACTTAAGGGCCGCCCAGAGTGCGTATATCGTAGCTGATGCTTGCAGCTGTGTAAAAAGTTAAAAGCAAGGCAGCCCGTAAGCGCTTACACAATCTGTATCTTCGTGAATCTGTAGCTTGAAGTTGAACATGCAACAAATCTCTCTTTTGGCAGCGATACAAGATACAAGTTACGATATGCATTCTGAGCAGGCCTTTAGGGATTATGTAAAGATGATCTATATAGTCTGGTACCACGGAATTCAGGAGACTGATTTCGAACAAATCGGAGGAAATTTGCATCCGAAAGGATACCTCGATAGGATTCCTTTTTTTTTTTTTTTTGGTATGGAATGTTTCGGTGTGGTCGTTGTATGATGGAGCACCGATAATTATCTACTATCATATTGCAAAGATGGATGGTATTCTAAAACTTGACATGGTTATATAAACCCTGTCTTGTAAATCGACTCGAACGTATCAGGAAGGTTAAAGCCTCATTCGAAAATTGATGCTAAAGGTCCATTCTTTAGTCATTCTTTCACCGACCAAACTTTTCTAAAGACTTGGTATATGTTACGTAATAAAGGATCTCCCCCGGATTTATATAGCTCGACAAGAAGGCCTTGTTTATATCTTTACTCAAGATACTGTTAGCCTTACTTCATTCAGGCTGATTTGTAGTTTTTGATGTCTTCGTCAATATTGAATGGTTCTTTGCCTAAAAAGCTCAATGGACGCTCGCATCAACACCTGCACCTACTTTGCCTTGTAGCAAGTATCTATATTGGCATTTTTCTCAAATCATGGGGTATTTCCTGTTGCACAAGTTTTATCTTGTAAACATCATTGACATTCGTTTTCGACATAAGATGCTGGTAGAATGGTATTAATAGAAAAATTAATGGACACATGTTCTGCAAAGGTTCGGGCTGTCTCTTCCGGTGGCAGTCTTTCGATGTTTCATATTGCACGGTATTTCATAGTTGTTCTGAAGTATATCCAAAACTTCATTTTACCCTGCGCGTTTTTAACATCATACTTCGAACATTCCCTTGCAGTCACTTTAAAGACGATTTTTTATAGTGTTGTGGTCCACACTCGGACTTACAAGTTTAGCATGTCAAGTCCGGTCGATGAGACCAGTATCCGATAATTTTCACTGGAAGATAAAATAAGCTGAATTGATGTGTAATCATAGCTACAAGACTGGGCATTTCCAAATAAAAAAAAAACTCTCTCTCTCTACAAGCATTATATTTAATAGGATTAATTTTTGAAAAGCCGATCAATGTTTATTTTTTCCTTCATAAAAGTTTTTATAGGCTTATGCTTCAGAATATAAAATTTAATTATTTTTTATGTTTCTGTTTGACATACCAGAAAAAGGTAGTCAGTTCAAGCTTAAGATGGGAGATATAAAATATAAAAGTATCCAGTTTTTCCATGTTAGGCTTTATATGCGCTCTCATTGATCCGTGTAGTACTGATGTCGTTAAGTGCACGCTACGCCTATATGTTCGAATTTAATTGAATAATAAAAAAAATATCAGACCAATCGAAAATTTAATGAAACTCAAAACAAGCCTACTTACGATGTTTTCGAAAAGGATTGCAGTTACACCATTCCATATTATATTCGCGTAAAGTAATTTCAATATAATTTAAAAAAAATAAGGATCAGTCTTAAATATTAAGAAAATAAATAAATATCAGGCCGAAATCTTGACTTCTTCAGTTATTTATAAGTCCAGAGTTACATATATTTATGACACACAAAAAGGAAACTAAAATTTGTCTCCGATTTCGGAAAATCAAATCATTTTTTTAATTTTTGTCAGATTTTCGCAAGCAGTTCAGAAAATTGGATTTATTTTATGGACTTATGTTAAGTCTTTTACTAAATTTATGAAAAATGGAAGTTGAGATTTTAGTAGAACCTAGGTTAGATTAGGTAAGGTGCACAGGATGAGCGTGCACACTTAGACCAGAAGAGGTCCGATTTGGTACCAAGTGGATCAGTCGAATTTTCTTAATATTTGTTTGCTTAAGTGAACCATTCCGAACTAACTAGAAAGCGGCGGAGGAAGTATTTGACATTAATATTAGCCAATCACCTAGATTGTCAAAGAAGAAGTGTCCTAGATGGAGTTTTCTTTTGTCTGATAGAGCTGGACAAGAGCAGAGAAGGGAATGAAGTGTATTCTTCCCCTTCTCGTCCAAGTAGCACTATTAGGCGGAGAGAGCACTTCTGACACGTTGTGCCGTTTATCAACCTTTGGTTTGCTTTCTTGATTTTTTTTTTATAATTGGCGCGCGCTAAAGGAATTATTAATACCCTTATGATGTTTAAGCACAGCGCGGGCATTAAGGAAATACAGGAGTAGAGAAGAGGAGATACCGATGTGCGTTCGTTTTGAATTTCTGTAAATTGTAATGGAGAGGAAAAACTGAGTTTGGTAAAGCATTCCACATTAGTGTTGTTTGGTTAAGGAATGAATCTCTATATGTCATAGTACGTCCGAAGATAGGCTTTAGGGTGAACTGATTAGCATTCGTGGTACGGCGAGTATTACGGTTGAATTGTTGAAGGGGCGGAATGCAGCTGGCTATTTCGTTAGAGCATTTGTTGTTGTAATAGCGGTAAAGGAGTGTAAGGCAGGAGACATTCCTACGATGTTCGATCGAAACTATGGAGTTCGCTATGGTTGGATCTCCTATCAATTTTATCGCACGCTCTTGTATCCTATCTAGTAGGCGCAATGATGTTTTGTCTGCACCTGACCATATGTGGGCGTTGAACTCAAGTTTGGGGCGTATGTACGCTTTATATATTGAGGCCAGATCAGAAGGGGTGAAGTATTTCTTACATCGATTGAGGAAACCTAGACATTTTGCTGCATTTTTAGCGATTTCGAATATGTGGTCGTTCCAACGAAGGTCGTTACTAACACACATACCGATCATGGAAAAGTTTTTCGGTTTCGACGATGCAAGTGCCACTCATGGATAGTGGCTGTAAAGTTTGGTTTCGCTTGGATGACAGAAGACAGCATTGCGTTTTGGAAGCATTAAATTCCACTCTATTAGATTTACCCCAATTAATTATGCTGTTAAGGTCGGAATTTAATGAACTTTACATATTTCGTCGTTTTTCTTCCACATCCGAAGGTGAGGGGCGTGAATTCGAGAACAAATATGAAAAGCTAAGGGTACTGTCATCAGTGAAGGAATGGATTGGATTAGAAGTTGCAGACAATAGGTCATTAATAAAAATGAGGAAGAGTGTCGGAGACAAAGCTGAGCCTTGGGGAACACCAGCATTTATTTGGTGAGTAGCAGACTTGAAACCGTCCAAAACTACTTGAATTGAAAGTTTCGAGAGGTAGTTTCTAATCCATTGAAGAAGAGTATAATCGATACCAAAAGCGCGCTTTTTCGACAAAAGGGCTTGATGCCAAACCCTGTCAAATGCCTTTGAAATATCAAGTGCAACGATCTTGTTTTCGCCACCAAGGTGGATTGATTGGTTCCACTTTTCGGTGAGTTATGACATCAAATCACCAGTGGACCTGTTGCTACGGAAACCATATTGTCGGTCATTGAGGAGTTTTCGTGATTCAAGATATTTCATAAGCTGACGGTTTATCAGCGTTTCCATGACCTTAGAAAGAAGGGAGGTAAGTGCAATTGGTCGGTAGTTGGAGAGAGAAGAAGATTCGCCTTTTTTGGGACGGGCTGTAGAAATGCAGTTTTCCATCGACTCGGAAAGAGTCCTGATGACTAGGAAAGATGGAAAAGCTTACGCAGTGGTTTTGCCAGCGTTGAAGAACACCTCTTCAGAATTACGGGGAGATACCATCTGGACCAGACGATTTGTGTATGTCAAGATCGATTAATACTCTTGCGACTGTACGAGTACGAAAGTGGATTGGTCCCATATAATGTTCTACGTTCTCTAGTACAGGGGGAGACTGGGCACAATCTGGCAGCGTTGAATTGGCTGCAAAATGAGCAGTGAGCAGATTGGCTTTGTCTAGAGAGGTGACAGCTGGAATGTCATTGTAAATGAGCGTTGGGATGGAAGATGAGGTCGAATTCTTAATGTTTTTTACAAACGACCAAACGTTTTTACTACCTTTGGGACATATTAGAATTTTTTGCCTCAACTTTTGGTCGTGGAGGAATTTGACACGCTTAATGTGGGCATTGCAGTCATTTCTGGCTCGTTTGAATTTTAAACGGTTTTCCTCAGTTGGGTTTGCTTTATATGACCGAAAACATAACTCTTTCACCCTTACAACCTCTTTAGTCATACCACCCGAGTCATACCACCCGTTTACCTTCGGTTTGATACTCTTTATCCGGTGAGGGATACAGGATATCATACCCAGGAGAATGGTACTAGTTATCGCATCAGCCGTAGCATCCACGTCATTATCGAGGAAGCATGACCAGACAAAATTCTTAAAGAAACTGTTTAGAGCTTCCCAGTTGGCTTTCTCGTAATGCCATACAGTTCTTTTAGGAATTTGTAACCACATAGTTAGGTTGGAGTACGAGAAATTAGCTGATACGATACAGTGGTCTGACGTGCCTAGAGGCACGTAACATATCTAATAGCGGTCGAATATCAAGGGAAGTGCCCAGTCTGGCAAGCTGATCCGCCTTACAGTTCCCTGGTATATCTCTGCGACTCGGTACCCAGAAGTGGTTAATGGTAAGGTGTTTGTGCCATCTCATAAGGAGATAGTCGGAATTCGTGGACTGATTTTAATGTAAATGTCATGGATCCCAAGGATTTTATTGCCGCGATGCTGCCACTGTAGATGCTAATATTCTTCTTGGATATTACGTTACACCTCAGCCGGGACTAGGCTTCTTTTATTACCATGAATCCCGCCTGTAAAACGCTACAATGATCAGGGAGGCGAAAGGATATGCTTAAGTTAATCATCTCGGAGAAAACACCTCCTCCACCCACTCCAGATTCTGTTTTAGAACCATACGTTTAGATGTGTATTATGTTATCACCTCCAATCAAATCCCACTCCCATTCGAGGCGACTAGGAATGGTTGACTTGAAGTTATGCTCAAAACTGAGTAGAGTAGTCCGCGTTTTCTGTAATATTAAGGTGTTTTAGTATCTTTTTAGGTTCACATTGAGAGGGTTTCCATTGTTACGGGCTCTCAATCTAACAGCTGCACAAGCTGGGTCTTTTTGCAATGAATAAGTTGGTGTACTTGGTGTAGGATAGCATCTAGGGCTACGTAGGTGGTAGTTAGAGAGAGCTCCGGTAATGCATATGCAAACTGATTTCTGAACTTTCCCTTGTAGGTCATGGTTGACGGCTGTTTCTAGGGTCATCCACCAGACTAACACACCATACAAGAGTATAGATCTAATCATGGACACGTAAACTTAGAGAGGGATTTGTGGTGTACTTCCCATTTCTTGCCACCTTTTTATATGTTTTTAAGGCTAGTGTGGCTTTTTTATGCGTCCTTGAATATTGGCTTTCCAGTTTAGCTTCTTATCCAAGACTAGATCCAGGTACTTTTGCGGTTTTGGAATGTCAATGTGCGTGACTTTGTATTTAGTGCTGAAAATTACCAATTCGGTTTTTTTTAAGTTTATGCCGAGTTCACATCTGATGGCCCATTTGGAGAGTACATTGTTAAAGGTTGGCCAATGAAGACCAACTAATTTTAAACACGCCTTACTTTTGTAATAATAATTTGTTTTAATTAATTTTGTATTTATATGGAAAACATTTTATGGAAATTAAGTTTGAAATACGCCATCAGACAAATGTCCTCTATTTTGCTCGATACAGATATTAGCTTTTTTTAATAGTTGCAGGCTCCATCATTCGTTGGAAATATTCTGCTTTAGTTGTTTAATTGCCTCAGGTTTTTTTAACATACACTTTCTCGTTAAAATATCCTAAAAAAAGTCGGGCGCAGTTGAATCTGGTGAACGAGATGGTCAAGGGATAGATAGGGAAATCTTAAATCAAACTTCTGCCAAAAAATTGTACGCAGCAGGTCCATATTCAGCCTAGCAGTGCGCTCAGTCGCTCCATCTCCGTAATTAGCCGCAAAAAGTTGAGAGTTGTAGTCTAGTAAACCCTATAAATTGTTTCTGGCGTTTCATCCTCATTCTCGAAGAAATATGGGCTGAAAACTTTTTAGGCCTTAAAACTGGACCAAACAGTGCATCCTAATAAGTGTAACTAGTGGTATATTGTATTTCCCATAAACATTCAGAGCCTCGAATGCAGCTTTACTTGTTAGAAATGCGCTTCATCCGACATTATTTAAAAAAAATAAATTTTTGTGGCTAATTGTGTAAAACCAATAGCGCATTGTAGTTCTTGTCGGTGGTCGTGCTATCGATAGCAGTGCCACAATTTGAATCTTGTATGGGTACTTTTTAAGATCCAACTTTTAAGTTCTTCGAAATGTTGTTCTGGACATGCCCACTTGGTCCGAACGACGACAAGGTAAGACAGATACACCTGAATACTTTGCCTTACAGCTTCTACGTTGTCTTTAGTGAAAATATTTCGATGAGCACATTTTCCGGACGCTTGGTCACTGAACACCGTTCCTCAAAAGGTCGACCTAATCCGATGAAGGGTATGGGAGCTGATCACGAATATCAGAATATTGTCATCAACAAAACTAATAATAAAATTGTTGGTTATCTCTAAAAGATAAATAATGTGTAGTGGGTGAGAGATTTGGTCCTTAAAACCCTCCATCATTAGTCAGCGTCATAATTTTTGGTCAATTCATGCAAACAAAATACAAATTTGTGGCGCAACAGGCTCGTTAATAGCCACAACAATTCAGTCTGCATATCGCTGCCTTACATTGACAGTGGCATAACTCAAAAATTTTGAAATTTGGTTTTGTTGTACAAAAAGACTAAAAATTTCCTTTATTTCTTTTCCCTGTAAAATGGCACATTGCTATTTCCATCGGTTTTCCGCCAGAGGGCAGTTATGCCAGTATCAACATACCCCCAACAACATGAAATCAAAAAATTAAAAGCTCTGTCCTGTAAAACTAGAGATTTTTGACTTATGCCACTGTCAATGTAAGGCAGCGATATGTACTTCTTGCAGGATGGAGGGACATCTTGTTTTCCTCATCCGGTTAAGTTGAGATAAGCCTTTAATGGCAATTGAGGCCCAATGAACATAATTATACGTGTTACAACAGCTCCCAGGTGGGGTTGTCCCCTACTGTGCGCGTCCCCAGGTGGTGGATAGAGGGAGTTGCATCAAAGCTAAGTATCTCCATCCGCGTCCATCAGTCTTTTGTTAAATGAATAAGTTTTATAAAACAGTGTTCAATAAGCAATTGCATCTAGATGGCGTATGCAGTTGGAAAGTTACTTGTTGTTGCTGCTGATTACTTACCTGGTTAGTAGTGACTTAGTAACATATGAGATTCTGGACTGGTTTTGTTTTTGGACCCATAAGGAAGATCGTGCAGAGTCTCATCAGAGACTAAAGTCTGGTACCACGGGAATCAGGAGCCCATAAGACTTGTCTTAGCTTGATTAAGAGGTAGGCCCCCTTGTGGGATTATTGGTAGGCCTTGTGGGAGTGTCGTCATGGTCGATGGTTATCCCAATATCGCGGGAACGTATGGTATTCTAAAGTCTTGGGTGCTGAACTTTAGCATACAAGAGGAATAGATAGACCTCGGTCCTTACCAAGGATGAAGTTCGTGCCTAATACACACGATTTTCGAAAATCACTAATATAGTGTGTCCTATATTGGGGTGTTAACCAACACTTCTCTATGGTTCTGATATGTGGGTAATCCCACCGTGAAAGAGCTGTAATGGCCAGGTGTTCACGTTAAGCATACTTTACGCTATACGGCTCGGAATTCATCGTGCCACTGAGCCCCTCAACTCATACAACTAAGGTTAAATTATGAACATCAAAATCCACAAGGGTAATGACATCGACTTACGTTAAAATGGTTCTAAAGGTTGATAATCATGTTGAAGTGTTGTATACAGCACACGAATCTTAAAACTGGATAAATTGCATTTCCATGGGATATCAATGGCCCTGCATCTGTCACGTCATTAAATGTCCCAAAAGACATAACTCTAAGGCAAGGACTTACTTACTTACTTACTTAAGTGGCGCTACAGTCTGGAATGAACCTGGGCCTCAACCAACATGCCTCTCCAATTAGCCCGGTCCTTAGCTAACTGCCTCCAGTTGCGCACCCCAAGTTGGTTGAGGTCGGTTTCCACTTGTGCGCGCCACTTAAGGCGAGGTCTTCCTCTACTGCGTCCGATGTCTGGCTGGGAATCGAAGACTCTGCGAGCCGGAGTATTGGTGTCCATTCGTTCTACATGTCCTAGCCATCTTAAACGTCCAATGCGGAGTTTTTTGACCAGGGGCATGACGCTGTACAGCTCGTATAGTTCTTGGTTGAATCTTCGTCTCCATAGCCCGTCAACGCAAACGGGACCGAAGATTTTTCGAAGAATTTTCCTCTCTAATCTACAAAGGATTTCTTCATCCGCTTTTGATACGGTCCATGCTTCAGCGCCGTAGAGCAGGACTGGGATGATCAGGGTCTTATATAGGATCTCCTTAGTAGTTCGAGTAAGGGCTTAACTCCTTAGTAGTTCGAGTAAGGGCTTAACTACTAAATTGCCTTCTTAGCCCGAAGAAACAGCGGGTGGCAAGAGTAATTCTTCGTTTAATTTCTGACGAGATGTTGTTGTCAGAGTTAATAGCGAAGCCGAAGTAGACAAAGTCCCGTACTACCTCAAAGTTATATCTGTCAATGGTGACTTAGTCTTAACCTCATTTACTGCTAAACCCATTTTCGCCGCTTCCTTCTCTATACTAGCAGAGATGGCTATGACATCACGTTGAGTCCTACCAATGATGTCAATATCGTCTGCGTATGCTAGTAGTTACACCGACTTTTGGAAAATTGTGCCCCTGGTGTTGGCTTTGGAGTTTTGCACAATTCTCTCAAGAATCAGATTAAAGAAGTCACATGACAGCGCATCGCCTTGCCTAAATCCTTTTTTGGTATCGAATGTGTCGGTGAGGTCGTTTCCGACCCTGATGGAGCAGCGGGAATTCTCTATCGTCATCCTACACAAACGGACGAGTTTGGGCGGTATACCAAAACTAGACATGGCTCTGTACAGTTCGTCTCTATAAATTCTGTCATATGCGGCTTTGAAATCGATGAATAGGTGGTGGGTATCGATTTGGACTTCTTGAGTTTTTTCCAGGATCTGCCGAAGTGTGAAAATTTGATCGGTTGTAGACTTTCCTGGCCTAAAACCACACTGATAAGGGCCAATCAGGTTGTTGGTAAACGGTTTCAGGCGTTCACATAATACGGCAGATAGGATCTTGTAGGCGATGTTGAGGAGACTTATGCCTCTGAAGTTGGCGCAGTTCAGAGGGTCTCCTTTTTTGTGGATCGGGCAAACGATGCTGAGGTTCCATTCTTCAGGCATGCTTTCAACCGACCAGATTTGGCTTATGAGTTGGTGGATGTTACTTACCAAGTCATCTCCGCCGGCCTTATAGAGCTCAGCGGGAAGGCCGTCATTTCCGGCAGCCTTATTAAGCTTGAGTTTAGATATTGCTATCCTCACTTCACTCAGGTCGGGTGGTTGGCAGTTTTCGCTGTCGTTGCCAATATTGAATGGTTCGTTCTGCCTGACAGCGGAATGTTGTTCGTCATCGCCGTTTAACAGTCTGCAGAAGTGGTTCTTCCATATCCTCAGCATCGACTGTGTCTCAACTACGATATTTCCTTATTCATCGCGACAGGATTCTGTTCGAGCCTGGTATCCTTGGCTTTGACGTTTTACACTTTGGTAAAACTTGCGAACATCGTTCCTGGAGTGACACCTCTCTATATCCTCGATCGCGTGCTTTTCTTGCTCTTTTTTCTTCTTGCTGAAAAGCCGATGTTCTTCCCTTCTTCTTTGCCTATAGAGCTCAATGGCAGCTCTCGTCTTCACCTGCAGCTTAGCCTTGTAGGCCTCGTTCTTGGCTGCGAGCATCTGTCGGCATTCCTCATCAAACCAGGGGTTTCTTGCTGGTGGGCGCGAGAAACCTAGCACATCAGTTGCGGCTGATCTAATGGCCTGTTGGCATCGTTGCCATTGCTCTTCGACATTCGATGCTGGTGGTATGGTGTTAATCGAGAGGTTAAGGGATACGCGTTGTGCGAAAGTCTTGGCGGTCTCTTGCGATTGCAGTCTTCCGACATTAAATTTTTTCACAGTATTTCTGGATTGTTGTGGCGTGGTGGATATCCGCATTCTTACCTTGGCTGCTACAAGGTAGTGATCCGTGTCGATGTTAGCTCCTCGGAATGTTCGGACATCCAAAATACAAGAATAAATAAATAAAATAAAAATAAAATAATCATGTTGAAGTGTTGTATACAGCACACGAATCTAAAAACTGGATAAATGGCATTTCCATGGGATATCAATGGCCCTGCATCTGTCACGTCCTTAAATGTCCCAAAAGACATAACTCAAAGACAAGGACACTATTAATTTTAAAACTTTCTACAACAATACATATTCATAGTACGTACAAGCCTTTAAAGGTTTCCTGAAATTACCCAATTAGTTTGTTTTCCTAATTCAATTTCCAATTCGAAATTGAATTGGATAATCCAAAAAAAAATAATGTATCCCTTCCACATGGTCGTATTGTTTTCGTTTATTTCATTCAGCCAAATCCCTTAAATGCTCCAATTCTAGCGGCAATTTAAAAGTATAGAACCGTTGAATCTTCGGATCGATGTCTGTTGCTGGTACTGCTACCGTGGCTGACAAAGGACGAAGAAAAGGCCTTGTGGATTTGTTTTGTTTTAGAAAGTTCTCTTTGTGGACGAGGAATATTGAGGAAAAAATTAAATTTCACTTATATCAGGGTTGGGAAAGGATATGTAGGTACTACAATTTTTGTTTTTTGTTTTTTTTTTTGGGAAAAGTTGGGTTTTGTTTTCACTTGAAAGTGTTAAGCTCAAAAGGAAAAACATATCTTAACCCAAGTATTGGGCATGCTGCAGTATTTCTTTCGATTGAATTATTTTCTTTCCAAATTGATTTAGGGATTAAAGTGAGTTGGAAAAAAGCGATAGACTTAAATAGGTCATGTGCACGAGTTAGGAGCATTACATCCAGTGTGAGAGAGAGTTTCTAACGAAATTATTTCTTGTTGGCATGTGTGCATAAATTAGCCTTGAAGTTTATGGTTAGAGATGCAAATCGATTTTACTTGAATTTTAGGCAGTTGGGCTTTTATTTGTTTCCTGGAAATAATAGACTAGGGATGTTTCAACAATTATGTAAGAATTTGATAAGGGGTATCATAATGAAACGAATAGTTTATGAGATGTAATGCCTTTAAGAATTGGTAGAGCAAAATAGTGGTGATGTTTATTTAAATACTGAAAATCCATTTTTCTAGAGAATTATTTAATAGGAAATTTAGCCTGTTCTAAAAACGATTACTATAACCAACTTTTCCTACTCGAACGCTGTCCATTTCACACTGTAGGCTCAAAGATTTTAAGGTCAGATTTATTCATGAGTCGTTAAAAGGTACAAAGCTCCCTCTCTTCCTTAAATTCTTTGTTATACTCTTGATTGGGCAAGAGATAACTGTTACACGACCCGTGTCTACAATTAAGTCTCAGCTTCTATCAGAATTTGCGTAAACCAGACGTTCAGCATTCAGCATTGACCAAAAGGGACGTTACGATTTTTTACACAATGCAAACGGTCTCTGCTAAGGCAATGCAGACTTTCATCCACTTCGATCCTGGATACTTTGTTTTCAGTTAATCAGTCCAATCGCTCTGACATCCGCAGTGTCGTGATCCTTAAGCCGGTGTTTGGGTATTCCTTATCGCCTCGTATTTAAAGGCTGGGATTCGAAGATTTTCATTGCTTGCTTGAGTATTATTGTTCATTCACTCGATGTGGCCGAGCCGCAATGTAGTTGTCATGTTTTAACTTTTGCAACCCACATCTTGGTACAGCTCAAGTTCGCGGTTGTTCGGGCCATGTAGGAGCTGCTATTTGGACTTTAAGATTAAGAACTCAGCCATTTGTTTCGCTAAACAGAAATAGCATTGTTTTCCTAGAGTCAGTCTTCTTCGAATCTGCACTAAGGTGTCATTCGTGGGGTTGATGTTGACTTCGAGGTAGATGAACTGTTTAACTATCTCAACACTGTTGCTATCAACAGTGATATTCCAAGGTCGTGCGTCGAAAGTAATTTAATTATTGATACCGTATAATGTGTCTAATCCTCGTTTACTACAATATCAACGCGTTTCGCCTCTTAACCAATTGCCGTAAATGCTTCTACAACGTCATGATGGCGACCAATGATGTCGCTATACTCTGCGTACCCCATTAGCTGGACGGATTTGTTGAAAATACTGCCTTCCATCTGTTCCAGCACGAGATTGTAGAAATCACAAAAAATGATAGTTCGTCTTCTTTTCGGAATCCGCGATATGTTTGAAAAAAGTTCGGACGAGCTGTTTCCAAACTTTGCATCGCTTGTCCTCCAATGTAAATCGACACGGCTGTATCAATTTTGATGGAATAAACCGAATTCCGTCATTGCTCTATAGATCTCTTAGCAATAGATGATATCATATTTGGCTTTAAAGTCGATTAAAAGATGATGAATCTTCACTTTAAATTGGATGCTTTTTGTTGTCGAAATTTGGTCTACATCGTCTATCGGGCTTGAAGCCACACTGGTACGTGCCGAAAAATGTGCTTTGCAGAAAGGCTTAAGACGTTCACAAAGTTCGTTGGATAGAATCCTTTAAACGACATTTAGTAGGAAATTTCCTTGGTAGTTGTTGCCAGACATGGGAACGCCTTTTTTTAGTTAGGATATATGAAGTGGATATTCCAGTCATCGGGAATGCTCTAATCCATCCAGACTTTGTTGCATGCACACTTCCACTTCTGGCACCACCTCCGTATTTGAAGAGTTCTGCTAGTAGTACATCAGAACCGGCTGCTTTTGATGAATCCACTAACTTTTTCAATTCTGGGAGTCAGAGTTACTCTTTGCTGTCTGTAGGTATGGTTCCCTATCACTTGACATTATGTACATTAAACAACTCATGGAAATGCTTCCTGAATACATACAAGGTTGGCATTGTTATTTCGTAGCGACTGCTGTTCTACTTTGAAGCCAGTTGACAGTTGTTTGAGTGTTTTTTTTTATAATTGACGGATGTTTTTTTTTAGACTTTTTGAATTCTCAGAGCTGATAGACTGCGTGCTCCTTTTTTTCTATACGGAAGTTTCTTCCCCCCGCCTTTTTCTAGCTCGATACTCTTTCTGGAGCTTGTTTTGGTTTGTAGCTAATTTGCCTCTTCTTTCACTTTTTTTGGTACTTGCAAATATTATCATACCACGGACATCTTTTTCTATGTGTCCTGTAGATTATGTTGGTTTCGTCTACTTCTTTGATAATAATGCGACATGGTATGGGTATTGATATTGGTGGTGGATAGGGACACAGCGGATAAGCTCTTACATAGTTGTTCCTTGTAGACTCTGGGAATCTGCGGCTCATTAGAGCGACCATGTGAATGGTTTTTTGAACCGTTAGTAGCTTTTCACGTTAGACAACTGATCCCTTAATTTTTTGGGTCGAAAAAATGGTCAGAGTCGAATTTTGCCCCTCTGAATGGTGTATGCTGGATGCGTCCCTTTGAGCACATGGTCGAAATCATCTAAAGCTGGACAAGTTGCTTTGTGGATTCGAAATAGTGGTAACCTGCTGCTGCTGACAATAGTATTACATGCTGCCGGGGAGTCTGTTAGTCGTTAGCCCTTATCTATAGACTTTTCGTGGATGCTGTGCTTTCGAACTAACCCATCGAATTGCGCATTTAGGTCGCCAAATATGATTTTCACATGGTATTTCGGACATTTTCTCCTTAAAAGGTCTTCAATCTAATATTTAGGGGCTTATGTACCAGCCCTGGTGTTGCAAAACGTTGCTCCGATGCGGATCACTAACCGGCCCAATGTCTAGAGTCAGTTCCCCCAATTAATCCGCATTCATGTGCGCCCTATGGTGGCATCTACAATAAATGTCGCATGCTTTTCGTTTTTGCATTCCTATTACTGTCCTTTCCTGAATCGCGGTAATGTCTGCTCTATATCGCGCTAGGAAAGATTCAAGTTTTTGTAGCACTCGGGGTCTATGGCGTCCGTACGTTCCAGGTACATTTACCTTAGTTGTTGTCGTGGTTATTCCTGGTCTGGTTGGTATTTGAGGGGATACATTGTCCGAGGCTGTTGTTCCTCACACTACCGACTTTTTTTACGTGGTAGGGAAGTTTCGCGACCGCACAACCCCTTGGCCAGTCCCAATTTATATGATGTTGGCTTTTCCGCCCTCTGTTCAATAAGCCTGACTAACCCTTGAGATTCCTAGACTGTTTGAAGCCCCAAAACTTTTCCGATTGGGCTCTAAAAAGCTTTTAAGAAAAACCATCGAAAATTCATCTGCAGCGATTATACCGGTGCAGGGGTGATGGAACTTAAGTTTTAGCCGTATTACGTTACGGTGAATGTCGTGTTTTTAGACTATTTTAGGCCCGAATTGGGTGAACTTGACATGAATGATTAGTGGGTCCAATAAGATGTTGCTACAGCTTTTAAAACAATCGTTCAATTGAAGGAGAGGTTCGGTAAACCTGTAATCTTAAGAAATGTATCGGTCGAAAGGGCATCCTGCTCATCCAATTTAACGCCGTTGGATTTATTTTTATGAACGTTAAGTTTTTGATTACTGCCAAGGACGTTCAAGCAGCTACCAAGCCCGGTATGTGTTGAAAAATAATGAAAAAGAATCTATCACTGAAAACTTGCTCGCGAAGGTCATGAATGAGATCGAATTCCATACTTAAATTTGATATGAGCACTTCAACTGGAATGAATTCCAGCCCGACATCTCAAGTATTCTCTGATTTATTTAAACAGAAAAAAGTTATAAAGCTGGTCTACGTCAATCTCTGTTAATCTAAGATCAACATATATAGACGAAGTAACCCTTACTTGAACATTGAGCAGACCTAGAATGAATCAAAAACGCAGTAAGTCCAACAAATAAGCTGTTGCCTGAATATCTAAGTTTATTAAATTGATAAGGAAATTTGGTTTGAGGCGAAATCACAACCAAGAGATGCGAGTGGAAGATCGCCGAAAAATTGCGATCATACTAGGGCGAAGCCTTTTAAAGGCTTGATGTTTATAGAGACTATCCCAACTGAGAGATTACTTACTTCTCAGATTTATACCCTGGTGGGTGCATTGCGGTAAGTGCGTTGGACTACTAAGCTGGGAGTCCCTGGTTAAAATACTGGAAGTAACAACATCTTAAATTCGCTCTGTCCCACCTCTTACGAATGTCTGACAAACATTCAAACAGTCGCGAAGCTTATTAAATTCGATGCTCGAAGTCGGCGTTAAACAGTAGGTGCTCCACCCCTTACGAAAGTCTGACAAACATACAAACAGTCGCGAAGCTTCTCAAATTTGGCGTTCGCAGTCGGCGTAAAACAGGAGGTACAACTAACAGCAGAAGCTTAGTTTATGTCCTTGTTGGCCCGTTAGTCCCAGATATATCATGTTTCAAGCCTTGTCTGTAAGTGGTGTATTAGGTTAAGTAAAGAAGTTGGAGAAAGTAACAGTTTGTGTACCTAGTTAAATCCCTAACTGATGCTATACGCGGAGAGCAGCCCACTATTTATCGATTTTTTCAGATTAACATCTACATATAGGGATCAATTTTTTTCAACATTAGGTTGGCCGTCAATCTTAAACCCTACCGTAGTTATTTGTAAACTATACAGATGCCTTGAGTGGAAGTTTCTTAACTGCGTCAAATATTTACATTTTTTGTCAACTCGATTAAGCGAGTATAACCTCATCTCTAAAAGCCTTAAGAAGAACAATTTTAAATTCTTTCTTTTTAATTTTCAACAACTTGAAGTAAGGCACATTTTTTGACATGAAAAACATATCTCCCACGGTCAGAAGAACTACTTTCAACAGTTTTTTGTTATCCTTTTTGTTAGAAAAAAAAGAACCACTTCTCCAGCTCTACAATCATAGCTCACAACCCTAAAAGACGTCTTATATTGACATAAAAATGTGCATCGATGCGATTTAATTTCATTCCGCTACTAGATGCAGATGCAAATATCCTCAAGATACCTACCTACCATTAAAGTGTGTACACAAAAATGACTTCTCCAATGCACTCCAAAGGCTAATAGAGGAGCTTGAGTACCGCGAACAAACTGCATTATCTGAGGTCCTCTTTACCGAATGTTTATTCATCCCGATGAATGCAATAACAACAATCTGGAATGGAATATGAATACCCAAAGGTCAACTGTAGTGCTCTCAGCATAGTTGTCAATTTACCATTGACAAGGGTTGTCAATCCGCCTTTTAGAGTACTGAAACATTATGAGGATCCTTTTCAAATATTTTTGTTTCCATTTACTTATTCCGCACAAGCACATAAGTACTAACAAAATTAATGGAGGTCCACCTATACAAATGAAAACTTTTGTAAACTATCCTACGCGTGCTTTAACCTCAGTCAGGTTAGAGTGAACACGTACACATACACTGTTTACCTTTATCCAAAACAATCACAGGACTTTAATGGTATAACAGACTTATCTAAAATTCCGTTTTTACCATTTGAAGTATTACGCCGACGATTGAAGATAAAAACGAGTGCGTAAGTTACAAAATTGGATTTCGCGGCACCCTGCGTTCCGTAGCATAAACATCACTTTCACAGGCTAGCATAAAGATAATAAGCGGATTATGCGATTTCGAGGCCGACTAACTTTTTCTCAGATTGTTTGTTTTCGGGTTGAAAAGGGTGTGAAATGTTGGCGTTTCCAACAAACAGGGTCATTCTTTTTTTTCGAATTAAATTTTTTTCTAACCCAATGAAGGTATGTATTATCCTGCAGCATTTGAGTGAAAGAAAAATGGATTCTCTTCTGGACTTGGTCACTTCAATCCTGTTGAGTATCAAAGTCAGCGAGTTGATTTCCCCCGAGAGCCGGAATTAACATCGAAATTATTCTCTGTATAAATTTATACTCTTTTCGACATGTACACAGGGGAGCTTGTTCGCTGCGTTTCGTCCTTTTTTTATGAAAAACAACAGCCGTTTACCGACATTCGACATGTATTTTATAAATTGCTTTTGTTCAGACATTCATTTTGAGTTATTTCTGGGAATCATTTTGGCAAAAGATACACACCGACCGACACATTGGGAGACTGCTAGTGTGATGCCAGAGGTAGTAAGCTTGCCATTGCCCTGATGCGTAAACGCCGCAATAATATAAATGCAAATGACAATCAGTTCGCCTTTTACTGATTAAATACTCCACAGCAACTGATTTGCATGCGGAATTTTGCAACGAAAATGTATGAGAACTTCTGGAAATGGGTTGACTTTTGAATGCTGATTGGTAAGATTTCGAATGCTTGCATTTTATATCGCTTGAGGCATGTGGACGTACTTGATTCGTGATGAGTGAATTAAATTATGAGTACGTAGTGTCGACATAATTTTAAGGGTTTAGCGATGCCTTAAAAAGTCATCGCTTGTTAAAGAAGGGTGGTCATTCCGAATGAAAGACACTACCATTGAAGCATTCATTAACTGAATTGGGAACATGTAGGAACCAGATATGGAAGCTGGTTTTTGATGGGACGAGGAAGAAACGCAGCGCGAGATAGCAAAGATGTTAGGTGTAGGGATGACTTGTTTGTCTGTTTATACATAGTTGTGAACAAAAAAATGTACACTTAGAACACTTGGCCGCCTTCTTATTCTTATTCAAATAGGTTGAAGATACTGGTATAACACTTGAGAAAACAAAATCAGCAGGACGGCCGGCGCATCGTCACATCGAATAATTTTCTGAAATTTTCATTGACAAACTAATCGCTGCTTCTTCCGGCTAAAAACCCAATTCAATAACAAAGGCCTCACTCAATCTACTAAGGATATTCTGTATAAGTGCTTACCATCCCAGTCCTGCTCCAAGGCGCTGAAGCATGGACCGTATCAAAAGCGGATGAGAAGGTCCTAAGTCGTTTTGAGAGGAAAATCTTAGAAAAATCTTTGTCCACGTTTGCGTTGATGGGCTATGGAGATGAACATTTAGGGCCCTATTATGACTTGCGAGTCAAACGTTCGACTCAAAGCGAACATATCTAGGTGTGAAATCGCGCGAAGCAAACTACAGCATTCGCCTTTTAAAGCAATGTCAATTCAAAATAAAATTTGTGAAACGTCAAGTTTTATCAAAAATTGTTTGTAGATTGAATTTAAAAAAATAATCCCAAATAGTGTTGAATTGTTTTTGAAAGTTGAGGATACAAACAAGAGAGAAGAGAAAACTATGGTTTCCAGTCTGAAGAGGAGTTTAAAATAATGTTCCAATCCACTTCAAATTATTCGGCCCTATCGAGGTATCCGTCGGAGCGGAAAATTTTCCGATTTTGTACGATTCGGAGGATTTTTGCTTCGAGGTATTCTGCCGTAATGCTGTGCGGAATATTTCTCCGACATTTGGTAACGCATCCCAGCGAACTGCGTTGAAGTGCGTTCAGGTGCATTTTTCGTGTAATTTTTGACAGCTAAGTGTCATTCTTTTTCCGATTTCCTCCGACACAAATTCTTTGCGGAATTTATTTACGAATTGTAGTGAAGTGAAGCCGTTGCATTTGTGTAGTATTTATTTCCGATGACATATACCTCGAATGATATTTAAACCTCCGACGAAGTATGCGTTGCGGAAAATTGTCCGCTCCGACGGATACCTCGATAGGGCTGATTATGAATTCTTTTGTGTTAAACAACGGATTCCTCTTTTAGATTTGTGTAAACTTGCATGTAACCTGAGGTTCTTCGCAAGTGGAAGCTATCAAACTTCGAACTGTGCCATTCAACATCTACAGTTTCCGTCAACTTAAGCGAAGTTCTTTACTTATTTCAAATCTTGGATTAAGGCAGATTGGTCCAATGCTGAGAAACAAGAGCCAATGAATTATTTTTTTTGAAAAATCCAGATTACCAGGAATGGTAGGTTGTGTGGATGGATCCTACATAATAATCATCGCTCCCATTCAGTTTCAACATCATTACTTGAATAGAAAAGGGGTTTTACAGCTTGAATGCGATGGTGATAGGTAATATTTTGTTTTTATTAAATTTAATAACGGATGATTTTTTAAGAGGTTTAAAACTTTTTTTAAAAAAAAAAACACAAAAAATTCGAAAAAATGAATGAAATATTTATTTGAATCGATAGTTTGAACCTTGCAATTTAATGTTTAAAGATGATTTTATGCAAATGTTGTCCGCGGCTGCGTCTCAGGTAGCCCATCCGCTGAGTCCAATTTTGGCATACTCTTTCACACATATCGGCCGGTATCTCACGAATGAATGCATGGATGATGGCTTCCAGTGCGTCAATCGAAGCGGGCTTGTCCCTATAGACATTATCCTTGACATACCCTCACAAAAAATAATCTAATGGTGTCAAATCGCACGATCTAGGCGGCCAATTGACCGGCCCGAAACGTGAAATTAACTGTTCACCAAACTCGCCTCGCAATTGCGCCATTGTTTCGCGTGCTGTGTGGCATGTGGCACCGTCTTGTTGAAACCACATATCATGCAAGTCAAGAACTTCCATTTCGGGCAAAAAAAAGTTTGTTATCATCGCTCGGTAGCGTTCACCATTGACAGTAACGCTGCGATTCGCATCATCTTTGAAGAAATATGGCCCAATAATGCCGCCGGCCCATAAACCGCACCAAAAAGTGGCTTTTTCGGGATGCATTGGTAGCTGTTGCAATGCTTCTGGCTGATCTTCACTCCCAATGCGGCAATTTTGCTTATTTACGTACCCATTCAACCAAAAATGAGCCTCATCGCTGAACACAATTTTTCGATAAAAAAGCGGATCCTCGGCCAGCTTTCCAAGAGCCCATTCACCAAAAATTCGGCGTTGTGGTAGGTCGGCTGGCTTTAGTTCTTGCACCAGCTGTATCTTAAAAGGCTTTACGCCCAAATCCTTCCGCAAAATTTTCCACGTAGTGCTGTAACAAAGGCCTAACTGCTGGGAACGGCGCCGAATCGACATTTCGCGGTCTTCTGTCACACTAGCTGATACGGCCGCAATATTTTCTTCACTACGCACAGTACGTAAACGTGTTGGTGGTTTAATGTCCAACAAAGTAAATTTGGTGCGAAATTTGGTCACAATCTTCCGAATAGACTGCTCAGAAGGTCGAGAATGCCGATCATAAAATGGAAGCAGCGCGCGATGAACATTTCGAACCGAGCACGAATTTCGATAGTAAAATTCAATAATTTGCAAGCGTTGTTCATTTGTAAGACGATCCATGGTTAAATTGCAAACCAAACTGAAGCTGTTTGACAGTGACACAAGGTACTAAACACACGTCAGCTGTCAAAACCAGTGTTGCCAAAACCAAACCAGCTAAAAAATCACCCGTTAAAAACAGCGAGAAGAATATCTTTCGGTTGGCTAAAAGTTTTTCGAAAAGTTGGAGATCAGTTTTTTTTAAAGAATGTACTGCCAAACAAATACAGCTTTTAGGCAATTATGTATGAAGAAAAAGAAAAGATTTTTTGAAAACGAAGCTCTAAAATTGGTGAACTGTAAATATACAAGGAGTTCTGGTGTGCAATTAAAAATTCAACTGTAGAGCACCCCAAATTGGCACTCAGCTAGACGCAAGGACACTGATGAACCACTTTCAAACGCTATTGAACCCACAAAGTAGCATACTGCCGTTTCACTACGCAATGCCATTAATTGAAAATGAAATTTTAGATGCACCTATTACACAGGGAGAAATATGTTACGTTGTAAAGAAAACTTCAAGATGGAAAGGCACCTGGCGCTGATCGGATACCCGTTGAATTTTTTAAGTATGCGACAGTTAATTTTATCGACAAAATAGCGGTGATTTTCAATGGAATTTTGGAAACAGGTAACCTACCGCCACAGTTCAAGCGAGCTCCGATTCACAAAAAAGGTAATATCGCCGATCCCGCAAATTATCGTGGAATATCATTCCTAAACTCATCTTACAAGGTGTTCACCAAACTTTTAAATTAGCGTATGCCAATTTGGATCGAAAACAACAATTTGATCAAAGAATTCCAAGCTGGTTTTCGGAATGGTTATTCAACCGTAGACAACATTTTCGAACTGCAAAATATAGCTGGGACATTCATAGAACAAAAAAAGAAATTATTCGCCTTTTTCGTTGATTTTAAGGCAGCCTTCGATAATATCGATCGAAAAGCCTTAATATTAAAACTTTATAACGCTGGAATGAGCCAAAAGTTCGGGAAGGTTATCGAAAATATATACGAGGAGAACCAATCGAGTGTCTGGAGCGGGACCGAAACATCAGAATGGTTTGAAACAACTATGGGAGTAAGACAGGGATGTACACTAAGCCCATATCTTTTTGCTTTGTACATCGATGACCTCACCGACTTTTTACCTAGAGGAATAGAGTTTGCAGGACATTTAATAAAGGCACTTCTATTTGCAGACGATGTGGTTCTATTTGCATATTCGCCAGAGTCCTTACAATTAATGATTAACCGTCTTGATTTGTACTGCCAATTATGGAATCTTACGGTTAACCTTACAAAATCAAATATTATGATTTTTAAGAAGGGGGCTGGTAGAGAGTGCAGAAATGAAAAATGGCATCTCAACGGACAGCCCATTGAAATTGTGAAAACCTATAGATACCTCGGGGTGACAATAGCTAGTAATCTTAGTATGGAGCCGCATCTAAAGGAAAGACTAATAAAAGCTAAAAGTGCTATATCGGCTACATGGAAAAAATGTTTTTCAAATCAATTAATTGACCACAGAGTAAAATACAAGATCTTTCAAGCTGTATCAGAATCTGTTATGATGCACGCAGCGCAGTCTTGGGGATATTACTTCACTTCACTTAAGTGGCGCTACAGTCCGGAATGAACCTGGGCCTCAACCAACATGCCTCTCCAATTAGCCCGGTCCTTAGCTAACTGCCTCCAGTTGCGCACTCCAAGTTGGTTGAGGTCGGTTTCCACTTGTGCGCGCCACTTAAGGCGAGGTCTTCCTCTACTGCGTCCGACGTCTGGCTGGGAATCGAAGACTCTGCGAGCCGGAGTATTGGTGTCCATTCGTTCTACATGTCCTAGCCATCTTAAACGTCCAATGCGGAGTATAGTTCTTGGTTGAATCTTCGTCTCCATAGCCCGTCAACGCAAACGGGACCGAAGATTTTTCGAAGAATTTTCCTCTCGAATCTACCAAGGATTTCTTCATCCGCTTTTGATACGGTCCATGCTTCAGCGCCGTAGAGCAGGACTGGGATCATCAGGGTCTTATATAGAATCTCCTTAGTAGTTCGAGTGAGGGCTTTACTACTAAATTGCCTTCTTAGCCCGAAGAAACAGCGGTTGGCAAGAGTAATTCTTCGTTTAATTTCTGACGAGATGTTGTGGTCAGAGTTAATAGCGGAGCCGAGGTCGACAAAGTCCCGTACTACCCCAAAGTTATATCTGTCAATGGTGACGTTCTGTCCAATTCGTCGATGTTGTGAGTCCTTTCGTGATGACAGCATATACTTAGTCTTACCCTCATTTACTGCTAAACCCATTTTCTTCGCTTCCTTCTCTATACTAGCAAACGTGGCTATGACATCACGTTGAGTCCTACAATGATGTCAATATCGTCAGCGTATGCTAGTATTTGCACCGACTTTTGGAAAATTGTGCCTCTGGTGTTGGCTTTGGAGTTCTGCACAATCCTCTCAAGAATCAGATTAAAGAAGTCACATGACAGCGCATCGCCTTGCCTAAATCCTTTTTTGGTATCGAATGTGTCGGTGAGGTCGTTTCCGACCCTGATGGAGCAGCGAGAATTCTCTATCGTCATCCTACACAAACGGACGAGTTTGGGCGGTATACCAAAACTAGACATGGCTCTGTACAGTTCGTCTCTATAAATGCTGTCATATGCGGCTTTGAAATCGATGAAAAGGTGGTGGGTATCGATTTGGACTTCTTGAGTTTTTTCCAGGATCTTCCGAAGTGTGAAAATTTGATCGGTTGTGTACTTTCCTGGCCTAAAACCACACTGATAAGGGCCAATCAGGTTGTTGGTAAACGGTTTCAGGCGTTCACATAATACGGCAGATAGGATCTTGTATGCGATGTTGAGGAGACTTATGCCTCTGTAGTTGGCGCAGTTCAGAGGGTCTCCTTTTTTGTGGATCGGGCAAACGATGCTGAGGTTCCATTCTTCGGGCATATTTTCATCCGACCAGATTTGGCTTATGAGTTGGTGGATGTTACTAACCAAGTCATCTCCGCCGGCCTTATAAAGCTCAGCGGGAAGGCCGTCATTTCCGGCAGCCTTATTAAGCTTGAGTTTAGATATTGCTATCCTCACTTCACTCAGGTCGGGTGGCTGGCAGTTTTCGCTGTCGTTGCCAATATTGAATGGTTCGTTCTGCCTGACAGCGGAATGTTGTTCGTCATCGCCGTTTAACAGTCTGCAGAAGTGGTTCTTCCATATCCTCAGCATCGACTGTGTCTCAACTACAATATTTCCTTGTTCATCTCGACAGGATTCTGTTCGAGCCTTGTGTCATTGGCTTTGACGTTTTACACTTTGATAAAACTTGCGAACATCGTTCCTGGAGTGGCACCTCTCTATATCCTCGATCGCGCGCTTTTCTTGCTCTTTTTTCTTCTTGCTGAAAAGCCTTTGTTCTTCCCTTCTTCTTTGCCTATAGAGCTCAATGGCAGCTCTCGTCTTCACCTGTAGCTTAGCCTTGTAGGCGTCGTTCTTGGCTGCGAGCATCTGTCGGCATTCCTCATCAAACCAGGGGTTTCTTGCTGGTGGGCGTGAGAAACCTAGCACATCAGTTGCGGCTGATCTAATGGCCTGTTGGCATCGTTGCCATTGCTCTTCGACATTCGATGCTGGTGGTATGGTGTTAATCGAGAGGTTAAGGGATACGCGTTGTGCGAAGGTCTTGGCGGTCTCTTGCGATTGCAGTCTTCCAACATTAAATTTTTTCACAGTATTTCTGGATTGTTGTGGCGTGGTGGATATCCTTGGCTGCTACAAGGTAGTGATCCGAGTCGATGTTAGCTCCTCGGAATGTTCGGACATCCAAAATACTGGATGCGTGCCTCTTATCTATCGCAATGTGATCAATTTGGTTGACCGTTCGTTGATCTGGAGACCGCCATGTCCCCTTATGGATATCGAGGTGAGGAAACCGTGTGCTGGCTATAGTGGCATTTCGTTGCGTAGCGAAATCAATTAGCCTAAATCCGTTACCAGACGTGTTGTCGTGTAGGCTATGTTTTCCGACAATACTTCTAAAGATGTCTTCTCTTCCTACCTTTGCGTTAAAATCTCCCAGCACGATTTTAACATCGTACTTCGGTAGTCGTCATAGGTTTTGTCAAGGAGCTCGTAGAAGCAATCCTTAGCTATATCATCATTTTCTTCCGTCGTAGCGTGAGCGCATATAAGGCTTATGTTGGCGAATTTGGCCTTAATGCGGATTGTTACTATGCGTTCGCTAATGTCTTGGAAACATAAGACTTCTTGCCTACATCTATTTTTTGCGAGCATTATAAAACAACGCAGCTTAAGAAAATCAATTAAAATTATCCACTTATTTCGAACATAACATACACAGACAAAACACATGGTTGTGCAATAATATTGACAATGACTGACACTTATTTCAAAAGATCTAGTCGTTCTATAAATTCCCATCTATTCATAATAATCCCTCAGACTCCAGCCAACATCAGTTAGTTATCTGCAGTCTATGATAGATATACTGATGTATCTACAAATAGACCTCAGAAAAGAAGTCCTATACTCTCGCAAGGATGAAAATGGGAGACAACGAAACAAAAAGCAAAAAAAAAAGAAAGAAGAAATTAATGCGGAAAGGAAAAGCGAGACCGTGAGTGTGAAGAGACCTTCAAGGACTTTTCACGCCATTTCGCAATAACGTTCATTTGGTTCGCGCCGCGTAAAGTGCCTTCCTTTTGTGTCTACATAATGCGATTTAAAACTCTTCCCTTCATTCTTGCCTCCATCATGACCCATCAGCAACCCATTTGCGTATACCTTCCACTACTCACACACACACAGGCTTTTCACTTCCCCGTCTTGAAATATGGAGCTAAAAATAAGGCAATCCAATTGGAGATCCTCTCCCCACACCACGGCGCCCATTTTGTCGTTCTTCGACTTTTATTACATTTCGCTAAATCAAAAAAGTAAAAAGCTCACAAAAATTGCTTCTATTATCGTGTTAACTGTCAAGAACGCATATTACACACGGGGTTGTCAGCGGAGGGGCTGAGAAGCAGCGAGGCTGAAAAGCGGCATGTTGAATTGAAAACTGTGTTGAACGCAAGCAATCATGGCATGATGCCATCCGGTGGGTGTTCAATCAATCAAAATCAAACGGACGACATACATGCTTACACAGATGCGTGTATAAATCATATTTCTGTGGCACTTACACATACATCATCTGTATAGGACACGTAAGTATATGCATTTGGGGAACGATCTGCTTTTTGCATGTGAATATGTTCGATTCAGTGAATTAGCCTATCCGTCAAAGGATTTTCACTAATATCTCAAAAATAAGAAGATTTTGTGATTTCGTGACTTTAAAATGAATACTGCCTTGGAGGCTGGAACGTTTGAAAGATTGATTTGACAAAGGGTATTAGCAGAAATCAATAATTGGTTAACCAAGTAATTACTGACTAAGAGTAAGCCCCCTGTTAGTGAGCGATTACATATAAAAAAGTTGAGCAAAGCCCCGTATGGAAAAGACTGTAACGGAAATGTAGGCTTCAGACCGAATATAGCTTTATAGAATTTAAATTTTAATTCTTTATGCTACATAAGGCGCAGTCAAATTTTTGCAATATAAATCATTTTTTTATTGGGAAATCGCTCCCAAGAGGTGATTATAAAAAAAATTATCCTTGTATCAGAGTTACTTCATGCTCATTTTAAAGTTCAATCAAAGGGCTCAAGGTCTAAATAAATATAATTAACCATTTTTACACAACAGGCTAGTTAGTACCAATGGCCTTGCTTTTCAGACAACCATTTATGTGTGCGTGTGTACTTCTTGCCCGATGACGGGACCTCTTGCTTTATGATGAATCTGAACGGCTGAATTGAGATTAGCTTTTCCTAATAATTGATTACCCGAAAAATTTGTCAGATCACCGCAAAATGTGGACCAGTGAAAAATTATTTAGGTGTTGCTACAGCTGGGATTCGAACACAGACCTTCTGCGCGACAGTTCAATGCACTAATCATCACGCCACTGAAACTATCGAAAGGTCAAGCTTTGAAGAATTTCCCAAGCATATGCTCCTCAATATTTCGCAACTTGACTTCGAGTTATCAAAGGCAATTTAGTAATATAGCCCTCACTCAACCTACTGAATAGTTCATACATAAGACCCTGATCATCCTAGTCCTGCTATAAGGTCCATGTCTTGACCATTTTATGGCACGTCTGGGTGGTTAAAGACAATCGGCTGTTTTTCTTTGCGTTCTTGCTTCATAGCCTTTGCGTTCTTGCTTCAATATGATCTCTCCGGCTGGGGTATACGTTAAGAAAACATTCATTCAGTGCAGATCTCAGTTACAATCCAATAGTGACCCAGCGCAGATCGTAGTTTCATCAAGAGCGGATCCTTCTTGAAGACAACAATTATGTAGAATACATCTCAGTTGCAAAGCATAATTCATTTAGAGCATCAAAGGAGTATCGAGAGCAACTCATATGCATTTACAATTTAAAAGGCATCCAGTGCGAAACATATTATCCACAAAAGAGGATCCTCCGTCGATAATGAATTTATCCAGACGATCTCAATTAAATCTAATAGTCATCATATGCTGACCATAGTTTCTGAAGTTTCTGAAGTTTCTGAGTTCACTGGAGTTCATCCAGTTAGGATTGATTCTTGTACATCCAAATCTCAAAAATACTTCAATAGTCATCCAGCGCGGTCCATAGTTTCATTCAGAGCGGATCCTCTTTATCGTTTACAAGTCAACATTCATCCAAACGAATATTAAAGTCATCTTGGGCTGATCATTCTTTCCTCCAAAGCTGGTCTATCATCAAGTACATTACCAAAAAAGTCATCACATCTCCGGTATGATTGTTCGGACACCACTCATAGAGTAATTCATCATTACACCCAATGTCTTTGCTACATTATTTCTTTTTCTCACACCCACCCTTGCTATACTATATACACTATAACGCAATGATCGGTTTTTTGGAGACGCGCAATTTATAAAAAGATTTCAAAGGCAATGAAACTTAAGACGGGCCTGGATAGAATGGAATCATTAACAAATCCAACATAGTGAGCCCTAACTGAGGGGAGTGCAAACTTGGCATGCATCCAAACTTGCAGTCGGACGTATGCAAAATATAATCCCCATTGCTTGGGCTCATTGTTAGAATGGTTGGGAAATTGGATGTATGTATTTATATATGGATTGGGGGGCATGCTGCCCCTCCTGCAACCTCCCTGCCTAGGCTCACAGTTGGATTTGGGTTGTGTGCGGGGTCGGTTGCTTGCTAAATATCTTTAAATTCATATTTATAAGTTTGGATTTTTACCAGAATAGTGCCAAATTGGCTTTATTTCCTTATCTAAAGCTAAAACTAAAAATTTGGCTTTGTTTTTCTTTAAATTCATTTGGCCTTATTTCACCCGGTGACGTGAAATAAGGCCAAATGCAGTACCGGTCCCCAGAAAAGGGCAATATTGTCCCACAGTATTTATCACCCAAAAAAATACATCAAATTTGTTTAGTTCTTTCAGCCTTTCTACTTTATATATTATGTATGTATCAATCTCAAGGATGGTTTCCAAAAAATTTTCCACTTGCTTCCACAATAACGATGCAATTACAATTCAGATACTTTTCCCATTCGCATTTCGATCGGATATCCATTGGCTTGTGAATTTTAAGTCAAAAATCCGAACCACACCTAACGAGTTTGTTTCTCTTAAATATCCTGTGGCAATGATAACGAACAAAATTGAATCAGTGGACAACAGGTCCGCAGTAATTAAACCATATCCCATGGAGTAATACCAGCACCAGGACTTGACGCGTCATTACGAATTCACGTGAAATCGGAGCAGATTGGTAAAATGATGTTAATCAAGCTTTGTTGATGCCCTATGGAGAAACAAGAGAGCCTACCTCTGGAGCAAAATATGTTGGTCATGGGTACACAGTGTTAAAGGACTCAATTTAAAGTTTCAATGGACATCGTAAAACAATCTCTATACTACAACACTGAATGAACATTAAAAAAGGCAGGTTTTGTTAATTTTATTCGTAGTATGCCTTTAAAGTGCATCAAAGTGTCGATGACAGGTATGTAATGAGCGAGAATCCTTTAATCGAAATGTTATATCATCTGAATGCGGTTTTCAAATATACAACAATCGCACCCACAATTTGGTGCTTGTTATGGACGAAAAAGGACTATTCGATGGCAAAGAAAACCACGATGTTGTGTGGCTTTGAGTAGCCATACCCTGTGAAAGTCATATTGACCATAGGACCAAATTTATAGATAAATCCAGGTACATGTTGTATAGAATGATATCATTCCCAATGTAACGTATTTGTGTGACGCTTTTTGTTCCTAAGTGTTTACATGATACAAAAACGACCATAAAGGATTATATTCAAGGTTCGATGTAACGGTGACTTGCTTACTTATATCCATTTGCAGTCCCTGTGAATCTGAGCCTCAACTAATATGTCCGCCCAATAGGGGTGACTGACATTTTCCGTTCAGTTTCAGCCCTTAGACCACTGTACTTGTTAGTTGAATACATGGGTGGTTGCATATAAAACCAATACCTTAGCGATATAATAATTAAAGACTAAGGCTGGGTAGAAAAAGATGGAGTTGACGGTGCGCAATAATTATGAATCTCTAAAGATTTACTTTCAATTCGTTAAGAATGTAATGAATGAGGGGGCCCAGTGGGGCTATGGTTAAAGCGATGAACTGCCGCGCAGAAGGTATGGGCTCGATTCCCAGCCGTATAGTAACACCAAAATGATTTTTCACTGGCTCTCCGAACGATGTGACAAGTCATCTGAGTAGTATCCATTGTCAGGAATAACTTATCTCAACTTAGCCGTTCTTATACGACATAGAACAGGATGTCCCACCATCGTGCAAGAGAAGTACACACGCAGACTGAATGGTTGTGAGAAAAAGCTAGACAGTAGGTACTGTTTCGCAAAAATTTTGTATTTTTTTTTTTTTTTAAGAATGAGAAATGATTTTCTAAACCTTTTCTGCACTTTAAAATATGCGTTTAACAATGTAAATTTGCGCGATGGCAATAGGTGCAGTAGACATGTTATTAGTTCATTGGACTATAGGTACTAAGCGCAGGGTTCAGTTCAAATCCTGAAAGAACAACACTTTAGTTTTTTTCACTGACCCACCTCTTGCGAAAGTCTGACAAACATCCATGAGTATATAACTGCAATGAGAACCTTCTCAAATTTGATGTTAGAGTTGGCGTTAAACAGGAAGTTCTATTCTTTGTGATGGGAATATAACATCACACAAGCTGTTAAGTTGAGGAACTATCTGTCCAATTCTGGATGAAAATAGTCTTCCAAAATGACATGAAAATGAACTCCATAGACCATAACATGCCAATCATTTTCAGCTCTGACTGAATGGGTTTTGAAAAGGCGATCATATTTGGCCATCATATCTAAGGATATGTAGATCTAACAAATGTGAAAAAGACAGATTTTGTAACATATTGGTTGACCAGCATTTTATAAATCCAAAGTGAGGAGCTCGCAATGCTGATGATGTTGTCAATATGAAAGCGATATGACTAAGATCGGTACCTTGAGACACTCCTAATGTGGCCAAAAAATTGCCCTCTACTGAGCATCTAAACATTTGTATTGGCATTCTAAAAGTCAAGATTTGATCCCAGTTATAGCCCTAGTGGTTGAAGTTTATAGAAAAATCATTTCTTGCGATTTCTTCCATAGACTTCATTGCCTTTCTCTTATGCGCACTGCTTCGATATTAACTTTTGGACAGCAGTTTAGCACCATTAATAGATCCAGTCACCCTGAATTCGACATTTTTTTGTAAACTGTGGCAGCACCGTTCATTATATTGGAAATATTGTTGAACGGAGTGTTATCTAGTGTAGTGCTCTATTTTCTCAAACCCTAAACTGTCAGCTGTCAAATTCGTTTTTTACCCCACGTATGGCGGCAAATTCAAATCCTGCGTTAGTTTTGGGAGTCGTTTCAGAATTGCCAAGCAGAGCTTCATTATCAAAGAAGAACCAGATATCTTGATTCTGATTCAAGTTGGTTGACGTCGGTTTCTACTTGTGAGTGCCAAGCGAGGACTTCCTATATTGCGTCCGAGGTCTGGCTGGGAATCGAAGACTTGACAAGCCGAAGTAACGGTGTCAATTTGTTCTACATATCCTAGCCATCTAAAACGCCCAATGCGGAGTTTCTTGACTAGGGGTATGTCGCTGTACAGCTCGTGTAGTTCGTGGTTGAATCTCCGTCTCCACAGCCCATCACCGCAATCGGGACCGAAGATTTTTCGAAGAATTTTCCTCTCGAATCGACCAAGAATTTCTTCATCCGCTTTTAATACGGTCTTTGCTTCAGCGCCGTACAGCAGGACTGGGATGATCTTATATAGGATCACCTTAGTAGTTCGAGTGAGGGCTTTACTACTAAATTTCCTTCTTAGCCCGAAGAAACAACAGTTGGCAGAAGTAATACTGCGCTTAATTTCTGACGAGATGTTGTTGTCAGAGTTAATAGCGGATCCGGTACTTCCTCAATGGTGACGTTCTGTCCAATTCGTCGATGTTGCGTGTCCTTTCGTTTTGACTTAGTCTTTCCCTCATTTACCGCAAAACCCATTTTTGCCACTTCCTTCTCCATACAAGCAAACGTGGCTATGACATCACGTAGTTGCACCGATTTTAAGAAAATTGTGACTCTGGTGTTGGCTCAGGAATTTTGCCTCCAGAATCAAATTGAAGAAGTCACATGACATCGCCTTGCCTTAATCCTTTTTTGTTATCGAATGTGTCGGTGAGGTCGTTTCCGACCCTGATGGAGCAGCGAGAATTCTCCATCGTCATCCTACACAAACGAACGAGTTTGGCTGGTATCCCAAAACTAGACAGGGCTCTGTATAGTTCGTCTCTATAAATGCTGTCATGTGCGGCTTTGAAATCGATAAATAGGTGCGTTGGGTATCCATTTGGACTTCTTGGGTTTTTTTTCCAGGATCTGCCGAAGTGTGAAAATTTTATCGGTTGTGGACTTTCCTGCAACACTATAAACATTCTGGTCAGAATGGCTCAAAATGAAAACATGGCCTCTGTCCCAGGCGATCCTAGATGAGCTGCTTCGACATATTCGGACAACAGGTAATCTATTAATCTCAAGAGTGAGTCAGGCCCCTTGAACAGAGATAGTGGTGGATGAACCGTAAGGCATACGGTAGCGCTCAATCCCTTAGTGCATACTGATGGCCCTGTGTCCTAGGAGTATCTGATAAATTTAACTTACCCTCCAGGTTGGGGGTTGTGCTTTGGGTTAACTACCCACCCATTGTAAAAACTATATGTTACGAAGCAGCCATTTTGGGTATAAAATTGTGGTGACGCAAGAATGAAAGCCAGGCGATAATAGACAACGCGGTGTTCGATAAGTGGGCGCTGGAAATGTTGAATGAAGACCTTTTGTGGCGAGAGCTCGACAACATTGATATATCCGAGCTGTGGTTTTAACACGACGGTGCTACATACCATACAAGCGATGCAACAAACTAGGACGGTACACCAAAACTAGGCGTGGCTTTGGATTGTTCGTATCTATTAATGCTGTCGTATTCGTCCTCTAAATCGAAGAGTAGAAGGTTGGTTGGTAGAAGGTTGGTATAGGTTGGTGGGTGCAGTGGCCTAGTAGTAAGTTCGTTGGACTAACTAAGTGTGGGTTCCCTGGATCCAATCCCGAAAGTGAACTTTTTTTTACTTTTCCACCTCTTGCGAAAATCTGACAAACAACCACGTTTAACACTGTCATGGGCAGCTTCTCAAATTTTCCGTTCGAATTGGGCGTCAAATATAAGGTCCACTTCTTTATGGCGGTTTCCGATGTTTACATAGTACGATAGCCAGGGTCTTGGAAGTGATACTGCAGAGACTTAAACTTCTATACTTAAAAGCTTTCAGAGGGCTTGTTTTTTTGTGCATCGGGCAAACGATGTCCGGTCGAATGAATCTTCGACTGATTCACCCGACCAATTTTCTGAACTGAGATGTTTTGTTTCGGCAATAAACTGTCAATATTGTCATCACGAAGGAAGTGGATAGACGTATCCATGAATGTTTGTTAGAAATTCCAGGCCAGGGATCCTAAAGCGCCTGTTGCGCCAAAAGTTTAGTTGGTATATGCTTCTTATCGTGTTAGCCAAAAAGCCGTCAGTGCCAATAGTCTTACCAAGAATAAATTAAGATTTATTTAAGTCGCATGGCTGGTTGCAAGTCTGGTTTCCAATATAAAATGCCTCGTTCTGCCTGACAACGTTTGATTGTTAATCATCGAGGTTTAACAGTTTCCAGAAGTGGTTTTATTTATTCTAAACAATGATTGTGACTCAGCTGCTACTAGGTTTCCTTGTTCAACTCGAACTGATTCTCTTCGTACCTTCTATTCCTGGCATTGACATTATAGATTTTGTTAAGACATCCGAATATTATTCCAGAAGTATCACTATTCTGTAGCCTCTATCTAGCTTTCTCTTATAACTTCTAAAAATCCCCTCTCTTTGCTTATGAAGCTAAACGGTAACTTTTTCAGTAGATCTCGTCTTCGCCTAACTCCCTGTATGCCTAATTTTTGATTGCGAGCATCCGTCGGCATTTCTTGTCAAACGAGGGGTCTTTCTTTTCGTCGGAAGATTCCCAGCACTAGTTCCGAAATTGGTCTTCAACATTTGATGCTGTCGGTATGGTATTAGTGGAGAGATTAAGACATAGCCGCCCTGAAAAGATTTGTGCGGTCTCTTGCGATTGCAGTCTATTGACATTCAATTTTTACACATTCTTTCGCAGTTATTTCTGGCGTATTAGATATCAATAATATTACCTAAGCCACTATAAGAAATGGTGCTAGTCAATGTTAGTCCCTTGGAATATTATGACATCTAAAATACTTCGTCTGCTTTCTTACTTACTTAAGTGGCGCTACAGTCCTTAGCTAACTGCCTCCAGTTGCGCACTCCAAGTTGGTTGAGTTCGGTTTCCACTTGTGCGCGCCACTTAAGGCGAGGTCTTCCTCTACTGCGTCCGACGTCTGGCTGGGAATCGAAGACTCTGCGAGCCGGAGTATTGGTGTCCATTCGTTCTACATGTCCTAGCCATCTTAAACGTCCAATGCGGAGTTTTTTGACCAGGGGCATGTCGCTGTACAGCTCGTATAGTTCTTGGTTGAATCTTCTTCTCCATAGCCCGTCAACGCAAACGGGACCGAAGATTTTTCGAAGAATTTTCCTCTCGAATCTACCAAGGATTTCTTCATCCGCTTTTCATACGGTCCAAGCTTCAGCGCCGTAGAGCAGGACTGGGATGATCAGGGTCTTATATAGGATCTCCTTAGTAGTACGAGTGAGGGCTTTACTACTAAATTGCCTTCTTAGCCCGAAGAAACAGCGGTTGGCAAGAGTAATTCTTCGTTTAATTTCTGACTAGATGTTGTTGTCAGAGCTAATAGCGGAGCCGAGGTAGACAAAGTCCCGTACTAACTCAAAGTTATATCTGTCAATGGTGACGTTCTGTCCAATTTGTCGATGTTGTGAGTCCTTTCGTGATGACAGCATATATTTAGTCTTACCCTCATTTACTGCTAAACCCATTTTCGCCGCTTCCTTCTCTATACTAGCAAACGTGGCTATGACATCACGTTGAGTCCTACCAATGATGTCAATATCGTCAGCGTATGCTAGTAGTTGCACCGACTTTTGGAAAATTGTGCCTCTGGTGTTGGCTTCGGAGTTTTGCACAATCCTCTCAAGAATCTGATTAAAGAAGTCACATGACAGCGCATCGCCTTGCCTAAATCCTTTTTTGGTATCGAATGTGTCGGTGAGGTCATTTCCGACCCTGATGGAGCAGCGAGAATTCTCTATAGTCATCCTACACAAACGGACGAGTTTGGGCGGTATACCAAAACTAGACATGGCTCTGTACAGTTCGTCTCTATAAATGCTGTCATATGCGGCTTTGAAATCGATGAATAGGTGGTGGGTATCGATTTGGACTTCTTGAGTTTTTTCCAGGATCTGCCGAAGTGTGAAAATTTGATCGGTTGTGGACTTACCTGGCCTAAAACCACACTGATAAGAGCCAATCAGGTTGTTGGTAAACGGTTTCAGGCGTTCACATATTACGGCAGATAGGATCTTGTAGGCGATGTTGAGGAGACTTATGCCTCTGTAGTTGGCGCAGTTCAGAGGGTCTCCTTTTTTGTGGATCGGGAAAACGATGCTGAGCTTCCATTCTTCAGGCATATTTTCATCCGACCAGATTTGGTTTATGAGTTGGTGGATGTTACTTACCAAGTCATCTCTGCCGGCCTTATAGAGCTCAGCGGGAAGGCCGTCATTTCCGGCAGCCTTATTAAGCTTGAGTTTAGATATTGCTATCCTCACTTCACTCAGGTCGGGTGGCTGGCAGTTTTCGCTGTCGTTGCCAATATTGAATGGTTCGTTCTGCCTGACAGCGGAATGTTGTTCGTCATCGCCGTTTAACAGTCTACAGAAGTGGTTCTTCCATATCCTCAGCATCGACTGTGTCTCAACTACAATATTTCCTTGTTCATCTCGACAGGATTCTGTTCGAGCCTTGTATCCTTGGCTTTGACGTTTTACACTTTGGTAAAACTTGCGAACATCGTTCCTGGAGACTTCTTGCCTAAGTCTGGCACTTATAACAAATCCGCACCCGAATAGTCGCTGTTTCTGCTCACTATAACACGGTCCGTAGTAGATGTCACAGGTTTTCATCCTCTTTTTGCCCGGCCCATCCCATCGTATTTCCTGGATGGCAGTAATGTCTGCTTTGTAGCAGTTTAGGGCTTCCGCTAGTTGTTCGCCTGCACCTCTCCTGTTTAATGTTCTCACATTCCAGGTGCAGATACGAACGTCGTTGTCCTTTTTTCGTTTAGCAGGGTCGTCAACAATAAAATCAGTCCTTTCCGAGGCTATTGGTTGCTTCGTAACCATGTTTTATTTCTGTGGGTGTGTAGTTAACCCAAAGCACAACCCCCAACCTGGAGGGCCAGTTCCAATTTATTAGATACCCCTAGGACACGGGGCCATCAGTATTCACTACGGGATTGAGCGCTGCCGTTGGCCTTTCGGTTCATCCGCCACCATCTCTGTTCAAGGGGCCTGACTAACCCTTGAAATTCCTAGACAACCTGTTGTCCGAATATGTCAGAGCAGCTCATCTAGGTTCGCCTGGGACAGCAAGGCCGGGTATTCATCCGTGCCATTCTCACCAGGGTGTTTATAGTGTTGCTGTTTTTCGTCGTGTTATCAACACTCGCACTTATCGTTTAGCAAGTCAAATCCGGTTGGATGAGACCAGTACCCGATGGTTACCACTTGGAGGTAAAGATAAGCACATTTGATGTGTAGTCAGAGTTGCAACACTGGGCATTGCCAAGTTAACGCCAATCAGAGTCTACCTTCGTTCTACAACACCCAACGATGAAGACGTGTTAATGTCAGAAATAATACCACAGACGAGGTAGTGTCTTGCCCTTAGTACCTCAATTTGTCCAATTTGTAGATGTCATGTGTCCTTCTTTGTTGGCAGTATATATATGTACCCATTTATTTCGTTAAAACATACTCGAATATGTAAATAACTGTTGCTGTTCTATATATTTGAAAAGTAGCAAGCCTTTTAAAACAATTTCTGGAATGCCATACAATTTTAAAAGTACAAGTAGGTACTAGGTACGTGTCCGCTAACGATATATTTCTCCCTGTGATTAGACAGGCGTGATAAGCATTTTTTTAGACCGCCCTTGGCAAGGTCAAATCATGTTGATTGACTGCTCCTAGCATTACACACCATGACTATGAGATTCAATTTCAAGGAAAATAAATCTGGCATGCGAGCCAAAAACAAGCTGACAAGAAAAAAATAAAAAAAAAATTAGCTTAAGCCCACCCCAAGCGGTAATAATTTACTAGAACGCCTTTATTCATCGTTGATGTTTGAATTAAATGGAAATTAATTGCCCCTAGGGATTTTGCGTGTGTGTTGAGTCCTCCCACATGGTGTATACGTATCGCCGCCATGCCACTTTGCGTTCCGACAAAGTTTGGTGTTTAAAAAGTATCTATACAATCTACATATATCCCGGAACTTTAGTCACTGCTTCCAGGCCCATAAATCACATTTATTTCTCTGCTGGTGTATGTGTACCCTTGAACGGCACTGATCCTAAATATTTTATTTTCTATTCGGCATCGGGTGGTTGCAAAAAAAAAAAATTCATCTACATCAGAGGAATAGGAATGACAGTTCCAATCGAATTAATAAAGTTTATCGCGTCAAAAATTGACACTTTTATTGAAAAAATGAAAAACCAACAACTAAAATGATTAATAATTAATGGGCCGGACAATCTGAAAGGCTCCACTCCTGGTTCACAGGACTATTCAATTTAATTTATTTTTCTTGTTTCGATGGCAGTATAAAATCAATTGCGGGTGCTGACCAAGTTACAGGTGGGGTGGGGCTTTAGTCACATTCATATGGTGAAGGTGATGGGTTGACGTTTTTTTCGAAATTGATCATCGGCAATTAAGTACCCATAAGTGCTAAAGATTTAATTTTTGTTTTTCATTAACTTTTAGTGGCTTATGAGGGGTTTCTTTTAAAACATATCAACCTCCCTTTGGGACTTTTGAGAATAATCTCGCATGATGAATTGACGGATTGTTAAATTGAGTGAAGCGATATTACGAAATACAGCACTCAAAGCCACTTAAGAGTGGCGAGCAAAATGTGCCGCAATAATTTTTTTGGAGTGCTTTGTATGAGTCTTTGTAGGGCATCCCCACTGACTGAAATAATTTCATTCAAAATTAAAAAGCTTTTTGCGAGCATTTACAGTAAAACTCAACACTCAAATGGTGGGGTGATGTCTTTCTAAGCGGGGCTTAACATTTGACATGTACGAAAAAGTTCACAAGTAGAGGGGATCTATTCGAAAAAGTGATGGATGGCAGAGGACTACAAAGATTGACCTTTCATCTGCAATATGATGTTGATGACGTAATTAATTTTGATTTCTCTGGTTTTTGTGGAATTTGTACGGGGGCAGTGTTAATGGAGATGTCAAAGCATTGTCTAGAAGATTGATGGCCTAGGCTGTATTTGAAGATGAGGTACATATTTAGGCAGTACTGCAAACATTTGGTTGTGACTGTGTAAACGAAAAGGAGAGGAAGAATTTTCATCCGAATGATGAAATTCATAGAGCACGTACTTAAAAAAATGTATGACCTGTCTCAATCCGACTTTAAATAAACATAATGGGAATGGAATAGAAATTAAATTTAAATCCCTATTTATCTGATTGCATGTTTTAAACATCAAGATAATCATCGAAATGAACCCATTACCAAATATGCAAAATCTGATTACTTCTGCCATCAGTGTTGTCAGTGTCAGACAGAAGCATTATCACCCAAATCATTCGCAACGAAGGCGATACCTCTAGACGGTGTCAAGATTTAGGTTCACTGTCAGAAAAAGCTTTCAAATGAACCGGTACTTGTTGCGTAAATACTTTAAATTAATATGATTAAACAGACATAAGCTGGTAGGCCAAAAGTTGACAATGCAATGTTGAGCCACCTATATGTTGTTGCAGTAACCAAGTGGTTATTTTGTTGGACTACTAAGCTCTGGGTGTCTGGTTCAAAACCCGAAAGTAATAACTCCTATGTTTGACAAACATCCAAAAGTATAAAACTGTCATGAGAAGCTTCGCCGTATGGAATCGACGTTAAATTGTAGGTCCCATTCTTTGGGGTAGAAATATAACCATGTCTAAACTATTCATTAGGAGAAGCTAGGTTTAAGCCCTGTATGGGCAGATAATGTCGGTTATTTAACATGGGTTTAGGACCACAATTCAGTTGTCAATATAAATCGCGTACATGTGGGCAAAAAGGCCACAATATTAAAGTTCTTAGTTCCAAAATCTTAAAATATGAATTGGGCTATAAGCCCACAATTATTCTAGTTATTGGTTGAAAGGTTATAAGTCCACACACCAAAAGTCCATATATAAAAGTGAAATTTTACATTGCTAACCTGCTGGTTTTAATAAACATTTCACAATTGGTTTGTGGACTTGCAACCTACCCAGGGGAGTAAAAAATCTATAGTGGACATTTGTAGCTCATAAACCCTCTTTGTGTTGTTATTCAAAGTAAATCGAAGTCGAGCGTAGATCTGAGACTGTCAAATGCCTTTATTCATTGTAACTTGTTACCAATACAACAACAAAATGAAGGGAACGAATCTGAATTCAATTATTTCAGATTAGACTCTCATGGTACAGGTATGTCAACGCTGCACACTGACTCTAGGATTGGTGAAGATTTCTTCTCCAAAGTGCTTAGCTTGAGCATACCATATCACCTTCCTAATAATACTATCGATTTGCAGGCGGAAACCCTGGCAATTAATGCAGCCTTGTCCTGGTTGAAGTGTAACGTTATATCCAAGATGAAAAATATGACGGGATGTAAAACCGTTTTTGGGTACCGGGCCAAAAAATTATTGAAGGGTATTAGTTGATCTACTTTCTTACTTAGATGCGATAAGGTAAATAAATACCACAAACGTGTCGGCCTAATTTTGCCAGCTGTCCCAGTTTGATTAAACTTGAGAGACACAACCATTACCGCTATCCTCAAAGGACACTGTCCTATAGGCCAATACGCCAAAAGACTAAGTCACCAATGACTACTGTATATAAGCTGCTTGGATGACTAGGCTGATGATGAGAGTACTCTTAGGCTGACTAGGGCACTTTTTCTGTTAATGTCTAGCGCTCTCATAGACAATCACTTCTTCTTTGATAGCTTATATGTATGCCGTTATGAGATGTTGTTTTGTTATATCCTTAGAAGTATGTAAATGATATAATTTTAATTATTTTTAAAATATTTGCTTGGACCTTTACTACTATTTTTATCTTTATTTTTTTGACCAGTTAAGGAAAGTGTGGTCAATATGCATATAGTCACCCATTATATAGGGTGCGAAATATTTTAATAACTAACGGGTCACGGGTATTCCAGAACTCACGCAAAATTTGAATTTTGCGCCATTTAATAGTAGTGTGCTCCCAAAGATAATGATCCGAGGTGGCCATCTTCAAAAACAGGGCGCAAAACATCGAGTGTAGCTTCGGCTGTGTTGCACGTAGTGCCGTGCTGTTGAAACCAAATGTTGCCAATATCCTCCTCTTCAATTTTTGTGAACAAAAATTCGTTCAACATGGCCCGATAACGATCGCCATTGACTGTAACGGCCACTCCTTGCTTATTTTCGAAGAAAAATGGCCCAATTATGCCTCTGGACCAAAATCCGCACCAAACAGTGACTCGTTTTGGGTGTATCGGCTTTTCAATGTATGCGTGCAGGTTTGCTGTGCCCCAAATGCGACAATTTTGCTTGTTTACACACCCGCCAAGATCAAAATGAGCTTCATCTGAAAAGATGATTTTTTTGGCAAAATCGGCATCTTCTCTAAGTCGATCGCAGGCGCACTTAGCGAAGGGAAAACGCATTGGATGGTCGGTTGGTCAACTCCTGAACCAATTGGACTTTGTATGGCGTCATACCAAGGTCTTTATGCAAAATTCGTCTCAATGATGTCTACGAAATGTTCAATTGTTGAGAACGACGATGAATTGATGTTGATGGCGCTTCACGCACACTTTCTGCCACAGCAGCAGTATTCTCGGATGTATGCACTGTTTTTGGCTTTTCACGCTTTGGTTTATCGATGGGGATGCCAGTTTCTTTCACTTTTTTCACAAGATAACGAACATACGGAGCTGACGGTGCTTCTCTTCTTCCAAAATCCGTACGCAATTTTCGCACACATTCTGCAACATTACCATGATTTTCAAAGTAATGTCGCAATATTTCCCAGCGTTGTTCAAGCGTATACACAACCATATTCGTTCAGCGGAAAAACAAAACTAATTATTTGTCAAATCAGACATGAGCTGAGTGTTACCATTCACGAAATAAGCACTAGCTGAAAAAAAAAAGTTAGATGACGGACCCGTTAAAATGTTTAGATTCGTTTCACTGGTACAACCCCATAGTTGTTACCAAATGTATAAATCGGTTTAGCACTTGCTTGTATAATAGCAGCTTGTTATCAAGGTTAAGCTATACGAAAGAAAAACGCATTGTAGAACAATATTTTAAAAATAATTTTTCAGCTAATGTCCGCAATTTTCGTACAAAATTTGGCCGTCAAAGTGATTAAAAACCATCAACTGTGAAGAGAATAATTGAAAATTCAGTGAGATTGGATCAATTAGTGATCTTTGACACTCTGAGTGTCGTGTCAAAAGTCGTCCAACAGAAAACATCGAAACAGTTCGCGAGAGTATTGCTGACAGTCCAGGAATATCAATTCGGCTCCGTAGTCAAGAATTGGGCATTTCGACAAGCTCTCTCCAGTGAATTCTGATGAAAGACTTGAAACTTCATGCTTACAAAGTTCAATCGACTCAATAACTGAAGACTACTGACCAGGCATCGCGAAGAGAGTTCGTTCAATGGATTTTGGAGCAACAACACGTGGATGCTGATGTTTTGAGCAAAATCACCTTCAGTGATGAAAGTTGTTTTCATCGTGATGACTTCGTTAATCGTCAAAATTGGGCATTTGGAGTACAGAAAACCCACGAGTAATTGTTGACTGTTTGGTGCTGATTTTGGGCTGTAGGCATTATCGGACCATTCTTCTTCGAAAATGCGGCTGCTTTGGCAGTAATAATTAATGGTGTTCGTTATCGTCACATGATAACCCAGTTTTTAGTGCCTAACTTACAAGATATGAGTGTAACCACCATGTGGTTTCAACAAGACGGTGCAACATGAGCCAGAGATTCAATTCAATACTGCATGAGTCATTTCCTAATGGTGTAATCCGTTTTTGCGATCAGAATTGGTCATCCAGATCTCTCGATTTAACGCCATTGGACTTTTTTCTTTGGGCTTTTTGGAATTCAAAGGTCTATACAAACAAGCCTACGATTACCAACGCCTTGAAAGAGCATTAATAAAATTCAGCCACATTTATATGAGACGGTCATAGAAAATTTCAATAAAATAGTACCTAGGTGCCAGCAAAGCCGTCGCAGCTATTTATCCGATGTGCTATTCTATAAATAGCCCCAATCTGTACGCTCTATGAATCAATACAAAATTTAAGCTTTCTAAATTAAAATCTGTATTTTGTACCAAAATAACATTTTGCGTGAGTTATCGGACACCCTATATAACGAGTGGTGGGTGCACGACTGGGTCGTACGCAACTTTCTCTTTCACAGCGAGTTAGGCGTTAGATCAAATAGTACGCATTTTGATTAATGATATAAATTATGTCGAAATGAGTTTATACGAACGTTTTCTCCGATATTTGAAGAAATCGATGTCAATGTGAATAATAATGATTTTCCGTTATTGGCCAAAACTGAAAATTATTTATTGATATTTGGGCTAAAACTAATTATGTGGAATTGCTTCAAGCTGTAATAGTAGTATATATATTGAATTTCATTCAATTTGACATAATAGTTTGCGAGAAATTATCAATTTTCCTTATATGGCCTAAATGACAAAATCCGTTATATGGATTTTCTCGAAAAAACTGGGTATGCAGTTTTGTTGAAGCTAATATGGTTATGGTATATATAAAGTTTAATCAAAATCGTTAGAGCCGTTTTCGAGAAAATTGAGGTTATGTGTAATTTTTATATGGCAGGTACCATTATTAACATGGCTAAAAGCAAACAAAAAAAAATGGCCTAGAATTATGACTAAAACTAGCTTGTATACGAAGTTTGAAGAAAATCGGTCTAGCCGTTTAGGCTGGGGAGACCATCACGGACAGACGGACCGACGGACCGACAGACCGACGGACCGACGGACGGAATTCCAAAAACCACTTTTTTAGGCTCCGCTATCATCGTAATGTTAGAATCAATCAAAATCTCGAGGTCGAAAATTTTCACGAAAACAATATCTTTCTCTTTGTAAGAGAAAGTTAAAAAAGATTTCCATAAGTGAGATATTTTTATTTAATTTGGTCCCTTGCAATTCATTTGAAATAGTTTTTGAATACAACAAGTGGACCCCTTTAATGACCAAAGAAAAGTGTATCCTCTGCGTTTTTCATAATATTTTTTTTTCGAGAATCTCGAGCAGGATTGTTGCCTTGAGCTCGTCAATAGTCTGAGGTTTGCTGGAGTACACTTTCCTTTTCAAATAACCCCACAAAAATAATTCGGGAGGGATCAAATCTGGAGATGTCGCAATTTTTTTACAGCACACTTCTGAGGAATTTTTGTTGCAGGCATTGTTTGATTGCAGTTTGGCATGGCGCACCGTCTTGTTAAAACCAGTAACCGTATAGAAGTCTTTTCCCAGATTTGTGGGTATAAGCCAACATCCATCGAAATCAGTTCCCTTCTAACAGGTGGCGCAAAAGTTGTCACCCGTCGCAAAAGCTGTCACCCGATGTTTTTTGGTTGCAAATATTTAAATTCTTCAGCAAAAAAAGTAGAAAAAATCATTCCATGATTCATGTCTTATGCGCCACCTATAATAATTGTTTCGATTTTTTTGCAAAACACTTTAAAAAATGGCGGCCAAAAAACATCGGGTGACAACTTTTGCTATGGGTGACAACTTTTGCGCCACCTTGTATAAAGAAAAAAATGCTCAATTACGGTTTTTTCGCAAATGTCGTCCCAACCTGTCAATTTTTGGTAATGCAAATGTTGTTTCATGGATCTGTTGAGTATTCCCCGTTCCCTGTTAACAGCGCTAGACAGTGTGAAATTGACTCGTCGGTTATTCGTCGTTTTGATTCAATTCCACTTTATATGGAAACAAATGCAAATAATCCTTCAAAATGCCCCGCAAGGTGGTTCAACTGATGCCAAAGACACATGTGGGTTCTTGGTAATATTCTCTCCTACCAGTTCAACCAGTTCATTGGGAAGTTTTTAGCTTTGACGAAATGGATGACGACAATCTCGCGCTGTCCCGTGCTTATTCAAATTCGACACTATTTAGGAGCGTCGTTTCGGTGTAAAGCGATAGCGAAAATGGTACTGAATTGACGTTTTAAAATAATGGCTACTCAACTCAATACAATCGGTTAAAAAAAAATGTCAAAGTTGGTTAATGTTTACATACCAACATACAGGATGGCGCACTCTATACGTCAAGTGGATTTCGTCTGGATTTTTTGCTTTCTCTTCTTGAATATTCATTTTGAAAGCTTTCAGAGCCTGTAGCTTGTTCTCATATGTAGATACGTGGCGTAAACAAAAAACGCATAAGCAATGCGAAGTAGTGTTTCGTATTCAATTCAATATCATAGTCTAAGGCTCCAGATCATACACTAAAGCCAACACTTCTGTATGTAAATTAACAAATCCCCATTGTATGTCAGCTGGAAATGTTTGAAAAGTAACATAATGAACCTTCAAATAGTTAACGCTGTGTGACCATTGACCACAATAATTTATTTCGCGAATATTTTTTTAACACTCAAAAAGAGTGCCGTTAGAACAAAGTTTTACATAACAATATATTTTGTGCGGTGTTACTTCAAAACTCCTCCTGATTTTGCCATCCAATACAAAAGCAAAGCAACAGGTTGTGGTACTTAAAACACCCGAACGAGAACGTGTATAAATCATTACAACCCTTTGCACTTCCCTTTCTAATACAGCGTAGGCATTTGGCCCTCTGATGGAAGTATCTAAATAATTTAATATAATAACGTCCTATAGGAGAGTGGCTAAATTTTGTTCAACGTTTGCATTTTACCCGTCGAGTATAAATCTAGCACTACCTTGCAACGTGTAGCCATATAAATTATCTCGCTCGGCGTACACTACAGCCAGTGAGCAGGAAATGTCCTCCTCTTATACCATGTTATCCTGGAGCTGGTAAATGTCGGTACTGACTATTGTAGCATACTCAGCGCACATACCGCCAGTAAACTGATATAATTTCCAAGTGGCCAGTTAAATGGAATATTAACAGCATGGCCGGAATAAAACCATTGAATATCTACTTATCTGTTGGCTAGGGGATGTCAGCAGATATCATGTTTACACGATAATTTAATGCTTAATTAGGTTAACTCTTGTGTCGCATAACCTCTTTGGTTACGCGAGGGCTCATAATTATTCCCGTTTTGGGAAATGAGTTTAAACCAACCCGGCCGATAGCGGTCACTAAGGGATGATGTGAGAAAATGCCCTCCCACAAGGGAGGGATTTGATGTTTATTTTACAGGCCGATGAAACTTGTATAGGGAGCAGTGATGCAATAAAGTTGCATCAGAAACAGCTCAACGATCAGCGTGCATGTACATTCTTTAAGCAGTCTTATGAACTCGAAATTCAAATTACTTGATGTACATGCAGAATATTTAAAAAAAAAAATTACGTGAGCAAAAAGCAGCATAAGCGATTTATACTTATTTGATATCCCTAACTCAATAACGGCTTAAGAGATAAAATAGGATTTATTAGTTTGATAACGATTTATCTGAGCTACCAAGTTCCAAGAAAACCTGAAGCTATGCATTTCTCAAGATAAGAAATCCCTCAGTAAAAAAGTCTTACTTGCTTACTTACTTAATTGGTGCTACAGTCCAGGATTACCTTGATCCTTAACCAAAATTCCTGTCAAAACTGCCTCTAGTTGCACACTTCAAGTTCACTTAGGTCGGTTTTTATATGTGTGTGCAACATAAGGTAATGTCTTTTTCTGCTGCTTCTAATGTCAGGCCATTATATCAGCCGCAAATGATGTGCTAGGTTTCTGGCGCCCATCAGCAAGAAACCACAGGTTTGATTAGGAATGCCAACAGATGCTCGCAACCAAGAACGAGGCCTAAAAGCCTAACCTGCAGGTGAAAGCGAGGGCTGCCATTGAGCTCTATAGGCGGAGAAATAGGGAAGAACACCGACTTTTCAGAAAGAAGAAAAATAAGCAAGAAAAGCGCTCGATAAAAGATATGGGAGGGAGGGGGTAAAATAGACCCTCTAAACTGCGCCAACTACAGAGGCATAAGTCTCCTCAAGATCATATCGGCCGTAATATGTGAACGCCTGAAACCGTTTACCAACAACCTGATCAGCCCTTATCAGTGCGGTTTTAGGCCTGGAAAGTCCACAAATGATCGTCGATTCGAGAGGTTAATTATTCGAAATATCTTCGATCCCGTTTGCATTGACGTGCTATGGAAACGAAGATGCAACCAAGAACTATACGAGCTGTACAGGGCTGTAGTCAAAAAACTCCGCATTGGACGTTTTAGATGGCTAGGGCATGTAGTACGAATGGACACCAATACTCCGGCTCGCAGAGTCTTCGATTCCAGTCAGACTTCGGACGCAGTAGAGGAAGACCGCGCACAAGTACAAACCGACCACATCCAACTTGGAGGCAGTTAGCTAAAGACCGGGTTAATTCTAGAAGCATGTTATTTGACGCCCAGGTTTATTTCAGACTGTAGCGCTACTTCAGTAAGTAATGTCAGGCTAGGAATCGAGCACTGCAGGCCCGAGTGTTAGTGAAAATGTTGCCTACTCTTCCTTACCATCTTAAACTCTGAATATTGGGTTTCATAACCAGGATATAATTTTACGACTCTTAAAATTCGTCACTAAATTTTAGTCCCATCAACACACCTTATTACAATGCACTGAGTAATGCATATTCATTATCCGGTGCATTGAAAAACGGCAGTGGTTCTGACAAAACAAACCCTGCTAATTTTTTTAATAAGCTTTCTGCCAAATGTAAGCAAGGATTCGAAAAGTTCTTTTAAGTGGGTAGAGGAAAATAAAAATATTCAAGAAAATCAGTTTTGAAACCGGTGTCCGACATTCAATGTAATAATTAAAAACAAAAAAACAATTCACGGGGTCCTGTCTGATTGACGTTGAGAAGTCGACATCGTATGGTTAGAGGTTCTTTTCTACAAACTTACCAGAGCTGGCATACGTAAACCCATGAGGTATATGATTTATGAAATGCTTATACGAAAGAAGATCATTGTCAAACGTGACAACGCAACTTCTAGTAAAGTCGGGTTGCAACAGGAGACGGTGAACTCCCCTCGGACGCAGATAATCTAGTGGCGTACAGATCATGTCCAAATATCGAGGTCATCAACATGCTTCTGCAGCATGACTTCGATGACATTAAGATATACTGCAATAATTGGAAATTGAAGATCAATTTCCAGAAAACCGATAAAATTCTATTCAGAACCCCATTCCTTAAGCCTTCTAGCGATACTACAAGGTGGCGCAAAAGTTGTCACCCGTCGCAAAAGTTGTCACCCGATGTTTTTTGGCCGCCATTTTTTAAAGTGTTTTGCAAAAAATCGAAACAATTATTATAGGTGGCGCATAAGACATAAATCATGGAATAATTTTTTCTACTTTTTTTGCTGAAGAATTTAAATATTTGCAACCAAAAAACATCGGGTGACAGCTTTTGCGATGGGTGACAACTTTTGCGCCACCTGTTAGAAAAAACTGAAAAAACGCGTGTATTATAGGACAGCATCAACGGCCATTGGCTGTGAAAAGTAAAGTTAATATCTTGACATCTGGCTTGATAAGTTTCTATATTTTAACAAAACCATTCAAGTGTGTTTGTGCACTTCTTGCACGATGACAAGACTTCCTGTTTTATGCCGACTTCAAACGGCTAAGTTGAGATAAGCTTTTCTTGAAAATTTATACTACTCGGATACTTTGTCAGATCATCACGAGAGGAGGGCCAGTGAACAATTATTTAGGTGTTTTTACGGCTGGAAATCGAACCCAGACCTTCTGCGCGGCCGTTCATTACTAACCATCGCGCCACTGATCCCGTCGTAGCACTCTTATGTCCGTTTAATTCCACCATAAACAATCGTTTATATCGACCTGCTAGTTTTATATAAGCTGCTGATCCGCGACAAGCGGCTAAATGCGGTAGGTCTCGCCATAAAGCTGATGCTGAACAGCAGGGCACCGATTTTTGGAGGATAAGTGAGGAATGTCTTTCTGAACTCCCTCAGGACTTTGCGGACTTTTAGTCCACTCCTGAGGTTTAAGCGCATTTAGTTTAGTAGAAGCAGTTAGGCATTTTGAAAAAGTATCTTTTAAATATATTTAGACAATGACATTAGGAGTTATCCACTGTTACACAAAGAACGATTCCAAGTAACGTAGCCAGCACGGTTTTTTTTAAATGTTGGTACTAATATTTTAACCGAACTGAATTACGGTAGGTACTAAAATAAACGAGTGGTGGGTGCACGTCTGGGTCGTACGCAACTTTCTCTTTCACAGCGAGTTGGGCGTTAGATCAAATAGTGCACATTTTGATTATTAATGCTAAAAATTATAAAAAATGTCGATAGGTGATTATACGAACGTTTTCTCCGAAATTTGAAGGAATCGGTGTCTATGTGAAAAATAATTATTTTTCGTTATTGGCCAAAACTGAAAATTCCGTTAAGTGATAGTTGGGCTAAAACTAATTATGTGGAATTGTTTAAAACTATTATAGTAGTATATACATAAAATTTCATTCAATTTGTAGTTTGCGAGAAATTAACAATTTTCTTTATATGGCCTGAATAACAAAATCCGTTATATGGATTTTCTCGAAAAAAAACTGGGTATGCAGTTTTGTTGGAACTAATATGCTTATAATATAATAAAGTTTAATCAAAATCGTTACAGCCGTTTTCGAGAAAATTGGCCTAGAATTATGACCAAAACAAACTTAGATACGAAGTTTGAAGAAAATCGGTCAAGCTGGGGAGACCATTACGGACAGACGGACCGACGGACCGACGGACCGACGGACGGAATTCCAAAAACCACTTTTTTAGGCTCCGCTATCAATCAAAATCTCGAGGTCGAAAATTTTCACGAAAACAATATCTTTCTCTTTGTAAGAGAAAGTTAAAAAGGAAAAACTTTGATTCTTCTAGTGGATTATTTTTATTTGGTCTTTTAGTTTTTTTTCCATCAAGTCGAGAATATGATGTCATGTAAATGGCCGCCGCAACAGTTGATTGTCATTTGAGCCCTTTTTATGGCTTTTCCATCACTTTGGCCAAAACTTCCGGCGATAGGTCCTCACATTCTTGACGGATATTGTCTTTAAGAGCTGCAAGAGTCTGAGGCTTGTTGACATAAACCCGCGACTTCAAAAAGCCCCACAAAAAGAAGTCTGGAGCGGTCAAATCAGGCGATCTTGCTGGCCAGTGCAAATCGCCAAAACGGGAGATTAGGCGCCCGGGAAATGCAACCTTCAGCATATCGGTTGTGGCCAGTGCAGTGTGTGCCGTTGCACCGTCCTGTTGGAACCACATGTTTTCCAATCCCAATTCACCAAGTTGCGGCAAAAAGAACTCGTTGATCATTGCTCTGTAGCGCTCACCATTCACAGTAACCGTTTGGCCCGCGACTTCTTCAAAGAAAAAAGGTCCGATGACTCCTCCAGCGAAAACAGCACACCATACAGTGACTTTGAGCGGGTGTAATGGCTCTTCGTGGGTTACACGCGGATTTTTAGTGCCCCAGAAGCGTAAATTTTGCTTATTTACGTACCCGCTAAGATGGAAATGGGCCTCATCACTCATGATTATTTTTGATGAAAAATCATCTTCCTCTTGGTGGTGATTAAGGATGGCTTGAGCGTATGTTAGACGCGATTGGCGGTCAACAGCTAACAGCTGATGCACCGTCTGGACTTTGTACGGAAACATCTTCAAATCTCGTACCAAAATTCGCTGTAAAGACCGTCGACTGATACCCATTTGCGTGGCACGTCGTCTGGTCGATGTCGACGGCGCTTCCATGACATCTTCGGCTACAGCAGCAATATTCTCTGCAGAACGGCTACTCCGGGGTCTGCCACGCCTGGCAGCATCTCGTGTTGTGCTCGTCTCTTCGAGGCGAACGGCTAAACGTCGCAGTGTTTCACCAGTAGGCGTTGGACGACTAGGAAATCTGCGACGAAATTCACGTTGTGCCAAAGTCACCGACCGATTATTGCTCAAATAAATAGTCACCAATATTCCGCGTTCTGGAGCAGTGTAGCGTAACATTGTTTATTAACGTGTATTTCGCATGTGTTTACTACACAAATGTCAAAACAGAACTGACATTAGGGGCCAATCGCAAAATTTATAGCATTTTCTGATAGGAGGATTACTTTTGCGCCACCTTGTATAAGCGGCTGATCCGCGACAAGCGGCTAAATGCGGTAGGTCTCGCCTGATGCTGATGCTGAAAAGCAGGGCACCGATTTTCGGAGGATAAGTGGGGAATATCTTTCTGAACTCCCTCAGGACTTTGCGGACTATGCATTTAGTTTAGTAGAAGCAGTTAGGCATTTTAAAAAAGTGTCTTTTAAATATATTAAGACAATGACATTAGGAGTTATCCACTGTTGCACAAAGAACGATTCCAAGTAACGTAGCCAGCACTGTTTTTTTTTTTAAATGTTGGTACTAATATTTTAACCGAACTGAATTTCAGTAGGTACTAAAATAAAAAACATGCCTTTTATCGACAGTAGCTGTCGAATTTTATTTTTCGTTAAAATTTTAAAATTTTTGTGAATAAATTTAATAAAAAATGCTTCTTGTCTATACTTCATCCTTGTTGAGCGCGTTTTTTTTCGGACAGGGTTTCTTTAAAAAAGATAGGTGTTAGAAGTTTAAAAAAAATCGAAAATGTTTCAAACAAAACACTTGACAATTTTTGTGTGTACATTTTACATGTAGGATATTTGGAGCAAATTTATTGAGGATATTTATTTTAACATTGTGATTGGATATCGTATTAAACGATAGGGGATTGTTGCCTTCTCATATGCTTTTACCTCTGACAACCTTAATATTAATAAACTTTTGTTATCTTTCATTTAAATGCTAAGCCTGTCAGTATAGGGCTAGCAAATTAAACACAGTGAGTTGAAAATTTAATTAAAAGTGAACGTTTTCCAACCTAACAACCATATTTCATCGATCACCATTAAGGTTGGCCTAAATCTGCCTGTGAACATCAACAGATGTGTTATTTAGACCTACACGCTTGATGTTTATAGCGGGAAGATCCCATTAATAAAATTACATATCCCTCTGAAATTACCTTAAAGACTCTTCGTTTGACCTAATCTTTTCAAAAACCTCATAGGCACATGTCTCATCAATTGAATGTTTTACGAGCTTATTTCATAGTCCACACTGCTAAAATTATTAACACAAACAAAATTTAAATATTATTAACAATTGAGGTTTATTGTGCTCTTTTTATAGGATTTCCTAAAAAATATAAAGTCACGTTCCATCTTAATTATTTTGATATGCCTTCTCTCTATATTATTAAAATGTATCTCACTAGAGTAAAGTGTGTAATAAAAAAAGTAATTGCCCCACAACTAATATGGGAATAAGTTTATAGCTACATGTCCTTAAAAGGATAATTTTGAAAAACACACAAACATGTAACTTGGCACATAAAATCCTCCTTCGGTCAGTTAAATTTCAAATCCTCACTGGGATTATGGTAACGTGATAGTAATCAAATCCTTACCCCAATTCAAAAGAAAAAATATTTTTATTTTGAACATGCCATTCTCAATTTTAAAGGACCACTTTCAAAAGCCACTTTAAAAGGACCACTTTCATAAGCACGTATCTAATTATTTTAATCCCTCTCTTAATGATTCACATTTGAAGCCCATACAAAACATCATAATTTTGATAGTAAAGTGTCATAGAAAATATCTACGGTCCCGGACCCAATTAAAATGCTAAAAGATTACTTTTTTCAGGAATAGTTTTCAAAAACTTTGAAACACGTGCCTAATTATTTTTAATGCTCTGTTTGCTTACACAATTTTATGTCCACAGGTGGCTTAGATAATATGCTAACGCCAAACGTGTTGTAATAAAAAAAAAACGAACCTGATGTGGTTTTATTGATTTGAAGGTAGCTATCTGAAAAGGATTCATATTGTCACAGCTATCTCAGATCGATGAGACCCTGCTTGTTTTTTGGTACCTAATCAAGTCGTTAATACGTTAACAAAAATGGGTCCTTTTAGTATGAAAAGCAATATGCTGCTTCAAGAATGGCTTGCTTCAAAGACTAAATAATTCGGTGCAACGAACCATAGTTTGTGGGTTAAAATCTTGCCTGAAAGCTGAGGACTCATCCGTTGGTGTATAGTCCGATCTTAGTCTTTGAGCAACCTTTGAATAGGTTTTGCTTTGTGGGCTCAGGCTGACTATTTTTGAAATGTCCACAGAATTTTGACCAACCCTATTAAGAAGGCGTGTCTGGAAGGCGTAATTTCGCAAAGATTGCAGAGTCTTATTGACAAGCACTCTCTTATTCATAAATGTCATTACGGCTTTAAAAGAAAAATAACAAAAATACAAGCAAACTACTAAGCAAATTTAAACAAAAGCCATCATGTCCTAGTCCTGTTAATGGATTTTAGTAAAGCTTTCGACACTCTTAATTATTCAAAGTTACCAGAAGCGCTAAGACGGATTGGCATACGAGGAGTAATGGCTGATTGGCTCAAGAATTTTTTATTCAAGAGGCTATTTTGTGTAACGACTAAGGTCGTGATGAGTGAGACGTGCAGTATGAATTCCCTCAAGGATCAAAACTAGGTCCAATTCTCTTCATCTTTTACACGAACGAACTACTTCGAGTTTTTAAACAAAGCATTCCATTTGCCTTTGCTGAGGATACGGCGATTATGATACGCCATAGGTCTCTAGGCACAGCGACAAGCATTATGCAGGAGGAGTGGAATACTGCATTTAAATGGTGTCATGATAACGGTCTAGTTATCAACGCATCAAAAACCAAGATGATGCATATCCGGAGTCCACAATTCAAGCCCACACGGGTAGAATATACTTGAGAAATAATCCCTTTCCGAACACTGCAAACGAAACTATTGAATTGGTAGAAAGCTACAAATATCTTGGAGTTATCATTGACTCTCATTTTCTTTTGAGCAAACACATCGACAAGCTGTGGATGGATCTGAAGAAGGCGTTATACGCATAAGCCCATTTGCGGTACCATTCCACGGTTGTTGTTTTAAAACAAGTGTACTATTCCCTAGATTACGGTATGGCATACTTGTCTAGGGCAACAAATAACAAAGCTACCCGCAGAACAAGGAAAGAGCGTTCAAAGTTTTTTGATATTTATAAGATAACAGTAATACGGGAGTACTTTGAAGTTGACCGTTTTATTCGACCAATAAATCATGTAATCATCACCAGAAGACGTGCCCAAGGTATGCTTCATCTGCTAAGAAATTATAATTTTTATGGTAGACGACAACTTTAATACAGCGTTCCTATAACAATCAACGAATTACCTAGAGAACTAGGGAGTATAGGGAATTACAAGACTAGAAAAAAAATTAAACTCAAGTCATTAAATTATCCATAAAGTTATTTTTCTATCTTTGTTTTTTTTTTTTTAATATCTATCTATATCTTAAAACTTACTTAAATAATTTAAACCTAAAGAAACACAACCTTCTGCAGACAAGCCACAAGGCTTCGCAGAAACGTCTATAAAATTTTAAAGTCTTTATGAATACACGAATATTATATAAAAACATATGAGAAGGCTACAATCCGCTGTGCGGATCGTTGAATACCCTATCCCATCCCATCCTTAAAATCAATATCTCCAAAAAGTGGGCTTTATGGGCCTATAATATAGAAAATGACATCGTCACAACATATTGTTCAAACAGTTTATCAGAATCTTTTGTTGTTTGACAAAAAACATCGTTTTTCTCCTGCATATGCTATGGGGTAGGGTATACAAACGGTTTTTTCTAGGAAAACGCCCCCAAAAAGTGGGCGTGGGTAAAAATGGTCTATAGACGAAATGTTTATATTAATATTACTAATGATTCTGCATCAATTTTTTTTCCGACATTTGACCGAAAAATGTTTTTTATTAAAAAAGCCCACAAAAAGTGGGCGTGGCAAAAGTTTATATTGACGAAATATAGATATTACGATTCTCTAAATATGCTGCTCAGACACTTTTATAAAATTCTTTACGGTTTGGCCAAAAAATACGTTTTTTTTTAAAAAACAGTGGGCGGATTTCAAAAATTTTTACACTTGTTCTGCTGGGAGCAACAAAGAGCACGTGTACCAAATTTCACCCTTCTAGCTCAACATTTAAGGCCCAAAAACTGGTGACGTACGGACGGACGGACAGACATGATTAAATCGACTCAGCTAGCGATTCTGAGTCGATCCATATTCTTTGAGGTATATGTAGCTAAATTATTTCTCTATGTTACAAACTATGTATCAAAACTATGGGATAGGGTATAAAACAAACAAATAGGATCTGCCAAAAAAGTTGTTTGCTAAGCTTTTCTTCAAAATACAACTTCTGTATCACAAAATAAAGGCCGGTAACTTTATCATAGCTTACTCACTCAGTATGGACTGGACTTGAGAAACAGTTTTGACACAGCTCACTGCGTTTTATACTAATGACTACCAGATGTTGGCCTTATTCGACCCTCGGAATGAGTTTTGACTAATTTCTCGCAAACAGCATCTGTAGCACCCTAGCTTATTCCGCACCAAGCCATTTCTGATACAGGATGCCAGGCACCCTGTTGTTTGAAAGCTTCTAAACCGAAGAATATTTTATCTTTCATGACAAGTTTTCGACATATTCGAGGATATATGAGTTTGATGAAACTTGGGAAACATGAAACATTGGATGTTTGTCAGACTTCCGCATGGAACAAAAAAAAAACGTAGATGTTGTCATTTCCAGGATTTCAACCAGGGACCCTGCAAACAATGTTTTGAGTCAAAATTAATATTTGAATATATGAACATTCTCGCCCCTATAGTGACCAGTTGAAATAAGGTCGTTAAATCCCAATGTGTTGATGTTTTTTATATTAGCCTACGTTTTCTAATATAAAAAACATTCTACAATGGCTCTGTATCTCCTAGTTAGGGTGTTCGTTTAGACTTTCCAGGAGCAACACAAATCAATCGATTGGCAGTTAGTTCGCTTAATTTAGCATCTCTGCCTGACGTGAAGAAATTACAATAAAGTCTGAATGGTACATGACGATGGGTGAAATTGTGTATCAAATGAGGAATACGTAGGTAATAACCGGCTTAATCAGCTGTAGGTATGTAAACAGCTTTCACCTCTGGATAAAAACCCAATGAACCGTCCTAGAGGTCTTCCTCATCTTTTCCCGCTTACTATCGTCATTGGAGTTCGAAAACAGATAAACTCCATCCCGGTGGTATTGATTTTAAATCCCTTGTTGTACTCCCAAAGTATTCGAATGTGTCCATCAACTCTCCAAGTTTTAGTTTAAAGGGAAAGATTGTAAGGCTGTACGCGTAAGTGATAAGGTCTTAGCCATATAGCAGTGTCTGCCATGCGGCATCGTTTTTTGGAAGGTCTGTTCAGAAGAAATTCAAAAAATTGATCCCATACTGGACTCCTGCGGGACTCAGATATTAATTGTCAATATTTCGACTTTAAATTTAAAAACCTATGCGAGAATAATCTTATCATTAAGAAACTAAAACTGAATATTTTAAGATATACCAGGATACCGAATGGACGTATTTTAAATACAAGTCCCGTACCCCAATGGTATCAACTCACCTTTTGATGTCAAAGAGGCATTTCACTGTTCGTATAGTAGAGTTCCTAGGAATAAAACCGTATTGGTTTGTCAGTAAACTAATTCTGCCATTCTGATGAAATTGACATTTCCTAGAATAATTGACTCCATAACTTTGAGAACCGAAATGGCGAAGCAATGGACCTGTATGCTTCGGTTGAGCACATGTGTGATTAATTCACGGCGGAAGGTAATTTTTGTTATTAAAATTGTTGAAGCAATGTTTGATAGCTTTTTGACCACACATTTAATGAGTAGGTCTTTGACAGGAAACTTTATGTTAACGGCCCATATAAGGCCTCAAACCTAGCTTCTGCCTTTATTTGTGTGTGCGAAGTTATTATTTTCATCTTAATGAAGAGGACCACCTGTTTAACGCCGAATTCAAAGGGGAAATTTGTGAAGCTTCTCATGAGAATGTTACTTTTGGATGTATGTCAGCAGTGACCAAAAGATAGGTGTTGTCACTCGGGATTTTGTCGGGATTTCAAGTAGAGACCCCCGCGATTCAAAATGACAGTCGCAAAATATCCGGTCTGCTGCAAAACTTCGGCCTTGTCAGATTTTTGCAGGAAAAAATGCAATTTGGTAATGTCACTAGCAGTTGGGTCATTTTAGCCCTGTTATACGTCATAGGATCGCCAAGGTTAGTGTTAGAGTAATAAATGCTTTGGCACTGTTGATGAAACCTATCAGATTATCGGAATTGCAAACTTTCTTCCTGAAATAGCTGGAGGATGTGTCTTTCTTTTCTTTGGCGAAGTGAATGTCTGTTGTCAATTGTAGATGCGACCCCGGGTACAAATTCATAATGTAATGTCCATTATTTTTGGTATACCGTCCAAACTCGTTCGTTTGTGTAGGATGACAATGGAGAATTCTTGCTGCACCATCAGGGTCGGAAACGACCTCACCGACACATTCGATAACAAAAAAGGATTTAGGCAAGGCGATGCGCTGTCATGTGACTTCTTCAACTTGATTCTTGAGAGGATTGTGCAAAACTCCAAAGCCAACACCAGAGGCACAATTTTCCAAAAGTCGTTGCAACTACTAGCATACGCTGACGATATTGACATCATTGGTAGGACTCAACGTGATGTCATAGCCACGTTTGCTAGTATAGAGAAGGAAGCGGCGAAAATGGGTTTAGCAGTAAGTGAGGGTAAGACTAAGTTTATGCTGTCATCACGAAAGGACTCACAACATCGACGAATTGGACAGAACGTCACCATTGACAGATATAACTTTGAGGTAGTACGGGACTTTGTCTACCTCGGCTCCGCTATTAACTCTGACAACAACATCTCGTCGGAAATCAAACGAAGAATTACTCTTGCCCTACGCTGTTTCTTCGGGCTAAGAAGGCGATTTAGTAGTAAAGCCCTCACTCGAACTACTAAGGATATCCTATATAAGACCCTGGTCATCCCGGTCCTGCTCTATGGCGCTGAAACATGGACCGTATCAAAAGTGGATGAAGAAATCCTTGGTCGATTCGAGAGAAAAATTCTTCGGAAAATCTTCGGTCCCGTTTGCGTTGACGAGCTTTGGAGACGAAGATTCAACCACGAACTATACGAGCTGTACAGCGACATACCCCTAGTCAAAAAACTCCGCATTGGACGTTTAAGATGGCTAGGACATGTAGAACGAATGGACACCAATACTCCGGCTCGCAGAGTCTTCGATTCCCAGCCAGACGTCGGACGCAGTAGAGGAAGACCTCGCCTTAAGTGGCGCGCACAAGTAGAAACCGACCTCAACCAACTTGGAGTGCGCAACTGGAGGCAGTTAGCTAAGTACCTGGCTAATTGGAGAGGCATGTTGATTGAGGCTGAAATCCAGGTTAGATATAGTTGAAAAAATCTAGCTGATGAGTGGGGTGGGACGGTCATGAAAACATCCGTCCTGAAATACCAGGCGATTCAGTCTTCCTTTCTCTGGCGTAGTAAATGTCGTTTACCCATTGTTGTTGCGGTCTTGAATGCATTTTCCTATTCCAATCTGCATGATAGCAAATGATTGGGAGAACGCTTTTGAAAACTTGCTTTAAAATAGCTGGTGAATGCGTGGTCCTTTTCTTAGACGTATTGTATTGCGGTATGGATTGCAATCTCCTTTTTCCCACTAGACGGTTTATTTTCTTAAAGGCACCCGGTCCAGGATGGATAACCTCGAGTCAATCCAAAATTTTTATTTTACGGATCTACTGAATATACTGATTATGATGTTGGAATATTTGAGATGTAAGTGAACAGCTCAATACTCTTCAGACGTTTGGTTTCAGGTTCGGATGGTTGATGATACCTCGGAGGGTTTAAGTTAAGTAAGGATAGCTTTTATAGGATTTTAAGCTCAGGGGACCTACTTGCACCCAAAGCGATACCATTTTATTTATTTCAGAATCTGAAAACAAATCCAATAATAGTTAGACATGTTAGTAATACTACTGTCATGCTGGTTTACGTACCTCCTTCTGTCTCGAATAGGTATGTATTTGCCCCATTACTTTTAACTATCTATTATCTTTTGCAAACTCAAATCATTTCCTTATATTTCAAGGTTTGCAACAAAGGAGTGACACTCGCAATAAAAAAATCCCAAAAATAACAATTCGATGATACATATGTGTCATACATGCTGTCCTCGCGGCATTATTTATTTCTATGTTTTCCTCAAAGCATTGTCTTTTTTCACAACATGTCCTTTCATTATTACAGCCATTCCTTTCTCTTTTAAGGATAGAGATCTTAACAATGGAAATAAATAAAAAGCCTTTAAGTAAACCTAAGACTATAAATTATAGCCGACACAACTACAAGGGAATACACTTCTCCACTAGTACTCCCCATCGACCGTTTCTACCACTTCTGCTGCATCCTTACAAATGGACTCTTACAAAGAATCAAATAAAACGTGTGGTGCTAAGAAAAAAAAAAAACCGAATTAACCGCCGTATACGTCCTTCAAAATGGAACGTAAATCCAGACAAAAAGCAAGCTAATCCTTTGGGAGAGAGAGATAAATGTTCTTGTCCTTGTCACTTTTATATTAAGACAGCAAGGACACGACCACAAACACACATTTGTGTACAAATGAATTTCACTTGGACATTCGCGAGTAAACAATAGCCTTCGACGCAATAAGTGGGAAGAAAGCGTCATCCTAGGTAATGGTTATATCATAACAGCAGCATTCTGTACTGTCAACTTTTGCGTATCAATGTCCTTGTGTGCCTACGTAAATATGAAATAGCACGAACCAGAGTTTCAGTGTGAAATAAAAATGAAAACGCAACAAACACACACATACCTTGATTCTGTTTAAATGATTGCACTTGCGTGTATATAGGCGCTAGCACCTGGCACATCACGCTCCCAGCACCAAAAAAAAAAAACGTACACTTCCATAGCATGGTGTTAGATGCTTGATACCGACAGAGGTTCAGCCACCCGCACGTGTCCTTGTGTAGTCCATTAAAAGTTATCGTGACATTTCCTTAACAGAAAAAAAAATGATTTGTTGATAGTTAAAAACAAAATGGATATCTATGGACAGAGATGGGTGGTGGGAAGAACAAACAAATTAACTTGGGAAAGTCCTCTCTGACAGGAAAATAGACACTTCCTAGGCAATTTGGGCAAAGTGATTGAAGGCTGTTGACAATCATTGCTAACTGGAAATTTAATGATTTTTCAACGAATTCACGCCCCAGTACCATTTCATGTTCGAATTCATTTTGGCAGTTGAAGATAAGGTTGGAATTTGACATGCCTTTTGTGAGACAACACCATCAAATGAATGCCGGATTCTTTGATTTTGCACACCACTGAGTTCAGTTATTCCGAAGGAAGTCACATCAATGCGGGTATGACCTAGTTAATGAAATCTTTTTTTTAGAGTGGTCCTTCAGAAGTAGATACACTTATACCACGTGGAGGAAAGAATCTTTTTCCCAGTTCATAGTGATATTATACTTATTTCTGAACTCATTTATTTTTGCCGGCCATGCTGACAAGTTGCTGTTATTCATATAAATTATCTTTTTGAAAGCGGGAGACGCGTTGCGGTGATATCCGCTTCTTTTATGCTCTTCCGCCTCTTAGCTACAACAGCAATCGCGACCAGTCCTAGAGCATACCTGGATGCAATGGACCGTGATGACCTTGAATATAATGCCCAGTCTTATACAAATTGGAGCCGCTGATCTGTTAAAATCAAGTATAGAGCGAAGAAGTATTGCGGATATCGGTGGTTCAATTTAGTGGAGGAAAACGAACAGATTAGCCAATTTGAAGCAAGCGACAGAAATCCAAAAACTAGGCGTATATAGGGAAAATCGGTGAGAAAAACATAACCCTAAGTAATGTAAGAGTATGAGCTTATTCCAAATCTGCTACTGGGTCTATACATGCAGCAATCAGCTCTTTTGAATCGGCCAAAAAAAAAAAACATATGAGAAGGCTATAATCCGCTGTGCGGGTCGTTTAATACCCTATTCCAACCATCCTTAAAATTAACATCCCCCCAAAATATGGCCATGAAATATTGAAAATGAAAATGTCACAACTAGTAGTTCAAAGAGTTTTTCAAAATCTTTTATAGTTCGACAAAAAAAAGTTTTTCTATTGCATATGCCTTGGGGTAGGGTATACAAATGGTTTCTGTAGAAAAACGCACACAAAAAGTGGGCGTCGGATAAACTTATCTATGGACGAAATATTGATGTTATTAATACCAATGATTAGGCATCAACATTTGTTTCGAATATTTTAAAATTTGACTGAAAATGTTTTTTTTTTAATTAAAACGCCCCCAAAAAGTGTCCGTGGCAAAAAAAAAAACTTTGTATACACAAAATGGGATTGACTATATATGTTGTTCAGACATTTTTTCAAAAAAAAAAAAGTTTGTTCAAAAACAACGTTTTTGTGAAATGTGGGAGTGGCAGCGGATTATAAAAATGTTCACACTTGTTCTGATGCAACGCAAATGGATCCTATATACCAAATTGCATTCTCCTAGCCCAAAATTTAAGCCCTAAAAATCGGTGACATACAGACAGACGGACGGACGGACAGACAGACATGGCTTTATTGACTCAGCTAGCGATTCTGAGTCGACCCATATACTTTGAGATATATTTAGATATAACGGGTCCACCATCTAACGTTTTTTTTGTCAACTAGTGCTTATTTCGTGAACGGTAACACTTAGCTCATGTCTGATTTGACAGATAATTAGTTTTATCCTTCCGCTAAACGAATATGGTTGGGTATACGCTTGAACAACGCTGGGAAATATTGCGACATTACTTTGAAAATCATTGTAATGTTGCAGAATGTGTGCGAAAATTGCGTACGGATTTTGGAAGTAGGGAAGCACCGTATGTTCGTTATCTTGTGAAAAAAGTGAAAGAAACTGTGCGTACACCCGAGAATATTGCTGCTGTGGCAGAAAGTGTGCGTGAAGCGCAGAACATTTCGGAGACATCATTGAGACCAATTTTGCATAAAGACCTTGGTATGACGCCATACAAAGTCCAATTGGTTCAGGAGTTGAAGCCAACTGACTATCCAATGCGTTTTCGCTTCGCTAAGTGGGCCTGCGATCGACTTAGAGCAGATGCCGATTTTGCCAAAAAAAATCATCTCTTCAGATGAAGCTCATTTTGATCTTGGCGGGTATGTAAACAAGCAAAATTGTCGCATTTGGAGCACAGAAAACCCGCACGCATACATTGAAAAGCCGATACTCCCAAAACGAGTCACTGTTTGGTGCGGATTTTGGTCCAGAGGCATAATTAGGCCATTTTTCTTTGAAAATGAGCAAGGAGTGGCCGTTACAGTCAATTGCGATCGTTATCGGGCCATGTTGAATGAATTTTTGTTCTCAAAAATTGAAGAGGAGGATATTGACAACATTTGGTTTCGACAAGACGGCGCTACGTGCCACACAGCCGAAGCTACACTCGATGTTTTGCGCCCTGTTTTTGGAGATCGCATTATCAGCCGCAGAGCTGATGTCGTTTGGCCACCTCGGAGCTGCGATTTGACACTGTTGGACTATTATGTGGGGTGCCGTAAAAGATAAGTGTTACGCCAACAAGCCAGAGACAATTGACGCTTTAAAGGACAATATTCGTGAAGCCATTTGTGAAATACAGTTGCACACAATCGATAATGTGCTTAAAAATTGGACCGATCGTGTAGGCTACTGCATGGCCAGCCGAGGCAGCCATTTGAATGAAATTATTTTTCATTATTAACCGGAAGGATTGTACTTTCAAATAAAAAAAAGAAATTTGAGAAAATATTCAGTAGTTTTTTTTAAAGCATTTTCAAAAAAAAAAAAAGTTATTTGGCGGACCCTTTATTAGGGGTATTCATGCAACGCGGGAAAGTCGTCGTAAACGTTGTAAATGTGATAAAATTACGACGTATCACGTCAAAATTTGTATGGGAAATGGGAAATCTTTTCAAACAATATCGGAATTTTCTCACAGGAATTGGGTGCGTAAATTGAGGTGGTAAACTTTGTAAACTTTTCAAATGCTATTTTGACATTTAATCAGTCACTTTCACACATCAAACGTATGCGCTAAATTGAAAAAAATTATCGAGAACGGAAATAGAACAATAGAACAAAATTCTATCAATAAATAAATTACTAAAATGAGATTGAATTCAGTGGGTTACCGCATTATTTAGTGGTGCAGTTTTAGGGTCGTTCATGAAACGTCGTCGTAAAATTATAATATTTCGCACATAATAAAATTACGACTTTGCATATAGAGAGAAATAATAAGGGTATTCTTATTATTTCTCTATATTACAAACTATGTATCAAAACTAAAATACCCCTATGGGATAGACATTTACAGATACCTATTTTCATGGGAACATCTTAAATTCTGAATACATGTCTCCCTACATTGACTTTGATCAGCCTTCCTCCTGTTATTTTATAATCATAAACGGATATGTAGAACCCGCGTTGATAAATACTCAAAGTAATTGGTAATACCCAAATCACTTAGGTTTCGTGATATTTCTTATTTCTAAGCTTAGAGATCTGTATTGTCCCGAGATGGCAATACCGCAAGATGGTATTACCATATTTTTGAACGGCATTCTGAGATCTAAAACAAAAACTGCGGCCTTGTTTGGTCAAAATTTACGCCCTCTCATGTCGCGTGCCTAATTTGTTTGAGTAACTACTATGAACAGATATTCCTCTTAGAGATGTTTCCAAATCTGACTTCGAAATGGGATTATTGACATCCGATCACAAAATCTGTATCTGCTTCTGAAATGAAATTCATGAAAGTTCGCCGCTTTCGTTAAGAGTCTTCCCGCTCAGAGCATAATTCTAATCTCTGTTGGGTTCCGGATAACATGACTATATCCTGCAACGAAATGGCTGCCGAGCATGTAAGAAAAGATCTTCATTTCATCGAGCGTTTCACATACCACTCTGCAATTTCAGATAACGAGTAAAGTAAACGATACGATTGAAAATCGATAACAGGCGAAAGTCACTGATCACCGTGACTTTTGAGATTAAATTGACAGATTATAACAAGCAAGACATATAACAAGTACGACATAACCACACTGTCCATATTATTTTAGGAACATTCACAAGGAAACAAATGTATAAGACACCACATAAGGACGGCAAAACCTGTAGCTACTGTAGATGGTGACAAATAGAAGCATTAGGAGACATCTCATTTTCTCTGTCATTTTCCAAGTACCTCAGATTGGAAGCCACTATTTGCAAGGTAACCAAGAATGCAATTTCCTTTTCTTTCAAGGATTCTTATCGAGATGGCCAAAAATTGGTGAATGACTCCTAATTACTCCTAATCTATGGAGGAAGAACATGACCCACACTCGACTAATCCTCCAAAATGTCTTAAATATGCAGTGGTAGAGGAGATTATACTTCACTGACCCGTAATCCCAACCTATTCTAATACGGACATAAAGTTGTGAACACCTTTACTAAGGTTTGTATATTTAAGCAGCTCAGGGCATTGCTATATCAAGGTCCCTCATATTTAGGTTGTGAGAATCCTGTATGGAAACCTAATCAGCGGGACAGTTAACTGTAATACTATGGTGGCCTGGAGTAAATCAAAATAGTGCGACATTGCACAAATAGAGTCCACACGTATGCATTAGATTACGTATGCAAACTGAGAGTGTTGATTGTGTGATTGTGCATGCGGCATGAACGATTTCAGAAAATTCAGATATTTTCTTGTTTGTACAAGGTGGGCGAAAAGAAGTCATCCGATGTTGTTTGGCACGTCAGAATATCGGTTGTGGCTCGCGCAGTATGTGCCGTTGCTCTGTCCTGTTGGAACCACATGTCCTCCAGTCCTAATTCAACCAATAGCGGCAGAAAAAACTCGGTTAACATGGCCCTATAGCGCGCACCGTCCACTGTAATCGTTTGACCAGCGGCGTTCTCGAAAAAAAAAAAACGGCCCGATGACTCCTCCAGCGTGAACAGCGCACCATGCAGTAACTTTGAGCGGGAGTGATGGCTCCTCGTGCATTACTCGTGGATTTTCGGTGCCCCAGAAGCGATAGTTTTGCTTGTTCACGTACCCGCTGAGGTGGAAATGAGCCTCATCGCTCATTATGATTTTGGTCGAAAAATAGTCCACTTCGTCCTCTAGATTGAGGATGGCTTGGGCGTAGGTTACACGCGTTTGCGGTCGACAGGCAGCAGCTGATGCACGGACTGGACTTTGTACGGGAACATGCTCAAGTCTTTGACCAAAATTCGACTTACGGACGATCGTCTGATGGCTAATTACGAGTCACGGCGCCTGGTCGATGTTTCCGGCGACAGCTCGACATCCTCGGCAGCAGCGGCGATATTCTCGGCACAACGTGCTCTCCGAGTCTGTCACTCTGGATAACGTCTCGTGTGGTCTCATACTCTTCAAAGTTTTAGGCCAAACGGCGCAGTGTTTGCGCAGTCGGAGTCGGACGGCCGGGGAATCGGCGACGGAATTCGCGCTACGCCAGCACTACAGACGAATTGTTACGCAAAAAAATAGACACGATTATTCCGCGTTCTTGGGGAGTGTATCACTCCATGCCTTTTTTACTTGTATTCTACATCTGTCTAGTCAACAAATGTCAAAACAGATTTGACATTGGCGACCATTTGCAAAAATAAGTGCATCTTCCAATAGGGTGATCTCTTTTGGCCCACCTTGTACATCAATGAATGCGCTGTGTGTGTGAGAAACTGCGGAGAGTAGATTTTTACATTAATAATATGGACCAGCGTCAGTTAGTAACGACTTTACATAACCTCACAAGAAATAATCAAGAGGCGTTAAATCACATGATTTTGGCGGCCAACTCACAGGGCCATTTCGAGTGATAAGCTGCTCACCAAATTCATCCTTTTACATTTCCATTGTTTCACGAGCTGTGTGGCATGTGGAACCGTCTTGATGAAACCACATGTCAACCAAGTTCAACTCAGCCAACTGGGGCAAAAAAGGATCGATATCGTTCGCCGTTGACGGTAACGTTTCTTCCACGGTATGCCACCAGGCCATAAACCACACCAAACTGCCGTTTTTTTCGGGATGCATCGGTAATTCTTGTATGGCATGTGGCTGTTCGTCACTCCAGATGCGACAGTTTTGCTTATTGACGTATCCGTTGAGTCAGAAATAACCCTCATTGCTGAACACAATTTTTCGATAAATCAGTGGATTTGAACATTTTTCACAAAGCACGAAGTTGGATTTCAATTTGCAATCGTTGCACGTTTGTAAGTCTTTCCATGACTAAATGGCAGAGTATACTGTAAACTTTTCAATTTGACAGATGACGTTTGGATGCCATTACTAACCAGTGCTGTCAACCTGAAAAACTTAACTCTTAAAAAATTCACCCGTTATATGGACCCTATAAGCTATCTCAATACAAGTTTTGTGGCAGTCTGTGATTAACCTTGACTTTAGCTTAATGTATACAAAGGTTGGATAGTTGGATGGTCCAAAAAGGAATAAGAATAACCAAAGTGTGGCGGGATAGAGGACACTCTACTTAACCCGTTAATCTTTCCTTACCTATGTACTTCAAAAATCTAGACCAAGCGCTCTGACATCCAATATTTTTTTCTAAAACAGAGTTTCAGTCTACCTAGCCTTCTCATTTTCAAAATTGTGAACTGGGATTTGAAGATCACTTTATTGTTCGTCGCTTAATGTGTCAGTTGCAGCGTTTAACACTTCGACAACATCCATACAAATATTTAAACAAACAAAATGTTTAGGCAATACTCTTGTTACAACCCAGGGTCTAGCCTTTTCTCACAAATATTCATGTTAGAATTTCTATGGACCTATAGTTTTATTCCGAATCTGAACGAGTGAGTTCAGCTTTTATTGACGGTTGATACTATTTGGATATTTTGTCAGAACATCGAAAGAGGATATTGCCGTGTCATCATCCAACAAGACCCAAAATCTAGTACCAAGCAAGATATTTTATCCTCTTGTAGATATCAATCGATGTTCATTATTAAGGATCACCATTGAACCATGTCGTAAATCAAGGATCATTATCTGGGAGTTCTTATGGGATTATATTAATTGAGGTTTTTACTTAGCAAGTTTCTCATGCTACACCGCAATTCTCAACTTCAACATAATTTAAATATTCCCAGGTGTAGGCGTGGTTGAAATCAATGCACCTTCGTTGGTACATAAAAGGGGCTACAACTACTATTTCTCAACCAAAAGTCGGACTTGTACTGATCTCTGATGGCATATAGCTGCTTGCAAATAATGTTTAAAACTAGGAAAATTGAAAAGTTAAATTAACGTTGCACATAAAAAACTGGGCTCCAAACGTTGCTTCCATTCCAAAAATCTGACGACTTAGGGCCACTGATTTCATAGACAATCCATAGCTCGCAGATAACTCCAATTGAATTGACATATTAGCGACATCAATGATGGTGAAAACATCAGCTCGCCGGAAATGAAGAGAAGGAATATTCCTGCCATTGGTTCATCGGCTTCAGTCATCACTCAAACTACATTAGAGATTCTAGAGATTCTATACTAGACCTTGATCATCTGCTTTAAGATACTGCAGTCGTTTTTGAGCAAAATTCTTCCGTCACGGTTACGTTGACGGGCTATTACAAGAAAATTGAACCAAGAACTTTAGACCTGTAAGGCAATACTCCGGCCATAGATTGCTAGCCATAATCTTAGCTGCGTCTACTAGTAAAGAAAGACCACGCTTTAAGTGGCGCCCACTAGAAAAACCGAATTAAATCAACTTCAAGTTCATAACAGAGGGGAGTTACGAAAAAACGCACTTTTTGCAGAATTATATTATTTATCTATGAAATATTTGGTACTTAACACCGAGATTGTCGATAATCTAGAAAGGAATGGTTTAACAAGCGATCGGATATTTAGGTCCGGAAAGAAATGCTTAACCAGAGTTCTGCTAAGTTATGTAAGACATCTATGGACATTTGCGATGACACATCTTTACAAGAGTAGTGGTGGATGGTGTTTTCTCAGACAAATTCTATATAAACGCTGGGGTACCTAAAGGATCAATTCTCTCACCCACTATATTTCTGCTGTACACTAATGATCTTTTGAGGAGAACTAATAATCGCATTTTTTAATTTTGCAAATGATAGTTTTCTAACAGCTTGGAACTCTAATGAAACTCATACTTCCGCTATTGCTGCACACCAACAGAGATGCAAACAAATCTGCTCTTTAAAAGGAGACCTACAAAAAATTATACCAATGCAATTGTGAAAGGAGAACATAGTTCAATTCAACTAAAAAAACGCAGTATACGAAATTTACAAGCCCATAGTTCCGCAAATCGAAATGGAGAATACAGTCTACAATTGTCAGAACAGTAGCGTCCAAAATAAGTTACCTTTTCTGAGTTATATGATATTTTTAAACCAAAAAATATTTTTCTTCTCTATAAAATCCAAGTATGACCGGACCATTGGTAAATCTGGATTAAGATCTGAAAGTTGATCTTTTTTAGTGCCAATGGAACACGATTTCAGATTGATTTTTGTTTGTCTCTGTATGGTAGTACTTTCTTGTCTGTGAAGTTAGTACCAGTGTAGCTGTCAAGTTTCAAGTTACACAAGTTGATTGTTTTTATTTAATTTGTATATCACAACTTCTACAGTTTTGATGCTTAATAATAGTTTTCCACAACTGAAATAATTATAAACCAAAACGAAAATCACTCAAACTGAGAGCTATCATTTGTAACGGGTGATTTTTTAAGAGGTTTAGAAATTTTTTAAAAAAAAAACACAAAAAATTCAAAAAAATGAATGAAATATTTATTTGAATCGGTAGTTTGAACCTTGCAATTTAATGTTTAAAGATAATTTCATGCAAATGTTGACCGCGGCTGCGTCTCAGGTAGCCCATCCGCTGAGTCCAATTTTGGCATACTCTTTCACACATATCGGCCGGTATCTCACGAATGAATGCATAGATGTTGGCTTCCAGTGCGTCAATCGAAGCGGGCTTGTCCCTATAGACATTAGCCTTGACATACCCCCACAAAAAATAATCGAATGGTGTCAAGTCGCACGATCTAGGCGGCCAATTGACCGGCCGAAACGTGAAATTTACTGTTCACCAAACTCGCCTCGCAATTGCGCCATTGTTTCGCGTGCTGTGTGGCATGTGGCACCGTCTTGTTGAAACCACATATCATGCAAGTCAAGAACTTCCATTTCGGGCAAAAAAAAGTTTGTTATCATCGCTCGGTAGCGTTCACCATTGACAGTAACGCTGCGATTCGCATCATCTTTGAAGAAATATGGCCCAATAATGCCGCCGGCCCATAAACCGCACCAAACAGTGGCTTTTTCGGGATGCATTGGTAGCTGTTGCAATGCTTCTGGCTGATCTTCACTCCAAATGCGGCAATTTTGCTTATTTACGTACCCATTCAACCAAAAATGAGCCTCATCGCTGAACACAATTTTTCGATAAAAAAGCGGATCCTCGGCCAGCTTTCCAAGAGCCCATTCACCCAAAATTCGGCGTTGTGGTAGGTCGGCTGGCTTTAGTTCTTCCACCAGCTGTATCTTAAAAGGCTTTACGCCCAAATCCTTCCGCAAAATTTTCCACGTAGTGCTGTAACAAAGGCCTAACTGCTGGGAACGGCGCCGAATCGACTTTTCGCGGTCTTCTGTCACACTAGCTGATACGGCCGCAATATTTTCTTCACTACGCACAGTACGTAAACGTGTTGGTGGTTTAATGTCCAACAAAGTAAATTTGGTGCGAAATTTGGTCACAATCTTCCGAATAGACTGCTCAGAAGGTCGAGAATGCCGATCATAAAATGGAAGCAGCGCGCGATGAACATTTCGAACCGAGCACGAATTTTGATAGTAAAATTCAATAATTTGCAAGCGTTGTTCATTTGTAAGACGATCCATGGTTAAATTGCAAACCAAACTGAAGCTGTTTGACAGTGACACAAGGTACTAAAAACACTTCAGCTGTCAAAACCAGTGTTGCCAAAACCAAACCAGCTAAAAAATCACCCTTTATAAGTGTGAGTGCAAGGAGGGGTAAATCTGCCGAAGAATCCAGATTTGCAAAATTGATCTGAGATCAACATAAAATCAATTTTTTTGTCCAATGGAACACTGTCAAAATCGGTCTTTTGACAGATCTAGATGGAAAAAAAGATTAAATTCTTTACCAATGGAAAACGCCATAATAAACATCTACAAGCACCTGAAGCGTTAGATGTAGGTTCTCCTCGCATTAGCAAAGTTAACAAAAAACAAATTCGCACAAAGTTGCTTTTTAATATAAAATCTATAATCGATTGACTGTTATCGGTCTCGTTTTAATGTAACACTACGCAGCATGCGTGTCAAAAAGTATGTACATGAGTTCCGGGTACAACGCTGCATTTATTCTGTAAGCTTGTTTTGACCTTTAGGGTGGTATTTAAAACAAAATGCTTAGCTTAAAACTGTGGTTTCCAATGAATTTAACCTTGGCTTACATATTTTATTCAGAAGAATTGGTGCACTTAAAGAGAACTTCAGGATAAAGGAATGGATGTCCCTCGCACCATATTATCTAGATAACGCACCCATTTATGTACTAGTCACCTTGAATGTACCTACCTACTTACGTAATAAAACGACTGTGGATATACTTGTAGCTTTTCCTGTAACCGAACAAAGTTCACTGCATCCTTGACGTAGAAAAGAAATATTAACTCGATTTATCTTGAGGGACATTTACACGACACGCAACCATTCGAACAGCTTGCAATTACCCGCAAAATACACACACACACACATGCTTACTTTACATTAATTTGAAGATTCTAATCGTGTGGTGAAAATTGGAAGGTTCTGTCCTGTCTATAAGTCCCACATTTCTTAATGTTTACAAAACCCATCACCACGCCAACACCCTCCACCAACCCCCCATCATTATACACGATGCGTTGTCATTGTCACTGTTATCGTCGTCGTCGTCTTCGTCGACTTTGGTTTGTTGTGATTGTCATATCGCGCGCACCATCTTTCGAGCGTGTTCAACAACTTCACCCCCACCCCCAAGGGAGGATTTTCTCATTTTTAAGCCGTAGACAACACTAATGTGTACTTGAGGACGGATTTTGTGGTAGGTACATGTTATGTCAAGCAATATGTGATGTTTCGCACGCACCCATTACCGCATTTATTCGTATATTCCGAAACAACCCCCTTCCCCTCTCCAGGGTAGGCGGTCCCAGTCATCATTATTGTAATTTCATCTTTCCGTGGTTTTGAAGTCACTCTTCTTGAATGCCCCACTCAAACGCGCACTCTTCGCCGTATGTGACATAATACAAATGACTTTGTATAAAATTTCTAGCTGCCGCCCGCAAGGATAAGTGTAAGGACATAGGGGTTGCCTCGCTCGCTAATGACAGAAAATCATTTGGTAATTTATGCTTAGCAACTGAGTTAGCAATCTACAGCTCCTGTCGTTTATTTTATGCCTGTCTTTCGTAGGGGTATAGTCCTCACCCTTAAGAGGTTCTTCCTCACAGCGTCCTACCGCAACCGCCTGTAGTGATAAATGGTGCTTAAGTCAAAATGAAATTTGCATTTAAAAATTGGCAAACTCATGTGAAGATGATGACTGGCAGATCGAATCTGAAAGGGATAGTCGGTGGTATGACAGGTGATATAATGGGATGGAGGTGTAGAGCTTGTTTGCAGATACTAATTTAGTGCGTAGAGAAATTGGTTGTGTACACGTAGCTCGTAGGTATGTTTGGATAGCACAGAATAGGCGGTTGGTAGCTCCTTTGAATTGAAATTAATCCGGGTGGTTTTGGGGATGATCTATATTTCTGAGTAAACCTTATCGTTAGGTGGTGACACCCACTTAATAATAACTAGGATGTGTATAAACATAGTAGTAATTTGTTGGCGTTGTACTTCACATAGCCTGTATACTGAAAAGCCCGCTTAAATATCATCTGAATGCATTAAGAATGGTGCTTCTGAAAACTTATATTATTTTTAATAGGAAAAGCTTAATGAGACCTAAGCGATTTTTGTAGAGTGTACCCTTAGTGTATGTATACGCCAGAAGCTAAAAATGGTGTTAAATATCCCTTGGATCTGCAAAGGAGATTCAGTTTAAAGCTGCTTATTTGTCAAAAGATGCTATGTATCGTTCTTTCATACATCTGATCCAACTGTGCAAGAAAAGAAAAAGGTAAAGAATTGACCGCTCTTTTTTATTTCTTTTAAGTGGTACTACATTCCGTCTGAATTCCAGACTCAACCAATATGCTTCTCTCATTATCCCATTACTTAACTACTTTAGTTGTGGGGTTGACTTATGGCAAGGTCTTCTTTTATTGCGTCTTACGTTTGGTTGGGAATCAAAGACCCCACGGGCCGTAGTATTGGTGTCCATTCTGTATAAATATCTTAGCCATATTCGAAAGCGGAGTATTCTCCCTATGGCTATGTCATTGTTAGATCAACGAACGGTCAACCAAATTGATTATATTGCGATAGATAAAAAGCAAGCATCCAGTAATTTGGATGTCTTAACATTTTGAGGGACTAACACCGACTCAGACTACTACCTTGTTGCAGCCAAAGTAAGAATGCGGATTTCCCACGTGCCACAACAAACTAGAAATACTGTGAAAAAAATTTAATGTCGAATGACTGCAATCGCAAGAGATCACCAAGCAGCCAAGAGCTGCCATTGAGCTCTTTAGACAGAGAAGAAGTGAAGAACACCGGCTTTTCAGAAAGAAGAAAAAAGAACAAGAAAAGCGCGCGATCTTTGATATATAGAGGTGCCACTCCAGGAACGATGTTCGCAAATTTTTTCAAAATGTAAAACGTCAAAGCCAAGGATACAAGGCTCGAATGGAATCCTGTCGAGATGAACAAGGAAATATCAGTTGAGACACATTCGATGCTGAGGATATGGAAGAACCACTTCTGGAGACTGTTTAACGGCGATAACGAACAACATTCCGCTGTAATATTGGCAACGGCAGCGAAAACTGCCAGTGCCAACCACCCGACCTAAGTGAAGTGAGGTTGGCAATATCTAAACTCAAGCTTAATAGGGCCGCCGGAAATGACGGCCTTCCCGCTGAGCTTTATATAGCTGGCGGAGATAACTTGGTCAGTAACATCCACCAACGGATGAAAGTATGCCTGAAGAAATGAATGGAGAATTCTGGTTACTCCATCAGGGTCGGAAACAACCTCACCGACACATTCGATACCAAAAAAGGATTTAGGCAAGGCGATGCACTGTCATGTAACTTTTTTAATTTGATTCTTGAGAGGATTGTGCAAAACTCCCGATCTAACACCAGAGACACAATCTTCTATAATTCGGTGCAACTACTAGTATACGCCAACGATATTGATCATTGGTCAGTCTCCAAGTGATGTCAAAGACACGTTTGATTGTATAGGGAAGGAAGCGGCAAAAATGGACTAAATGAGGGTAAAACTAAATATATCCTTTCAACTCGAAAGGACACACAACATCGACGAATTGGACAGAACGTCACCATTGACAAATATAATTTTGAGGTAGTACGGGACTTTGTCTACTTCGGCTCCGCTATTAACTCTGACAACAACATCTCGTCAGAAATCAATCGAAGGATTACTCTTGCCAACCGCTGTTTCTTCGGGCTAAGAAGGCAATTTAATAGTGAAGCCCTCACTCGAACTAGGATATCCTAAATATGACCCTGATCATCCCAGTCCTGCTCTACGGCGCTGAAGCATGGACCGTATCGTATCCAAAATGGATGGATTCGTCGAAAAATCTTTGGTCCCGTTTGCTTTGACGGGCTATGGAGACGAATATGTAACCAAGAACTATACGAGCTGCACAGACAGCGACATGCCCTTAGTAAAAAATAAACTCAGCATTGGACGTTTAAGATGGCTAGGGCATGTAGAACGAATGGACGCCAATACTCCGGCTCGCAGAGTGTTCGATTCCCAGTCAGATATCGGACGCAGTAGGGGAAGACCTCGCCTTAAGTTTCGCGCACAAGTAGAAACCGAACTTAACCAACTTGGAGTGCGCAACTGGAGGCAGTTAGCATAGGACCGGGTTAATTGGAGGGTCATCTTGGTTGAGGACCAGGGTCATTAAGGACTGTAGCGCCACTTAAGTATGTCAATGTACAGCTCCGAAGATCGTCCGATGAATTTTCAAAACGAGCAAGGATTTCTTTATCCGCTTAAGCCATGAGGAGCAGAACTGGGATGATCCCTTAGTAGTTCAAGTAAGAACTTTTTTTAAATAAAGTGCCTTCTTAGGCCGATTACGACACGGTCGTCTACACTGACGGATCTAAGATGAACTGTGGGGTAGGGTCCGGAGTCTACTTGGAATCACTGAAAATATCAGTATCATACCGCCTACCGGACTTTGCCAGCGTATTCCAGGCGGAACTACTGGCTTTCACGCTACTGGGGGGTGACAGTACGGAAAAGCAAAATATTGCTATTCTCATAGATAGCCAAGCGGTCATAAAGGCCATCAACTCGGCTACCATATCCTCCAAACCGGTACAGGAATGCCGGAAAGAACTTGCCCACCTTGGCAAACGCTTCAGGGTCACACTTCTCTGGGTTCCACGGCACAGTGACATTGAAGAAAACGAGCGTGCAGACGAGCTGGCCTGGAAAGGCTCAGCTCTTCACGGCTCACTTGCGGCAAGGGTCCGTATCCCGCTAGGTACGGTTAAGGTACAAATACGCTCATATTTCCTGAAAAAGACCGACTTCAAATGGAGAAGGTTAACAAATTGGGTCATATCGAGGACGATATGGCCCTCCTACGACTAAAACAGAACAAACGATCTACTAAACAGAACCCACCCAGATATCACAAGAATTACTGCGATTGTCACGGGGCACTGGGCAATTGGAGATCGTGCGGTCAAACGAGGGATCCCATACAACCCTCAAAGCCGCAGTTGTGGGAACACAAATGAGAGAGAAACCCTTTCCCATTTCATCTGCAAATGTCCGGCACTAGCAAGAGCCAGATTGCGTGCGTTAGACCCACCATTTTTCGACAACCTAAGCGACATGTCTGGTAAAAGGATACATAATCTTCTCAGTTTTCTAAACCTCACAGGCTGGATCTAGAGACCGTCTGTATTACATGCACAACAACAATCATAATAAAGGTCACACCAGTCGCGGTAACAAAAGGCACATAAGTGTTCATGCTGAACCGCCACTTCTACCTACCTAGCCCGTTGAAACAGCTAGCGGTTGGCAAGAGTGATTCTTCATTAGATTTCTGTCGAGATGTCAATTTCGGAGTTAATAGCAGAGCAAGGTAGACAAAGTCCCGAGATAGTTCTAGATGATTGCTGTCGATGATGATACTCGGTTATATTCGTCGATCTTTAGTGGGTCAAACTTATAGAGCACTACGCCTAATTCACAATCAAATTTAGCGTCAAATCATCTTCAGTTGGAAATCGACACCAAAAAAACAATCTTTGTATGAATAAATGTTTCAACAATTCAAATATTCTGATTTGGGACAAAATTAATCTGCACGAGGTACACCAGCATCGAATATATCCCGAGAAAGTCACAGTTTGGTGTGGATTTTGGGCTAAAAACTGGCAACGTCCAGCACTACCGAACGAAGATAATAAACTTTTTGCGACCTTAAATTGATATGGATACCAACGACATGTAGTTCTCACAGGACGACCCAATGTGCTTCACAGCGCACACCACCAAAGATACTGCAAACAATTAATGGCGTCAAAGTGAGCACAACGAACGAAATCCAGAAAATTCAGAAAGATTTTCTGCCTTTGTTGAGAGATCGTCAATGTCAAGAAAACGTTGCCAATAACGAAGACAGCTAGGAAGTTATAAAATATTTCCTTAATCGCAAATGTAGTCTACTATCTGTGAACCCAAATTTTCAATCAGCTTTTAAGCTGATTTTTGTTTTTTAACTTAACACAAAAAAAAACCTCACAGCCTTATCATATTACAAAATAAAACCCCTATTGGCCCCGCATTTGTATGGGCTCCCCTTGCGATCAGTTGTGCCATCTATATGTACACTCGTTGTCATTGGTTTCAAATCCTTTTAGGGGATTTTATTTTCTACTAGTCCGGATTGGATGACAAATTGAATTTCATTCTCTTAATAAAATTTAACACTCGAGCGAAGCCTTCTAATTACTTTACAGGATAACGAGCGATGGTGCACAGTCAATGGCAATGAATTATTTTACTTCGAAAGGATATAAAAAATAAATCTCATTTCCATCTCGAATTCGCAAAAGGAATATTGCAAACTCTGATTGATTTGGTGGCAGATTAATGCTGAATGAGAAGTGAGGAAAACGATGTCAGGAATACGAAGTAGTTGAAGCTAAAAAGTATGCAATGTATGCGTTTTTATTCCGTTCTTGAAATTGGTAAGGAGTAAGATAGGAAGGGAATGGTATGTAATAGACAAACTAGCCCACAAGTTTCATCCATTTTTGCAAATGGCGGCAATTATCAGTTTTGTTTCGATATTTATGAAGTAAGCAGATTCAGAATACATGTCGACAATCCATGAAACGCTATCCTCAACAGCATTGCGGAGTACTCGTGCCTAGAATTTTTAACGAATTTTTTTGTTAGTAATATTGGCGAATAAATAAACATTTTTGGCGCAAAAGATTTGTTAACTACTCATGTGTGCGTGTGTATTTCATGAACTGTGAGGAACCTATTATTTCGTCCGAACGTATTAGTTCAGATAAAATTTTCGTGATAATTGAAGGTACTAGTCAAATAATTTATTAGATAATTGCGGTAGGAAGCCAGTCAAAATAATTTTGTTCTTTTTGACAGTTTGGCATCGAGCCGAGACCCTTAACGCAGCGGTTAATTGCAGATTTGGGGTCACACTACGCCATCTGGTCAAGCACTAAGGAGTTTTCGGCTCACCTAGAAGAGACTCGAATAACACGTAACAGAATAGGCGTCGGAAAGCTCCGTACCTTTTGTTTGGTCCAAGATATCGATGTCATACTCGAAGATGTAGTGAAGGCTCCATCGGTTGCCATGTTATGGAAAATTGGGACTCTGATGTTGGCTCGGGAGTTTTTCACAATCTTCTCGAGAATATTGTTCAAGAAGTCACATGACAGTGCGTAGCCTTGCCTAAGTACCATTTTGGTATCGAATGTTTTTGTCAAGTTGATTTCGACCCTGATGATGGAGCGATAATTCTGTATTGTCATCCTGCACAGACAGACTAGTTTAGACGGTATACCAAAACTAGAAATGGCATTGCAAAATTCGTGTCTATAAATGCTGTTGTTTGCGACTTTGAACTTCTTTCCTGTTCTAAAACCGGCGCGCGCAGTACAATAGCCCCCCAAAAAAAGAAGCTATTGGACAAACGATGCTAAATCCGACAAAATTTGGCTTATGATGAATTTTATTAACCAAATCTTTTTCACCGGCTTTATAAAGCTCGGGGGCCTTCATTTCATGCAGCCTTGTTAAGCTTTGGTTTATATATTGCTATCCTCACTTCACTTAGGTTAGGTGGTTGGTATAGTTCTCGGTGTCGTCGCCAATTTTGAATGTTTCATTCTGTCTGAGATCGGGATATCGTTCGTTATGGCGCGCCGTTCAACAGTCTGCTGAAGTGGTTCTGCCACATTGTCAGCATCGACTGTGTCTCAACTACGATCTTTCCTGCTTCATTCCGACAGGATTCTGTTCGCGCCTTGTATTAACGTTTAATACTTTGTTAAAACTTGCGAACATCTTTCCTGGAGTGGCACCTATATCCTCGATATAAAGAGGTGCTTGTTTTTTTCTTCTTTCTGAAAAGCAGGCGTTCTTCCACCCTTATTAGCTTATGGAGCTCAATGGCAGCTCTCGTCTTCACCTGCAGCTTTGCGTCGTCACTGGCTGTCAGCGTGCCTCTTGTCTATCGCAATGTGATTAATTTGATTGACCGTACTTTGGTCTGGAAAGTGAACGTCTGGACCGTGTGATGGCTATAGTGTCATTACATTCCGCAGCGAAGTCAATTAGCTTAAGTCCGTTGCCAGTACTGGTGTTGTCTAGGCTGTGTTGTCCGACAATATTTCTAAGGATGTCTTCTATTTCTACCTTTGCGTTGAAATCTTCCAGCATGATTTTTACATCGTACTTCGGTAGTCGCTCATGAGTTTTGTCAAGGAGCTCGTAGAAGCAGTCTTTCGCTCATACAGGACTTATGTCGGCGAATTTTGCATTGATGCGGATTTTTACAATGCGTTCGCTTATGTTTTCAAAGTAAAAGAGTTCTTGCCTAAGTTTTGCACAAATCCACATCCGATCTCTGTTTCTGTTCACTATAACACGGTCCGTAGTAGATGTCACAGTTGATTATCCCCTTTTGCCAGGCTCATCACATCATATTTCCTGAATGGCTGTAATATTTGCTTTGTAGAAACTTTGAGCTTTTTCTAATTTTTCGCCTGCACCTCTCCTGTTTCATGTTCTCTCATTCTAGCTTCAGATACGAAAAGCGTTGTCCTTTTTTTCGTTTAGCTTGGTCGTCAACAAAAAATTAGTCCTTTCCGTGGTTCTTGGTTGTTTTGTTACCATATTTCATGTTTGAGCTAGGACGATGGAAATTGGTAAATGATCTCTTAGTTCATGCCTCTAGTATACATGAAAAAAGACATTAAATCCGCCTTTGTCAAACGATAAGGTATTTTGAAAAAAGATTCACTTGATATTAAGGTAAGGAGATCGTATAAACTTTCTAGTCACGTTCCTTTTTTTAATGCCTTTTTATAAAGAAATTAATAAGCATGGCATAGAGTATTAAACGATTGTAGCTTGCTCTTATGTTCTTTTTCTTTCGGAGGATCCACTCATCCTCTTTGCTTTTATCAAATACCACAGCATCCTAGGATTAAGGAACTACTAGATACAACCAACAAAACTCGGGCGTTGTCACAGTAGAAAACTTTCACTGCCATCTCTTTTACATCAGATCCTTTATAAAGAATGCTGCAACTGTAAGCTCTTTATAATATAAGCTCCTGCACGTTGAGTTGAATAGAAATCAAGTACAATTTGGCACTGCAACGGACCATTAGTTGAATCTCAATGCTCCAATAGATGTTGACAACTTGTGGAAATGTCAAAAGTTTTCAATTAGCTAGTCCTTATCTTTTGTAGTGGCAAAACCAAAAAAGACTGATAAAAATGTCCTTGTTTTGGGATTCTGAAGAATTATCACTAGACATACCCACATGTAGGTAATTTTCTAGGTTTTTGCATGTTTGCCAAAAGTGCCATGAAAGAGACCTCCACGTTTTTTTTTTCAATTTCACAAAATAAATTCAAACAAACACGCGAAAGCCAACTAAATTCCTTGATTATATTATACCGTTCAGATCACACTTGTCACACACACTGGAGATATATTGACAGCAATACGTTGGTAATACCTAAAAGTATGCGCATAAATTTTAAGTATCACACAACCACCCTCAACGTAAGTATCATTGGAATTTTTCCGAAGGAGTTAACAGGTTTTATTTGCCATCGAATATTTGCACAAAAGGATATACCTATGTGAAAACGATTCATCCTCCGCCACATTCCGCACACACATACACAATATCGAAGAACACATTCGTGCGGGGATAGAGATATTATATAACTCCTTCGTCAATGTCACCAGACCCGAGATCTACATCCTTTCGTCATACCACAGAATTTAGTCGATTCTCTATATTGAGCTGGGACTTTATTCCTCTTCATCTTGTTCGTTTCCGTCGTCGGGGTGTCTCTTGCATAATCCGTGTATAGTACGAAATACCAATCCAAAAGTTTCGTTAGAATGTTTTTTTTCTGTCTGTTAGAAGTGGAGATCTGGAGCGAAAGAAGCATGAAAGAATCGATGATTTAATGGGTACCCCCATAGATGGTAAAAGGATTCTTTCAATTGGGCTTAAAGGATATATATCTTCTTCGTTTTTCGCTCAGGAAATCAGTGTGCATATTTTGGCATATTAATCATTCGTTGATAAATTAAATCCCTTTCCTTGTAGAGGACGGAAAATACCCACTTGAATGGCGAAAATATTTCAGCAAGCATGTTGGGGTATGGTAAAAAAGTGCGTGGTAAGTGAATTTAAAAAAAAATCGGGATGGTGTGGGTTTAATTGAAAGTTATTGATTTTTTGCTTGCGACTTGAATCGGAGGAAAACTAAGTATGTTCATAGGGTTGAATTAATTAGTCTGACGGAAGGACTTTTATTTCTGAGCGCTGGTTTTTGATGGGGTTTATAAGAAACTTTTTTGATTTTACTTCTTTGAGTTTTATTTAAGTCGTTACAATTCATAAGTTCTGGAAAGCCGTACTGAGAAATATCAGTCTTGAACAAAGGTCCACTAGAATTGTTAGACAATCTGATCTAGGGATAGGTATTCAAATCAGCTGTTGTTGCAATGTACTATACTTCAGCTGAATTAAAGCCTATTGGAAATGGTCTAAAGGTGTGAATTGTCCTTTTGTATATGTAAAGGTTCATTCACCAAGAAGTGTCAGAATTTTTTTGATCCATTTTTGAAGTGTCAGTTCTCAAATATCACTGTGATAACATTTGTCCTAAGAACTAGGAGATTTTTATACATCGATTGTTTAAAGTTTTAAATTACAGGTAATTCACTACAGGTAACAAAAATATATTTGTAAAGTACGTACCGCTTTTGGCCATTATTGCGGACATCTTTTATCAAAGCTATATGCCATTTAGTCGATATGAATGTCTCTGACAGATAATCAGGATTAGTAGAAAAGTTTGTGAAAAAATTTCTTGACGTATGATACGTATGGAGAATTTAATTGGCCGCCAAAACTATAAAGCAACGTATATTTATAAGTGGTACCGCAGTTTGGGTTCCCCTGGACGCTTGGTCAGTATGACTCTTCAATTAGTACGATCTGTAGCTAACTCTAGACAGGTTAAATGGTATCGGTTTTTACTCGTACGCGAGACTTAAAGAGGACGCAGTAGCTCGATAGATAGTGTGATGAACACCAACGCAGAAAGGTCTGGGTTCGATTTCCCTCAATGAGTTTTTACTGGCTCCCCACTCCCGATAATCTGGAAAACCATCCGAGTAGTATCAACTGTTAAAAAAATCTTATCTCAACTCAGCCGTTCGGATTCGTGATACAACAGGAGGTAACGCCATCGTGCAAGATGTACACACGCATATATGTATGGTTGTGAGTATAAGCTGAGCCCTGGGCAACAAGCTTGTTGCTTCAAAATTAATTTTTGTGTCTTTTAAGGCGGATCTTTTACTACTGCACCTGGCTTGGAATAGAATACCATTTGGAATACAGCATTGGTGTCCACTTTATCTAAATAGCATTTCCCCAACATTGAGAGCCAGTTTCAATTTATTCGATACCCATATTACACGGGGGTGTCACTGCCATTGGCCGATTGTATCATCCGCCATCATTTCTGTTCAAGGGGTCTGACTTAACCTTGAGACTCCCAAATTACCTGTTATCCGAATATGTCAAAGCAGCTCATCTTGGTTTGTTCACCCTAACGCCACCGTTGACTCCCTCTTGGGAGTTCTACGCCTCCGCGTGGAATGAAATTATGTGCATTAGTGCGAGTACACGTCTTCCCGATCTCATAAGACTTTACACGAAGGGCTCAAACCCTATCTACGGCCAAGGTACTATGCACTCATCGGTCACCAGAGTGGTCACTGAGAGTCGGAGTTGGTAGACATCAGCTAGGTGAAAACTCAAGGTTTCATACAATCGCATTGCCTATACCATTTGACCACTTTGTCTACCTCGGTTCCACTATCAACTCTGACAACAACATCTTGTCAGAAATTAAACGAAGAATTACTCTTGCCAACCGCTGTTTCTTCGGACTAAGAACGCAATTTAGTAGTAAAGCCCTCAATATAAGAACCTGCCATCCTAGCCCTACTCTACGGCTCTGAGGCATGAACCGTATCAAAAGTGGATGAAGAAAATCTTGGTCGATTTGAGATAAAAATTCTTCGAAAAATCTTCAGTCCCATTTGCGTTGATGGGCAATAGAGATGAAGATGGCTACGACATGTAGAACAAATATACGGCAATACCAGCCACATGTCGGACGAAGTAGAGGAAGACCTCGCATCAAGTGGCGCGCACACGTTGGAACCGACCTTAACCAACTTGGAGTGTTTAATTGGAGGCAGTTAGCTAAGGATTGGGCTAATTGAAGAGCCATCTTGGTCGAGGCCCAGATTCATTCCGGACTGTAGCGCGCCTTAAGTAAGTGAGTATTACATCAATGCAAATTGAACCAACGATTTTTTCAAGGATGTATCGCATGAAATGACAAAGAATTTCTTGCTCCATGTCTAAAAGGTATTAAAAACTTTAAGTTGCTTGTCAATAATACAAAAAAATACCGACCACTTGATCAGTTCTGCCGCTCATTTTTAATGACATTCCAGCTCGCAGCTCTTTGAACAAAGTTTGCTGCTTTGCATTCAGTTCCTAGATATTAGATTGAGAACGTAGAACAGTCTATAGGACGAATAAATTCCCGTAACTATATAATTGTTAGAGTGTTCTATGCTAGATACGTTTTTATATCACTCCTTTTCTATTGTCAAGCTTTAGTACCACAAAAAGTTAAATCTTCTTCCCAGGGTAGGTGCAGTTGCCTAGTGATTAGTGGGTTGCACTTTTTTCAGGAAGTGCATAGGATGAAAGCATTCGCCCGAACTGCGTTCTGCAAAATAATTTCCTGTTCCATTATTTCTATCTCCGAAATGACATAACGCAATGGCGATCTGAGAATCGCGGTTTCACCCAGTTCAGTGATGAAAATTTGACAAACACCATATTCGCCGAGTGAAGTGGGGGTAGTCCCCTGTTAATCTCGAAGGTGGAACTCCAGATCATCTTTAACTCAAGAAAGAGGAAGAAGTCAACTGGAATCGATGGTATCTCCAACATTGTAATGCGATACTTACTCCCTGAAGCTGTGGACATTAACGCCACGCTGTTCAACAACATTATAAAGGGTGGTCCAACGAAAACACGATGTTAATGTAAATAAAACAAAAAGTTTTTAGAGAATTATCTTAATATTTTTTTATTATGATAGAAGGATCTATGAAAAATATGTGTGAAACAAAATATCGGACAAGTATTACCTCTATCCGATGGTCTATGTTTTCAATGACTCTGAGACATAATTGAGGTTCAATGTCGTTAATGTGTAGAAATATTTCATCCTTTAATTCTTGAAATTGTTCTTGGCTTATTGACGTACACTTTTCCTTTTAAATACCCAAAAAATATAAAAAAAAAGGCCAACGGTGTCAAATCACATGATAGTGGCGGCCAATTAACATCGCCACGACGTGAGATAACACGGCCATTGAATTTCTCGCTCAAAAGAGCCATTGTTTCGTTGGCTGTGTGGCAAGTGGTACCATATTGTTGAAAACACATATCGTCCAGGTCTATATCCTCAATTCCTGGCCACAAGAAGTCCGTTATCATCCCGCGATAGCGAAGACCATTCATGGTAACTGCTTGGCCTACCTGATTTTCGAAGAAGTATGTTCCGATGACGCCGCCAGCCGATAAACCGCACTCTTTGTGGGTGCATCGGCTTTTCAACAATCACTCTTGGATTCTCATTTGCAGAAATGCGGCAATTCTGCTTGATAACGATTCTACTGAGGTAAAAGTGTGCCTCGTCCCTGAAGATGATTTTCTTTGTAAATGGTCAGTAGACTTCAGCTCTTGAGTCAATTGAACCTTCTAAGCGTGTAAATTCAAATCTTTATTCAAAATTCGCATCAGTGATGTTCGTGAGATGTTCAATTGTTGGGCACGACAACGGGTCGAGGTTGACGGCTCTTCTGCCACACTATAGCGAACAACAGTAAAACTAACTACAGACTCGGTTTGCTGAAATTTGCGCACAATTCTGCCGATTGTGGACACATTTGGTCGATTATGTTGACCAAAAAAAATCACGAAGTGCACGAAATGCATTTTAATTTGAACGCCCTTTTCGTAAAAGGCTTCCACAATCTTTAGGCGCTACACAATTGAGAACCTCTCCATGGTTGAATTTGTCAAACACTGAAACAAAGAAATGTCAAATTAAATTGGGCAAAAAACTTGACGTTAAAGTGTGACTCACAATTAACATCGTGTATTAGGGTTGGACCACCCTTTATAATGCGATGAAAGCCGTCGGTGGTTCATTCTCTTCCGAAAAATTGAAAGGACAATTCTAATCCCGCCCATTTCCGGTCGAAAAGTCTCGTACCGATTATCAGCAAGGTGTTCGAAAAGATTCTCAATCGAGATCTATAAAAGTGGGCTAAGGACAATAAGATAATATCAGTGGCACAGTTTAGTTTCATGCCTGCCGCCTCCAAACTGGTCTCTGCTATACAATGGAATAAAGCCATAATGCAGTGCACGTTTCTGGTTGATTTAGAGAAGGCTATCGACGCCGTATGGATAGAGGGGATATATGCCCTCAGTTGACCGGACTTGGCATAAGTAAACCACTACTATGTATCCTTCATGAAATGTTTTAGAGCGTTTTTTGTGGCAATGTAGCTTCTAACTCAGATTTTTATATTAAAAATTTTCCGCAAGGGGGAGCGGAAAACTAGCCGATTCTCTACAGCATTTACACCTGCGATATGATAAGTAGTCTAACTCATTCAATTGCGTATGCGGGCGATAATATCGCACCCCGAACAGTCCCTACGGTCGAGGTCATTCGATCTCTTCATCAGCAGGAATTTGACAAAATCTAGAGATAATGGAAGTTGAAAAGCTACTTTCAGACTATCCTGTCGGGTCCAAACGGACAGCCACGGACGAGTTAAAGTGTAGTACCGTGCCTTGGCATGTGGCTGGATATGTACTTATGTTTCGGCGAGAGCTTTCGGAGCATTTGCCCTGACAAGAGTATTGTTTTATAGCAGAGTTAAGGTGATTTGCTACATGACCTTTATCAATCCAATGATTGCCTATGGGTGCCCGTTGTGGTTGAACGTTGATCCATCTCAAATGGAAAATATTTGGGTGTAGAGGCAGTATCTAAGAAGCTGCCATGGAATACACGTAATACCAGAGTCTGAGCATAAAAAATATTACTCCAACGAGGTCCTATAGAACGGGACCAACATAAGCAGACAATTTTCTGGTAAACTGGTCACACGACAAGAGCGATGGCAAGGCCAGTAGTATCATTTTTGGGACTTACTACCCCGATGATTAATATCTTGAGGGTGCGCATCTAAGCGCAAATGTTCAAATCCCTAAAGTAACAATCTTTACGATTGTTCACCGCTCCACCTCTTGCGACAGTCTGACAAACATCCAAGAGCAACACTGTCATCAGAAGCCTTTCAAATTTGCCGTTCGGATTCGAGACGGGAGGTCCTCTTCTTAGTGGAAAAAAAAAATGAAGAGAGGAGCTAGGTTTAAGGAACTTTATGTGCCGTTAATGCCAGTTTTTCCTTGTTGTGGCCTGCTGAATATCTGCATTCGTAAATTTGCGTCGAGTTTGGCTGCTTGGTATGTTCATACGTCCAACATAATAGATGTTTATTAATCCGAAGGACGTCCGCTCATGAATAGTCATGGTGTCATGGTTTCATGGTGACATTTCGTTTCGATTAGTCTTAGTCTGTTGGCAGATAGAGTAGGAATGATATACGGTCTTCCTAGTGAAATCACCCAATTATATCATTTTGAGGTCGGCAATCATCGAAAGGTGTTGTTGAACAGCTTTTGATAGCTAAAGGCCAATATTACCAAACTCGTCCTTGATAAGGATTGTCATAAAGTGTTTTCTGACTTCGACATTCTGCCAAAGTATGTGGCATTTAAATTAATCCACATCCAAATAGTTCCCGGTTCAGAACTTAATAGCACGGATTCTATCAGAAAGCATGTATAGCTTTCTATGCCTGTAGAAAAACATTTGGCAAAAGATGTGGCCTACAACCAAAGATGACACTTTGGATGTACATGGCTGTTGTTCGGCCGATACTCACCTATGGGACACTAGTCTGGTGGCCTTCTGTGAGTATAGGGTATATCATTGACAAACTTAAGAGTTTACAAAGAACTGCTTGTATCGGCACAACTGGGGCCATGAGATCTTGTCCCACTGATGCCTAAACGGTTCTTCTCCACCTTCTCCCTCTAGATATCCATATCAAAGACATTGCAATGTGCAGTGCAGTCAGGCTCAAAGAATCTGGCTGCTGGTTCAATAAGCCCTATGGGCACAGCAATATCCTAGATTCAATGCCAGCAGGTCTAGGTGACCATCATACCGACTACATGATACCCAAACTGACCTTCCACAAACACTTCACCGCTGGCTTTCCAACTAGAGAGGATTGAAAAAACGCAGTGGTTGAAAAAGATTTTGACACACTTATATACACCGACGGCTCCAAAATGGACTGCGGAGTGGGCGCAGGTGTCTACTCGGACACACTAAAAATAAAAAAATCATTTCGCCTCCCTGATTCCTCCAGCGTATTCCAGGCGGAATTGTTGGCTATTAGGGAGGCTTGTCACGCGATTAGACACGATAGTACTCCCAAGCAAAATATCGCTATTTTTGTCGACAGTCAAGCCGCAATTAAGGCGATTATTTCGGTATCGATGTCATCAAAACTAGTACTTCAATGCCAGAACGAACTGGCCTCCATTGGGAGTCGGTACACTATCACTCTCATATGGGTTCCAGGCCACAGTGACGTAGATGGAAATGAACAAGCTGATGCCCTAGCCAGGCTGGGCTCGTCCCTTCCCAGCTCACGTGCAATCGGCATTCTCACTCCTTTAAAAACTATCATGAATAATATCAACACACACTCTCTTAAAACAGCAGAACATATGTGGCCTCGCTACAACAAGACAAAAACACGCGACCTCTTAAGCAGATCCCGTAAGGAAGTCTCCAGGGTGATAGCAATTACCACTGGACCTGGCCCATCGGTGACCATGCTGTTAGAATGGGTATACCCCACAACACCAACTGTCGCAGTTGCAAGGAGGTGGGGGAAAAGGAAACCTTAACTCACTTTCTGTGCAAATGCCCGGCTCTGTCAAGAGCAATACAACGAACTCTAGGCAAACCTTTCTTTGACAATATCCGCGACCTCTCTGACAAACACATCAAAGAACTGATCGCCTTAATGTCACTGATTGCATTTAGTACACGCCAACTAAAAACAAGACATAACATTTAACCGCACGAGTATTTGGCATCAAAACGGCGCACCCCAGCGCTAATTGTGTTTCGTCTTGTACGAACAGCCAATCTAACTAACTAACTAACTATCAGCTCCGCTTTGCAGTAACTAAGAGTGTTCGCTTATCATTCGAGAGCATTCATCCTGTTTATGGTTCAAATAACATGAAATCCATTGTTTTCTAAGCGGGTAGTTAACTGAATACACAAACGCCAAACTAGATGGGGATTTGTATTTAAGGGACCAGATAGTCCGGTCTCTATTGGTCAATGATCCGAAAATAATCTGTCAAAGCATCCCAAATAAGGTGTTCACACAGTAGTTCTTCAAACCTGGGTTGATTTTTTAAAATGTATCCTCTGCTGTTTGGACATTGAAAAGTTCCTTTATTAGAACATCCTTCAGTTTTTTGGAATACTCAACATCGACCCTTCTGCAAAAATAAGTTCTGCTACAGCATTACCTAAGTTATAACCAGCTGATAAAAAAAAACCTGCATGTTATTATAAGGCGTACATTATTGAATTTTTTTTTAAATCGAAAGTATTTTAGCGCAACGTTCGTACCCACGGCCTAGCTTTCTCACAACCATTCATGTGTGCGTGTGTACTTCTTACCTCCTGTTTTATGCAGACAGCAGACTCTGATAAGTTGAGATAAGCTTTTCTTGACAATTGATACTACTTGGATTATTTGACAGATCATTACAAGAGGAGGGCCAATGAAAAATCATTTAGGTATTGCTATGGCTGAGAATTGAACCCAGACCTTCTGCGCGGCAGTTCATCGCACCATTTAGCCCATCATAAGTGTTTGAGTATCGTTAAATTCGAACCCGATGATGACCTGTAAAGGACTTATCTCTACAAAATTTCAACCAAATTTTCGTTACTCACGAAATACTGTGTAGGTACCATGCAATTTGTTCATCTGCATACAAGTACGCAATCGTTCCTTGAAATCGTGAAAGGATGTCGCACGTAATGTCGGAACACAATGGCTGTTGAATTTGAGCCCTTTGGGAGATGGTGATACAGGGATTCTCACAACTGAAAGTGATAATGCGCACGTACACTTTGAAACTGTGCGTGCATAGAATGGAATTATCGCGAATCCTTGTTTCAATTTAATTGAACTGCGATGCGTTCTCGTGCAGCAGTCAGTTCATGGTCTGAGTTTCGTAACTACAGTTTCACAGTTTCATTTACACTGCTGACAGTGTAAATTGGAAGACAGGATATCGTCATACCGACTATAAAACGAATGTGAAAAGAGTCATTATTGGGAACATTCATATATGTGTCGGTGTGTTTGCAGGCAATTCGTAAGAAGTTAAAAAGCACACTTGGATTTGACTTATTCTGAAGAGTTTTGGACTTTTAAGAAATATCTTCTATATATCTTCTATAGAAGATATTGTACCAAATAGGTTTCTGTGATTAAAAGTAATCTTTTTTTTTTTTAATTCTGACCTGCCTAAGCAGTAATATACACATCGACCTAAAAGATCTATTGTGCTTGCCGTCAGATGCTTTTTAGGTTAGTAGCTAATGTAGCTGATAATACTTTCAGCCGAAGATTTCCTCAGTTCTGCGGGACTTAAAGATTCCCTGAAGAAAGATTCCCTTCTCATACCGTAAATGGCCGGACATTCACATATGATATGCTCGGCTGTTTCGTCTTCTTCTAGACATAGTCTGCACTCCGGTGAGTCGACTAGACGCATTTTGTTTAGGTGATATCGCAGACCGTGATGACCAGTTAGGTAGCCTACTAAGTTTTTGATATCGTGCCTGCGAAGATTTAGTATCTTGTTGGCATCTGATTTGAAGGGCTGAATAGCTCTTTTGGCCTGTCTTAGGCCTGGGATGTTTCTCCAGTATGAAACACATATGTTTTGTTCCCAGTTTTTTATGACTAGATTTATGGCTGGTTTGGGGATTGCACAGAAGGGTTCAGGTCCAATGAAGGGGGTTTCCGAACCTTTTCTGGCTAGTTCATCAGCTTTTTCGTTACCTTCAACTCCCTTATGTCCGGGGACCCACCATAGTTTGGTCTTGTTCCTGGAACTGAGTGTTTGGAGGGAGTTGAAGCAGTGTAGTACTGATTTGGAGTCAATGATGTGTGAGCTAAGGGCTTTTAAAGCTGCTTGACTGTCCGTGAATATATGGATGTTTGCGCCTTTAATACCTGAGTTGTGTATTAGGTTTGCGCATTCTTTTATGGCATGGAGCTCAGCTTGGAATACACTAGGGTTTTTCCCATAGGTATTGAGATGTTTTTATTTGGTCCATGTATGCCAGCTCCTACCCCTGAGTCCATTTTAGAACCATCCGTATACCACTTTAGGCCGTTTAGGCAGTTTGGTGGGTTGTTGCTATACAATGCTTCTCTGGTTGTGATCTCCGTTGAGAATCTTTTGTCGAAGCAGAGTGTCTTTGGTAAGCGGTCTGTAACCGCACAGATCATGTCAAGTTCTGGAAGTTCGGATAGAAGTTCAATTAGTTTTAGATGTTCACTAATGTTTAATTCTTCCGCTTGTGTCAAACTTGATGAGCTGCGAATTGCCACTTTTTTTTATATAAATGTGGAGGGGTGTTAGTCCTATTAAGGCTTCCATAGCCGCCGTGGGACAGGTTTAATTTAATTATAGTTGTTTTTTGGGTGACTTTGTTCCACCATACTATTGAAGCGTATGTTATAATGGGCCTGACCATGATCGTGTAGATCCAGTGTGTGGTCTTTGGAGAGATTCCCCAGGTTTTACCATACATGCTTCGGCAAGCCCAGAAAGCTTTGGGTGCTTTTTGAATTTTGTTGTTGATGTGGGAGTTCCAGCTTAGTTTTTTATCGAGGATCACTCCAAGATATTTTACTTCGTTGGAATACTCAATGTATGTACCATTAACTGAAAATTGGGTAAGATTTAATTTCCTCCTTTTTGTAAAAGGGACGATGATAGCTTTGCTGGGGTTTATAGAGAGACTTTCTTTATTACACCAGTCTATGACTATCTTAAGGGCGTTTTGCAAACGTGTTGTAACTTCGTTTGGTTCTTTGCCCTTTATTATGATGACTAGGTCATCGGCGTATCCAATTATATTGAAACCTGCATTACTTAGGTCTTGAAGTAGGTTATCGATAACCAGAGACCATAGTAGGGGTGAGAGTACTCCTCCCTGAGGGCAGCCTTTAACGGCTGTTACTGATACTGAGGTCTGTGCTGATGAAGCAGTTATTTTCCGACTTTCAAGCATCGCTTTGATCCTTTTGATGGTGGGATGATCTATTCTTCTATGAGTCAAAGCATTTGATATGGAGTCATATCCAGTGTTGTCAAAAGCACCCTCTATGTCTAGGAAGGCACATAAAGCTACTTCTTTGTTTTCGTATGCACTTTTTATTTGTGATGTTAAACTTAGAAGTGCTCCTTCCGTGGATTTACCGTTTTGGTAGGCGAATTGACATGGGTGCATAGGAGTGCTTTCATTTAAGCACTCTCTTTTGTGTACGTCAAGTAGTCTTTCCATTGTTTTCAGGAAAAAAGATGTTAAGCTTATTGGACGGTATGATTTAGGTTTGCCTGGTTTGGGATAAATACCACGTTTACCTCCCTCCAGGTTTGTGGTATGTAGCCCCAATTGAAACTAAACCTAAATAAGGCTACCAAGTGGGTAGGAAAAAGTCCAAGCCCTTTTGTATAAGAGCAGGAAAGATTCCGTCTGTCCCTGGTGCCTTGAATGGTTTAAATGAGTTGATCGCCCATTTGACCTTATCCGGAGTGAAAAGTTTGCCGGATAAACTATTAATCCGTTTCAGGTTAATAGGGGGTGAGTCATCTATCATGTGTTCATGAAACTCACTTGTGATTGTAGAGCCGGGAAAGTGTACCTGAAGAAGTGTGGTCAACGTTTCTTCCCGGTCGCATGTGACTTTTCCGTCAGATTTGACTAGTAATCCCATGCAGTTCAAAAAAAAATAATCATAAGAACCTCTTTATGTTAAAATTTTGATTTGAAGACTAGCTGCCCTTTTAAGAGCTTTTCTTATCATTTGAAAAAGTAAAATAGCTTCAGACTTTAATAAGTCATTCTACTCTGACTCTGCTTACTCTGAAAAATTAAAAAAAAAAAGTAAATACTCGCGGAAAATCACCGACTCTTCTCCGTACCCAACCTATGTCTACACACGATCTAATCATGTGTTTTTTATTATTCATCTATACCTGGCAATAAATTTTCATTCGATTTTAAATTTATATGTTTGAAAAGGGAGCACAGAAATCACTGAAATTCTAAACATAATCATGATCCTGCGTATGTACAGAACTTCTATCTATGGAAGTTTTCTTGCCGCTACTTTATGACCAATAACTATCATCACTTAAACTATCTATGTCTACTATGATTGGATAAATTGCTCTGAGGATTGTTAAGCTTCAGACAACGTATCCTATTCTTCCACTTTGTCATCGAATTTTAAGAAAATCCTCTATGATCAAATATCTCTGTACGTCATAACGGGAACCGTCAAAATTTCAACCATTTTGTTATTTTTTATAATATGCGTGTGCTCAAGGGGTTATGAATTAACAGATTTTAGCACAGTGCGAGCGTAAGGAAAATTCAGGATTAGAAGAAAGGTGATACCTCTGCACATTGGGAAGAAAGAGGCGTCTTAATGAATGGACACATTCAATCCCTCACTTATCTGCTGAAAGCTTAAAAAAGGTGTTGATACCGATTCTACTATCAAGGTACTAGGCACCCAGTGGTCGCTACGTGGTTTAGTTGTTAGGCAGCTCGATAAACACTCTTTTCTATCGCATTACCTCTTGTCAATCATTAATCCGTCATTCACTAGCTACAAAACTAAATAACTACCGCAATCGATGCAATTTCACATGTGACAACATTTAATTTAAAAACCTCCCTCAAGTGCCACAAAGCCTTTCATCCATCTGAATTACATTTCGAATAACTTCACAACTAAAATCCTGAGAAATATATATCGGCAACCACCGAAGACACAAACGTAATTGTATCCAATGACTTGGAAAGACAATTTAGTGCATAATTTAACGATCGAATCGCCTTACAGCTTACAAAGATTGCTGTTTGTGTGCTCTTTTAGGTAAACTTAAATTTACCTCTGTGCCATAAAACTAAAGGACTTTTGAGGGCTTTCATGAATTGTTGTGCCCCGCTCTGTTCCGTATTTGTATGTGGAATAGTAGTAGGACGTCAAACCCTTTCTGTAGGATACAACCATCCTCCTTCTATTGGGAATTTTAAGTATTCGAAATTGGTTCCCTAACTTTTGAGGCTCTCTAAGCTAACTGTGTCCTTCTGCAAAGTCCTTATTTTGTACAATAAAATTCGGTCTAGATTGTTTTCCGGGTGAACGCGCTCGCCGTGCCAACGCACATCCAACAACAACTGCGATGGATTTTCATCTGCGTATGCCAGTTAAATGGTGTGTATCTTCGAAATACAAAGCGAATAGCGAAATACATTAGTGTCCTGTGCGAAGACAATCATTAAATGGACTTTACATCTTCTATTTACTGAAAAGTATCTCTACAATTGGCCATTCGCTTCCTTCTGTATCGAATATGCCGTTCGTCGTCGATAAGAAAATGTAAATGTGTTTCGGTTGAATAGGTATATAGTGGGAGGGATTGTTCCGTAATTTGAATATGAAATTACAAATGTATCCCCGTCGCGTCATAATGACACGAATAATTTGTATCCCCTGTTGTTTGGCTGCTTGTTTGTAAGTTTTTTTTTATGGAATTTGTTTTCAACGATAAACAATTTTTGTAGTATTAATGGCTTGTCATATATTTTTGGGTTTGTTCGTCCTGAGAAGATGAGTGTGAAATTTATAGCGATGGACATTTGTTTAGCAATAATTGCGTTGATTCGGATATGGTAGGTAAGTCCTGTAGGAATCGCGTAATGGTTGATGTGATTTGAATTGTATGTTGAGTATACGTTTTGAAATATTACCTTACCGCCGGTTGAAGATGATATAATTTTTGAATTTTTGTTCCCGAATGGGGTACTTCTGATCAAATAGGTTTTCTTTTGGTTAATAAGGAACACAAAATCTGATAGGGATGTAGATGGATATTTTAAATGTTTCATCATAATGAAAATGTCGTCATTCATTATGTTATAAATAGTGTTTGAAATTAACAGTGAAAGCATACAAACCGTGGTTTAATTAGGTAATACGAGAATCGTTTTAGATTTAGCGATTGTCGTTTTTTCTTACGAAATACATTTTTGGGTGTCATATATCAATGGTTTTAGCTTTACAATTTTTGACAGTTTTTGCTTACTCTTGGTTGCGCTTCAGAAACAAAGTTCTTTCGTTTTGCAAAATCTTTCACATCCATTTTTTTTTTGCTTTTTGTCGTGAAGATTGCTTTCACTATCAGCAGATCGCTTGGATTTCGGTGTTTGTCAATATGCGAAATCTGTTTTTGGTTTTACACATTCTAAAAGAAAAATAAAACCAACAGCACCACTTCAAAAAAAAATTCAGACAGTATCTCAAATATTTTTTTTTGGCTCTTATACGAGGTGAAAATTTAATTATTGTACTCCCGGACATTAAATACAAATTCAAAGAATCGATCATTCTTAATCTTTCAGTTGCACCATATATCGAAATGCTCACTCCAAATCTCTAGACTAGAGACACGAATGGAAATATTTCGCATTAAACACACTTTATAGAACTCGTAAGTAGCAGAATTTGCAAAACAAGGAAAACGATAAAACTAATACAAGGTGGCGCAAAAGTGGCTTCTATATAACGGGTGATCCAAGTAGAGATACTTTTTTCAATAGCCTTTTTTGACAGATCACGTGTGAGTCGTGTCATGCTGTCATGTTATTTTTGTTTAGTATTGTTTGGCATTTCATAATGGAAAGACTTACGCGTGAACAACGTTTACAAATTGTTCGGCCTACTGAGCGTACTATTCGCAACACCATCACCCATTTTGAGACCCAGGATTCATTATTGGATAATATTCGACCGAATAGACTACGTCCAGCACGCTGTGAAGAAAATATAACGGCCGTAGCTGAGAGTGTACACGAAGACCGTAGAGAGTCGATTCGGCGCCGTTCGCAGCAACTCGGACTGACGTATGGAACGACTTGGCCGCTCGACCTTCCCAAGCGACATCGCTTCGCTCTATGGGCTCTTGAAAAGTTCCAAGAAGATCCGACGTTTTCGAGGCAAATTTTGTTTAGCGATGAGGCCCATTTCTGGCTCAATGGGAATGTAAACAAACAAAATTGCCGCATTTGGGACGAAGAGCAACCTGAAGAGATTGAAGAACTGCCACTTCATCCAGAAAAAACAACGGTTTGGTGTGGTTTGTGGGCCGGTGGAATCATCGGTCCATATTTCTTTAAAAATTATGCCGGTGCGAACGTAACCGTCAATGGCGACCGTTATCGTGCCATGATAACCGACTATTTGATGCCTGAAATTGAAGCTCGTGATCTCGGCGACATTTGGTTTCAGCAAGACGGCGCCACTTCCCACACATCGCATCAATCAATGGACATATTGAGAGAACATTTCGGTGAGCACATAATTTCACGTTTTGGGCCGGTCGATTGGCCACCAAGATCGTGTGATATCACACCGTTAGACTTTTTCCTGTGGGGATATGTAAAGTCAAAAGCTTATGCCGACAAACCCGCTTCGATTCAGGCCTTGGAGGGAAACATCACGCGTGTCATTCGCCAGTTACCAGTCGAAATGCTCGAACGAGCGATCGAAAATTGGACTCAACGGATGGACCATCTGCGACGTAGCAACGGCCAACATTTGATAGACATAATCTTCAAAAAATAAATGCCAAAGAATGTTCGTTCAAATGATAATAAACATTCTCCATTAAATTTGAATTTTCTGTGTTTTTTTCTTTAAAAAAGTAGGGAACCTCGAAATGGATCACCCATTAGAAGTCATTGCTGAAAAGGCCAAGTCTTTTTGCGTGTAGGCCTATAGGACAGTGTCCCCTGAGGACACCGAGTATTGTGCTGATGTATGATCTGTTCAGCATTATTAAGCAGATGGAGCGCTTCTGGTTAAAGCTAGGCCAGAGTTGATTGGATATTTAATTTACATGTATTAAGGGGCATACCTAGCATGTCTACTGGCAGTAGAATTTCAAGGGTAATGCCCTGTCTGGCAAGCTTATCATACCCTGCCCTGGTATGTTTCTATGGCCCGGCACCCAAAAGAGGTGAATGGTAAAATGCTCCGCCATCTCGTTAAGAGACAGTGGGCATTGTGGGCTGATTTCGAGTTGAACGAGATGGTTACCAGGAATTTGATTGCCGCTTGGATGTCGCTGAAGATGCTAATATTCTTCATGGATATTACATACCTTTTCAGCCAAGACTAGGCTCCTTTGATTGCCATGATTTTCGCTTGTAAAAACGCTACAATTATCGGGAAGGCGAAAGGATATGCTTAATTGTCGCTGAAGATGCTAATATTCTTCATGGATATTAACGGGTGACTTAGAACAAGAGGTTTAGAACTTTTTTAAAAAAAAAAACACAAAAAAATCGAAAAAATGAATGAAATATTTATTTGAATCGATAGTTTGAACCTTGCAATTTAATGTTTAAAGATAATTTCATGCAAATGTTGACCGCGGCTGCGTCTCAGGTAGCCCATCCGCTGAGTCCAATTTTGGAATACTCTTTCACACATATCGGCCGGTATCTCACGAATGAATGCATGGATGTTGGCTTCCAGTGCGTCATTCGAAGCGGGCTTGTCCCTATAGACATTAGCCTTGACATACCCCCACAAAAAATAATCTAATGGTGTCAAATCGCACGATCTAGGCGGCCAATTGACCGGCCCGAAACGTGAAATTAACTGTTCACCAAACTCGCCTCGCAATTGCGCCATTGTTTCGCGTGCTGTGTGGCATGTGGCACCGTCTTGTTGAAACCACATATCATGCAAGTCAAGAACTTCCATTTCGGGCAAAAAAAAGTTTGTTATCATCCATTGACAGTAACGCTGCGATTCGCATCATCTTTGAAGAAATATGGCCCAATAATGCCGCCGGCCCATAAACCGCACCAAACAGTGGCTTTTTCGGGATGCATTGGTAGCTGTTGCAATGCTTCTGGCTGATCTTCACTCCAAATGCGGCAATTTTGCTTATTTACGTACCCATTCAACCAAAAATGAGCCTCATCGCTGAACACAATTTTTCGATAAAAAAGCGGATCCTCGGCCAGCTTTCCAAGAGCCCATTCACCAAAAATTCGGCGTTGTGGTAGGTCGGCTGGCTTTAGTTCTTGCACCAGCTGTATCTTAAAAGGCTTTACGCCCAAATCCTTCCGCAAAATTTTCCACGTAGTGCTGTAACAAAGGCCTAACTGCTGGGAACGGCGCCGAATCGACATTTCGCGGTCTTCTGTCACACTAGCTGATACGGCCGCAATATTTTCTTCACTACGCACAGTACGTAAACGTGTTGGTGGTTTAATGTCCAACAAAGTAAATTTGGTGCGAAATTTGGTCACAATCTTCCGAATAGACTGCTCAGAAGGTCGAGAATGCCGATCATAAAATGGAAGCAGCGCGCGATGAACATTTCGAACCGAGCACGAATTTTGATAGTAAAATTCAATAATTTGCAAGCGTTGTTCATTTGTAAGACGATCCATGGTTAAATTGCAAACCAAACTGAAGCTGTTTGACAGTGACACAAGGTACTAAACACACGTCAGCTGTCAAAACTAGTGTTGCCAAAACCAAACCAGCTAAAATATCACCCGTTACATACCTTTTCAGCCAAGACTAGGCTCCTTTGATTGCCATGATTTTCGCTTGTAAAATGCTACAATTATCGGGAAGGCGAAAGGATATGCTTAGGTAAAGAATCTCGGAGAAAACACCTTCACTCACTCCAGATTCTGTTTTAGACACATCCGTGTAGATGTGAATTGAGTTATTGGTTTCGATCGAATCCGACTCCCATTCAAGGCTACCGGGAATGGTTGTCCTGAATTTATGCTCAAAACTGAGTTTGGTATAGTGGTGTGGACGGTGTTTTCTGTAATGTTAATGTGATTTAAAATCACTGTTTCATCCTGATTTGGTGTCCATTGTGACGTGGCACTCAGTTTTACAGCTGCACAAACTGCGGTCTGTTTGCCGTAGATATCTATAGGCACTAAATGTAGGATAGCATCAAGTGCTGTGGAAGAGGTTGTTCTAAGAGCTCCGCTTATGCATATGCAAGCTGATCTTTGAAGTTTACCTAGTAGGTTGCGGTTGGAGGCTGTTTCTAAAGCCATCCATTCATGACTATGGGTCTAATGATAGACACGTAAAGCCAGAAAGAGATATGTGGTTACATAGCCCATTTCTTTTCGATTGCTTTTTTACAAGAGTATAAGGCTTAGGTGGCTTGCTTAACGTGTTTTTGGATGTTGGCTTTCCAGTTCAGTTTCTTATCCAAAACCAAACTCAGGTATTTGGCTGATTCTGTGAAGAGGAGACAGAATGCCCTCTTGTGGGGTGCCACAGCTGAGAGGTCTACGTGCGGATGAGTTGCTGAGATTTGTGTTCATAATTTTGAGTATGAGTAGCTGATTTATTAGCACTCCTATCCATGAGAATACAACTGTCAAAATTGCGGGCGTTAAAGTGTACGTTCTGTCTTTGTATTAAAAACATAACTGGCACCCGTAAATAATTGGAGAAGCCCTATGCGGGCCATTAATGCCTAGTGTTCCATGTATCTCCAATAAAAGCTCAGAAAAGATGTCGACCTACGGCAATATAAATACAGAGATCGACCAGTTCCATTATACCAAGGCTATTCAATTTACCAGATATTCTTTCTCTTCTATTTGGATCTTCCGCCATGTTGATTCTCCTCAGGATTCGTATGAAACTCTCATCAGTGCCAATGGAATTTAGGAGAGAAGGAGAAAGGTATGGGTAAAGGAGATGGAATGACTAAATCTAGGCTTCTGATATCTTACTGACTTAATTAAATAGCGCTACCGTCCCGCGCTTAGGCCTCAACCAACACAACACTTCAATTAGCACAGTCCTAAGCCAACTCCTTCAATTGCGCACATTAAATTAGCTGAGATTGGTTTTTGATTTCTACTCAAGCGTGGCACTTAATGTTAGGTCTTCCGCTACTATTTCTAACGTCGGACTAGGAATCTAAGACTGGCGGCCGGAATATTGGTGTCCCTTCATTCTGCCTGTCCTTTGCATTTTCAACGTCTAATTTTTTGACTAGGTCTATTCCAATTTCATCTGAGGATAGGCACAGTTTAGAATTGTGTACCATATTAAGTTTCTTAGTCGCGCAAGAGAAGACATCCAAAAACTGATATGTTATCTTAATCTCCCTTCGTTCTGTTGTTCTAAAGTCGCTGGCTGTTAAAATAACAACAATCACCCCCTTGTCCTAAAATCTTTGCGACGTTTATCCTCTCTTAAATCCAATGTTCCGTTTCTACAAAACTGCACATCCTGCTGACATGTACGTGTAGGCAATTTTTTTGCACTATCCTCCCCTCGGTCGTTGCGGTACACGTCGTCAACGAAGAACGAAGGAAAAACATGTGTAATACAATCAATTTGAGAACCCTCAATTATGTGCGCCCTTAAGTGCTTCAACAATTTGAGATTCTATTTGTACCTTGTTGCACTCGAGTCCCTCTCGTCAATTTACACGTTCCTTAGCATCCCCCTCCTTTTTGTCTCATTCTTCAAGAGCAAAGTAAACAACTGTAACAATCTCACTTTGACAATTAACAGGTAGCCGTCATTTACAAAGTCCGACGACTGAAATGACAATCCTGCTCATCAAGGACTATTCTCATCCATACAGTCGCCATTATTCCTCTTATTTCACTCTTCGTCTATAAAGCTCCTGCAATTTAATTATACTTTTGTTGCATGCTATGCAACCGGTGGCATGTTACACGAAAAAAAAATGAAACCAAACGGATATCTCAGCAACAGGAGTCTTTCGTTCCACTGCGTCGGCTACTGAATGGTTGCCGGACGTGTTGAGGGATGGTAGTGTGAAGGACCATGTTAATTTGATGTTATTCAAGTTAGCATCGGCGAAAGAAAACGGACGAAAGGAGAAGCGTTTAACGATATCTGTTTTTTGCTGGTGCTTCCTTTTGGGGCGTCTACCATGTTGCCCTTTGCCGGGGCAGGAATAATAGAACACCTAGCGATGTGTAGACTGTGTTCAGCCATTGCAAGCAATTTAAATTCTGCCTAAGCTATCCACTGTGTCAGAATAAACGGAATGAGTTTCTGCCGGATGTCGGTTATGTGTGGTTAACACCCCGAGACAGCCATAGAAGTCGCTCGCGGTAAGCGCATATTGCTGCTTGAGCATCACAGACAACTCTCGCCCCGAAAATTGACCAAATTAAAAAAGAAGCACATGGTAATTCCAGTGAACCGAAAAAGCAGATTGTTTAGTCCTTTGGCCAGGCTGGGATTCAATATGATGTGCGGTTGGGGGGTTTCTCTGTGATTTCATGGGTTTTTTGGCAACAATCCGTAGCCACATAGCGAGAGCGCCTTCATTTGAATGCAAAGCTTTAGCTGGATACACATTGATCGGTCTACAGAGATGTGAGGATGCACTTGCACACATGGAGTGGACATAATGAAAAAGTAAGCCAGAGTGTAAGTGCAACCACAGACATATGTATGCGTGGCTGCACTGAGCTGGATATGCATTGGGAAATGTAACCAGTGACATGGGAGTAGAACTCGTATTTTGCGAGCTAACGTGTGTTGTAGAGAAAAGGCTGCAGTGGGACACTGTCCGTATGGACTTTTCATACGATGTGCGATACATTGGGAAAATCAGTATCTACTGCGATGGTTAATCTGGAGGGACTTATGAAAGACATGTAATCAGTTGAGTTAGAGTAATGGGTGGTTAGAGTGTTCTGACATATTAGCAGAGTTGGTGTCGAAAGATTTTCAAACAATTTCAGTCAGTGACAACATAAAAATGATTCGAAATATATTTCACATTTATCGTTTAACGGACCTAGCAAGTCATCAGAGGGGAAAATTGGGGCATGCAAATTAATTAGTATTGTGAGCCTTTAACGCATCGAATTGGAATATCAATTCCCCTCTTGGATACTTTAAGGATACTACTTACTTACTTAAGTGGCGCTACAGCCCGGGATGAACCTGGGCCTCAACCAACATGCCTCTCCAATTAGCCCGGTCCTTAGCTAACTGCCTCCAGTTGCGCACTCCAAGTTGGTTAAGGTCGGTTTCTACTTTTGCGCGCCACTTAAGGCGAGGTCTTCCTCTACTGCGTCCGACGTCTGGCTGGGAATCGAAGACTCTGCGAGCCGGAGTATTGGTGTCCATTCTTTCTACATATCCTAGCCATCTTAAACGTCCAATGCGGAGTTTTTTGACTAGGGGTATGTCGCTGTACAGCTCGTATAGTTCGTGCTTGAATCTTCGTCTCCATAGCCCGTCAACGCAAACGGGACCGAAGATTTTCCGAAGAATTTTTCTCTCGAATCGACCAAGGATTTCTTCATCCGCTTTTGATACGGTCCATGCTTCAGCGCCGTAGAGCAGGACTGGGATGATCAGGGTCTTATATAGGATCTCCTTAGTAGTTCGAGTGAGGGCTTTACTACTAAATTGCCTTCTTAGCCCGAAGAAACAGCGATTGGCAAGAGTAATTCGTCATTTGATTTCTGACTAGATGTTGTTGTCAGAGTTAAAAGCAGAGCCGAGGTAGACAAGGGCCCGTACTACCTCAAAGTTATATCTGTCAATGGTGACGTTCTGTCCAATTCGTCGATGTTGTGTGTCCTTTCGTGTTGACAGCATACACTTAGTCTTACCCCTATTTACTGCTTAACCCATTTTTGCCGCTTCCTTCTCTATACTGGCAAACGTGGCTATGACATCACGTTGATGAGAATTGAGAATTCTCCATCGTCATCCTACACAAACGGACGAGTTTGGACGGTATACCAAAACTAGACATGGCTCTGTATAGTTCGTCTCTATAAATGCTGTCGTATGCGGCTTTGCATTACCTTAGCTGCAACAAGGTAATGTTTAGATTTAAAATACTCGTCTCTTTTGTAATATGATCAATTTTATTGACCTTGTATTGGGCTGAAGACCTCTTTGTCTCCTTACAAATATCAAGGTGATGAATTCATGTGCTGGTTAAAGTGGAATTTCGTTTCCCATTGAAGTCAATGCTGATATCCACCACGCCACAACAAATGCGAAGTACTGTGAGGAAATATATGTCAGACCGCAACCGCAAGGGACCACCTAGAGCATTACAGAACGCAGGTTGATTAATCTTTTCATTAACACTATACAGACAAATAGCGATGTTCTCAACAAGTTATAAGATCGACCAAAACTACGTACTACAGATGCTCAGATACTCGCAGCAATAATTGAGTCCTGCAAAGGAAGTTGCAGCCGATTAAGTTGTCTGCTAAAACCAGATGCTAGAGATGCTAAAAAAAGATTTCCCCAGGTGGAATTCCAGGAATAAAGTTGGAGTTTTACCAAAATGTAAAAGGTGAAAGGTGGGAAAACAAGGCCCGAGATTGACATGGAATAATTGCAATTGAGTGTGGAGAATATAGAAGAACCTATTCTGCGGCCTGTTGAACTAGGGTCTTTCGTTAAGCGAAGTGTCAAATTTTCCATTACTCTGAAGCATAAAACAGGCTGAATTTGACTGATGACATGGGTTATGTTGGATATGGGAGCCGCTGTGGTTCGTGGCTTATTAGCATAGACCTGTGACTTCAGAAAACCCCACAACAAAATGTCTAACGATGTCAAATCGCACAATCTCGATGGCCAGTTCGCATGTGTGAAATAGGTCAAGCAATGCAGTTTCTGCTCCAAAAATTGCCTGTCAAAAATGCCGACATTGACTGTCCACCCAGATCTTCAGATTTGACCCTCTGGGCTTTTTGTAAAGTTATTCTAAATATTAAGTGTACGCCAGCAAGCATCAGATAATTGAAGAGCTCAAGGCAAACATTCGTACCAAAACGACTTATTCTTTGGTCCATAGCGTCGGCCACTTGATTGATGGTGTATTCAAAAACTAGTCCAAATAAATTGTGTATTACCTAGTTAAATAAAAATATCTCATATTCACATTCACATTCTGAGATTAGTAAAATCTCTTCGGATGAAAGTATGCCTTATAAATGGAACCTTAGATTCGTTTGCCTAATCCACAAAAACGGGACTCTTTTAAATGCGCAATCTACAGAGGCATAACTTTCGTTAATATCGCCTGCGATATCCTATCTGCCGAAATATGTAAACGGCTAAAAGTTCACAACTTATCAAATCTTCTATAGCAGATCCTGGAAGAAATCCCAAAAAGTCCAAATCTATTCTTATCACGTGTTCATCGATTTCAAAGCCGATTCCGACATCATTTAATGTGGCGAACTATACAAGGTCATGTCTAGTTTCGGTATAATGCCCAAAATTCTTCCATTTGTGCAAGGGGACGATTGAGGATTTTTGCTGCTCCATCAATATCGGCAATGACCTCACGGAAATATTCAATACCAAGGATTTAGGCAAAAAGATGCATTGTCATGCGATTTTTTTAATAAAGCTCTTAAAAGACTCATGAAAAACTTTCGAGTCGACACCAGGGAAAACATATTCCATAAATTTGTCAAACTACTTGCATACCCCTTATATTGGCATCATTGTTCGGACTCAAATAGAAGTCGCCGCTACGTTGGCTATTATAGAGAAGAAGAAGAAGAAAGCGGGTAAAATGGGCTAAGCAGCAATCAAGGGCAAGATCAAGTATATCCTGCCAATCAGAAGGAACATTTAACGTCAACGAGTTAGATGCAACTTCACCATCAGTAGGTCTAGCTTTGAGGGACTCTCTGATATCAATAAGGGACTCCCTGATATCAACTCAGATAACGAAATTTTTTCAATCAAACGTCAGAAATCTTTCCAACCAAAATGTCGGGACCAACAAGCACCGTCTGATAACTCTTTTCGTTGTCTAATTTTGTAGAGGATGGGATAGTTAGAAATCGTCAACATGCCGTCCGTCAATGTCCAAGACGTTCCAATGAACTGGGTAAAGCGATAAAAGAGAGTGTTGCTGCGAATCCACATCTTGCCAACCTCTGCTTCTTCGGGCTAAGAAGGCAATTAATAAAGAAATCAATTGGAATTCTAAGGAAACATGGTCCAATATTCGTCCTACTTAATGACGCTGAGCACAGCTCGTTTCAGGATGAAGAAATCCGATCGACAAATCCTTTTAAAAATCTTTGTTTCTGTTTGCGTTGATGAACTAAGATTTAACTGCAAACTTTGTGACCAACAGCGACTTAGAACGGGATGTTTAACATGGCTAGGATATGTTGATCAAATGAGCATCAACCTGAAGAGCACTCGATGCCAATTCAGATGGTCGACTCTGTACAGGAAGACCCTTCCAAAAGGGGCGCTTGAAAGTATTAAGCGACCTCAACTAACTTGAAGTGCGCAAATGGAGGCTGCTAACCTGCAATAAGTTTGCTTTACCTAAGAAAAGCTTAAAAAAATAAAAAAAATAATAGCGAAAGTTGGTTGAGACCGAGATTCACCCCAGACTGTAGTTCCGTAAAGTGAGTACATACATGTGTGTACTTGAGATCCGTCACAGTGATGAATTCCATAAATTTCATAAAACAGCAACCAAAATCGTCTGTTGGCTCAGCAGTTCAATAATCATTGAATTGCTAGAAGTTCCAAATGTATCTTACTTACTTACTTACGTGGCGCTACAGTCCGGAATGAACCTGGGCCTCAACCAACATGCCTCTCCAATTAGCCCGGTCCTTAGCTAACTGCCTTCAGTTGCGCACTCCAAGTTGGTTGAGGTCGGTTTCCACTTGTGCGCGCCACTTAAGGCGAGGTCTTCCACTACTGCGTCCGACGTCTGGCTGGGAATCGAAGACTCTGCGAGCCGGAGTATTGGTGTCCATTCGTTGTCCACATGTCCTAGCCAACTTAAACGTCCAATGCGGAGTTTTTTTGACCAGGGGTATGTCGCTGTACAGCTCGTATAGTTCTTGGTTGAATCTTCGTCTCCATAGCCTCTTTCCTCTCTCTCTTTCCTCTCGAATCTACCAAGGATTTCTTCATCCGTTTTTGATACGGTCCATGCTTCAGCGCCGTAGAGCAGGACTGGGATGATCAGGGTCTTATATAGGATCTCCTTAGTAGTTCGAGTGAGGGCTTTACTACTAAATTGCCTTCTTAGCCCGAAGAAACAGCGGTTGGCAAGAGTAATTCTTCGTTTAATTTTTGACGAGATGTTGTTGTCAGAGTTAATAGCGGAGCCGAGGTAGACAAAGTCCCGTACTACCTCAAAGTTATTACTGTCAATGGTGACGTTCTGTCCAATTCCTCGATTTTGTGTGTCCTTCCGTGTTAGCAGCATACACTTAGTCTTACCCTCATTTACTGCTAAACCCATTTTCGCCGCTTCCTTCTCTATACTAGCAAACGTGGCTATGACATCACGTTGAGTCCTACCAATGATGTCAATATCGTCAGCGTATGCTAGTAGCTGCACCGACTTTTAGAAAATTGTGCCTCTGGTGTTGGCTTTGGAGTTTTGCACAATCCTCTCAAGAATCAGATTAAAGAAGTCACATGACAGCGCATCGCCTTGCCTAAATCCTTTTTTGGTATGGAATGTGACGGTGAGTTCGTTTCCGACCCTGATGGAGCAGCGAGAATTCTCTATCGTCATCCTACACAAACGGACGAGTTTGGGCGGTATACCAAAACTAGACATGGCTCTGTACAGTTCGTCTCTAGAAATGCTGTCATATGCGGCTTTGAAATCGATGAATAGGTGGTGGGTATCGATTTGGACTTCTTGAGTTTTTTCCAGGATCTGCCGAAGTGTGAAAATTTGATCGGTTGTGGACTTTCCTGGCCTAAAACCTCACTGATAAGGGCCGATCAGGTTGTTGGTAAACGGTTTCAGGCATTCACATATTACGGCAGATAGGATCTTGTAGGCGATGTTGAGTAGACTTATGCCTCTGTAGTTGGCGCAGTTCAGAGGGTCTCCTTTTTTGTCGATCGGGCAAAAGATGCTGAGGTTCCATTCTTCAGGCATATTTTCAGCCGACCAGATTTGGCTTATGAGTTGGTGGATTTTACTTACCAAGTCATCTCCGCCGGCCTTATAAAGCTCAGCGGGAAGGCCGCCATTTCCGGCAGCCTTATTAAGCTTGAGTTTAGATATTGCTATCCTCACTTCACTCAGGTCGGGGGGTTATCAGTTTTCGCTGTCGTTGCCAATATTGAATGGTTCGTTCTGCCTGACAGCGGAATGTTGTTCGTCATCGCCGTTTAACAGTCTGCAGAAGTGGTTCTTACATATCCTCAGCATCGACTGTGTCTCAACTACAATATTTCCTTGTTCATCTCGACAGGATTCTGTTCGAGCCATGTAGGCTGGGCTTTGACGTTTTACACTTTGGTAAAACTTGCGAACATCGTTCCTGGAGTGGCACCTCTCTATATCCTCGATCGCGCGCTTTTCTTGCTCTTTTTTCTTCTTGCTGAAAAGCCGATGTTCTTCCCTTCTTCCTTGCCTATAGAGCTTAGTCTTGTAGGCCTCGTTCTTGGCTGCGAGCATCTGTCGGCATTCCTCATCAAACCAGGGGTTTCTTGCTGGTGGGCGCGAGAAGCCTAGCACATCAGTTGTGGCTGATCTAATGGCCTGTTGGCATCGTTGCCATTGCTCTTCGACATTCGATGCTGGTGGTATGGTGTTAGTCGAGAGGTTAAGGGATACGCGTTGTGCGAAGGTCTTGGCGGTCTCTTGCGATTGCAGTCTTCCGACATTAATTTTTTTCACAGTATTTCTGGATTGTTGTGGCGTGGTGGATACCCGCATTCTTACCTTGGCTGCTACAAGGTAGTGATGCGAGTCGAAGTTAACTCCTCGGAATGTTCGGACATCCAAAATACTGGATGCGTGCCTCTTATCTATCGAAATGTGATCAATTTGGTTGACCGTTCGTTGATCTGGAGACCGCCATGTCCCCTTATGGATATCGAGGTGAGGAAACCGTGTGCTGGCTATAGTGCCATTTCGTTCCGTAGCGAAATCAATTAGCCTAAGTCCGTTACCATACGTGTTGTCGTGTAGGCTATGTTTTCCGACAATACTTCTAAAGATGTCTTCTCTTCCTACCTTTGCGTTAAAATCTCCCAGCACGATTTTAACATCGTACTTCGGTAGTCGCTCATAGGTTTTGTCGAGGAGCTCGTAGAAGCAATCCTTAGCTATATCATCTTTTTCTTCCGTCGGAGCGTGAGCGCATAAAGGCTTATGTTGGCGAATTTGGCCTTGATGCGGATTTGGATAAAAGTGCATCTACACTTGCAAGTGGATAAAAGTGCATCTACACGTGCAAGCAATTCAAACAAAAATTTAAAATGACCTAAAAAAATGAAAGAAAATAAAAAAGTTTTTTTCTGTAAGCTTCCATATCCTATTTGTATACCCAGACCAGAAGTCACACCTAAATGTGGTTCAATTAAAATACATTCCATGAACTCAGTGCAAGCATACCTGTGAAATACTTTTTTATAACATTCCATCACCACATTGGTGCACATGTATTTGGTTTCCGTGCCATGAATGTGTGGTTGCACCCTATCCACTCCAGCCGCAGCTATTTGTTTTAATAAAATGGTGTGCAACTTATACCTATTCCACTGATGTGCACAACCCCCAATCCATGCGAAGGGTTTCAATCCCGTTTTATTTGCCTTCGTTTAATATGCACCGGCTTTCCTAGACCCCGAAAAGCATACCCGAATACCAATAAAACCCAAGGATTTCCGAGATGTAGACGACGACGGGGTTTGTAACACCCTGCGTTTACAAAATAAAATCCCTTGTTTACACTATGCAATTCGTCGTGTAAGCGAAATTCACAACAACGGAACCAAGTGCGGAAACTCTACACCGTCGGTTGATTTTCCCACGCTATATGGGTACACCTAGTCGTATACGTTCCCTAGTAGTTCACTGGGGAGATCATACACGAGCGGTATTTTATGTTCTTCAGCATGTGAGATGTGTAATTGAAGGACGTAGCTGACTCTCAAATTGAATTCTTTATGTTGTTCAGTCGCAACTCCATGGGGGGCTTCAAGCTGGCGAGCAAATGTGTATACAACTTGGTCAATACAAAACACACACACAAACACATAAGCACATGTGGTAGATATGTGTGTGGAACAAGTCAAGAGCCCTCAGTTGGGGTAAGATATTGCATTTGAAGTGAACATCTTCGGCTACATAGTCAAACACCACCACAATTGATATCGAATCCTCGATATGTATGTACGTAGGAGACGGTACTCTAAAGCCGTATTACATGAATGCATCAATTTCGAGGAAAGATAGATGGCATGGTTCTTCGCAGGGATGGAATGTACTTTCACGTCCAACGTCCAGCTATTGATGGAAAAAGATTTTTGTGAGAGAACCGCATAGTGTGGTTTTTTATACCCTTTTCCATAGGGGTGTATTAGTTTTGATAAATAGTCTGTAACCTAGAGAAATAATTTTGCTAGGTGTTCCGTAAGCTATATGAATCGACTCAGTATCGGTACGTCTGTGTGTCACCAGATATTAGGATTTAAATTTTGAGCTAGAATGATGGAATTTGGCACACCTACTCTTTATTGCTCCCACCAGAACCAGTGTACAAAATTTAAAATCCGCCTTCTGACACGCCTACTATTTTTATAAACTTTGTTTTTGGCCAAACCCTAGGGAATACTTTGGAATACAATAGATTTTTATTTTTATAGATTTAAATCTACATTTTGTCCATTTAAAGTTTGTTGCGACGCCCACTTTTTGTGTGCGTTTTCAGTACTAAACGGTTTTCGCTACAAAACAACTTTGAATGCAAATACTTCGAAAATAATAATACGAACACTTCGTCTATAGATCATTTTAACCCACGACCACTATTTGGGTGCGTTTTCATATAAAAACGATTTTATAATACGTGCCATAGCTTATAAGCTTATGGCCGGTGTTTAAGGGTAGTGATGCGATTTTATGAGAACACAAGCGTTCTCACTCTCAGGCGACAGCGGTCCCTAGATGGAATGAACTGTGGCGCCAACAGCTCCAGTTAGATCGAACTGGTAAGAGTAATCCCTATATAAGCTGCTTCGACATATTTGAACATCAGGTCTATAGCGATTCCCAATACTGAGCCAGGGTCTTGGAGTTGGTGGCGGAGGAGCCCTCAATGGGTCAATGGCAGTAGTCATATCGAAAAATGAATTACTGACATCGGCATTTCCGACCCACTGTCCTATGGTCAAACAAGGGCCTAGCCCTCCAGGTTGTGTGTTATGCCGTCGGGGTAGCTTCCCGACCATGGAAAATCTATTATTAGTTATGAGACAGACACAACCAGGCTCGGATCATAAACTCCTCATATGGCAATAAGACCCGGAACATCAATGGACTATGATATGCGAGTATGTACCTGGAATGTTCGAACACTCTATACATGCTACTCAAAAACTTAAATCTGTCCTCACGCGGTACCGCAATCCAGGAGATCCGATGGATATAGGATCAGGTATAATGAAGAGAAAATGTTGCGACATTCATAAAAGCTGCAACAAAAGATTTCATGTATTAGGATGCGGATTCGTCGTTGAAAATCGGCTTAGGACGAAAGTCATTGACTTCAAGCCGATTAATGATCGCCTTTCTGTGATCCGCATCAAAGCTACGTTCTAAGACATAAGCCTAATATATGCACACGCCCCTACCGACTAGGCTGAAGATCCATCAAGGAGGAGTTTTATGATCTCCTGGATGTAGCCTACGGAGCCTGTCCGGAGTATGATGTCAAAGTTGTACTCGTTGATTTCAATGCTAAAGTCGGAAAGTAAAACATCTTTTGCGGTTTAGTTGGTAAGCACAGAATCCACGAAACGACAACAGACAACGGCTACCGACTAACCGATTTTGCAGCAGCTCGAAATACGGTGATAAGTAGCACTAGGTTCCCAAGGATCCACACTGCAACCTGGAGCTATCCAGACGGATGTTTTTTTTTAATAATACAATGGAATAGGGTATTGAACGATTCGCACTGCGGATTGTAGCTTTCTCATATGTTTTTTCTTTAAACGGTCATACAAGCAATCACTCTAAATCCTTATTTTTTTTTTGTTCATCGGCTCGCTCTCACTGTGGCTCCCTTTGAAGATAAGCTATACGATATAGTGCGGTACTGTGGTCGTTGCCTAGGCAGCAGAAATAGATGGGCGAATACATGTGTTAAGGGATCAAGTTACTCGATTAGCCTTAAGGGATTATAGATGAGGAACATGTTCTTCTTTCGGTTGTCAGTCTGAGTTAATACGTGATTGTTTCTAAGAAGTTTTCAAATATAATCGATCGGAGTGATGGTGGTAGCAAATGGGCTCAAGCTTAAAGTTGTAAGAATTCCTATCAGGGAGTTAGTTTTGTGAATTTTTTGTAATCTGAAAACTCCACATACATACAAGCTAGGTGAATCTTTGAATTTCTAGACCAATATCTTTAGTTTCACGAAACAACTAAGAGTCTGGGATATGTCGTTTGAGATAATTGACGACCCTGCTAGACGAAGGATGAAAAACTATATTAGTCGTTCATTGCTAGAAGCCTTAATGGGTGAAACAGAAAAACTGTCAAATGCCATAAGTTACTGTAATGTAGACGCCACTACCACCCAGAAATTATAATAGCATGGGATGGCCAAATCAATTCTTCACACTTCGACAGATCCTTAAAACCCAAAGTAGTACAATTGCTTCCAAAGTAGCATACGAAAGCATTTATAGAGACGGAATATACTTAGCCATGTCTAGTTTCGGTATACCGACCAAACTCCGTCCGTCTATGTAGGATGACAATGGAGAACTCTCGTTGCTCCACCAGGGTCAGCAACGATATCATCGAAATATTCGGCACCACAACAGGATTTTGACAAGGTGATGCAGAATCATGTGACTTCATTAACATCATTCTTGAAAGGATTGTGCAAAACTCTCGAGCCAACACCAGAAGCACAATCTTCCATAAATCGGTGTAGCTGCTATTATACGCTGACGTTGTTGACATAATCAGTCGGACGCAACGTGATATCGCAGCCACGTTTTCTATTGTAGAGAAGGAAGCGGTAAAAATGGGTTTAGCTGTAAATGAGGGTAAGACTAAGTATATGCTGTCAACACGACTGAGGGTAAGAATAAGTATATGCTGTCAACCCGAAAGGACAAACAACATCGACGAACTGGACAGAGCGAGATGAAACATTAAGGTAGTATGGTACATTGTCTACCTCGACTCCGGTATTAACGCTGACAATGACATCTCGTCAGAAAAAATTAACAATTACTCTTTCCAACCGCTGTTTATGCAATTTAGTAATAAAACCCTCACTCGAACTACTAAGGAGATCCTATACAAGACCCTGATCACCGCAGTGATGCTCTACGGCACTTAAGCGCATGAACAGTATCAAAGTGGATAAAGAATTCATGGTCGTCTTCGTTTGCGGCCTAAGGCGATGAAGATTCAATCCATAACTAAACATCTGTTTAAGGACGTTAAAGATGCCTAGGACACGTAGATCGAATGGCCATCAATACACCGTAAGAGTCTTCTGTTTCCAGCCGCAAGCAGTAGAGGAAGGCGCCACTTTTATTGCCGCGCACAATTATAATAGAAAGCGACCTCAACAAACTTGACGTGCGCAACTGGAGGCGGTTATTTAAGGACCGAGCTAACTGGGGAAGAATATTGGTCGATGCCCAGGTTCATCCCGGACGTGAGCGCCCTTAAGTAAGTATGTAATGAATGGTCAAAAGGAGGATCACTGCGAAAGGAAGGAAACATAGGCGAGCGCATTGTAACAATCAGGGTCATATTCACCATCCTAGATATCATATCGCTCACGCTCCGATGGAGTACAAAGATGTCAGCACTATGACCTGTTTCTATGACCTGTTTCTATGACCTGTTCAAAAAAGTTAATGAGTGATTTTACGTCAATATAGGAATGTCTTGAATACTGTTCTCATGTTCGGAGTTCGGCCTATAACATGAGCTAAACTTACTGGACTCTGTTCAAAGACCAGCGATCCGGCTCATAGATTTCTATTTTCTTACTGCAAATCAGAGAACTCAGATCGATGCAGATATAACCAGTATGTCAAGCAGCTAGAAGGGCACAGGTTATATAATGGCATTCTGCCTTACAAAAAACAAACCCCTGGATTGACGACAATTATCCACTTAGGCTCCAAGCTAAGATTAAGGACTTCAACGCAACGTTTTAGGTGGAGATGAGATATAATGAGAATGAACTCTTTCCGATGTATAGGCAATAGAGGGGTGAGGACCGAATATATAGACAGGCATCATTCTAGGAATATTTTTTGGAGATCAATCAAAACGCAAAAAGTCAAAGTCAGAGATGCAAGGCCTGAAAAGAATTCTGTTGGGATAATTGAAGATTAGCTGATGCTAAGTATAAGGTAGAACCACTTCTGCAGACTATTAAATATTGATGGAGAGGAGAGAAATCTCCCGGTGTCATGCAGAATGAACTTACTTTCTGAACTTAAGGTATAAGAACTCAACTTTGCCTGTCTGTGAAACAATCACTAGCAAAATTGTAGGCGCCCTTTTTCATTTATAGCTGAAATACTGGTACAACTGGATATATCTTCGAACTTCAGAAGATTCTGGAAAAAAATGCACAGGTCCAAATCTACACCCACTGACGATATTGAGCGATTTCAAAAACGCATGCGTAACGTTAATGCGAACAAACTATATACAGATCCATGTCTTGAATTGTTGTAGATGGAGAATTATTGCTGCTTCATTAGATCACGAGATTCATAACCAAATCAGGATTAGGTATGTGAATTCTTCAATAATGTTTCGGCGCCAGGAACACAATCACCCGGATATTGACACCATTAAGGAAGATTCAGTAAAAATCTATTTAGCAGCAAAGGAGCGTAAGACAATGTGTATGCCTGCTCATAATTTTCAATTTCGACCAGCCGTCGACAGATATAACTTTTCGGTAGTAAAAATCTTTGCATAGCTTGTCACCTGCTAACAATTCTGACCACAATAGCGCGTCAGAAATGCAATAAAGGATAACCCTTGACTAAAGGGCACTTTAGTAATAGGATCCTTACTAGAACTCATGCTGAAGCATGGACTTCAAAGAGTATGCAAGTTACAAGAATGCAAGAGAGAAACAAATTCATCGAACGTTTTTCGATCCCGTTTGCCGGAGATTCAACCACAAACCTTACGAGTTGTACAGTTGCATATAAAAATTTAAGAAGGCTATATTTTGGACCATTATGAAAGCTCTGACCTGTAAAGTATTCGATTTATAGTCAAATAGAAGAGTGTTACCTTATTTTCTGTGGCTCACACCGTACAAGTATGAACCGACCTCAACCTACATGGAGTACGGAAATATAAACAGAAAACTAATGCCCTATAACTGGACTATCAGCCCCATATGCCCCTTCTACAAAAAAGGCGATCCTATGTCTTACAAGAACTATCGAGGCATATCACTGCTTAATGTCGCATACAAGATCAAATCCAACGTACTGTGTGAACGTCTAAAACCGTTCTGCAACACACTAATCGGCACATCCCAGTGTGGCTTCCGGCCCGGCAGATCGACTATAGACCAAATTTTCACACTGAGGCAAAACCAGGAAAAGACCAATGAATTTCAAGTCGAAACTCACCACATATTCATCGACTTCAAAGCCGCGTATGATAGCAGACATCGTCAGGAGCTCTGAGTGAGAGTGTTCCAAAAATCCAAAACACGTCGACTACATTGGCTCGTCCACATCGAGCGAATGGACAATAATGCTCCAGCTAAGAGGATCTTCGAATCCCAGCCCCCAGGTTCGAGAAGGCAAGGAAGACCGAACCTCCGTTTCAAAAACCAATCCATCGCGGATGCCAGAGCGCTTGGTCTAGACAACTGGAAGCAGCGAGCCGGGGATCGTGGACGATGGAAAGGTGCAGTGTCTCAGGCAGAGACTCTTCACGGGTCGGAAGCCCGATAAGTAAATAAGTAAGTAACTAATGATCAGCTAGTTAAAGATGCATTTACAGGTCCAGCTTCTGGCATTTACGACTCATACAAGGCCTCAAAACTAGCTTCTCCTTTCATTTGTGTTTGCGAATTTATTATTTTTCCACAATTTAGAGGACCTCCTGTTCAATGCCGAATTCTTGGATGTTCGTCAGCAATATTTTTTTAAGTGTTCGAATGATTCGCCATTTCATTGTTGAAAGGTGATATAGTTCGCGCTCTACCTTCTCCCATGCGGCCATTGATCCATGTTTTGGCCTGGTCTTGACGTTTCGAAATTCATTCTTACGGTCACGTCTTTATTTGGTGAACCCTCACCTCTTTGAAACGTAGATCTTTTGCCTGTCTGGGAACTTGAACTTGTCATGACGCAAAGTTTCAATGACTCGAGCCTTTTAACGATCGCTGAAGCACACAGACAAAATTGGCTGCGGTATGGTTTGATTTGCGGAAGGATTGGTTTGCGGAAGGCACCCCTCATTCCAGTTTGAAGCCTATCAAACGTGGAATTGATGGGGACGCATCCTTACCGCAATGCTGAGTCAGATATTTGTTGCAAAAAATGCGTCCAGCTGCTGAGCTATTATTACAGTGAATGCACTAGGTAGAGTCCTCTACGGTAGCCTTCTTACTACCCAAATCGAAGATACAGATCTTGGAGTCTGAGACACCACGACAGAACCGAGATTTGGGATACGATATGTTTTTTACAATAACGATGGCGACTCATCTTTGTTTTTAATGCTCAATTTCAACAAGGAACCCCGGGATTAGTAGTCCAACACACTTATCACTTTGCCACTGCACCCACAAAAGAATATTCATGCTTAAAAATAGGCCTAAGGTGCCTTCTCCAGATGTTAGCTAAAAGCACTCCAAGTTGGCTGAAGTTGCAGTAGGTAAACTCATATCGGCTGGTCGGTTCACTGGTCTGAATCGGGTGTGTGCATAGCAAAAGATAACGCTTTTGATACCAATAAAAAAAGAAACAAAATGGTTCCCAAAGAAATGCACAAAAATCGAACCTCCACTGTTATACCCCCTCACTGTGGTATTTGTTCGATTTTTCCGTTTTATTTTCTATTTGATCACGTTTTCGAAACATGTACCGCCTAAACATTGATGAGCATGATGAGCATTATATCCGAACATAAGCGTTATGACTGCTCTGTAGAGATGTGAGATGGGAATTATTCACCGCTTGCGAACATGGGATTTGTGTGGACTAATGTGCATATGATAGAGGACTCAATAAATGAAATTTTAAAATAGATTGTCATATGTATCTTTTCAATTCATTTGTTCTGTTTTTTTTTTAAGCAATCCGTTTGCAAATTGTAGTTCGTTTTTTGCTGTCACTGAGTTGATTTTTTTTATTGAAAACAATTGCATTTCAATTTCCCTCGTTTAACATGAGGTGTCCGTGTCGGAAGGTCCTTTGTCAATGTCACATACATATAATATCGTGTACGAGAAATCAGACATGCTTCTGTTTGTTTTCCGAATGAGCACGCTAGAGCGCTTTTATTTTTCACGGCGTGTACAAATTACGCACACAATAGAAAAATTGGTGAAACAATAAACATGTAACGCTTCATAATTATTCATAATTACCTTGCAATTACTTTGTTTTCATTTTCATGACACGAACGTACGCATTCCAGATGTCGGATTTTAAAATGCAAAATCGTACTGAAAACACTTTAGGTGAAGTATTTTTTTTTTTAAGTTTTGTTGGAAGCGTTTAAGAGGATTGTTTAAAATTTTAACGACAATGAGGTTTATGAGTGTGGATTTCATAACTTTATGTCGAATCGTAGGTATCTGTGGGTATGAACAAGGAGGGGTTAGCTTGAGTTAAAATTTAGTTATGGCGAAATCATGCTAAGCAGAAATTTACCAACCATAGTTCATAGCTTATTCAGCGCAGTTATGCAAAAAGTTATTCAATAGATACCTTGCGTCAGTCTGACTAAATTAATATTCAGTTTAACCTCTTTCGTAGGTTCAAAAATATCGCTTGGTTCCATCAAAATGACTAGAGAAGCAGAGATCAGAGATAGCCATACTCGATGCTGCCAAATCGGCTAGAAAACTAGACATATCACAAGAGGTTATTTTCATACATGGAAATAGTCAAGCCGGCCAAAAGTATTGGTATCTAATATAACCGTTCAAATTGTAGACAATGCGGAATATATCAAACTGTAATATGAAAGCACAAAAGACCTACCTGATGCCTATCAACGGCAAGTGGAAGAATTCCCATTATGTATTCAATGGTGTCGGAAAATATATCTTACAAGATATCACATCTGGGACGAACTTAGTATAATTGGCTTTGCCGCAGAGCAAAATGCCACAATAGTCAACACAGGATTTTTTGACCTGGATATCTAAATAGGAACATGACGGGCTCTAGATCAACAAACGGTTAAACAAATTGAATACAAACATCCGGTATTTGCTTTGTAAACGCATTTTAACAACCCCATACACATGCCAAACAAGAAATCTTTTTGACGATCAATGAAGATAGATATTCACAAGCAAAAACGAAGGCTGCGTAACCAAATCTACAGGTAAAGATAAGATCCACTATTGAGCTCTGTAATCAAAGGAAGAGGGATGGACACCGTCTTTTCAGAAAGAAAAAAAAAATGATTATACAAGGTGGCGCAAAAATAACCTTCCGATCTTTTTTGGCTGTAATTAAAAAAAAAATTAAAAACTTTGATTCTTCTTGTGAATTATTTTTATTTGGTCTTTACATCAAGTCGAGAATATGATGTCATGTAAATGGCCGCCGCCACAGTTGATTGTCATTTGAGCCCTTTTTATGGCATTTTCCATCACTTTGGCCAAAACTTCCGGCGATAGGTCCTCACATTCTTGACGTATATTGTCTTTAAGAGCTGCAAGAGTCTGAGGCTTGTTGACATAAACCCCCAACTTCAAAAAGCCCCACAAAAAGAAGTCTGGAGCGGTCAAATCAGGCGATCTTGCTGGCCAGTGCAAGCGCCCGACGGCGCTTCCATGACATCTTCGGCTACAGCAGCAATATTCTCTGCAGAACGGCTACTCCGGGGTCTGCCACGCCTGGCAGCATCTCGTGTTGTGCCAGTCTCTTCGAGGCGAGCGGCTAAACGTCGCAGTGTTTCACCAGTAGGCGTTGAACGGCTAGGAAATCTGCGACGAAATTCACGTTGTGCCAAAGTTACCGACCGATTATTGCTCAAATAAATAGTCACCAATATTCCGCGTTCTGGAGCAGTGTAGCGTAACATTGTTTATTAACGTGTATTTCGCATGTGTTTACTACATAAATGTCAAAACAGAACTGACATTAGGGGCCAATCGCAAAATTTATAGCATTTTCTGATAGGAGGATTACTTTTGCGCCACCTTGTAGAAGCGTGCGATCGAAGACGAAGAGGGGTCCACTCCATGGATAATGTCCGTGAGTTTTACGAAAGCATATAAGATGTCAAAGCCTTCATAAGGGAGAATCGTTGTAGATATATAGTTAATGCTGAGAATATGGAAGAACTACTTCTGAAGACTCATAAGCGGTGTAAACGATCAATTGTCGCTCTCAGGCCGAACGATCCATTCAATATTGGTGACGTCAACGAAAACTACCAACCACCTGACATGACTGACAAAAATGGAACATTAGCGTCGTTTGCACTATCCACAAAAAAGAAGACCCTCTGAACTGCACCAACTACAGAGGGATAAGTCTCCTCAACATCGCCTACAGATAATTTCTGCCGTAATATGTGAACGCCTGAAACCGTTTAGCAATAACCTTATCGGCCCTTATTAGAGTGGTATTAGCTAAAAAAAAGTTCACAAACTGATTAAATCTTTATACTTCGGCAGATCTTGGAAAACACTAAAAAATCCAAATCCATACCCACCACCTATTCATCGATTTCAAAGCCGCATATGAGCCATGTTTTATGTTGGTATACCGCGACGATGGAGAATTCCCGCAGCTCAGACAAGCTTGGCACCGAACTCACCGAATCATTGACTACCAAAGAAGGGTTTAGAAAATTAGGCGCACTGTCATATATCTTCTTCATATCATTCTTGAGAGGATTATCTAAATCTCCGAGGGCACCATCTTTTATAAAGCTGTATGCATAATCCGACGATGTCATTGGTCAAACTCAACGGTATGTCGCAACATAGTGAAGCGAAAATAGCTATATGAGAGTAAGACCAGATATATGATATCAACTCGAAAGGACGAATTAGAAATATCGTCAAAGTCAACAGCTACAACCATTGGTAGAACGGGGCTTTGTCTACCTCGGGTTCGCTATTAACTCTGACACCGTCAGCAATCAAACTTGCCAACTCCTGTTTCTTCGAGTTAGAAATGTAATTTAGGAACTAAGATCTCACTCTACAACTAACGAGATCCATACGTATCAGATATGCATATGACCTATATAAGCGGTCATATCATATAAGCTTTGAGCGAAAATGTTTCAATAATATCTTTGATTCCTTTCTTTCTGACGGGCTGTGGAAACAGAATCAACCACGAACTTCAAGACCTATACAACGATAGACCTGGTCAAAGAACTCCTTATTAGACGTTTAAGATTGTTAGAACATATTGAGCGAAAGGACACCAATACTCCAGCTCACAGAGTCTTCGATCCCCAGTCAGACATTGGGCGCAGTATAGGGGGATATCGTGCCCACAAGTAGAAACCGATCATAACCAACTTGAAGTGCGCATCTGGATGCATATAAAATGGGACCTGGCTTTTTTGAAAAGCATGTTGGTTGAGGCCCAGGTTCACTCCGGCTCAAGTAAGTTAGTATAACAGGTCCTGTCTTTAGATGGAGTGAACTGACAAGCAGCCGGTCTGAGTTCGATTCCTCGTAACAGCACCAAAATGTTTTTTACTGGCCTTCTTTATGATCTGACAAATCGCTCGAGTATTTTGTCATGTCATGAAGAACTTATCTTAACTTAGTTGTTCGGATTCTGCATAAAATTGGAGGTCTTGATATCTAGCTAGAAGTACATACGCACTCATGAATGGTGGTGGGTAAAAGCTAAGCCCTAGACCCTAAAGAGTTTGTTTTGCCCATAATGGAATATTTGGGTTTCTTGAAGGATTAGGACGACAATCTTGTTTTCCGTCATCAAACATTCCATTCGAATAAAATAACCAATTTGTAATTCGTCCATCCATTGTCATGGATGGGTTTGGGGTTGCCATATTATAAAAGCAGTCAGTCTTCAAAACGAATACGTGGATATGGTTTGTGCTTTGAATATCGACGATTTGTTCAATCTGTCATTGTGTTGATAAGTGTTAATGTAAAGGTCAGAATGGGTTGTCTTTCAATTGGAAATGTTTATGTATGCGGTTGACGTTTACGTTACTGACATCTAACGCCTGGTCCATGGTTTCAAAACGTAAAATAAAAATTCAAATAAATTTCTATCTAGTATTTTACTCATTTTAAGTTATATTATGTTGGCAGTTTTTTAACAACTTTTTTTTTCGTTACAGGTAAGCCAACTTATCAACAACAAATTTCACTTTGATGCATATACGAGTATGATATCAAAAGGGCAAAGTGAGTCAAAAGTAACGATAACATTTTTTTTAAATTAGTATTATAAATGAAATGAAAAAAACAGATTAGTCAAAGTTCGTTGAAATGAAGCAAAAAACGAATTTATTTCCTAATAGGAAAGTTGGTAGGATTAGGCACATAGACAACATACGCTTTACTGGTTAATACTGATTATTGTGAACGTGAAATCCAAATTGTACACCACCATCAAAAATTGGATTTTCTAAAAATCCAATCAAGTTTATTTTAAATCTGTGTTTTAGAAATAATACAAGGTGGCGCAAAAATAACCTTCCGATGTTTTTTGGCTGTAATTTTAAAAAAAAATGAAAAACTTATATAGTCACCAATATTCCGCGTTCTGGAGCAGTGTAGCGTAACATTGTTTATTAACGTGTATTTCGCATGTGTTTACTACACAAATGTCAATACAGAACTGACATTAGGGGCCAATCGCAAAATTTATAGCATTTTCTGATAGGAGGATTACTTTTGCGCCACCTTGTAACGGGTGATTTTTTAAGAGGTTTAGAAATTTTAAAAAAAAAAACACAAAAAATTCGAAAAAATGAATGAAATATTTATTTGAATCGATAGTTTGAACCTTGCAATTTAATTTCATGCAAATGTTGACCGCGGCTGCGTCTCAGGTAGCCCATCCGCTGAGTCCAATTTTGGCATACTCTTTCACACATATCGGCCGGTATCTCACGAATGAATGCATGGATGTTGGCTTCCAGTGCGTCAATCGAAGCGGGCTTGTCCCTATAGACATTAGCCTTGACATACCCCCACAAAAAATAATCTAATGGTGTCAAATCGCACGATCTAGGCGGCCAATTGACCGGCCCGAAACGTGAAATTAACTGTTCACCAAACTCGCCTCGCAATTGCGCCATTGTTTCGCGTGCTGTGTGGCATGTGGCACCGTCTTGTTGAAACCACATATCATGCAAGTCAAGAACTTCCATTTCGGGCAAAAAAAAGTTTGTTATCATCGCTCGGTAGCGTTCACCATTGACAGTAACGCTGCGATTCAAATCATCTTTGAAGAAATATGGCCCAATAATGCCGCCGGCCCATAAACCGCACCAAACAGTGGCTTTTTCGGGATGCATTGGTAGCTGTTGCAATGCTTCTGGCTGATCTTCACTCCAAATGCGGCAATTTTGCTTATTTACGTACCCATTTAACCAAAAATGAGCCTCGTCGCTGAACACAATTTTTCGATAAAAAAGCGGATCCTCGGCCAGCTTTCCAAGAGCCCATTCACCAAAAATTCGGCGTTGTGGTAGGTCGGCTGGCTTTAGTTCTTGCACCAGCTGTATCTTAAAAGGCTTTACGCCCAAATCCTTCCGCAAAATTTTCCACGTAGTGCTGTAACAAAGGCCTAACTGCTGGGAACGGCGCCGAATCGACATTTCGCGGTCTTCTGTCACACTAGCTGATACGGCCGCAATATTTTCTTCACTACGCACAGTACGTAAACGTGTTGGTGGTTTAATGTCCAACAAAGTAAATTTGGTCACAATCTTCCGAATAGACTGCTCAGAAGGTCGAGAATGCCGATCATAAAATGGAAGCAGCGCGCGATGAACATTTCGAACCGAGCACGAATTTTGATAGTAAAATTCAATAATTTGCAAGCGTTGTTCATTTGTAAGACGATCCATGGTTAAATTGCAAACCAAACTGAAGCTGTTTGACAGTGACACAAGGTACTAAACACACGTCAGCTGTCAAAACCAGTGTTGCCAAAACCAAACCAGCTAAAAAATCACCCGTTATTTGTAAAAAAATATAACTGAGTCAATAATTTTAATGGTTTTCAACAGAGCTTCATACTGAAATCATAGAAAGGTGTTATTGCGAGGGAACCTCCTGCAATAGTGAGGGACCTTAAAAATCGAGTGTGAGTTCACACGCGGTAGAAGTGAGACTCGGCCCTCATTCCGTTAATTGATTATCGTTCGACGATAACATTTCGACGGTACATCTTGCATCACGTAAGATCAATAGTCCTGTGGGCGATGTCATTTTATTTGCTTCACTTAAAACAATAATCGTCAAATCACTGAAGATAACTGAGCGATTGGTCATGAGGTTTCGACTACCGTCTGAGTACTCTGCTTAATTTCTCTCTCTCTCTCTCTCTCTATCTCTCTATCTCTCTCACACTTTCTGCCTGTTTATCACCTCCATAGTGCATTCATTTCATTCGAGATGAGTTCAACTAACATATTGACAATTAATTAACTTAATTGATGAAAAATGTGTTTTTATTAGTTTTTATTCTTCTTCTACCGCACAAATTCGGTTGAAGGATTTAAACGTTTTCTTACCCCGAAACTCATTTCCCTGGCTTACAAAACCGGTTTTATGAAAGTTGAACTCATCTTATTCTCTTACAATGACCAACAACACGCGGTGTTTCCAAACGTTCCCAATATTTTGTGCGATCTCTTTTTCGTTTCTTTAAATCAAATTCACAACGTCCCGAAACAAGATTCACTTCATGAAGACAATCATACAAATATCGCCATTAGATCCTTCTGCAAGATCTCCAGTGTGAAGAAGATATTCTCTTGTCGGTGTAAGCACAAAATCCAACCAAAATCCAAAATTCAACGCTACACCTCTCGAGAAGACTCCCAAATATCGATAAAACCGTCAAACATTCAAAAGGCAATCATAGTTAAAAGTACCGTTATACAACTAATACATCAAATCTGAATAAGTCATCTCATCTGAATCAAACCACATACCAATTTTCATCTTCAAATTGCAGCCTCTCTCGTCCAATCTGTCCTTTTCAAAGTACCGCAATGTGTATTTAACCCACAATCGTAAGAGTCGTTCCCGATATCTAGCATCTCGTTTTACAAAATGTCGTCAAATGAAAAACACCGTCCTTGCTAAAGACAACACTCCAATTCTAAAAATAAATCTTCATTATCACTATTCACATCCACATCTAAAACTCAATTAAATCTACCTGTTTGGATTCAAGCTTCAATTGCAAACTCCAGACGTCAGACACACACCTTTTGTGAAATTATATTGGGAATACCATCAGGCTCTGAAGCCTTGTTCTTTTTAATTTTTTAAGCCGCACTTAAAGCTCTGCCATGGTGAAATTACGGTATAAGACTTGACTAGATATACATGGTATTGCAATTTTTATAAAAGTCCGGTTTGGGTTCAACCAAAATGCCTATTTTTTACCGCTTTTTTCTTGAACGTTCTGCCAGAAAGATTTCGAGTCCCTCAGTCGATCAGAGTCGATCAGTTTATTTGCCATCTTTTTTAAAAACATATTTTTGTTCAGGTTGCAGAGGTTTTTATATACTTACATACATACCGGGATGAACCTGGGCCTCAACCAACATGACTCTCCAATTAGCCCGGTCCTTGGTCCTTATCTAACTGCCTCCAGTTGCGGATTCTACTTGTGCGCGCCAATTAAGGCGAGGTCTTCCTCTACTGCGTCCGACGTCTGGCTGGGAATCGAAGACTCTGCGAGCCGGAGTATTGGTGTCCATTCGTTGTCCACATGTCCTAGCCATCTTAAACGTCCAATGCGGAGTTTTTTGACTAGGGGTATGTCGCTGTACAGCTCGTATAGTTCTTGGTTGAATCTTCGTCTCCATAGCCCGTCAACGCAAACGGGACCGAAGATTTTTCGAAGAATTTTTCAAGGATTTCTTCATCCGCTTTTGATATGGTCCATGCTTCAGCGCCGTAGAGCAAAGTTATAACTGTCAATGGTGACGTTCTGTCCAATTCGTCGATGTTGTGTGTCCTTTCGTGTTGACAGCATATACATAGTCTTACCCACATTTACTGCTAAACCCATTTTTGCCGCTTCCTTCTCTATACTAGCAAACGTGGCTATGACATCATGTTGAGTCCTACCAATGATGTCAATATCGTCGGCGTATGCTAGTAGTTGCACCGATATTTGGGAAATTGTGCCCCTGGTATTGCCTCTGGAGTTTTGCCCAATCCTCTCAAGAATCAAATTGAAGAAGTCACATGACAGCGCATCGCCTTGCCTAAATCCTTTTGTGGTATCGAATGTGTCGGTTAGGTCGTTTCCGACCCTGATGGTGCAGCGAGAATTCATCATCGTCACCTTACACAAACGGACGAGTTTGGGCGGTATACCAAAACTAGATATGGCTCTGTACAGTTCGTCTCTATAAATGCTGTCGTATGAGTCTTTGAATTCGATAAATAGGTGGTGGGTATCGATTTGGACTTCTTGGGTTTTTTTCTAGGATCTGCCGAAGTTTGAAAATTTGATCGGTTGTGAACTTTCCTGGCCTAAAACTACACTGATAAGGGCCGATCAGGTTGTTGGTAAACGGTTTCAGGCGTTTCCATATTACGGCAGATAAGATCTTGTAGGCGATGTTGAGGAGACTTATGCCACTGTAGTTGGCGCAGTTCAGAGGGTCTCCTTTTTTGTGGAGGTTTTTATATGCCTTGTTTCATTCCCAATAATGTTTGAATGGCTTTATTCTACTTTTCCTACAATCTTCATCATACCATTTTGCTTATTAAAAATTAAGGTTGAATTTGTGTTAAACTTGATGCGTTGTATCCTCCGTCAAACGAGCAATATGTACCACATAAACTCCTGCTTCATTGGAACAAACCGCATTAAGCTATAGATAATAACACTGGGAAAGTAAAATGTTAAAATTCATTACAACTAATGCCAGGCTAATAAATATGCCACTTCTAGTCGACCACATGACCATCATGAGCCAGTAGTATCTCATAACTTATTTTGTTTAGATCTTGTTTTCAACCAATATCTCTCCTTCCAAAGACGAACAGAAAAACACCACACCAATGTTGAGCCAACTGTCAAACAAAATCTCACTTGAAGTTGATTGAAAATACATGGGTAATCTCACTCCCACAATCCAATCCAAGTGTATCGAGAACAAATGTTTCCTTTGCTCACATCTGTTCGGACACACCGAAGTAGCTGGTTATTTAGAAATAAAACATTTCAATGCCTCACAAGTTGTTGGTTAATATTTGAATAAGATAAATGTAGCTACAAACACCTAACGGATAATGGAGAAACATGCGTACAGTGGACCAAGAAAATGAAATGGTTTTCAACATGCCATGCCACATTCCAAAGTCCTTTCATTACTCTGCATGGAGTATCTGTTGCCAACTGATTGCAGCAAACATTCGTGTGTTCGAATATATGTATCTCTGTGTACATAGAAATAATGTCGAAAAATTTCCTTTCACCCAGAGATGTAATTTTGTGATGTTCACATCGTAGTACGGCCGAAAAAGAGAGATCCTTTGAAAGGGACGACGAACGAGATTACACACGTGCACACACCCCAAATACTGAATCGCAATTATTTTGTTATCGCTTACACATCATGTGAGTCTGAGTGCAGTGCTGCATAAGAAAACATTGGCCAGGTTTTGAACGGTAGAGTTTTTGACACCGTAGAGCGGGGGGAGTTTTGGTTTGCATGAACGGATAAATATGTTACCAGTTTGGTTTGGTCTGGCTGATGTTTGATTACTTTGCGGTGGATGACTTTAAATTACTAATATGCTAGATGATAGGTATTAGATACTCCAAGCGAATTGATGTGGTTGACAATGAATTGGGAAATCGAAATTCGTTGCACGTAAAATGGATTGACATGATTGGTATAGTATCATCGTGTAAAGATATGTATAAGGCTTCGAGGGCAATTCAATTCTCTGGGTAAGCAATTGCATGTTATATTGTGGAGAGGCACATATTATTATCTAATGGGGGTAGGTTATGGTACTGAGTGATACAAAAATTATCAAATCCAGCTTGATGAATATCCGACTATCCTTCAAGGAAAGAAAAAGAGTGCAATTTCTCACTCATTGCACACAGTCCTTTCCTCAATTATTACACTCAGTCCTTTCTGAGGCGTTTTTTTTCGAGTGTAATGCTTTTTCTATTTAGCAAAAAACATGCATTCGTTAAGTGCAAGGTTTCTCCAAAGAATGTTCATATTTAGTGGATGGATTAAGAAAAAAGTAAGCAGAGGCAGTATTTTTTATCGGTTATGGATGATGTCCGCTTTTTGGGGAGGGGAACAAACATTTTTGTTTGAAATTTTAAACTGTTGATCAAATTAACACGCTACAAACATTTTACAAATGTTTACATACTAATGTGAGATTAGATTGTTCTAACTTCGATTGACTTAACCTAAAATGTTGGGTTTCAAAATCCGTCTCTACATTCTTGATGTGAAAAAATCCAGCAAGATTATCACTGGCAAAATGATTCAGATGGTACATTGCTTCAATGCATCATCATTATATGATGTTATGGGGCCAACAATTTCTTCAGACTCGTTCATCTCTGGAATTGTTCTTGATTTTTAAGTTTTACTTCAATAATGTTGGCTTAAGTTAATAAATCTTCATCGCTTTTTTAAAAATTCGTCAAAACCATCAAACACATTTTGAAATTTCACATCAGGGTTATTTCATCCTCGGTATCAAAATCGAAATCCGGCCTAACGAAAGCAGTTTTTTTACGGCTGATGCTTCAACTTCATCCCAAGAGGCTTTGATAAAGTAAAAAGCTTCTAGAACATAAATCGACTTTGACAAATCTGATTAAGTGTGTTAATATAGACCACCTGCAGTTGTATTTGGAGGCAAACAAATTTAAATTTAAGAGAATGTTTTGTTTTTGAGATCTTAATTTCCGACTCAACTGCTGGAGCCAATACGACATGATTTCTTTAGTCACTCATGCTTGTTGTTAGATTTCAAATGTCTTAATGTCTTCATTGAAATTTCATCTCTATAATCCGTCAGCGAAAATGAATAATGACGTCGCGAAATCTGACTGGGAATCGAAGATTCTGTTAGCCGGAGAATTGGTCTTAATTAGCTCTATATGTCCTAGCCATCTTAAACGCCCAATGAGGATTTTTTTACTAGGGGTCAGCTGTACAACTCCTATAGTCCTTAGTTGAATCTTCGTCTTCAAAGCTCGTCAACGAAACGGGATCAAAGTTTATCGAGGAATTTTTTCTCTCAAAACGACCAAGGATTTCTTCATCCACTTTTGATACGGTCGATGCTTTAGCGCCATAGTGCAGGACTGGGATGATCAGAATCTTATATAGAATCTTCTTAGTAATCTGAGACAGGACTTAACTACCCTTCTTAGCTCGAAAAAAAACGGTTGCTCGTTTAAATTCTGACGAGATGCTGTGGTCAGAGTAAATAGTGGAGCCAAGAAAGACAGAGTCTCGTAATACGTTAAGTTTTGTCCAAGATCGATGGCGATTTTATCATCCTTTTAATTTGACAGCATATAAATGGTCTTTCCCTCAATTTCAGCTAAACACATTTTTCACGCTTCCTTCTCTATACTAGCAAACGTGGCTATATGACATCACGTTGAGTCCGACCAATGGTGTCGTCGGCATATGCTAGTAGTTGTACCGATTTATGGAGTTTTGCACAATCCCCTCAAGAATGATGTTGAAGAAGTCACATGACAGAGCATTGCCTTGCTTTAACCCTTTTTTCCTATCGAAAGTTTCGGTGAGGTCAAGAATTGTGAGCAGCAAGAATTCTCCATCGTATTCCTGCACAGACGGAGAGTTTGGGTGGGAAATGAAAACTAAACATGGCTCTGTATAGTTTTTCTTTATAAATGCTGTCGTATGCGACTTTGAAATCGATGAATAGGTGGCGGAAATCGAATCGGACTCCTTGGGCTTTTTCCAGGATCTGTCGAAGTGGAAGATTTGTTCAGTTATGGACTTTCCTGGCCTAAAACCACACTGATAAAGGCTTATCAGGGTGTTGGTAAACGGTTCCAGGCGTTCATACTTTACGGCGGATAGGATCTTGTTGGCGATGTTGATAAGACTTATGCCGCTGTAGTTGATGCAGCTCAGAGGGTCTCCTTTTCAGTGGATCGGCAAACCATATTTAGGTTTCAATCTTCAGGCAAACATTCATCCGATCAAATTTAGCTAATGAGTTGGTGAAATTTAACAATCAACAAATCAAAGCCTTTTAGGCCTCGTTTTTGACTTCGAGTATCTCTCTGCACACCTAATCAAACTAAGGGTTTCCTGCTACCGCCACCAAAAAATATCTACTGGCCCTTCAAGAATCTCGCAAACCAATGGTGATCACTCCCAAAACTTGTATAAAACCCTAGCCATGCCAAAACATTGTCTTATGGACATCAAAAACCTCACTTTAGAACTATTTCTGAATTCTATAAATCACATAACTCAATTGACGTCAATTAAAACTCAATTTTCACTCAATCTTCAAAAATCGCAAAATCTTCCCATAGAATAAAAAAAAAACATTTTCTAATTCGACAAAAACGCAAAAGACAGTTGAATTGTGGAAAAGAATCCTTGTTCTCCATAAAATGAAAAACCTTAGCGATGTTGATTTCGACGAGGATGCAAAATCTCAAATTGCATTTATTTGAAATAAAATCCTGGTCAGAGCAGAAAAATAACCTCCTACCAATCAGGCTCCTTTTCTGCGATTCAGCTTTTCATATCTTTCCTGAGAAATGTTCCCATCCCCCATCAGCTACCACAAATGAACAGGAAACGTGAAACGATTTAGATTTTTTTTTGTTTAATGAATAGGTATCCCTGATTTATGCATGTGCTGCATTTTTTTGTATTCTATCTTTTATCCTTTCTACGGCTACATAAAATGTCAATCACAAGACTTCATTGTTTGTCACATCATTCGGGTTCGTCCTTGTTCGTGGAGAACTAACAAAAAATTAAATTTTACTTCACTCCATGAAAGTCGGTCGTCGTCGACTGGTAATCCTTTCCGATTACGGTGCCAAATGGGTCTGGGGGATAATCATTTCTCTTCTAATCCAACCACTCGTGATGGAAAGAATTAGAGGCGTTGGCTCCTCCTGTCACCATGTACATTTTTCATTCGTCCTTATCATTAAAGTCGCATAGGCAAATGCGAAGTTGCGTCGCATTTTCTTACTCGAGTCAAAGTGAAAATGGACGACTAAGATAAAGGATTTGGATAAGACAAACAGAAAGAATGGGCAATTTCATTAAGGGTTAGACACCTTAGTCCCTTTTGCATTTGTTGTTGTTGATGTTGTCCTGATTCTATCGTTAATATGTCGCTTTGTAGGGATGTTTGGTTCTCTCTACTCGTTCTGCTGAAAATCTAGAGTTGTGAATCAAATCGCAGGATCAAAGAACTCAATTTGGCCTTTGGCAAGACACTTTAGAGATAACATTGTGGTATCCCTTATTTGGTTTGTATGTGGCTAAGTGGAGTAGGTATAAGCTGTTTCATATGAAAAGTATTCCGATCCCAAATGAAAGGGATTTAGTTTGAAAATTGATTTATTGAATGGGAGTAGGGAATCTGGAGACAAATATCCAAATGTTTGTGTTGCTCTTATGATCTGATAAATTTGCAATTGTAAGGATGCTTGATTTGAGTTGAATTGTACCAACAAGAAGTTGGTATCTGTAGTTAATTTCATAAGCTGTCTTGTATATTGTTTTGCGTGTGGGTAGGTTAGTTAAAAACGTTTGTGTTGCATCAGTCTAAGACTTTAATTTTCGAATTCGTAAAGCAATTACTTGCACAAAGCTTTTGTAATATTTGTGCAGAGAAGTTGGGTATTTTTCAAGTCATCGTTTCGTTAATCCTAAATGACGGGTCGATCTGGATAACATTTTTATCTGAAAATTTAAAATTTTGCTTTATGTCTATCTGACAAACAAATGTTGAATTTTATCCGACCATTTTTACTATTTTGTCCGTTAGAGGGTTAACTTGAGGTTTTCCTCTACTGGGTTTACCATCAACGTCGGATAAGGCCGATTTTTACTTAAGGGAAGGTTTTCCTTGAGTTCTTCTACCATATACCTGAGAATCAAAGATTCATTTGCTCTACATGTCCTAGCTACATTAGAAATCGCTTAAGGCCGATTTTTACATGTGTGGCTGCTTAAGACAATTTGTTCCTTGAATCCTTCTACCATCTACATGGGAATCAAAGATTCTCTTGGTTGAAGAAATCGTTTCCATTTGCTCTACATGTCCATGTAGCTAGATTATACTTCCAATACTTAGTTTTTCAGTGGTCTTTTCAGTGGCCTAGTGGTTAGTTCTGTGGACTACTAAGCGCGGGGTCTCTGGTTCAAATCCCGAAAGTGACAACACCATCTGATCCACATGTGCGAAAGTCTGACAAATATCCAAGAGTTACACTTTCACGAGAAGATTCTCAAATTCTTCGTTCGGATTAAGCGTGAAAAAAGAGAAAGTCCTCTTCTTTGGTGACAGAAATAATAACTTCGAAAACTCAAATGAAGGGGGAAGCTAGGTTTGTGGCCCTAGCTTGTTGTCTTTAGCTCGCTATATTGTTTTAATAGGCATGCTTATGCTCCTGAAATGGCTTTGTTGGATCTTCCGTTTATAAAAATTTGGACCAATTTAAAGATGCTAAATCTGTTCTTAGATGGAAATTATCCCATATAAAGCCTTTTAGACTTCGATGTAACAAGGAACTTTGTCAACCTCGGCTACGCTGTTAACTCTGGCAACTCTCTAGCTAGGTAAATCTGTTGTTAGATGGAAATTATCCCATATAAAGCCTTTTAGACTTCGATGTAACAAGGAACTATGTCAACCTCGGCTACGCTGTTAACTCTGGCAACTCTCTAGCTAGCTAAATCTGTTCTTAGATTGAAATTATCCCATATAAAGCATTTTAGACTTCGATGTAACAAGGAACTTTGTCAACCTCAGCTACGCTGTTAACTCTGGCACTCTCTAGATAGGTAAATCTGTTCTTAGATGGAAATTATCCCATATAAAGCCTTTTTGACTTCGATGTAACAAGGAACTTTGTCAACCTCGGCTACGCTGTTAACTCTGGCAACTAAATCTTGTCAGAAAAACTCAAAGATTTCATCTTGCCAACAGCTGTTTATTTGGGCAGGTTGGTAGACAATCTCGCCCTCGAGCTAGTTAGGTATTCCTATATAAGACCCTGATCAACCCAAACCTGCTATACGCAGCAGAGCATGGAACGTATCAAAGGCGGATGAAGAAATCCTTGACGTTGACGGGCTATAGAGACGAAAATTCCACCACGAACTTTACGAGTAGTACAACGACAAAGACCTAGTCAAAAAAGCCGCATTGTACGTTTAAGATGGCTGGGACATGTAGAGTAAATGGACACCAATACTCCGGCTCGCAGAGTCTTTGATTCCCAGCCAGGCGTTGGGCGCAGAAGAGGAAGACCTCGCAGTAAATACCCGACCTCAACCAATTTCAGGTGCGCAACTGGAAGCAGTTACCTAAGTACCTGGCTAATTGGAGGGACATTTTGGTCGAGATCCATCTTCGTTCCGGACTCTAGCGCCACTTAGGTAAGTAAGTAAATAAGACGCCTTTTTTAAGCAGCCCTTTTTGTCGGATGGCAATGTGTGATTACTTAGACGTTAGGCCCTGCCTACTGTCGTAGGTATGTGTTTTCCAAATGTTATAGGGAAAACATTATTGAAACATATTAAGCTTCCAAAAAAAAATATTTTTAATTTTCTTTAGTCCTTAAAACTTACTAGATATTCCGATACAAATGAGGAACCTTATTTAAATTGCATGCCTCCCTACACAAGCTATCACAATAGTGGCCAAACTTTGTGACAAATTCCTTTGGAAACATTTTTGGAAACCTTGTTGTCCTCGACAATTCTAAACTTTTTCATCAGTTAAGGTCGACATAATAACAGTTAGTTGTAGTGCCATACAAATCACTCACTCTCCTAACAAGTATGCAACATGAACATAAATTTCGCCATCACCAGGAACCACTAGACAAGACTTTTCAAAAACTGTTTCATAGTCTTGAAGCGAAATGCATGTGTGATATATCAGCGCTTGGATGAGTGGGTTGAGAGGGAAAGTGTCCCGACTTTGTCGGTGTTTGCTTAACTTCAGAAAAAAAGTTTTTTTTTTTATTTTAAAAACTTTACAGCAATAAACGAAAGAAAAAAAAGGAACCTTCTATGTGACTTGGATTATATCGTCATGTGCACCATGTGTTATTAAACGTAAAAGAAAAGTCTGCATTTCCTCGAAAGTCTAGTGGGATCCGTTAAGCCGAAAGATAACGTGCGTGATGATGGTATTACCCTGTGAAGCAACTAAAGTGCATCTACTCTCATCATGCGGCAGTGTGAAAAATTGCAATACAGGACTAAGGATAAAAAAATGCATGAACAAATTGCATAAAGGATACAGATACGATTTGTATCTATCATCATGATATACACTGACGGGTGGGAGACACGAACACACCATGTGAGCATGCTCTGTGTGTGTCTCTATGTATTTGTTGAAGCAAATCGAAAAAGTTTTTAGTTCTAATTTTATAGTCAGAGATTGGAATGGGAAAACAGGAATAATATTATGATAAGTCTCCTGGTGGCCATTATGTGTTCGTTCCGAATATATAGCCGGAGCAGCTAACACACAATTCGTAGCGCAAAAGAGACAAGGATGTACAAAGAGTGACACAAAGCAAGGCCAGTGAGCGGCTCAGAGGCAGGATCTTCATCCAATTTCATGGTCAACTTGGCATATCCGCTTAAAAGAGAACATTTATATTATTCAAAAAGAAAAAAAGATAAAAAATATATAATACCAAAGGAGCAACAAAAAAAAGGAAAAGAAACGGAATGGACGCACATTTCATAAGTTCTGTTCGAAAGTGGGAAAGGATGCTCACAAGTGCCGTTATGGGTATCGTTTCGCACACAGTATGGTGTATATCAGAAGGACTACTCCCCACTTGATTAATTTTTAAGTGCGTTTTGCGATTTTTTTTTTGCTATGGATAAATGTTTATTCTTTTGAAATGATTTGCAAGTGTGTAGGAGTGATGGTTTTGGGGGTTATTTAAGTGAGAATTGAATTGATTCTAAATGAGAATGTTTGGATTTCGAAAATACTATAAAGTTTAGGGATAATAAACTTTCAAATGAGATAGTTTAAGTTTTGAAATACTTTGTTGGATATGGTTGAATGGATTCGAGTATTGTTTTGTGGAACACATTTGGATGTGTGTATTGTGTTTTGTTGTTCCAAGAGTCAGATCCCATTTTTTTTTTGTAAATTGAGTCATCGCAACTTCAGCAATGGTAAAGTATGCAGAAGTATAATGCAATTGGACAAACTTTGAATTTCTATTGATTGGAAGCAAAAAGTTTGGCCACATGGTGGACAGCATTTGTATTAAAGGGTGAGGCAAGATAAGAAACTTTTTTCAAAACGCAATAAAAAACTTTTTTTTTTTGTGTGTAATGTAGCTGAAATGAAATATCTGGCATTAAAGGGCCATACAGGGCATCAAATCGAGGTTTTCTATTCATTCGTGCGTGCAAAGTTATGTTTGCATGGCACCTCCAGTTTAAAGCCGATTCTGAAAGTCAAATTAATGAAGCTTCCCATGACGATTTTATATTCTTGAATGTTTGGCAGACTTTCGCAAGAGGCACGCAGTGAAAAAAACTTAGCTGTCCGGATTGTAAGCAGGGACCCTGCACCTAGTAATCCAATTAGGTCAATGTACCTTTATAATGGGCGAAGATATCTAAATTTTTATTTTTCACAGTTTTACAAATCACAATCAAATCCTGAAACTTACTGGGGATGTTGTTACTTTCTGCCCGATATTATAGCCTTCAAATCTTTTGATGGCGTTTGGACATGCGGTTGGCATGTGGGTTTTCAAAAAACCACCCAAGGTGCCAAATAAGGGTAGCGGGGTAAACACTCCAAATCGCTTAATAGTAAGATGATTCTTTCTAGAAATTTTTCCGCCAAATCTGTCATTAATTCCCTTGAAGTGTAAGCCGTTGCTCCGTCATGTTGAAACCGAATTTCCCGTAAGTCGAATTCATCAAGTCGTGCAAAAAATGTTCCTCCAACATGTTCACAAATGGGTCTGTACCATTTGTACCTATGACCTAATTTTCTTCAAAAACCAAGGATCAACTGCGACACACTGCGACTTTAGTTGACTGCAAATGGCTTTGATGCAATTCTCTTGCCAGCCCAGTCCGTTTGTTGAATTGAAAACGAGCTTAATAAAAAATTGCTTCCTCTGAAACATGAGCTTCTTTGAGAATGAAAGCCGCTTTCGGCGAGTTCTCAATAATTGCCAACATTTACGTATGGTAATGAATTCGTCTCATTGAATGATTGGAAATTCCAGGGGCAGACGCATGTTTATGTGCAGTGAAGTCTTGGGGATTGTAAGATTTCAGCTCTCACTGCCATTATTTCCTCAGGTAATCTGGAAAGGGGTGACCCTACTCCTCGTCTTGTCATACTCGCGGTTTGTTTGAACATAGTGACTCATATACACATTTATTTTCGATTCAAGACAGGCCCCAACTTGCCTACATTAAAGCGATTGTGGGCATGCTGTGATCATTGAACATATTTTTTAAAGGTACTGCTCACTTACTTAAGGGGTGCTACAGTCCGGAATGAACATGGACCTCAACCAACATTCCTCTCCAATTAGCCCGGTCCTTAGCTAATTGCCTCCAGTTACACACACCAAGTTAGTTGAGGTCGGTTTATATTTATGCGGGCCACTTAGGCGAGGTCTTCCACTACTGCGTCTGAAGTCTGGCTTTAAATCGAAGGCTCGCAGTATTGGTGTCCATTCGTTCTACAGCCATCTTAAACTCCAATGCGGAGTTTTTTGACAAGGGGTATGTCGTTGTACAGCTCGTTTAGTTCGTCGTTGAATCTTCGTCTCCATAGCCCGTCAACGCAAACGGGACCGAAGATTTTTCGAAGAATTTTTCTCTCGAATCGACCAAGGATTTCTTCATCTGCTTTTGATGCGGTCCATGCTTCAGCGCCGTAGAGCAGGACTGGGATGATCAGGGTCTTATATAGAATCGAGTAAGGGCTTTACTACTAAATTGCCTTCTTAGCCCGAAGAAACAGCGATTGGCAAGAGTAATTCTTCGTTTGATTTCTGACGAGATGTTGTTGTCAGAGTAAATAGCGGAGCCGAGGTAGACAAAGTCCCGTACTACCTCAAAGTTATATCTGTCAATGGTGACGTTCTGTCCAATTCGTCGATGTTGTGTGTCCTTTCGTGTTGACTAAGTATAGTCTTACCCTCATTTACTGCTAAACCCATTTTTGCCGATTCCTTCTCTATACTAGCAAAGGTGGCTGTGACATCACGTTGAGTCCTACCAATGATGTCAATATCGTCGGCGTATGCTAGTAGTTGCACCGATTTTTGGAAAATTGTGCCTCTGGTGTTGGCTCGGGAGTTTTGCACAATCCTCTCAAGAATCAAATTGAAGAAGTCACATGACAGCGCATCGCCTTGCCTAAATCCTTTTTTGGTATCGAATGTGTCGGTGAGGTCGTTTCCGACCCTGATGGTGCAGCGAGAATTCTCCATCGTCATCCGACACAAACGGACGAGTTTGGGCGGTATACCAAAACTAGACATGGCTCTGTATAGTTCGTCTCTATAAATGCTGTCGTATGCGGCTTTGAAATTGATGAATAGGTGGTGGGTATCGATTTGGACTTCTTGAGTTTTTTCCAGGATCTGCCGAAGTGTGAAAATTTGATCGGTTGTGGACTTTCCTGGCCTAAAACCACACTGATAAGGGCCAATCAGGTTGTTGGTAAACGGTTTCAGGCGTTCACATATTACGGCAGATAGGATCTTGTAGGCGATGTTTAGGAGACTTATGCCTCTGTAGTAGGCGCAGTTCAGAGGGTCTCCTTTTTTGTGGATCGGGCAAACCATGCTGAGGATCTATTCTTCAGGCATATTTTCATCCGACCAGATTTGGCTTATGAATTGGTGGATGTTACTTACCAAGTCATCTCCGCCGGCCTTATAAAGCTCAGCGGGAAGGCCGTCATTTCCGGCAGCCTTATTAAGCTTGAGTTTAGATATTGCTATCCTCACTTCACTCAGGTCGGGTGGTTGGCAGTTTCCGCTGTCGTTGCCAATATTGAATGGTTCGTTCTGCCTGACAGCGGAATGTTGTTCGTCATCGCCGTTTAACAGTCTGCAGAAGTGGTTCTTCCATATCCTCAGCATCGACTGTGTCTCAACTACAATATTTCCTTGTTCATCTCGACAGGATTCTGTTCGAGCCTTGTATCCTTGGCTTTGACGTTTTACACTTTGGTAAAACTTTCGAACATCGTTCCTGGAGTGGCACCTGTCTATATCCTCGATCGCGCGCTTTTCTTGCTCGTTTTTCTTCTTTCTGAAAAGCCGATGTTTTTCCCTTCTTCTTTGCCTATAGAGCTCAATGGCAGCTCTCGTCTTCACCTGCAGCTTAGCCTTGTAGGCCTCGTTCTTGGCTGCAAGCATCTGTCGGCATTCCTAATCAAACCAGGGTTCTTGCTGGTGGCCGCGAGAAACCTAGCACATCAGTTGCGGCTGATCTAATCGCTTGTTGGCATCGTCGACATTAGATGCTGGTAGTATGTTGTGAGTCGAGAGGTTAACGGATACGCGTTGAACGAAGGTCTTGGCGGTCTCTGGCGATTGCAGTCTTTCGCCATTAAATTTTTTTACAGTATTTCTGTTTTTTTGTGGCGTGGTGGATATCTGCATCCTTACCTTGGCTACAACAAGGTAGTGATCCGAGCCGAGCCTCTCGGAATGTTCGGACATCCAAAATACTGGATGCGTGCCTCTTGTCTATCGCAATGTGATCAATTTGGTTGACTGTTTGTTGATCTGGAGACCGCCATGTCCCCTTGTGGATATCGAGGTGAGGATACCGTGTGCTGGCTATAGTGGCATTTCGTTCCGTAGCGAAGTCAATTAGCCTAAGTCCGTTACCAGACGTGTTGTCGTGTAGGCTATATTTTCCGACAATTCTTCTAAAGATGTCTTCTCTTCCTACCTTTGCGTTAAAATCTCCCAGCACGATTTTAGCATCGTACTTCGGTAGTCGCTAATAGGTTTTGTCAAGGAGCTCGTAGAAGCAATCCTTAGCCATATCATCTTTTTCTTCCGTCGGAGCGTGAGCGCATATAAGGCTTATGTTGGCGAATTTGGCCTTGATGCGGATTGTTACTATGCGTTCGCTTATGTCTTGGAAACATAAGACTTCTTGCCTAAGTCTGGCATCTATAACAAATCCGCATCCAAATAGTCGCTGTTTCTACTCACTATAACACGGTCCATAGTAGATGTCACAGTTTTTCATCCTCTTTTTGCGGGCCCATCCCATCGTATTTCCTAGATGGCAGTAATCTCTGCTTTGTAGCAGTTTAGGGCTTCCGCTAGTTGGTCGCCTGCACCTCTCCTGTTTAATGTTCTCACATTCCAGGTGCAGATACGAACGTCGTTGTCCTTTTTTCGTTTAGCATGGTCGTCAACAATAATATCAGTCCTTTCCGAGGCTATTGGTTGCTTCGTAACAATATTTTTTTTCCGTGGATGGGTGGATATGTCGAAGCAGCTCATATAGGGATTTCACTACAAGTTCGATCAAAACTGGAGCTGTAGGCGCCACCGTTGACTCCATCTAGGGAATTCCTCCGCTGCCGCCTGAGAGTGAGTGCCTTAGTTAGAGGACACTCCTCCCCCCTCTCTCGTTTGCTGTCACCAACGATCTTCCACAGGGGTTTAATACCCCATCTCCAGTGGAGGTACTAGGCACCCACCAGTCACCAGCGTGGAGGTGAGAGTAGGAGTTGATAGTGAGAGGCTAGAGTGAGAACGCTTGTGTCCTCATATAATCACATCACTATCCTTAAGCACCGATAAGGCAGCAACAATTCAAGAGCTAAAGTATGAGATAATTCGGCACATTAACGCCATAGAACCTCAATTGTGCCTCGAAACTTTGGACCATCGGATGGAGGTGTGCCGCCGAGATCGCTGCGGCCATTTGGCCGATTTTTGTTCCATACATATTTGAACCATACCAATATAATCATAATAAAAAGAAATGACAAAAATTTTCTTAATAATTTGTGTTTTATTCAAAATCAACATCGGCCCTTAAAATTTAATCACCCTTTACAATTATAACCTCGGAAGCAAATTGATTTCCAATTGGAATTGGCTTTCGTTTCGGAAATTTTTCCGAACGGATACCTCGATTAGGGTGAATATTTTATATCCTACACAATGATATTTCGTTTTCTTAATTAAAAGCAAACTTTTCATAATATACCAACTGGCAAGGCTGAAAATATTCTAAAACATACCTTTCTGCACTTCTTGGTCCATATTAATTAGCTCATAACATACGACTATCCTAAAGTTCATTTCTGATCCCTCTAAGAATGGCATCCACAAAATCTGTCCCACTAATGTAAAGGAAATCGTCCTGCCCAGACAAAAAGACATAATTTACCAAATCTACACCGCAAAAGTTTGATATAACTTTTCAATCTCAGATCACACTATGGCTTTCAGTAATCGTACGCACCCATGCTCCGCACATTGTAATAACATGAATCGCGCAAATATATCTGTCATTTTTATTTATGAAATCAAAAACATTTCAAAAACCAGAAATCCCCAAGTCCTGTTAAGGCTAACAAACAAAAAACATTACGTGGCTGCGTTTGCTTTTTATGGCCGAACTTTTGACGACTAAACAAAAATTCGATTATTTTTAAATTATGTCATTCGTAGACCCAGAAAACGAATATTGTTTGCTCCCGCACCCTAGTGGATAAATTTCACAAAACAAGCATTTTATTATTTAGTGTTGTTTGCGATAAGTTTCAGCAAAAGTTGTGCCGTCATTCACTGACCTGTGTCAAAAATGTCCTGGCTGTACTATTGAGCGCTTCTTTCAAATGACAGTTGGGGTTCTTTTCTTTTCGGGCCTATTGTCAAGTTTGTCGTTCGTATTGTAATGATTAAATTTTGAAATGTGTCTTGAGAAAGGTCCTTTTATCAAACAAATAACAGTGACACTTTTTTTTTTATGAGGGCGTTGGGTCAATGTTGTGTAGTTGTGAGGTATATTTTCATACATACCATAAAAGTACTGGTGTATGCTTAGGCTAAGAATAATGGACTACTTGACGAAATTTATACACTGTCATCCTAAAAAATGATCGTATAATACAGGCGTGGAGAAAATTTTCTTACGGGGTGCCAAAGTAAAATTTATAGTCGGTTCTGTTTTTTGATGTTAAATGTGGAACGAAGCCAAGCAGGAGGAAGTTCAAGCTGCAACAAAAACGCGATACTTGTGTGACATTTAATATTCCATATAAAGTTATATGATTGGTGCCGATTTTAGCGTTGCGCCACCAGAAAATATAGGAATTGCCCTTCCTCTTCTAGTATTCCTAGCAATAGGAATCTTTCCAACGAGGAGTGCGATTCCTATATCGGGAACATAAACACGGTGGCATTACAAGCTATGGAGTCGTCAATTCCGAAAATTAAATCGAAAAATAGCATTGAATGTTATCTAAACCGTGACATTAAGACCCTACAGACACACAAAAGCTTTTTGATCACTCAGATAAATCGAATACAACGTCAATTTCTAAATCAATCGCACAATGCGGAGCTAAAAAGATTAAAATCCCTTCTGAGGAATGTGAAGTCTCTGTTAAGCCAGCAGTTTAAGAATAGTGTCAACGATTACTGGAAAAAACGTGCTGAAAGCATATTAAAATCAGACGGCAGGAACATGTTTCCAAAAATAAATAAAATGTTTAAACCACGTAACGTTGTCAAAATTCCTAAACTGAAGGTACCACTGTCTTCTCAGATGCTTCTATCCCAGTTAGGGATTAATATATCAGGTTATCCCATCATCAATAACTACTATATTATAGATAGTGGAGCAGCCAAGGTCAAAGTAATTGGGTCTCATTTTGAGGCGGTTCACGCCAGGGAACTTCCCAGCTCCAAATCGGTCGAAGTAAGAGACGAACTATGGAGATTTCACAATAGCGAGATCCCTACTTTATTGAAATTTTCTAAGTGGTTAAAAGCTGACGAACTGACAGATGAACAGACTTAGGTTAGGTTAGGTTTACGGGTTGGTGGAGTAGAGGTAGAGTGATACCCTTGGTGGGATTACGTCCTTCCTTATCGTTACTTTGGGTTACTCCACTCTATCCAGCCATCCTGATGTTCGTAGGAACCTGCAAAGATAGGGTAATGGAATATCGGATAGCTCTTGGATGTCTTGGAAGTAGTAGCTTCCAAGTGTTCTGTTCCTCAGGTGACAGAGACTCCTCCACCCTGTCTGACTGCTCTACAGTGTTGCTCACCGGTTTTGTCTTCGTGACAGCAGCGACTTCGGTTAAGTCCGAACTTGTACTGTCTTCCGAATTATTCAGCTTGTCAACAACTGTAGATGTACTGTTAAGAGTCGAGTCTGCCTCTCCCGGTGACGTCGTCTTGTCTGCTTCTTTTTCGGGATCCAATGCTACCGACCCGTGTTCAGATAGGCTGAGGCATACAAGAGACACTGGTGGTCGCATGAGATCTTCCTCGCTCTCAACTTCGGGGAGAGCAACCTTTGGTGGGGCGTTAGCACAAGGCACGCGGTTCAAAGCTCGACTCTCCAGAAAGTTGAGGGCGTTCTGAAGCCTCCGTTTGTCATTGTCCTCTAGTAAGGGGGGTTTTCTTTTCAACTTTTTTATCGTCATTTTACAATTCAGGACTTTTTTCCTGATTGACGTCGTTGACGATATGGAGAATTTGGATGAGCTGGCGACGGATCGGTTGTCATCGTCCTCAAGAAATAGTTTCCCAAGGTTAATGTCTACCGTTCCTTCGCTTCCCTCAACCGAAACTGTCTTACTAGGAATTGGTTCTTGGAGTAGAAGGTTTTCTTCTTCCTCCGTCATGGTCGTGTCTTTAGAATCGCTTTTTTTAAGGTTCGTGGTGCCCGATTCATTAGCACCAGTCCCTGTTTTTGTTGTTTTTTGTTGTTCAATTTTGGACCCACGAGTACGGGGGAAGGACATGTCATTCTGTATTCACCCCCTGTGCACAGAAAAGGGGAATTACTTGAAACTAGAGGTCCCCAGGTATCTAGAGTTCACTGTTAGAAGACACATAACGTAGTGCCATACATCCCATCGGCACGGTTGCTTGACACCGGGAATTACGGGTTTTTTTCGAGTGTTTCCCCTCTAGATCCGTTATATTTCGTCTACAGCAGTGGCACCTCGTGCAGGATGTGGTTCTTCACCACGTATAACGGTCTTAGGAACCATGTTCCTCTGGTTTTCTTCCCGAAAACCTTCACCACCTTCAGACTTACAACAGACTTACAATTACTTCACGACCCTCGACGACTTGACTGACATATTTAGGAAACTAAACACTAAAAGGTCAAGTGGTTTGGATAACATCCCAAACATCGTGCTTAAGCATATACCAATTGATATCATACGGCAATACTGCGTTATCTGCTAAATAACTACTACTTCCCTAGTTGCTGGAAAATATCAAAGGTGTTTCCAATAATTAAGAAAAAGAAGGATCCTTCTAATCCTTCTAACTTTAGGCCTATAAGTCTCCTGCCTAATATCGGGAAGATTTTTGAGGTAGTTATTAATAAATCTATTTTGTTCGTTTGTAATGAAAAGGAGATTATACCGCGAAATCAATTTGGATTCCAAAGAAATCACTCGGCAGTGCATGCTATTACAAAATTGATTTCGGATGTTAATTGGAATCTCAACGCCAAAAGATGTACAGCTACCTGCCTAGTGGATATCGAAAAAGCCTTTGACACGGTTTGGATTGACGGGTTAATTTACAAACTTATTCGATATGAATTTCCATCTCATCTTACAAAGATGATAGCATCCATGCTATACGGAAAGAAATTTGTTGTAACAGATAGAGAATACTCGACAGCTGAAGTTTTTAATGTCCATAATGGTCTACTTCAAGGCACAGTAACTGCCAGCGTTACCAGAATTAGCAGTTTCCTGCGATTTTAGCAGTTTTTGATCATGAAAATGACCTGCAGCAGTTTTTTTTAGCATTTTCTTAAATTTTAGCAGTTTTTGGCAGTTTTTAAACAAAAAAAAATGTATACATGTTTTTAATTGTTGGGACGACGGTAAACACGAAAACACGATCGTCTTCAAGAAAAAAACATATGAGAGGCTACAATCCGCTATGCGGATCGTTGAAAACCCTATCCCATCCCATCCTTAAAATTAATATCCTCAAAATATAGGCCTTATGGCGATGAAATACAGAAAATGACATTGTCACAATATATTGCTCAGACAGTTTATCAAAATCTTTTGTGGTTCGACAAAAAACAACGGTTTTCTATTGCTAATGCCTTGGGATGGGGTATACAAATGGTTTTTGTAAGAAAACGCCCCCAAAATGTGGGCGTAGGTGAAAATGATCTATCAACAAAATGTTTATATTACCATTGCGGAAGTATTTGCATCAAAAATTTTTTCGAAAGTTTTAAAATTTGGACAAAAAACGCTTTTTACTAAAAACGCCCCCAAAAAGTGGTTGTGGCAAAAAACTTTGTATGGACAAAATATAGATATTATGATTGTCTAAATATGTTGCTAACACATTTTTATGAAATTCCTTACGGTTTGGCTTAAAACTACGTTTTTTCTAAAAGAAGGCGTGGCAGTAGGCGTATTTTAAAAATTTTTACACTTGTTCTGGTGACTCGGCAAGGATCCTAAATACCAAATTTCATTATCCTAGCTCAACATTTAAGGCCCAAAAATCGGTGACGAACAGACATACGGACGGACGGACGGACGGACAGACAGACATAGCTAATTCGACTCAGCTAGCGATTCTGAGTCGATCCATATACTTTGAGGTATATGTAGCTAAATTATTTCTCAATGTTACAAACTAAGTATCAAAACTAATATACCCCTATGGGATAGGGTATAATGACCCCAAAGAAGAAATTCAAATACGCAGAGTTAGGGTCAGAAAGCAAACAAAGTAAACACAGCTGTTTATGGGTGGTGTCGGTGTGGTGGATACCTATTGATGTTACTGTGTAGCATTTGCAAAAGAAAGGACGCAGATAGTTATTATATTATTTACATAGGCATTGCTTGCACAACGACACTCAATCCAAATTGTGTATTTATTAAATGCGTACGTCAGTCGGTTGCTCTAGCTGTCAGTCATGCCAGTAAGAAATTGCCAAGATCTACTGAGCAATTGGTTAAATCATACTTTTCTCATAGTAGTAAAAGATAACGAGAATTTTTAGAATTCCAAGAGTTTTTTTGAAACAGAAAAGCATAGGAGTTTGCGCCACTAAGACATTAGATGGCTATAGCTACATGCTTGCGTAAATCAAATTATAGAACAATGGAGTGCATTAAAACTGTATTTCCAAGGTGAATATTTAACAACAAATTCTGTCCCAAAACGAATTTATTTTTAATAGTTTTAATGATATGGATTACATTTTACCTATGGTTAACAAATTCAACATTATAGGTATTTCAAAGCGATTATGCCAATATTCACTATATTGATAAAAAAAATAAAAGGAAATGTCAGTAAACAGCAATAAGTATCCAACAATAACTAAATTTGCAATATACATGCTTACTGACATCTAATACTGCTTGTGAAACAATATTTTCGCAGGTAAATTCGTTAAAAACTAAAAACCGTAATCGCTTCAGTAACGAAAATGTTGCTTTGCAAGTAAAGCAGTGGGTTTCTTAAGGTGGAGGCTGTTCTAACTTTGTTCCAACAAATAAAATGGCAACATTAATAAATTCAAAAATTCTGTATAAAGATTCCGAACGATTTAATTTAATAACTTTGGACATATTTAAATTTAAAAATTATCATCTTTTATAAATCATCTTATATAATAACAAATGTAACTGTATATATATTTTTTGAAATAAAAAAAAACGTATTTCTCAAGGAAAAATCGATCGCAGTTTTTTTAGCATTTTTTTACATTGTTGTCTAGCAGGTTTTGCAGTTTTTCGTCCTAGCTTTAGCAGGTTTAAAAAAATTTATCTGGTAACGCTGGTAACTGCTCCACAGCTATTCAATATCTACATTTCTGATATACTTAGGGAACGCGATAATTCATTGGCATTTGTCGACGACGCTACACTGTATGCAAGCGTCTCAAAAATTGAAGACATTCAAATCCAACTTCAAAGCAAGTTTGATAGGTTTCAAGCTTTCTGCTCCGAATGGAAGCTTAAAATAAACTATACGAAATGTGAAACCATACTGTTCCGCACCCCAATAAGACGCGGTAATTCAGATTTGAGACGCCACTGGAGAAATCTCAAAAAATGAGTTCAAATGGTCTTCGGATCGAGTCGAGGACCGTGGTAAAATATTTAGGTGTTCATTTGGACAAGTTTCTGTATTACAATGAGCACATAAATATTCAATTAGACAAGGCAAGAGCGGCATTCATGTCGCTAAAAAGCCTGTTTTATTCCAACTATCTTAGATCCGATTTGAAGATCATTTGTTACCAAGCATTCGTTCGTCCAATTCTGACCTATGCGAGTCCAGTGTGGTGGAACATTAACCCATCGTATATAGAAAAACTTCGAGTGTTCGAGCGCAAATGTCTTAGAGCCTGCACACAGATGTATAGGAGTGCTCATTCCGATTATAGGCATTATGTCTCAAACAAAAGACTTCTTAATGCTTCCGGTGTGTCCAGAATTAACAATGTCATTCTAGATCTTGTTCGGCAAGTGTTAGCGAAAACGAATTAATCTCTGGATTATTCTATCCGAATCCTGGGTATTTCAGAAATGCCCTGGAAAGTGGATACATTCCGCCAGAAACATTTCTGTTTCTGGATGCATATGGCTACCTATCCGATTCAACGAACGTTCCAATAATATACCATGCTGCAAGGATATCAACTGATAAAAGGATCCTTTATGAGCCTTTTGAGTCGGGGGACGGGAATACTGATCAAATTAGATACGGCATTTGTAACGAATGCTGTTCCCACCCTATGGATTTGTGAGAATCATACATCCCACCACCCTTAGCGAATACAGGACTTCATCCCGAGAGTGATGAGTCATAGAGTGGGTTGTCCTGGCAGTGAAGTGTGAGTAGGCATGCTTGCATACGCGCGGCTTGAACTCGACGGAGGCGTAGGTTCTTACACTTACTGTCGGAAGATCGTTAAAAACTTTGAGGAAACCCTAAGGTGGAGGCGGTTTCCTAAGCGTGACCCTCCCACAGTCATTTATACCCGAGAGAATATAAAGACTAACTATGGCTACCGCGACGCTAACATTTCTTCTTACGACAGCCCCTAACCGAAAGTCGAATCAATCAACATTCGCTAACATCTTCGCCGATGTATCGCTCACACGACATTTCACACCCCTTTCGCACTAATCGAACAAATCACTATAATGTCATTCTCAAATCGATAACACATCAAGAAATAATTCTGAACCGAATCATATCTTCAAAAAGATTAAAATCTTTATTAAAATGATCATAACGTACTAATAATAAAATAGATATTTAGGTTAACTTCATTATGTATGTATATAATTGTTTACGTTGTTACGATTGCATCACCATAGTATTCTAAGTAGTTAATTCATTTGTTTCAATTAAGTAAATAAGTAGTTAATTCAGTAGTTAAATTTATAATAGAAAAGTTAAATCAGGTCAAATTCATATTTATTCTAGGTATATAGTTTCAATTTAGAAAAATCAATAGCTTTGTTTATGTTTGATATTTGTTTGTATGTATGTAATTAAATTATTATTCTTTAGGTAAGGTAGTTAAATGTTTTCATAACAAATCGTAGTTTCTTAGGTCAATTTTAGTTATGTAATGTTTCAATTAAAAGTATCAAAATTCAACCAATAGATAGTTCAAGCAAATTAAATCAAAGAGTTTTCATTTTATAAACTTACGGGACTCACCAATTTTGTTGACGACGCTCCGATGAATGTTGTGCGCACAGCATGCATAGAAGGTGGTGGGTGATCGCTGCTAAATTGTGGAAAATGTATATCACTATAATCGCACTTGAACGCACTTTCGGCTTACAATAAGTCCATATCTTTTTAATAAACAAACTAAACTTTAAGGAACAACATTAGGTTCCATTTTTAACTTTCTCTTACAAAGAGAAAGATATTGTTTTCGTGAAAATTTTCGACCTCGAGATTTTGATTGATTCTAACATTACGATGATAGCGGAGCCTAAAAAAGTGGTTTTTGGAATTCCGTCCGTCGGTCCGTCGGTCTGTCGGTCCGTCGGTCCGTCGGTCCGTCTGTCCGTGATGGTCTCCCCAGCCTAAACGGCTAGACCGATTTTCTTCAAACTTCGTATACAAGCTAGTTTTAGTCATAATTCTAGGCCATTTTTTTTGTTTGCTTTTAGCCATGTTAATAATGGTACCTGCCATATAAAAATTACACATAACCTGAATTTTCTCGAAAACGGCTCTAACGATTTTGATTAAAATTTATATATACTATAACCATATTAGCTTCAACAAAACTGCATACCCAGTTTTTTCGAGAAAATCCATATAACGGATTTTGTCATTTAGGCCATATAAGGAAAATTGATAATTTCTCGCAAACTATTATGTCAAATTGAATGAAATTCAATATATATACTACTATTACAGCTTGAAGCAATTCCACATAATTAGTTTTAGCCCAAATATCACTAAACGGAATTTTCACTTTTGGCCAATAACGGAAAATCATTATTATTCACATTGACATCGATTTCTTCAAATATCGGAGTAAACGTTCGTATAAACTCATTTCGACATTATTTATATCATTAATCAAAATGCGTACTATTTGATCTAATGCCTAACTCGCTGTGAAAGAGAAAGTTGCGTACGACCCAGTCGTGCACCCACCACTCGTTTTATATGTACTGTGATGCAATATTAGTTTAAATTATTGATTAAATAAAGTTTGACGTTATGTCAATAAATCACTCCTTTTTTTTTTGAATATGGTAGGAATGGATTGCAGGATGGGTGAGGGGGAGGGAATGTAGATTTACGAGGAAATTCGCGAAGCCGAGCTTGGTTGTGCTGCTGACCGATATCACACTCTTGGGTAAACTGATCGTCTGCTGTTCGCTGTTGATTTGCCTTGGCCACGGCCTCTTTTACAAAGTGCGTATGCGCACCGCTTTAACAGTTTGTTCCCAGTGAGAATTTGATAACGTGGGATCGGTCAAGAGTATGGCTATGTCATATGTGTCTTGCAAAACAAAAGTATGTACTGGTGGTATTTGTACCTGCTGCGCTTTTACTGCACTCTTGAGTATCAGCGCTGCAGATTTTCTGTGAATTACATATTAATTGGAGCGTTTGATTGATATTTATGATGTACCACTCTCTTACCTCCACGCATGTATGTTGTATATGTGTATATATGACGGGTTATGGTTTCGTGTAGTCTACAAAGTAGAACTAGGATTATTTTGAGTTCTGAAAAGAACTTTTGGGTACACGATGTACATATGTGCATGCACACGTATATACTATGTATAATACAATGCACATACAGCGTTAAATTCGTGCTTTGAAAAAAAACCAATGCCTGAGATGGTGAAAACTGAGCTGCAACTTTATCGCTTGGGATGGAACGTTGAGCGAGAGTTACGGCTCTCCTCTTGGCAGGAAAAAAAATATATAATTCGAGCCAGTAAAGGTGGTCCAATCAAAGTTTAGATTTTTAGTTTTTTTCTCGTTAGATCGCGCAGCACTTCACTAAAAACAACATAATTTAAGTTTAATCCAAGCGAACTATATATATTTCGATGAACTAACCTTAGTAATTTAGTATACTTTGTCGATATTGGGTATAGGCAATGTATAGTATATGGTAATTATTAATTCAATTATGGACTTGTGAACTATGTGCTGCACTTGGCAAGAGGTAAAATGGAAAAGGAAGTTTAGTGGTGACGAATATGACTATGAACCTAATCGCATCCAGTGCTAATTTTCGTCAAAACTGAATCGCTTTTGGAATTCCATATGGTTGAAGTCTTTGGTGTTGTTATACGTACACAGTTGAAGTCTTTGGTGTTGTTATACGTACACAGGGTGTGTCGATATAATTATAAAAGATTTTTTTTTATGGGCTAGGTCCCCTACACATTAGCATACCTGAAAGCGACAAAAGTAACACTGACAGGTAAAATAGAGACCGATACTGGTGGCTAGACTGGGCTGAAGCCGATACTTAGGTTAAGTAAAACTAGGCCCTGACATGTGATCTCTGATCTAACGATGACTTGTTAGTCGATGGAATAGAGATCACATGACAGGGCCTAGATAGGTTTAGATAGGTTAAGTTAGTCTTGTAGGTTTTAGTTTTATATAAAAAAAAATTGCGACTGTCTTCTAATAGGTTTTGATTCACATTTTCCTATTTTCAAAAAAAAAAAAAAATATATAGTACATAACAATAATACAAAAATTTACAAAAAATATAAAAATTGAATTAAACAAAAAAATTATATATCATGTAATGCGAACCATAATGGTCTTTTACTTTGGCAAAATTTAAAAATGTCTAGTCTTTAAGTTTATTTAGGCTATTAATTAATATTAAAGAAATTGTGAATAAATAAACGTTTAAAAAAAAATATATATAAAGTTATAATGAATATGTTGAGATTTTGTTTTAATTTCAAAACCTAAAAGAGCCAGTTAAGATATACGTACTAAAGGACAAAATAAACAATAAATCAAAGCATCCATGGTTTATTTAAAGGATTTATAATTTACTTAAAAAAAACAAGGGTTAGAAAATTGCTTGCAATTCTAAGTAGGGGTAAGTATCGGGTTTTTCAATAAGAGCGCTACAAAAGTTTTTTTTAAATAAAACAAAAACGGTTTTGGATATCAATGAAATTCTTTATTCCTGTGAACGTACGTTCGATGCCATTATGTATGGATCTCGATTTCTTTTGCATGGCCACCAAAATTCCAGACGCTGAACCCAATTTTCGACAGTTTTCATGCATAAATCGCCCGATACTGCTGCAATATCACGTTCGATATTCGTACGAAGTTCATCAATGGTCGCTGGCTTGTTAGCATATACCATAGACTTGACGTAGCCCCACAAGCAGCCAAGCGACTGGGCCACTTCGTGAGATAACACGTTCTCCAAACTTGGTTTCCAATAAATTGATGTGACATTCGCTGTGTGGCTTGTGGCGCCGTCCTGTTGGAACCACATGTCCTCCAAGTCCATATCATCCAAATGGGGCTAAACATATTCGGTTATCATTGAACGGTAGCAATTCCCATTCACAGTAACGTGCCGGTCTTGATCATCACGGAAGAAGTACGGCCCAATGACGCCGCCGGCCTATAAACCGCAACAAACCGTATTTTTTTCGGGATGCAATGATGACTCATGGAGTAGATACGTGTGGATTGCTGCCTGAACAACGCCGCATATTTTGTTTATTGACGAAGCCATTCAGCCAGAAATGAGCCTCATCGCTGAAGATAATTTTTCGATGAAAATCCGAATCATTTTCAAGTTGTTGCTCAGCCCAATTCACGAACATACGACGCTTCTGGTGGTCAGGCGGCTTCAGTTCTTGCGTCAATTTAATCTTGTAAGGATGTAGGCCTTAGATCTTTTCGCAGAATTCGCCACAACGACGTCACAGAGATGCCCGACGCTTGAGAACGACGTGTGAGAGACACATTTGGGCTTTCGTCAACTGAAGCCTCAGCGGCAGCAATATTCTCGACACTACGGGCACTTCTTTGTCTCACAGGCACGGGAACATTTTGTACTTTGCCTGTGGATTCAAATTTTTCCACTAGACGCTCAATTGTTGATCTGCTAGGACGATTATGACGACCATAAAATGGACGTAGCGCTCTTAACGTTGAGGCCACTAACTCCGAATTTCGGTAGTAAATTGTAATAATTTTGACTCGTTGTTGGCGCGTATATCTTTCCATTATGAAATGGCAAACCTTACTGAAGAGAAATGTCAAAAGAGCGGCAAGAAATATGGCGTCGTTTGCTGTCCCTGTCGCTCTACTTTTGTAGCGTCCCTGTTGAAAAACCCTTTATATATACGATTGGAGCGGGAATCCGATGTTGTTAACAAGTTTTAGTTCAAATGTTACACGTTGTCAATTGAATCAAATCTTTAAAAAATATTAAATATGTTTGGTTCTTCGTCAAAAGTTAAAAAATATAATTAAATGGTATACCTAGCAGCGAGTATGCAATACCTTAGTTTTACATACCCTGATCTTCCAACTATTTATAATTTATTCGCTGAATATTTTCATGGATGGTTGGATGTTGTAGAACGATGGCAAACTCTGATCGGCAATACCTAGTCATTGTAACTTTGACTACACATCGATTGTGCTTATTTTACCTGCAAGTGGTAACCATAGGACACTGCTCTTATCCAATCAGATTTGACTCGCTAAACTTATAAGTGGGAGTGTTGATAACAAGATATGCAGTCCTTAAGTAAACACATGGGCCCATCAAGCCCAAATTCAACAACATTAGCCTTACATGAACTAGCGCCCCAAGGCACGGTGGAAAAGATGATATTGCGAAAGATTTCGTCTCCGAGGTCCTGCGCAAAACTTATGAGCGACTACCAAAGTAGGACGTTAAAATCGTGATGGGAGATATTAGCGCAAAGTTAGGAAAAGAGATATACTTTGCAAAATTTTTGGAAAACACACATCGATAAACGGACTCCAGCAAGGAAACTATAACCAATACACGGTTTATTCACCTCGATATCCATAAGGTAACATTGCGATCTCAAGATCAATCCATTAGAGCGGCCACAACTGATGTCCTAGGTTTCTCGCGCCCACAGCAAGAAATCCCTGGTTTGATGAAAAATGCCGACAGATGCTCGCATCCAAACACGAGGACCACAAGGGAAAGCTGCAGGTAAAGGTGAGAGCTGCTATGTAGCTTTATAGGCAAAGAATAAGGGATGTGCCGGTCCAGGAAAGATGTTTGGAAGTTTTACCAAAGTGCAAAATGTCAAAGCCTGTCTTATAGCGCGAACAGAACCCTGTCGAGATTGAAAAGAAAAGGTCGTACTGAGGCATAGTTCATGCTGAGGATATGGAAGAACCACTTCTGCAGACTTTTAAACGGTGATAACGATCAATCTCTCGAAGGCAGGAAGAACGAACCCTTCAATATTGGCGAAGACAGCGAAAACTTCCAACCACCCGACCTGAGTGAAGTGAGGATAGCAATATTCAACTAATGCTTCACTAAGTTGCCGTAAATGAAGACCTTCCCGCCGAGCTTTATAAAACCGATGAAGATAATTTTATAAGTTACACTCACCAACTCATAACAACAGTTTTTTCGGTTGAAATTTTGTCTGAAATATGGAACCTCAGCATCGTTTCCCTGATTCACAAAAAAAGGAGAGCCTCTGAATGCACCAACTACAGAGGCATAAGTCTCCTCAACATCGCCTTCAAGATCCTATCTGCCGTAATATGTGAACACCTGAAACCGTTTACCAACAACCAATCGACCCTTATCAGTGTGGTTTAGGCCAGGATCGGCAGATCATGGAAAAAAACCCAAGAGGTCCAAATCGATACCCACCACATATTCATCGATTTCAAAGCCGCTTACAACAGCATTTATAGAGACGAACAGCACAGCGCCATGTCTAGTTTTGGAATCCCGCCTTAACTATTCCAACTGTGCAGGATGACTATGGAGAATTCTCGCTGCTCCATTAGGGTCGAAAGCGACCTCACCGACACATTCAATACCAAAAAATGATTTAGGCAAGGGAACGCACTATTGACTTCTTTAGTCTCATTCTTGAGCGGAGTGTGCAAAACTCCCAAGCCAACATCAGAGACACAACCATCCCCCAAAACATCGATAGAATAATCAACAGTTTCGGCTTAATAATCTGCAATCACCGTCGTCACAAATGCACCCATAAAAAAAATCTTTCCCATACAACCACACACACAAAAATGTGTCCTACATCTTATTAATTTAGATATCTAAGTGGAAAGCTGTCCGTCCAGATGGATAAAAACATAGAACTAATCTTTTACCCGAACTCCTTCATTGGCCACAATGACGACAACTCAATCCGCAATATGATGTCCAAAGTGTCCTTCTGTCGCATCGTCGCAAGATAATTTGCCGCAAACAGAAGTTTTACAATCTCCTACATTCAGTTCATCCGTGCGCAACAGAGTTCGAAGAGGGATTTCTTTTCTCCTTTTAGTCTCGCAGTAGTGCCTCCAGATAATACAACAACAGAGAGGGGGGCTGCCCAACGTAAAAAGTAGAAATAACATAGTTCAAGTGCTCAGGAAGATACAGAGGCAAAAAAAAATAAGGACGATAAAGGATAACATTAATGTTTGCTGATGCAGTGGCCTTTGTCGTGCACTGCTGTCCATCTGCAATTCTTTCACAGTCTCCCTGTCGACTTTTAATTTCATTCAGTTGTACACGTCAGATTGTCTGCTGAAGGCACATTTTGTCGTCTTCGTAGCCACCAGCCAGGCCAGCATCATCCTCGTAGGAGAGTATTCATTGTGTTTGGAGTTTCTTATACTGGTTGTGTGTGTTTGTGTGTGTCGTTAGAGACGAATGCCCAAGTTAAATCCCTTTATACACATAGAAAATCGTATTTTTCCTGTTCCTTCGTTTGAAATTGCAAGGCAACTGACAGGAGCGAATCGTTTATATTGACAACAAAGGCTATAGTCTGGAGATACTTGAACTTTTCTTTGGACCGCTGTCAGCGTGCTACTTCCTGATAGTAGATTGCAGAATAATATAATGGAATTGGAACAATTATCCCAAATATCCTGATCCTTGTATATTGTTGAGCAGTTTGTAGACGTATGTTAGAGTATCATTGGCCGGAAGCATTATAGTTGCAACATGGTTTTGTGTTATGTCTCTTCCTGTGTGAAGTTTTATTTTTGTTTTGTGTTGCATTTCTTTGTCGACATTGCTTTTTTTCACTTTTTATTCTGAAACTTTTTCAAATAACGATTGAGCTTATGACCTGTTGAAATAAGAATTTAGCTCTCTGTGTTGGAAGCAATATGTGGTTAAATTAAACGAGCATTTGAAATGGATTTAATTTGTTTTTTTTTTGACAGTGAAGGTCTTGATATTTAAGATTTGATTTCATAGGAACCGATGTGACATCGGGTCCGGCAAAAAGATCGAAGTATTTTCAAAAAAATCATAACTTTGTCAATTTTTAAATTTGAAAAGTTGCATTTAAAGAAGTTTATCTGAAAGGTCTTGCTAAAACTAGTAAGGGACAGCTTTTGATCGAGATCCTTCTGGTTCCAGGACTATTTTTGGGTAGTTAAGTTGAGACTAAATGATCTTTTTGAGCTGCACAGCTACAACCGCAACGCATTGGACATATCAGATGGCTATGGCTTGGAGAGCCAATAGACTTCAATACTACAGCTCGCAGAGTATTTCATTCCCAGCCTGATGGTAGACGGATTTGAGGAAGAACAGGTAAAAACAGTATTTAACCAATTTGAAGACCGCAAATGACAGTTAGCTGCACTGGTCTTCATTAGTTGAAGTGTTATGTTGGTTCAAGTCCAGATTCACGACTTAATGCAGCGCCACTAAAGCAAGTAAGTACATAGATCTGGATTCTGGTTCAAATTGTATGGTTGATTTTCTCTCTCAAATAACTTAATTAGGCTTCACTTCGTATATGGGTCACTTCTTACGTACTTGCTTAAGTGGCTCTACAGATTGGAATGAACCTGGGCCTCAACCAACATGCCTATTAAATTAGCCCAGGCCTTAGCTAACTGCCTCCAATTGAGCACTTCGAATTGGTTGAGGTCGGCTTCTACTTAAATACGACTTAAGGCAAGGTCTCCCTTTACTACGACCAACGTAAGTCTGGCAGTGAATAAACACTGCGAGCTGGAGCATTGATCCCATTTTGCTACACGGCCTTTTCTTCAGAAACGTAGAGCACGACAGGGATGGTCAAAGTCTTGTATATTAACTCCTTAGGCACAGTTTTTCAGTGCAAGATCACCCTAATTTCAGTTTTAAACTCGTGTTAACTAAGGAAATCCCTTTTTCAGTCAATTTTAAGCCCAAGATTACTTCAAGTAAAAAAATTCGGGCGATTTTTTTTTCTCAAATATTTTAATTTTTTATTTGAGAAAATAACAGTAAATTTTGTTTCAATATAGAACCTGAAAACTTTATGGGTATTTCTACTTTTTCCTCCTCCCTACTTCGGTTTCAAGACATACCAAATTTACTCATGACATTTTCAATTTTAAATATGTCCGACACATCTTATGGGGTAGCGGGAACTTTTGTAAATGCCTGGTTTGTTATGCGTATGAGTTGCCTCCGTAGCTTGCCGAATGGGCGAATGGGCGAATTTGGCGTAATGTCACTTTCCCGATTTGGCCTTATGTAGCTTTGCAAAAGTGCCATATTGCCAAATGCCAAAATTTGGCCTTATGACAAATTATGAGATTTGGCCTTATGTCGCTTGGCCTTATGTCACGGCACCATTTCAACTCTCTTTCTGGGGAAAGTCCACGCTCACGCAACTTCGTTGATCCGCTCAGGGTATGCAAAGTCGTCAGGCAGGCGCCTTAGTCAACACTTTTTTTTGTTAAAATATTTTTATTTGGTATGTTTTTTCAACATTGCAATGCTGCGTACACCACTGGAGTAGAAAAAAAAAACAGAATCTTAACTTTAATTTTTTTAGGTGTATCCTTTTCTATACTCGCTTATGAGTAGCATAAACTACTGTTTATTTTTTTTCGAGACTTGTGTCCCATTTTCAACAATAAAAACTCGGGACTAATGTCCCACTTTAGTGAGACATAAGTCCCCAACTAAGTTCGGGACTTAGTTCCCAATTTAATGGGACATTAGTCCCGAAAAATCAATCCAGGACTTATGTCTTCGGGACTTATGTCCCTGCGCCGTTTTTTTTTTTAGAGGTATAGAACTTTGAATTGAAAAAAAAACATAAGAAAATCGTTTAAATATCCATCAATTTGGCTTTATTGAAAGGATAATTTTATGCCATTTTGGGCATGTGGCCGCCGCGGCTGGTTCAAATAAAGCCAAGTCTAGAGGTCCAATTTTCAACCACTTTTCGAGCATTTGGGGCGTATGTCGGCAATAACGCCACGAATGTTGGCTTCCAAGTCCCCTAACGTTTCTGGTTTGTTGGCGTTGACTAGCGACTTCACATATACCCAAAGAAAATAATCCAATATTGTCAAATCACTCGATCTTGGTGGCCAATTGACAGGTCCATTCCGCGAAATTATGCCTTCATTGAATGTTTCCTTCAATAAATCGATTGTGACGTGCGCTTTGTGGCATATAGCGCCGTCTTGTTGGAACCACATCTCATCCACATTCATGCCATCCGATTCGGGAAGAAAATAGTCGTCTATCATGGCTCTATGCCCGTCTCCATTAACGGTAACTGGCTCTCCAGCATCATTTCGGAAGAAGTATGGTCCAATGACTCCACCAGCCCATAGAGCACACCAAACAGTCTGTTTTTGTGGATGTAATGGCATCTACTAGGTCCCATGTGGATTCTCTTCTCTTGCAAATGCGGCAATTTAGCTTGTTGACGTAGCCATTCAACCAAAAATGAGCCTCATCACCGAACAAAATTTTGCAATGAAAATCATCTTCGAGATCAATCTCATTTTCGGCCCATACACCAAAATTACGACGCAATGCATGGTCTCGCGGCTTTAATTCTTGCACAAGCTGGATCTTGTAAGGTCGTAAGCCAAGATCTTTGCGCAAAATCTTTCATTAAGTTGATGGACAAAGCTCCAATTGTTGTGCATGGTGATGAATTGATTCGTTCGGGTCCTCTTCAACACTTTGCCCTACAGCGGCAATTGTTTCATCGGTGCGCACTGTTCGACGTCTCTGCGGATGCGTATTATCACATAGAGTAAACGAAGTGCGAAAACGATCCATGGTTCCGAATTAATTGCTCTGATGGAAGATTAGGTCGACCATAAAATGGACGGAGCTTGCGGAGAACATCGCGAACTGAACCATTATTTTCGAAATAAATTTGCACGATTTGCAAGCGTTGTTAAATTGTCAACCTGTTAATGATGACATTTCAAACCAAACTGAACTGAACATAAATGACATTTGAGTTGCTCGATTTGACCGCAAAATTTCAGTTTTATCTTTATTCGAAAAACCAACCTCTAAAAACCACACTTTACGTGACTCAAGATTGTTTGAAATGTTGGGTTTAAAGTTTTAGGGAAGAAAAAGGCTTGTTAGATCGTGACAAAACCATTTTTATTTATTCGGTAAAACGGAAAAGCGACCGTTGATAACTGTTTTCAGATTTGTTGCCAAATTAGTATACAACTACATAGTCTGCGAATCCCATACAACGCGTCTGAAACGGCAACAATTTTTTTAGCTGTGATGCGTACTCTATGCAGTTTTATACCTCTTTGATATGATTCATCGACGCTCCGGTTCATAACAGAACTCTAAATACGCAACCCTTCAAGTTGCACCTCAATTTAGAATCTTGTTTTTGTTGAAACTGCTTCACTACCGAGGTGGTTAGAATGGCGGACAAAATCAGAGCTATCTGATAGCTCTGATTTTCTTATCATCACGGATTCTGCATTCAAAACAAACCAATCGTACATGAAAACGTGATGGTCCATTGTCCATAAGGTCATGATGAGAACTGAGCCTCACGCGTCAATCGGGATTTGGTGGTAGTTCCTCCTTTTTGCCGGATCCTGCGTATTACTGATGATAATTTTAAAACGTATTTTTGAATGATCATTCGTATTTCTATCCCATAGGGGTATATTCGTTATGACACATAGTTTCTAACATAGAGACATAATTTAGCTACATATACCTCAAAGTATATGGATCGACTCAGAATCGCCAGCTGAGTCTATTTAGCCATGTCTGTCTGTCCGTCTGTCCATCTGTAGGTCACCTGTATTTAGGCCTTAAATTTTGAGCTAGGATAATGAAATTTGGTATATGTGATCCCTGTACGTGCTTTTCGAAAAAGTGTACAAAATCCGTTCACTGCCACGTCCACTTTTTAGTAAAACCTTATTTTTTAGTCAAACGGTTAAGAATTTTGAACACAATATTTTCTATAATTCGTCCATAAAAAGTTTTTTGCGACGCCCACTTTTTGGGGCGTTTATGGTAAAATTTTCAAATATTCAAAAAAACTTTTAATACAAAAACTTTAATTACATTAATACGAACATTTCCTCCTTAGACCATTTTAACCCACCCATATTTCATCGCCATAAAGCCAACATATTGGGGACATTAATTTTAAGGATGGATGGGATAGGGTATTAACAATCCACACAGTACATTGCAGCATTCTTAAATGTTTTATTTACATTTGCAATTACAGTGAATCGTATGGTGTTTTATTTACATTCTGATTGGTAAATTGATTTTCAGCAAACCAATCTATCTAAATAAAAATTAAAATAAATAAATCTGCCCTAGCGAAGTATCAATTTTCAGGAACACATGCTTTGTCGGAGGTTTAAATTCCATTCGTTGTTTGTGTCATCCGAAAAATGCGAATGCGCGCAGCAGTCAGCAGCAGAGTAGGTTAAGTTGGTCCGTTACATGGTCCCAAAATGCAGCAACAGCTTCTGATGATATTTTTGCGTAAATTTAAACTATCTCGGATTTTTCCTGCATCAAGTTCACTAGAAGCTCATACTGTTGGGTGGCTGTTTTTTCGTATGAGCTTGCCCTGGAAGCACAATTTCAAACAATAAGTACAAAAGCTATTTAAAAAAATTGTTTTATTTAAATTCATAAATTTAATTTAAATTTATAAATTCCGCGAAGAATTTGTGTCGCAGGAAATTGGAAAATAATGTCAGTTCTGTTTTGACATTTGTGTAGTAAACACATGCGAAATACACGTTAATAAACAATGTTACGCTACACTGCTCCAGAACGCGGAATATTGGTGACTATTTATTTGAGAAATAATCGGTCGGTGACTTTGCACAACGTGAATTTCGTCGCAGATTTCCTAGCCGTCCAACGCCTACTGGTGAAACACTGCGACGTTTAGCCGCTCGCCTCGAAGAGACTGGCACAACACGAGATGCTGCCAGGCGTGGCAGACCCCGGAGTAGCCGTTCTGCAGAGAATATTGCTGCTGTAGCCGAAGATGTCATGGAAGCGCCGTCGACATCGACCAGGCGACGTGCCACGCAAATGGGTATCAGTCGACGGTCTTTACAGCGAATTTTGGTACAAGATTTGAAAATGTTTCCGTACAAAGTCCAGACGGTGCATCAGCTGTTAGCTGCTGACCGCCAATCGCGTCTAACATACGCTCAAGCCATCCCTAATCACCACCAAGAAGAAGATGATTTTTCATCAAAAATAATCATGAGTGATGAGGCCCATTTCCATCTTAGCGGGTACGTAAATAAGCAAAATGTACCCTTCTGGGGCACTGAAAATCCGCGTGTAACCCACGAAGAGCCATTACACCCGCTCAAAGTCACTGTATGGTCTGCTGTTTTCGCTGGAGGAGTCATCGGACCTTTTTTCTTCGAAGACGTCGCGGGCCAAACGGTTACTGTGAATGGTGAGCGCTACAGAGCAATGATCAAGGAGTTCTTTTTGCCGCAACTTGATGAATTGGGATTGGAAAACATGTGGTTCCAACAGGACGGTGCAACGGCACACACTGCACGTGCCACAACCGATATGCTGAAGGATGCATTTCCCGGGCGCCTAATCTTCCGTTTTGGCGATTTGCACTGACCAGCAAGATCGCCTGATTTGACCGCTCCTGACTTCTTTTTGTGGTGCTTTTTGAAGTCGCGGGTTTATGTCAACAAGCCTCAGACTCTTGCAGCTCTTAAAGACAATATCCGTCAAGAATGTGAGGGCCTATCGCCGGATGTTTTGGCCAAAGTGATGGAAAATGCCATAAAAAGGGCTCAAATGACAATCAACTGTGGCGGCGGCCATTTACTTGACATCATATTCTCGACTTGATGTAAAAAAATTAAAAGACCAAATAAAAATAATCCACAAGAAGAATCAAAGTTTTTCATTTTTTTTTTAAATTACAGCCAAAAAACATCGGAAGGTTATTTTTGCGCCACCTTGTAGCTCAACCAATCATGATTTTTGTAATTTTGTGCGATGTTTGGAAGCAAATTTCGGATGAGTTCGGATTTTTATTCGGAAAGCGACTGGAAATTAGAATATAGTCGTCGGTCGAAATGTCAACAGAGATTTTGTCGTTGGCAATATCCATCGATTGCTTTGAAAATACTTCTCCAGATTGGTCGTTGAGCAGCTCGACACGCATGTTCGTAGTCAGTTTGAATTTCTTGAAGTATTGCCACAAAACGGACGACTTCAAACATGCATTAAGTTCATCGGCTGGCATTGACTGTGGATTCACTGGCAATGTTTGCCGAAAATCACCAACAAACTGTCTTTGATTGTTTCGTATATCTTGCATCGTTATAGATATCTAATGCCTACAAAGACTTTTTATGAGCTAATGTATAGCACACTCATCCCAAACGAGGAATGAGCAGTTCAACCGCCTTCCAGCAATGTAGATGCAATTCCTGATGAAGTACGTGCAAGTGCAATCGTATTCTGCAAGTGTTTTGTTGCCAAAAAAAGTTGGACTGTTAAACTTTTACAAGTACTTACCCGAGGATTTAAAAAAAAGTGGGCGTGGACAAATTTCCTTTCCGTAAAAAACTGGTATGGACTATTACAAACATTTTAAAAAATTAGCCAAGTCGGTCTTGGAGCTTATCGATTTTGGATATATCAAAAAAAGTGGGCATAAAAATGGGGGTGGTCAATTTTGTTCCCCGAAAAACTTAAACTGGATTACCAAAATAAAAAATACAAATTTTTGGCGCAACAGTCTCGTTAGTAACCAGGGCCTAGCTTTCTCACAACCCTAAATGTGTGCGTGTGTACTTCTTGCACGATGGCGGGACCACCTGTTTTATGCCGAATCCGAATAGCTAAGTTGAGATAAGCTATTCTTGACAGTTGATACTTCTCGGAAGATTTGTTTTGTCAGATCATCACGAGAGGAGGGCCAGTGAGAAATCATTTTGGTGTTGCTACGGCTCGGAATCGAACCCAGACCTTCTGCGCGGCAGTTCATCGCACTAACCATCGCGCCACTGAGCCCCCTGGATTACTACGAACATTTAAAAAAATGCTAAATCGGTGCAGCCGTTTTCCAATTTTAGATAGATCAAGAAAAGTGGACTTGGTCAACTTTTCTTTCCGCAAAACCTAAGTTGGGTTATGACAAACATTTCTCAAGTGATGCGATTCCCAACGAACGACATTTGATTTTTATTAATATAAAGGATCCGCCAAATAACTTTTTTTTTTGAAAATGCTATAAAAAAAACTACTGAATATTTTCGCAAATTTCTTTTTTTATTTGAAAGAACAATCCTTCCGGTTAATAATGGAAAATAATTTCATTCAAATGGCTGCCTCGGCTGGCCATGCAATTTTTAAGCACATTATCGATTGTGTGCAGCTGTATTTCACCAATGGCTTCACGAATATTGTCCTTTAAAGCGTCAATTGTCTCTGGCTTGTCGGTGTAACACTTATCTTTTACGGCACCCCACAAATAATAGTCCAACGGTGTCAAAACGCAGCTCCGAGGTGGCCAAACGACATCAGCTCCTCGGCTGATAATGCGATCTTCAAAAACAGGGCGCAAAACATCGAGTGTAGCTTCGGCTGTGTGGCACGTAGCGCCGTCCTGTTGAAACCAAATGTTGCCAATATCCTCCTCTTCAATTTTTGTGAACAAAAATTCGTTCAACATGGCCCGATAACGATCGTCATTGACTATAACGGCCACTCCTTGCTCATTTTCGAAGAAAAATGGCCCAATTATGCCTCTGGACCAAAATCCGCACCAAACAGTGACTCGTTTTGGGTGTATCGGCTTTTCAATGTATGCGTGCGGGTTTTCTGTGCCCCAAATGAGACAATTTTGCTTGTTTACATACCCGGCAAGATCAAAATGAGCTTCATCTGAAAAGATGATTTTTTTGGCAAAATCGGCATCTTCTCTAGGTCGATCGCAGGCCCACTTAGCGAAGCGAAAACGCATTGGATGGTCAGTTGGCTTCAACTCCTGAACCAATTGGACTTTGTATGGCGTCATATGAAGGTCTTTATGCAAAATTCGATGAGGCCTCCGAAATGTTCAATTGTTGAGAACGACGGTGAATTGATGTTGATGGCGCTTCACGGACACTTTCTGCCACAGCAGCAATATTCTCGGGTGTACGCACTGTTTTTGGCTTCTCACGCTTTGGTTTATCGATGAGGATGCCAGTTTCTTTCACTTTTTTCACAAGATAACGAACATACGGAGCTGATGGTGCTTCTTCTTCTTCCAAAGTCCGTACGCAATTTTCGCACACATTCTGCAACATTACCATGATTTTCAAAGTAATGTCGCAATATTTCCCAGCGTTGTTTAAGCGTATACCCAACCATATTCGTTTAGCGGAAGGATAAAACTAATTATCTGTCAGATCAGACATGAGCTAAGTGTTACCATTCACGAAATAAGCACTAGTGGAAAAAAAACGTTAGATGGCGGACCCGTTAGCTGTACGTATGTTAAATTCATAGCTCTATCGGTCGGACATTATTTGTATGGAAAGTTCGTCGGAAAGTTCGACTCCGTATAGTCTAAATTTCATGACGAGCAAATAAAACTGTCAATCTGTATACTTATCAAAATGGCAAATGAATAATGTAGAAAATTCATTCGCCATTTTGATAAGTATACAGATTGACAGTTTTATTTGCTCGTCATGAAATTTAGACTATACGGAGTCAACCATACTTTTGATTACCATTTTCGTTGTACTTAATTTGATAATCAAATGCAATTTATCTGTAATTATATGCGGTTTTTCAGAAACAATTGGTTCCGAAACAATAAAGCTTAACAGAATATTTCGTCAGTAACAAAGGCAGACAAAAGAGCCATATTTCCATTGCTAGCACAGCTGCTAAAGGTTCTTTAATACAATTTTAAACTCTCCTTCATGTCTGACGCAGATTAATGTCAATAGTACTTTTTGGAAGAAGTCCTCACTTGAAGCTCTCAGACTCATCTCCTTTGTGGAAATTTCATAAAAGTATCTTTAGTGAATACGTTATTACTAACGCAATGATTTGATGAAGAAGAGAGCCGAGAAGTAAATTTTATATTAAGGCACATAACGATTAGAGAATTTGCTACCCCTCTTAAATAGGCAATTCAGACAAGGACAAGTATTTTTTGACGTTCAAAATGGTCTGTCTGATGTCTTTTGTAGAAGTCTTGATGTTTGTACTCTTTATTTGGCAAAGCTTTTTTTCTCGTTAAAGATTTAATATTTACAAGGTATGAGCACAATAGAAAGTAATTGAGACTGAATTTAGGACCACTTGCACCGTCTTATTTATTCAACTTAATATTGGCTAGGAACCAGCAATCCACCAGAATGGGATGGTATAAGGTATTAAACGATTTGCACAGCAGATTGTAGTATTATCATATGTTTTCTGATTAAGTTTACCATAAAATTGGCCTAGAGCTTCACAAATATGTCTCTCAGCACTGATTTTAAAAATAAAATGTCCATGATTCATGCACGTTGTTCGGCTGTAAGTAATTGCATGATGATTTACTACCAGCTATCTAAGTGTTGCTCAAAAAAAACCAAAAAAACAACCCTCTACCATTTAAACTGTCACAGTAATCATTAACCAATTAGTTCAACTCCAACAAAAACCCACTAAACAATCCACTTTCCGAAAACAGCCAGAAAAAGCCTTCCACCACAAAATTTACTCATTATTGGTAAAATTAAAAAAAAAAAAAACAACTCCCCCTGCAGATACCTTGAAACAACTTAAAACAGCATTAGTCCTAATTTCTAAATAACTCAAACCCTTCCAGCTGTAGTCTGCTAAAAGGCAAGTGCACATCAAAATAACCGCAGTGAATTAAATAACAGAACACTTTCTAATTGACTAAGTTTGAGCGCCGCGTTAAGCATGTTCATGGTCACTAGCTCACTCCCCCACTGAGTCGGTTTCATGGTTTCGCTTCCGTGCTCCATCTTAACCCTGGTACTCCTGCAAAGTGTCAGCCACCCAACTCCTCTCAACAACCAATCGCACGATTCAAATGCAAACGAATGTCCGGGGGGTAAATGTAATAAAGCTCAAGTGGCATTGTACTTTTCGGTGAAAACTTCGACTACCAATTCCGACCACCCACTTCCGTGTCACAAAAACAGAATAGAAAAAAATTGAAATTTGCATTGGAAAGCACGGTATCCTGAAAAAGAGAAAACACCGAATACTCTGAAACACCATACCGTAAAAAAAAACAAAAGAAAATGTTTTTTGTGGCCTGTTTTTTTTTTTTGTTGTGATACTTTTACAGTTTGGTAGTCTATTTCAGTGAAAGTTATTCCACTCCAGCTGAAAATTGTAAATAAAAACCTCAGGACTAAAGCAAATTTACATATTGTTCAAATCTGGGCCCAGAATGGGGAACAAAGTTCCAAATCTCTTTCCGCCATAGGCACAGAATATTTCAGATAAAAATGTTCAATATTTGCATATAATCGCAGCAGAAAAGCGTTTTTTTTTTATTTGAAGGTTTTAGCCTATCCTGGGGTGGAAACGTGGATCTATAAACGTGTAAACGGTGTATGGAGGTTTATCCTCTGAATATGATTTATTGCCGCGTGCTGCTTTAAACTACCATAATCGAGTTTAAAGTTATTTGACGTAAATCCAAGGGGATACGTCAAAAAAAAAACAGCAAACGAAATGAAACTATTGGAGATCAGCGATAAAATTTGGGACAGGGTCAAATTGATTGGAATAAATTTTTTTTACTTTATGTATCCGGATAGATATTTGTTTTTGAATTGTTTCATCTGATAGTGGCGCGCACAAGTTCTTGAAGGGTTACTCATTTTATTTATTTATTTATTTATTTATCTACCGAGCTTAACTCTAACAGATTTGGATTTAAATAATATTTCTTTTTAACATATTTACATAAATAATTAAATTAATTCATAAAAATTACACTATTAACAATCAACGGATTTATTAAAGTTCAACATTTATCTTTTAGGACATATTTATATTTAAAATTGACAGTTTAAATTTTATTCTATCATCACACAAATCTATTTCAGTACAAACAGAATTAAAAAGTTTTATGCATTTTGTTATTGGTTCATGAAGACCATAATTGTAAAAATGCCTAGGATTCAATAACAAATTTCTGGTTCGAAGAATTCTTTCTGGTGCATATAACTTAAATTGTTCAAGGATATCAGGACAAATTATACGATAAGAAAAAAACATCATAAATAAACAGTATACAATGAACATTTCGTCTTTTTTCTAAGGAATCTAAACCAATTAACGCACATCTTGTTGAATAAGACGGCATTCTGTCAAGGTTCCATTTCATTTGTCTTACAACAAATCTTGTAAAAGACTTTTGCACTCTTTCTAGTCGCATTTGACAATTCGCATAGATTGGACACCAGACCATAGAACAATATTCAAGGAAAGGACGTACTATAGACATATAAACAGACTTAAGGGCATATGGGTTAGAGAACTCAGCACATGTTCGTTTCAGGAAACCAAGCATTGAATTTGCTTTAGCAACAACGTAATCGATGTGAAGTGAAAAAGAAAGTTTCGTGTCAAAGATCACACCAAGATCTTTTATTTCAGTTTTACGAGATATGCAGGTTCTGGATATTGTGTAGTCATAAATCATAGGGACTAATATACGATACACAGAAAAAGAATGACATTTATTTATGTTTAAGGTCAGGTGATTAAGCTCACACCAATAAACAAGTTTGTTTAAATCATTTTGAAGACGTTCACAATCATTCATATTTTTAACACGCAAAAAGATCTTAAGGTCATCGGCATACATTAGGCAGTTAGCGTGACTAAGCAATGAGGGGATTTCATTAATAAAAACATTGAAGAGCATAGGACCTAAATGGCTGCCTTGGGGGACACCAGATAAGACCTCAATGAGCCTAGATTGAGAACAACCAATTTTTACGTACTGCTTCCTATTGGAAAGATAACTCGAAATCCATTTAAGAAGCATCGAGTGTATGCCAAACGATTTTAATTTTGTAATGAGGATATTATGACATATTGTGTCAAAAGCTTTTGTGAAGTCGGTGAAAATAACATCCACTTGATATCCTGACTCCACAGAGTCAAAGAGATATTTTGTAAAGAGTGTCAAGTTGGTTGATGTGGACCTACCAGAAACAAATCCATGTTGTTGCAATGATATTTGTTCCTTTATTGAAAAGTAAAGTTTTTTTTATAACAATAGACTCAAACAATTTAGGAACAGCTGAAAGTTTAGAAATTCCACGATAATTTTCAACTTTTTGTCGAGATCCAGCTTTAAATATGGGAGTTATGAATGAAAATTTCCATTCATCTAAAAACATCCCAGACTCTAAGGATAAATTGAAAATTAATTTTAATGGAAGACACAAGGATAAATTGCATTGCTTAAGCACATGAAATGGAATACGGTCTGGACCTGCACTTTGGCTAGTATTCAAATAAGTTATGCCTTGCAAAATATCATCAATCGAAAGATTAAGTGATCCTAAACTTATATTGCCATTAAATGGATTTATATTAGTATCGGAGGAGACATAATGATTCGAGTGATCGACATAGACTGATTCAAAAAACTTAGCAAAGAGCTCACAGGTTGAGTCAATGCTACAGGAGACAGTACCTTCGAATTCCATATTTTGCAGAACACCATTCTGCTTTCTTTTGTTGTTTAAAAATGTCCAGAATGATTTAGGATTCGTTGAAACATAAGATTCAGTGTTCATAATATACTGTTTATACAAGAACTTATTCAAAAATTCATATTCGCGACGTAATTGGCAAAAACGTTTTTTGTCCAAATCAGATTTTGACTTTTTTAATAATTTATATACTTTGTTTTAAGCGTTCTTTAATTTGATCAGCCTTTGATTATGCCACGGTAGCTTAAAATATTGTTTTTTCTTAGTCAGTGGAACGAACTGAGAAAATCCATAGTCTAATATACTTAAAAATGTATCATAGACTTCTTTAAGTTGAAGACCAGAAAGAACGCTCGACCAATCAATCGAGCCAAGTAATTATTTAATGCATTGTAATTTGCTTTTGAAAAATTATAAATTATTTCATGATTATTTAAATAAGATTTTAGTGATGACGGAAAACTGCATAAAAAGTCTTGACGTCGGAAATGGATGCTTAACGTTCATTTTCATACCTTACTTAAGTTCTGTTAGGGCTATAACGACTGGTGCACCTCAAGTAATAAGCCTTTTACCCGATTCGATTTCTAACCTGCGGTCTCCAATTACGTACCCCAAAGTCATCGGAGTAGATCTAATTACATTTTATACTTTTCTTGCAGACTTACTTACTTACTTAGGTGGTGGCATAATCTGGAGATAACTTAAGGCTCAACCAACAAGCCTTACGAATTATTCCCGGTTTTTAGCGAACTGCCTCCAGGTGGACAGAGATAGCTTTGTACGGATGAGAGTCGGTGATGGGTGAGGTAGACATACTAACTTAACTAAGTGCCAAAAAATTCGGGATTGAAGCTGGTACTCAACCATTTTGTATCGAGATAGCTTTGTACGGAGAAGTGTCGGTGATGGGTGAGGTAGGCATACTAAATTAATTTAGTGGCGCCAAAGTCCGGAATGAAACTGGACCTCAACCATCATGTATCGTGCCCAATTATCTTGGTCCTAAGCTAACTGTCTCCAGTTGCGAGCTTCCAGTTGGTTGAGGTCGGTTTCTACTTGTGCGTGTCACTTAAAACTAGGTCTACCTTTACTGCAGCATTATTGATGTCAAGTGGTACTATAAATCCCAGCCTTCTCAAACGTTCAATGCGGATTTTGAAAAGGTATATTTCGCTGTATTTCTTAAAGTTCCTCCGCAGTCCGTAAACTCAAACCTCACCGAAGAATTTCGATCAAATGACCTTTATCTGCATTTTATACGGTTCATGCTTGTATTTCGTAGAGCTGGACTGGAATGATAAGGGTTTTATATATAAGGACTTCCGAACTTTGTCAGTTGATAGCGGCCATATTGCTGAAGCTACATCTGTCAAATTGGCTGACATTTATTCAGCATGTTTTGCCAAATCACTAAACGACCATAGGCAACGAAGAATGTTCGCTGAATGGGCTATGGAGCAGTTGGAAACTGACCATAATTTTCATCGAAAAATCATCTTCAGCGATGAGGCCCAGTTTTGGATGAATAGATACGTTAACAAACAAAATTGTCGACTTTGAGACGGTAGGTACCAATCCACATAAGATCCAAGAGCGTCCAATGAATCCCGAAAAAAGTCACTGTTTGGTTTGGATTTAGTTCTGACAGCGTAATCAGTCATTATTTCTTTGAGAACGACATTGGCCGGGCCACCACCAGTGCTATAGGTCGATGATTACCAACTTCTTTTGGCCTGAATTGGATGAATTGGATGGCGCTACGTGTTCAAGCTCAAGCGATTCGAGGGCATGGTCATCTCTCGTGGTGGTGATGTAAACTGGCACCGAGATCGTGCGATTTGACCCGGTTAGACTTTTTCTTGTGGGGGATTTTCTGAAGTCCCAGATCTATATGAATAAGCCAAAAACCACAGTGGCCCTCAAAACCACCATTACTCATACCACCTTTTTGTCTTACTCTGAAGGAACAGCGGCTGACAGGAGTGATTTTTCATTTGATTTCTGACGAGATGTCGTTGTCAATGTTAATACCGGATTTGATGCAGAAAATGTCCCTTCATACCTCACAGTTGCAGCTGTTGATGATCTTTCCAATTCGTCGATGTTATGTGTCCTTTCTTTTTGACAGCATATACTTTCCATCTTGTCCTCTAACTAGACCGTTCTATGGATACATCTCGTTTAGTACGACCTACAATGTCAATATCGTCAGCGCATGCTAGTTACTGCACAGAATTACCCTGGACATCACCCTGGTGTTTTCACCCTCCTGTTGGTTTCTTTACTGTCTGAAGTCCTTCGATTCCAAATACTATATGAGCCAGAATACTGATTGCCTTGAACGAACTGATGTTTATGAAACCGCTGAAAAGGTTCCATCACCTTTTGGATTCATACTTGACGCAAAGTCTGTTTCCACATAATGAAACATTCCTTTAGAACATTTTCCGCCATATTGGCCAATCAAATTTTCTTTGAATATAGTTTTCGCATTAATGACCAATTACATCAAAGGAACACAAAAGTATGGTGGATATATGTGCATATCACTGGAAAATATAAATAAAATAGTGAGACCTTTCAGATAGTGATTTGAAACGAACTATTTGTAGACAGGACCTTTACTCCTCAGTCTGAGCAAAATCTAAGGATTGGTATGTGCGCATATCACTGGAATAGAGAAAATCTGTTATACTTTTCGAGGGAAGGAAAATGTTTGATGGAGAAGACCATCGACTTAACTGCATTCCACCTTGTCTACATTTATTTCGATTTTTAGTTTTCAAGACACCGGTGATCTTCAGACGCCTTAAGTTGGTCTTTCATCTGGATACTTGCTTGATTGCCATGATCGAAATATAACTGATTCTTGTAGTGTTGAGTGACCGCTGCCACAGTTGCAACGATGAGAACCTACTCCAACTCTCTACAAAACGGATCAGCTTGTTGATCTGCCTTGCACTTAATTACTGAAACGACTTTACAAGCCCAAAGAATAGGAAGCCTCATATCATCTTTGATGCTGCGATTCTTACTTCAAGTCATTCAGTATAGGTACGCCTCCCTCCGCGATGGCTTGATCCTTAAACCGGAGTGTCAGCTTCCTTTATCTTCTCCAACCTGAAGGCTGTGGTTCGAACATTCTCCTGCCTGAAGTATTGTAAGTGATCAAGTGCAACATCAAGCATATATGTTCTAACTTTTGGACAAAATTCACATCTTGGTTCAGCTCATTGAATTAAGGGTTGTTTCTTCTCCTCCATTTGTCTTTTTTTAAATGCAGGTCTAAAATGTTTCCTTTGTGTAGAAATGTGGTCAGAGGGCATAGTGGCGCGATGAACTGTCTCGCGGAAGGTCTGGGTTCGAGTCCCAGCCGTAGTAACAACTAAATGATTTTTCACTGGCCCTCCTCTCGTGATGATCTGACAAATCATCCGAGAACTATCAATTGCCAAGAAATGCTAATCTCAACTTAGCCATTTGGAGCCGACATAAAACAGTAGGTCCCGCCATCGTGCACACTCACAAATGAATGGTTGTGAGAAAGCTCGGCCCTGGGTAATAACGAGCCTGTTGCGCCAATTTTTTTTGTAGAAATGTGGTCTCTAGTCGATCTCCTCGACTGGAAAATACACTGATACATGTCGATAAGTGCGTTGAAAGTCTTAAGACTCCCGCACAGTAGGTCACCAATTAAATACACAAAACACCAGAACAGTCCATACTGTCCAAACAGTACACCTGAAGGCTAATTGAGTTCCTCCCAAAACACAAAAAAATTGCACACTGGGTAATATTCTTCTCATGCTTAAGGAACTGAACACATATTTTGAAAGGCGCCTCCCATGAAATAACATGTCAAGTCCTTGAATAGTATCTCTTAATAATGAATGTGTTCCTTAAAGACTTTCACACCCAAGACCTCTATTTCAAGACCGCACTACACTTCACATTATTCAAATTGCCACACATCTACCGTTCCCTACGAAATAACTTGAGAACTTGGAAATGCGAAGGAAAGTCAATTATTTATAGCCACACGCGTTCGTAACCTGCATGAAGGATTCTCACATTTATCATTGTTATGCCACAGACGAGAGCTCCTCACCTTCTCTCTCGCAGCTTTTTCTAAACAGAACTTTACGAGGAAAATTCCGTTTATTTCTTAAAGTCACAACTGCAATGTCAAGGGTTTCCCTTACACCCTCAACATAGACTTCTCGAAAAAAATAAAGCAAACAACTTCTGGCCCAAAGACACGAACAATTTTAATTGCTTTCTTGTGTTTATACTCTCAATGCGAGGGAATATGAAACAAGGCCTTTGCTTTGGTTCCTCTCTTCATAGCCGGCGCGGCGCCGAGTTATATCCTTATAACTCTTAAATAATAGAACACTACTGTCAGCGTCAGAACACTCTCAAACACACACATACCAAATTGCACCCGTATATTCGGTGCAATTGTAGTCCTTACGACAACTCAAGCCATCCGGCCCCTTGTACCGTCATTATCAAAACCTTTGGCTTAAGTGGTGTTACGTTTATAAGTTTCGTTTTGGTGTTATGCTATGAAAGCATAATTTCAGTTGCTAAGCGTTTCTTGGATTGTGCAAGAGCTCTGAATGGCAAAGGGGCGAGAATAGTCCGCATACTGCAGAAAGGTTAGCTTGCACTGCCAATGACAAGGTGAAGGTACGTTCGCTACTCTGACTCTGACTGTGTGCACACAAGTCAAGGATAATGATGGGGAGAAGCACCAGTAGTTTTCGAATCTAAAGAACTCACGAAAGCGATGCCATTTAAAAGTTCGTTGAATGGCTGGGTTTAGCGAGGTTTAAGAAGTGGATAATATCTCCTGATTATTTTAGGTAGACAGCAGAAATGCTTTTCTGACAAGAAGTGTAGAAATGACAATCCCCAATTTGGTATGATTGTCATCTTGTAATGAGGTGGAACATTAACGCTCACGCTGGTGGAACATAAAGGATGTTAGGTATCAGTCTAATATAAGAGGTTCACCGGTCAACATTAGAGGTAGATTAATCCTTAAGATGAATGCATTCTTGATGTAGCTGATGGTGCATTTGAAAATAGAGTCAGACTTCCCCATATGAAGATGAGGACAAGATGAACGTTACATAAGCTATGGGTGGCCAAGACGTACTTAATAGGATATTACATGATGGATGAATCCTAAGCTGTTATCTGTCAAGACTACTGTAATTGCAAAATATTGCCCTGTCATCAATATCGGGGAACAAAGTTATACATTAATGGTTTACAAAAATAATATTCTAATGGTTTAGTTTTTTGATGTTAGAGACGTTGTCTTCTGGAGGTTCAAAACAAAATGGTCATCATTCAAATTACGTCCCGTACCTGTTCTGAAAATTCGCGTAAATACCAGAAATCCCAGGTATAATATCGATAGGATATGTATTCCCACAGTGCACCAACATATTAAGGACTCCATATTGTAATGAGTGAAAGTAATCAGCAGCAATGAGAGCGCAACCACACAAGACGTCTGCGGTGGAAAGCATTGTCGAAAGATCGATAGACCTTATGGTAGTCATAACTCATGATTAACTGAGGGCCGAGTATGAGTTTATAAGAACTTGTCATTACAACTTTTGAATTAGCAGAGAGAGCCAAACTTGTGACTCTTAACTAGGGTGTCCATTAGCCTCCGGGAAACAAATAAGTACACAATCCAATCGTGATCATCTCAACGGTAAGTCAAGCCCATTGAACAGATGAGCGGAAACGCTAACCGCGTCAAAGGTATCCAATAAATTAGAACTGGCCCTCCAGGTTGGTTTTGCCTCCGCCTAGGCAAGTAGTCTCATACTTTCAAGCGAACGCATTGTAACAATCCGCATCAACGCCTTGTTGCAGTCAAGGTAAGAATGCGGATATCTACCGCGTCACAACAAACCAGAAATACTGTGAAAAAATTTAATGTAGAAAGAGACCGCAAAGACTTTCGCAGAATGACTATCCTATAACCTCTCAATTAACACCATACCACCATGACCTAATGTCGAATAACTATCCCAACTATGTCAAGAAGCTATTAGAACAGCCGAACCGATGTGCTAGGTGTCTCGCACCCACCAGCAAGAAACCCTTGGTTTGAAAGACAGATGCTCCCATAAGAACGATGGCTATAAGGCTAACCTGCAGGTGAAGACGAGACTTGCCATTGAGCTATATAGCAAAGACGGAGGGAACAACACCGCCTTTTCAGAATGAAGAAAAAAGAGCAAGAAAAGCGCGCTATCGAGGATATAGAGAGGTAACGCTCCATGATTAACGTTCGCAAGTTTTACCAACGTTTAAAACGCCAAAGCTAGGTGTACAACTCTCGAACAGAATCCCGTCGAGATGGAAAACGAAAGATCGTAGTTGAGACGCAGTTGATGCTGAGAATATGGAAGAACCACTTCTGCAGATTGTTAAACGGCGATGACGAACAACATTCCGCTGTCAGGCAGAACGAACCATTTAATATTGGCAACGACAGCGAAAACTGCCAACCACCCGACCTAAGTGAAGTGAGGATAGCTATATCTAAACTCAAGCTTAATAAGGCCGCCGGAAATGACGGCCTTCCCGCTGAGCTTTATAAAGCTGGCGGAGATGACTTGGTAAGCAACATCCACCAACTCATAAGCCAAATCTGGTCGGTTGAAAGCATGCCTGAAGAATGGAACCTCAGCATCGTTTGCCCGCTCCACAAAAAAAAAAGGAGACCCTCTGAACTGCGCCAACTACAGAGGCATAAGTCTACTCAACATCGCCTACAAGATCCTATCTGCCTTAATATGTGAACGCCTGAAACCGTTTACCAAAAACCTGATCGGCCCTTATCAGAGTGGTTTTAGGCCAGGAAAGTCCACAGTCGATCAAATCTTCACACTTCGGCAGATCCTGGAAAAAATCCAAGAAGTCCAAATCGATACCCACCACCTATTTATCGATTTCAAAGCCGCATACGACAGCATTTATAGAGACGAACTATACAGAGCCATGTCTAGTTTTGGTATACCGCCCAAACTCGTCCGTTTGTGTAGAATGACGATGGAGAATTCTCGCTGCACCATCAGGGTCGGAAACGACCTCACCGACACATTCGATCCCAAAAAAGGATGCATAATCCTCTCAAGAATCAAATTGAAGAAGTCACATGACAGGACTTCTTCAATTTGATTCTTGAGAGGATTATGGAAAACTCCCGAGCCAACACCAGAGGCACAATTTTCCAAAAATCGGTGCAACTACTAGCATACGCCGACGATATTGACATCATTGGTAGGACTCAACGTGATGTCATAGAAGGAAGCGGCAAAAATGGGTTTAGCAGTAAATGAGGGTAAGACTAAGTATATGCTGTCAACACGAAAGGGTACACAACATCGACGAATTGGGCAGAACGTCACCATTGACAAATATAACTTTGAGGTAGTACGGGACTTTGTCTACCTCGGCTCCGCTATAAACTCTGACAACAACATCTCGTCAGAAATCAAACGAAGAATTACTCTTGCCAATCGCTGTTTCTTCGGGCTAAGAAGGCAATTTAGTCGTAAAGCCCTCACTCGAACTACTAAGGAGATCCTATATAAGACCCTGATCATCCCAGTCCTGCTCTACGGCGCTGAAGCATGGACCGTATCAAAAGCGGATGAAGAAATCCTTGGTCGATTCGAGAGAAAAATTCTTCGGAAAATCTTCGGTCCCGTTTGCGTTGACGGGCTATGGAGACGAAGATTCAACCACGAACTATACGAGCTGTACAGCGACATACCCCTAGCCAAAAAACTCCGCATTGGACGTTTAAGATGGATAGGACATGTAGAACGAATGGACACCAATACTCCGGCTGGCAAAGTCTTCGATTCCCAGCCAGACGTCTGACGCAGTAGAAGAAGACCTCGCATTAAGTGGCGCGCACATGTAGAAACCGACCTCAACCTACTTGGAGTGCGCAACTGGAGGCAGTTAGCTAAGGACCGGGCTAATTGGAGTGGCAGGTTGGTTGAGGCCCAGGTTCATCCCTGACTTTAGCGCCACTTAAGTAAGTAAGTAATGCAATTAAACTGAAATGGTACCTAATGGTCATGCAAAATGTAGACAACCTGATGGAGTTCTTCCGCTAAGTTCATGATCAACATTTCGGTGACATTCGTACTTCTTTTCTAATTAAAAAATAAATTTCTCAAATTCTTAATAAAACTGTGCTATTCACACTTTAATGCGGGAACTTCGTAATGGGACACCCTACAGGAACAACAAAATGAATTATCTGCCATTAACAGCCCAAACCTAGCTTCATTCCATTCTACCATTTTTTCCACAAACACCTGTTTTACACCGAATCCGAAGATCAGATTTGAAAAGCTTCTCATGACATTGTAGCAGTAAAAAAATCTACTTGCTGTCACTTTCGGGATTTGAACAATGGACCCAGAGCTTATTAGTCCAACTCACTAACCACTAGGGTACTGCACCCTACAGTTACGCGTTTCTCTTAAATTCACATCCCTTTTCACATCCCGTCCTCTCTCATTCGATTTTATAATTCTGTTCAAATACCATTTTCGACATGCGACCTGTGTTCGAATTTCAATCAAGAAAAGGGCCAAAATATTCTCCATTTGATACAATATGCGAATGTCAATTCAAATACAATTAATCTTGTTAACTCGTGTATATCCTTGTAATATATCAATTTCTTCCCTCGTCTAATAGCATTCCTTAAACGTTGTTGTTCCACTTACAACAAAACACAGGAAACAATGACAATTCCTAAGTTATAACCGACCATTTATCAAAATATCCTCACGTTTGTTATTCCAGCTATCTCAAGGAAGCACATAGCAACTCGAATCATTTTTAGAATTTTATTTCACATAAAATATACAAAACAAACACACATACACAATACATGCAATCATATCCAGGCCCAGATTGCGAAACGCTCTGCTAAAACCAGGAATTAAAGTGGCTGGAAAATCCAATATGGTCCAATTCAACCGTAATGGATCAAGATTCCTATTAATCATTTTCCTTTCGAAATTCCTGGACTCAATAAAAAATTGAGAACAAAAGGCTTCCGCCCCCCACCACCCACACGCACAAATTGGTTTCGAACGGAGGAGAAGGCTTAAGTTTGAAGGAGCTATTGAATAAAATTGCATAGAAGCTCGCAACTCTAACCTCGATTTAACTGCCAATGTACATGCTACATTTGGTATGGCATCTCTAGATCCTTCACAAACGATTGGAATTCAGTCAGGCACAGTGTGAACATTCTAGTGGGAGTTCGTGAGGCGGACTAATAGAAAATTACAAGGCGAAATAGCTGGCTATGGCATTCGTAATCGCACTTTGCACTGTAGCTGTGTGTGTAGATGGAGAAGCATGGATACTGGATACCGAAACAGGCAACCAAGATATCCATTCAATCACCCAACACCTAATGAAGTTAGAGTGGCATTTCTGTCACAGCATAGTGCACAGTCATTGTGGACATGGGTCAGTACCGAGGCAGAGTTCTTCTTTGTTCCTCTGTTTACCATGCCAGATGTACGCGAATACATATGGAAAGTTGGAAATGGATTGCTCTGTTGGAGAGGAAGCCTTTTGTTAGGCTAATAGACAAAGTCCATGTGTGCATAGTGGTCAGTCTGAATAGTTGAGCCTATTTATCTAGAGGTAATTTCAATAAGGCGCTTATTGTTTCATTTGTTTTGAGAATATTTTAAGTCGACTTGGCATTAAATTGAAAAAAGGTTATTGGAGCCACTAGGATTCCTCTAACTACATCGATTACGTAATAATCGCATGTAGTATCCAGATGATCTGGATTCGACAACTAGTTTTAGTAACACTGAAAGGATTTTCACTGGCCTTCATGTCGCTATGATCTGGGAGATGTAGCGACTATCTCGTCTCGGCCACATCTAGCAAATGAAAAATAATGCTCTAGCCGAGGGATTCTTCGAATCCCAGCAGTCAGGTTTAAGCCGACAAGGAATACTGATTCTCCGGTGACCAGACTGGGCATGCGTAAACCCATGCTTTATGTGATTTATGAAATGATTATGGGAAAGAAGTTCGTTGTCAAATGTGGCAACGTAACTTCGAGTAAAGTCTTTGAAATTAAAAACGGTTTACAACAGGGGACGGTAAACTCCCCGATATTGTTTAACATTTATACAAGTGATCTTGTAGGTTCTCTCAGACACGCTATAGCATGCGCAGATGATCTAGTGGCGTACAGATCAGGTCCAAAAATCGAGGTCATCAGAACACTTTTGCAGCGTGACTTCGATCACATTAAGGGATATTGCGTTGATTGGAAATTTAGGATCAATTTCCAAAAAACCGAAACAATTCTGTTCAGAACCCCATTGCAGAGGGCTTCTTACGAAACCAGAAAAAACTGGAAAAAATTGTGTATCATTGGACAGCATGGACGGCCGTTGGCGGTGAGAAAAGTGAAGTAAAATACCTTGGCATCTGGCTTGACAAGTTTCTGTATTTTAATAAAAATGTGGATGCTTGTCTGGCCAGGGCTAGGGGGGCTTATGCCTGACAAGAAGATTGTTTCATAGCAGTCAACTTGATTCAAGGGTGAAAGTCATTTGCTACACGGCCCTCATAAGGCCGATCATCGCTTACGGTTGTCCCGTGTGGGTCATTGTATCACCATCCTACATGAAAAGGATACGGCTGATTGAGAGGCGGTGTCTCCGATCCTGCTTAGGATTGTATCGAACGCCGGACTCCGAGTACATAAAATATTATCGCAATGAGGTCTTATACAATGGGGCTCAGTTGAATAGAATAGACAATTTCCTAATTTAGGTGATTTGAAGGCACGCTGCAAGGGCGATGAGTAGCGAGAACAGCCTGATCTTCGGGGCTTATTACCCCAAAGCAACATACATGGAGAGTACGCTCATGTCTGGCTTCATTCCACCAGAAGCATTCATTTATATAGAATCGTTAGGGTTAGTACAGGAGAGGAACGGTATCCCGGTTTTATACCACCGCTACCGTGACGCGCGTGACAAGCGGCTAATCCGCGACGGGTATGTCGACAATGCTCCGGAGCTCCTCCGCTTTAGCACGGATCGCGATAGGACCGATGCTGAAAACCAGCGAACGGAATTCTGGTGGTTGCGTGAGGAGGGTGATTCTGCACTTCCTCAGGACTTTCCGGACTTTTAGTCCACTCCTTATTTAAGACTATAAAATTATGTACAAGGTCTGGGGCGGGGGCGTGTACACCATATTGGCGTACAATATGGTTGATTGCATGCTGCCTGGTGACAGAAATACTCGATCAGGATGGCGACCCCTCGGGGCATATGCAACGAGTGCTCGCCACCCCGATTATAATTAAGTTAGTTTTGAATAGTTAAGTAGTCTTAAGTAGTTAAGTAGTCCTAATTCTTAAGTTAGTTTTTAATCTAGATTAAGCTTTTTATATAAAAACATAATGTCAATCCTCAAAGTTTTTTAAATTTTTCTTTGAAAATTAAAAATAAGATGTATACACATGAAAATAAAAATACGACAAACATAAGCCGAAAAGCACAATAAAACTGTTAGATATAAGCTTAGAGCGCCCGCTAAGAGCCGAAAAGTTAGGTTGAGAAAACATGTTATTAATAAGTTAGATTTAAGCATTTTTGTCTAGTGGTAAGTTAATATTTTAAGTTAATAAAAAATGAATTTAAAATTGAAAATTGAAAAAAAAAACTAATTCTCCGGTTTAAAAATCAAGCGATGTGGACTGAATAATATATGTGCCCAGGATCGAGGAGGATGAAAGGTTGCCTTGTCTTCTGAGGTATCATCGGGTGATCTTACTAACTTAAGTAAGTAAATAAGTATCAAGTATCAAGAAAAACTTATCTCGAATTCACCATGCAAGTGCAGGGCTGGTGGAAATCTTCATAGACACAATGAGCACGTGCCGATAGTACAAAAATACAAATTTTTGGCGCAACAGGCTCGTTAGTACCCAGGGCCGAGCTTTCTCACAACCATTCATGTGTGCGTGTGTATTTCTTGCATCATGGGGGGACCTCCTGTTTTACGCCGACTCCGAACGGATATGTTGAGACAAGCTTTTCTTGACAATTGATACTACTCGAATGATTTGTCTTATCATCATAAGGGGAGGGCCAGTGAAACATCATTAAGCTACTGCTACGGCTGGGAATCGAACTCAGACCTTCTGCGCGGCAGTTTATTGCACTAACCATCGCGCCACTGACTGAGTCCGTCAGTGCAGTACAGTAGTGTGAGATTTTTACTCAATAAAACCACCATCCTTTTGGTATTTGCGACTTATCAAGCATTTTTTTATAATTATTTGTAAACAAATAATGTTTGGTAGGTAACTTTCCTTTGAGAGTTTCTGCTTTTCCGCATTTTTATACCCTATCCCATAGGGCTTAGTTTTGATACTTAGTTTGTAACATAGAGAAAACAATCCACTGTGCGGATCGTTGAATACCCTATCCCATCCCATCTGTAAAACTAATATCCCCAAAAAGTGGACATGGCTTAAAGCACGATGGGGATTTAAATATAGAAAATGACATTGTCAGAACAAATTTTACGGTTCTACAAAAGACAAAGTTTTTCTCCTGCATATGTTATGGGGTAGTGTATAAAAATGTTTTTTATATAACAACGCCCCCAAAAAGTGGGCGTGGGTTGAAATGGTCTATTAACGAAATGTTCATATTAACATTATTAATGATTCTGCATCAACATTTTTTTCGAAAATTTTAAAATTTGACCGAACAACGTTTTTTATTAAAAACGCCCTCAAAAAGTGGGCGTGGCAAAAAACCTTATATGAACCAAATATAGATATAACCATTCTCTCAATATGCTTTTCAGACACTTTTTTTAAAATTCCTTACGGTTTGGCCAAAAACTACGTTTTTTTAAAAAGGGGGCGTGGCAGTGTGCGGATTTCAAAAATGTTTACACTTGTTCTGCTGGGAGCAACAAAGAGCACTTGTACCAAATTTCATCATTCTAGCTCAAAATTTAAGGCCCAAAAACTGTTGACGTACGGACGGACGGACAGACATGGCTAAATCGACTCAGCTATCGATTCTGAGTCGATCCATATACTTTGAGGTATATGTAGTTAAATTATTTCTCTATGTTACAAACTAAGCATCAAAACTAATATACCCCTATGGGATAGGGTATAAAAAAAAGGATTTTCATATTTGAGGTATTTTTATTTAATTTGGTCTTTTGAAATTTATTTGGACTATCTTTAAAATACAACAGCAATCAAGTGTCATTCTCTATTGACCAACCCTAAATGCGCTCTTTTTGCTGCTTTTTCATCACAATTTTAAGTCATCACGGGCGGTATAGCTATGATTTCGGCACGAATGTTTGACTTGAGCTCGCCAAAAGTCTTAAGGCTTCCTGGAGTACACATTTTTAATAACCCAACAATAGAAGCTCGGAATGTAAAATCTGGATATTAGAGTGCCCAATCAATCCATTTTGACATTTTCGATAAGGAAAATGCATTCTTCGTCTTTTCGTGAAATCAGTAACCGTTCAGACCCTTTTCACACATTTGTGGGCAGACATAATGAACCAACCTATATCGATTCCCATTGGCTGTTTCCCCTTCTCTGAAGATAGATTTGGCGCAAACACCGGCCCAAACAGTCACTTTTTGCTCATGCAATTGTGTTTCATGTATCTCGTGTCGATCCTCTGTCCCATAAATGCGGCAATTTAGCTTGTTAACGGCCGCGGCGCCAGAGAATGTGAAATTGGCCTCGTCGGTCATCAATTAGCCGCAAGGTGGTTCCAGTTCCACTGACCCCAAAATGTTGTGGGCTGGCACAAGTTTATTCTCGGCTCTCTCTTAATACAAGGCGGACCAAAAGAAGTCATCCGATGTTTTTTGGCTCTCGGAATATCGGTTGTGGCTCGCGCAGTGTGTGCCGTTGCTCAGTCCTGTTGGAGCCACATGTACTCCCGTCATAATTCGTCCAATTGCGACAGAAAAAACTCGGTCTGCCCTATAGCGCGCACCGTCCACTGCTGTCATTTGACCAGCGGCGTTCTCGAAAAAAAAAATGGCCAGATGACTCCTCCAGCGTGAGCGGGTGTAATGGCTACTTTTGCATTCCTCGAGAATTTTCGGTGCCCCAGAAATGATAGTTTTGCTTGTTCACGTACCCGCTGAGGTGGAAATGAGCCTCATCGCTCATTATGATTTTGGTCGAAAAATCGTCCACTTCGTCCTCGAGATTGGGATGGCTGTAGGTTATACGCGATTGGCGGTCGACAGGCAGCAGCTGATGCACGGACTGGACTTTGTACGCAAACATGCGGAAGTCATTGACCAAAATTCGCCTAAGGGATGACGGACTGATGGCTAATTGCGATGCACGGCGTCTGGTCGATGTTTCCGGCGACAGCTCAACATCCTCGGCAATAGCGGCGATATTCACAGCACAACGGGTGCCCCCTGGCCGCCCACTCTTGGCAACGTTTCGTGTGGTCCCATATTCTTCAAGGATGGTGTCAGACGGCCGGGAAATCGGCGACGGAATTCGCGCTGCGCCAACACTACAGACGAACTGTTACGCAAAAAAATAGACACGGTTATTCCGCGTTCTTTGGGGATTGTATCGCTCCATGGCTGGTTCACTTGTATTCTACATCTGTCTCGTCCACAAATAAAAAAACAGATTTGACATTGGCGGCCATTTGCAAAATTAAGAGCAACTTCCAATAGGGTGATCTCTTTTGGTCCACCTTGTACTTCAATTAGTTCATTGGGACGAGTTGGGCGTTGATAAAGGGCGTGTATCACTATATCGTGGTAAACAAAATTCGACACCAAACGACGAAAAATATTTTCGACGATATACACGTTGAGATAACAAAACTTGTTTCAGTTTCAAGAAACTCATGGTAAAATTGTACTGAAATAACGTTTCAAGAACATAACTACTCAAGTCAATTGGTAAATAAATGTCAAATTTATCCAATGTTTACATGCCGACATAAAAGATGGCGCACCCTTTATTAAGGAGTTCTGATCGTATTTCGATTCCCAGCCAGACGTCGGACGCAGTAGAGGAAGACCTCGCCTTAAGTGGCGCGCACAAGTGGAAACCGACCTCAACCAACTTGGAGTGCGCAACTGGAGGCAGTTAGCTAAGGACCGGGCTAATTGGAGAGGCATGTTGGTTGAGGCCCAGGTTCATTCCGGACTGTAGCGCCACTTAAGTAAGTAAGTAAGATCGTATGTATTCAGCTGAATCAAAGTAGCATCGATAGGGCCATATCTCAACTGAGGTGCCATTATTCGTGGGGCTGATGTTGACCCCAGATACATGAACACCTTAACTACATAAAAATTGTTGCTATCAACAGTGAAATGGTTATTCGTCGAAAATATACTTCATTCTGCCCTCGTTAGGTACAAGATCAACGCGTTTTGTATGTTCATCAATTGCTGTCAATGCATGTTCATCAATTGCTGTCTACAATGTCTCGATGGGAGCACTAATGGTGTCGATATCAATATGACAGTAGCTGAACAGATTTGTAAGAGATAGCGCCGACCATGTTTACAGATGCCCAGCGTATATGTTTTAAAACGAGATTGACGAAATCGCTTGTATGGAGAAGTTCAGTTAAGTTGTTTCCAAAATATTTTTCAATAAGATAACCATGATTCCATATTGGTAAAGTAAGCGCTTCGAGCAATCACATTTCACATCGTTAACGATGGCAGTTACATACCAGCTTAACTCAGTTTGGAGCCTAAATATCCAGCATCAACCACGTGCACTGCCGGTTAACATTCTAAAAAGTACAGTACCCCTGATGAAAAATTGGTTCAACGAGTCAGATATCGGTACAAATCAAGGCGTTTCAACAGCGAGGATTTACAGAAGAAATCGAATATCATCACCATTCATTACAGGTGCCCTAACAATTCACTATCCCATAATTATTACAGGCCAGAGTATAAGGTCTCGTTAGCAATCATTTCTGCAGAAGCTTTTTTTTACAAATACTATGATAACATTTGCCACCTTCCGCTGTTATGCCAAGCACTTTCCAAAGGCTCAATTTCGGAGGCTATTATTTCAAAAATCTAGAAAAACTGCCTTTCAAAGCATCGATATAGTTCGCTCCGCAGGAAGCTCGGCTTGGTTTACTTTTCATGAACCGACTAAGTTTAACTTTGGTCTTCTACGTCGCTTATTCAAAGCTGTATGTAATTTATGTTGCACGAATGGCGGGACTACATCATAAACCAATGAGAAGGGGTCTGACTTTTTATGGTCTTATAAAAAAAATGCTATGCTCTACTTCAGAACGTTTCAACTCCATCAGAAATCTGTATTGTCAAGGCCATAAAATATATTTGTGCTTATGAAAATATAATCCTATAAAGGACTATTTGTTGTCATGTGTGGCACTTATTACGACGCAGCGTCTTGCATGAATATTATCCTAAACAATTTGCCATTCGCATCATTTCGTTTATTGTTTCGTTGGATAACATTAAAATGACAATCTCACGAAAAAATGATGTTCATCCACAACAGGGGACACATGTTCCTGTTAAATGCCTATGCCATCCTTGAACGCAAGCGATATTCAAATCATGCAACGATTCTGTTTATTTTGACATGTATCCAACGGATGATCATTTGATTTCGTTAGGCATATGCAGGTAGGTGATTTGGACTAGTCGCCTATTTCAGGATTCATCCAAGATATCAGATTTTCATTGGCTTTTAAGTTACAAACATCTCGCATGTATCCTTTAATGGATTTTAAATGTAAACTCTCCTCTTGACTGGTTTTTATCCGTTTTTATGTGTTGCCGATAGCTTCCCATTGAGAGTGGATTACTCTCGTTTTCCCGTTTATGGGCACTTGGCATCAGCTAAGGATTTACGGTATACACTGCTAGCTGCTATATGCACATCATCTTCATTTATAATATCATATATAGTGACATTTCGGTTTATGATTCCAACATAAACACCACATAGCTCTTTCGATGTCCTTAGCAGGCGGCCGCGTAAATACGTTCACTGGTTCGGGTAGCAATGAACTGCGATGTTAAAGTGAATTGCTTCTTATGAGGTGCCATTGTCGTTTCTGACAGAGAGGAGATCCTTAACCATGTTGGTACTTAAGCACATCTGCATGTGTATTATACGTGTTTGTCTTTAAATGAAAATAAGTGGAATCGATATTTAGCCCTGTGGTGGCAATGGACCTCGCGGGACTTTAGAAAAGCTATGGGGTTTGATGTATGGCCTCAAACACTAATACCCATCCAAATGATTGTCAATTTGTTGGCACGTATTTACGATTAAGACTTCCATGAACTTAATATTCACGCCGTTAGCATTAGGATAAGCATTTGTGGATCGTGTATTTGGAATCTTCGAATGGCTTTTACTTCATGGGATGTTCTTTTTGTAATGATTTTTGTAAACCACATTGTCCATTCGATCCATCTGTAAATAAACTGATTGTAAAGATGAAATGAATTCGACTTTCATATCTGCATTTGGAATGTTTTCTAAGCAGGAGAGCTACAGCCGAACAACTAGCGGAAACCTGGAGCTGCTGCAAAGCAATCTCGGTCCTATACCCAGTAGTAGCAAAATGTTTTTCACTGAAACAGAAGTTTATCTCAAGTAAGACGTTCAGATTCTGCATAAAACTGGAAGCCACGCCATCGTGCAAGAACAAAACACGCACGCATGAATGACTGTGAGAAAAAGCTAAGCCCTGAGTCCCTCTCGATTTGTTGCACCAAAAATGTTTTTTTGTATCTCTTACAGACTTTGGCAAAAGGAATTGCAAAGGATTCTTACACCTAAAAGGGGGAAACATTCCGACAAGGACGAGAGCTGTTAAGAATATTGCCAACGACTTTATAAGCACAGAATAAGAAAATCATTAGATTTTTAAAAAGAACAAGATCATCGACACACACTAGGTTAGGTTCTGTTGAAGTGGCTGCACGCAATGCGCGTGCATGCTTAGACCAAAAAGGTCCGTTGTGGTACCACGCGGATCCTTCGACTACTCTATATTCGAACGCCTAATTGAACCATTCAGAGCTAACTAGGTAGCGTAGTAGGTTTCTGACACTGATATTAGCCAAATCACCTAGATTATCGAACAAGAAGTCTCCCAGATGAAGTTTCATTTTGAGAGAGCCGGACAAGATAATTTCTTTGAGTGATACTTTCCTCCAAAGGCCTAGTCTTTTAGCATGTAGGCCTATAGGACAGTGTTCTGTGAGGAGACTGATTATTGTGCTGATGTATGATCTGTTCAGTGTTATCATGCAGATGCAGTATTATTAAGCAGATGGAGCGCTTCTGGTTAAAGCTAGGAAAGAGTTGATTGGATATTTGGCATGTGGTGCCATTTATCCATCTGCGGTTTGCTATCTTGATCGCATCTTGCTTGATCAGTAATTTAAATATAGCAAGGGGCATACCTAACGTGTCCACTGGTAGTTGAAGGGTAGTGCCATGTAGTGCACTGTCTGACAAGCCCATCTGCCTTGCAATTCCCTGGTATGAGGTGAATGGTATTCATTCGGCATTCGTGGGCTGATTTTGAATTGAAAGAGATTGCTTCCAGGGATTTGATTGCCGCTTGACTTTCACTGAAGATGCTAATATTTCATTCCTTTTCGGCCAGGACAAGGCTTCTTTGATTGCCATGATTTCCGCCTATACGTATGGCACTTGACACCAAAAATGAAATGTTCCTGTCAGATTATCGAAAGATCATGTACACCTTGAGATGGTTTTCTAAAAACTACTTTAAACCCCAAAAATTGCAGCCAAGGCTCTTTATGTACGTTACAGGTTACGTTACATCGTAATTGCTTTTGATTTTATACATTTGCATCGTTATCTTAAGAACTACTTAGCTATGTTCATAATGATGATAATTGCACTGCTATGACGTAACTTCACTTAATAGAGAAAATAAAGTTAATGTCATAATTTACTAAATTGCCATTATAGCACTAGCCACAGAGATTGTTTGAGAACCGTTGCCTTAGATTCACTCCTCCATTGAAGGACAGAGGTTACAAAAAGCCAAAGAACGAACAAAGACGAAATCCATCGTTCTTCTATGAAAGTCATTCAACTGAAACTAATACGAAGGACATTTTGTGTTCTCCTTTGTAGCAAACAGCGGCAAGTCCTTCTTCCATGGTAACGATACAATTACCAATCTGTCGGAAGAATGTGAATGGAATCGATGGTGCTGATGAAAATGGTATGGGATTGTGTGAGGCATGGGCCGGTTGATCAACTTTTATATTTTCCTTACTGACATCGCGATAGAGAATAAAGAAGACAAAAAAAAATAAGGTTGCAAAGTATCTGGGATAGCACTACTTTCTTATTTAAATTGTGTCAGAGAAGTTGTTATGTCATAAATGTTGTCAAATCATTTTGGGTGAGTATATGGATCAACTCAGAATAGCTCGATAGTCGATTTAGCAATGTCTGTCCGTCCGTACATTACCAATTTTGAGCTAGATTCTGAAATTCGTTGCACCTGCTCTTTGTTGCTCCCAGCAGAACAAGTGTACAATCCGCCCACTGCCACGCCCCCTTTTTAGAAAAACGCAGGTTTTGGCCAAACCGTAAGGAATTTTAAAAAAGTATCTGAGCAACTTATTTGGAGAATCTGAATATCTATATTTTTGGAGGCGTTTTCAGGAAAAAACATTTTCCAGTACTTTTTTAATATATACGAAAAAACTTTTGATGCAGAATCATTACTTACTTACTTAAGTGGCGCTACAGTCCGGGATGAACTTGGGCCTCAACCAACATGCCACTCCAATTAGCCCGGTACTTAGCTAACTGCCTCCAGTTGCGCACTCCAAGTAGGTTGAGGTCGGTTTCTACTTGTGCGCGCCACTTAAGGCGAGGTGTTCTTCTACTGCGTCCGACGTCTGGCTGGGAATCGAAGACTTTGCCAGCCGGAGTATTGGTGTCCATTCGTTCTACATGTCCTATCCATCTTAAACGTCCAATGCGGAGTTTTTTGGCTAGGCGTATGTCGCTGTACAGCTCGTTTAGTTCGTGGTTGAATATTCGTCTCCATAGCCCGTCAACGCAAACGGGACCGAAGATTTTCCGAAGAATTTTTCTCTCGAATCGACCAAGGATTTCTTCATCCGCTTTTGATACGGTCCATGCTTCAGCGCCGTAGAGCAGGACTGGGATGATCAGGGTCTTATATAGGATCTCCTTAGTAGTTCAAGTGAGGGCTTTACTACTAAATTGCCTTCTTAGCCCGAAGAAACAGCGATTGGCAAGAGTTATTCTTCGTTTGATTTCTGACGAGATGTTGTTGTCAGAGTTTATAGCAGACCCGAGGTAGACAAAGTCCTGTACTACCTCAAAGTTATATCTGTCAATGGTGACGTTCTGTCCAATTCGTCGATGTTGTGTGTCCTTTCGTGTTGACAGCATACACTTAGTCTTACCCCTATTTACTGCTTAACCCATTTTTGCCGCTTCCTTCTCTATACTGGCAAACGTGGCTATGACATCACGTTGATGTCATAGCTACCAATGATGTCAATATCGTCGGCGTATGCTAGTAGTTGCACCGACTTTTGGAAAATTGTGCCTCTGGTGTTGGCTTTGGAGTTTTGCACAATCCTCTCAAGAATCAGATTAAAGAAGTCACATGACAGCGCATCGCCTTGCCTAAATCCTTTTTTGATATCGAATGTGTCGGTGAGGTCGTTTCCGACCCTGATGGTGCAGCAAGAATTCTCTATCGTCATCCTACACAACGGACGAGTTTGGACGGTATACCAAAACTAGACATGGCTCTGTATAGTTTGTCTCTATAAATTCTGTCGTATGCGGCTTTGAAATCGATAAATATGTGATGGGTATAAAGTTGGACTTCTTGGGTTTTTTCCAGGATCTGCCGAAGTGTGAAAATTTTATCGTTTGTGGACTTTCCTGGCCTAAAACCACACTCATAAGTGCCTATCAGGTTGTTGGTAAACGGTTTCAGGCGTTCACATATTACGGCAGATAGTAGTTGGTGCAGCTCAGAGGGTCTCCTTTTTTGTGGATCGGGCAAACGATGCTGAGGTTCCATTCTTCAGGCACGCTTTCAACCGACCAGATTTGGCTTCTGAGTTGGTGGATGTTACTTACCAAGTCATTTCCGCCAGCTTTATAAAGCTCAGCGGGAAGGCCGTCATTTCCGGCGGCCTTATTAAGCTTGAGTTCAGATCTTGCTATCCTCACTTCACTTAGGTCGGGTGGTTGGCAGTTCTCGCCGCCGTTGCCAATATTAAATGGTTCGTTCTGCCTGACAGAGGAATGTTGTTTGTCATCGCCGTTTAACAGTCTGCAGAAGTGGTTCTTCCATACCTCAGCATCGACTGTATCTACGATATTTCCTTGTTCATCTCGACAGAATTCTGTTCGAGTCTTGTATCCTTGGCTTTGACGTTTTACACTTTGCTAAAACTTGCGAACATCGTTCCTGGAGTGGCACCTCTCTATATCCTCGATCGCATGAATGAATATATTTTCCATTATTAACCGGAAGGATTGTACTTAAAAAGTTATTTGGCGGACCCTTTTATTTCCACCAATAGTGAAGTTATTTTTCAGAGATTGAAGAATGTTTGTAGATAGATGCGATATTGATATTAAGAGTATGTTGACTACTTGTAACTTTGGATGAGATCTATATTTCTTTCGCTCATGAATATTTCGAATTCGTCGAGTGTTTGAAATCCAAGTACATAATTTTAACATGCGTTTTTTTTTTTCAATTTTAGTTGAAGTACGATTTTTCAGTAAAATACTTCCAAGCTTTATCAACCTATCGACAAAAAAAAATTATTTATTTTACTTTGTTCTTTAAATTTCTCCAGTTTAACTGAGAAAACATGAGAACGTAAAAACGTCCGTCGAAATTTTTACATTTTTTGGCTGTTCGAGGAAATAAAACTGCATACCCATTAAAGGGATTTTTTGATTTAAGCAATCTAAGGGAAATTATCAATTTCTCGCAAACTATTTGGTAAAAATGAATGAAGTTTCATGTTTATGTTACTTTTACCATTTATAACAATTCCAGATAATAATTTGAAAAATAAAAAGTTTTTACCAGATTTTTACGTTTTGGACAATAACGGGATATCATTATAATTGTCATGAACATCGATTCTTTCCAATTCCAGGATAAACGTTCTTATAATCATAGTTCCGCATTATTCACATCTTTTAACATCAATAACCAAAATGTATTTTATTATGTATTCTGGCCCAACTATGGAAATTGTCAAAAAAAGAAAGAAAAAGGTACATTCGACCTAGTCGTGCCCCCACCACTCCTTTATAATTGTCAAACGAAACCTGGGCGGTGTTCAATGTTTTAGCATCAATTAGTTTTTCAAAAGATTTTGCAAAAACTGAATTATTAGTAAAGTCTGAAAAGCTCATTCGAAACAATAAGATATCTAAGACGTCCTGATTTTTAATGTACAATATATGCTCACATTCAATTATTTCTTTAAAAGTTTAATTGTAACAACGAACCTATTGGAGCCAACATACTCCAGTGTCCCCTATGACTCGTGGTTTTAAAAAAAATTAAAAAAAAATACACTTACTCTACAAATCGAATACGGTTGCGATTTGTTTTGCATGGGGGTATATAAAACAGAATGTCGGTGCTTACAAGGACTATAGGAATTCGACCGTTTACCACCTCTTTTATCCATTTTGTTTTCACATATCCTTTCTGTGCTGCATCTAGTGTGCCTGTGTTTACTTTTATCGCATTCAAGTGCATAGCATTTCCTCCACAATATTGTGGCATAGATTTTCCTAGTCAATCTAGCAAAGACTGTAAGGCGTGGAGCTTTCAAATTGTTTTCAATTGAAATGTTATGGATATTAGGTTTCTCAATTTATATTATTGAGTCCAATTCATTGGCTATTTGTGTATAAGGAGAATGGGTTTCAAGCAATTAGCATAATTGGAGATATCGATTCTCTTACAAAGAGGAAGATTTTGATTGATTCTAACATTACAATAATAGCGGAACCCAAAAAAGTAGTTTTTGCATATTAGTTCCCAAAAAACTGCATACTTAGTTTTTCTTCGAGAAAGTCCTAAGGATTTAAGCATTTGGGCCATTTAAAAAAAAATTGTCAATTTCTCGCAAACTATTTTGTCAAATTGTATGAAATTTAATAAACATACTACTATTACTGTTTGCAATACATAATTAGTTTGGCCCAACTATCCCTAAACGGAATTTTAAGTTTTTGACCATAACATATATACAGATTCCTTCAAATTCCGGAATAATCGTTCGTATAATCTGTGGTCGAAATAAATGACTTAAAGACATCCTATAAAAATAAATATAAGATGACTGAACTTCTTCTTCCATAGCTGCTTGGCATGTAACTGCAACCACACCACACATAACTTATATCAAATCCTTCCAATTCCGAACCCCACTGTCCATAACATGGCGAAAATTTGCATCGTCAAGAAAATAGATTCACACCTACGGAATGAAAACCACACTACATGGTCCACACCACGGGGATACAATAGATGCCGGAACATGGACTGAAAGACTCTCAAATCATGGGAAAAGCATGGATTTTGATATCTTGCATATCATTTTATTGACTCGAATTTTACGGCAAGCATCATCTGAGGCCGCCCTTTTAGCGTTATAAAGGGTGGTTAAATTTTAAGGGCCGATGTTATTTTGAATAATATACAAATTATTTAGGAAATTATCGTCATTTCTTTTTATTATGATCATATTGGTATGGTTCAATTATGTAAGGAACAAAATATGGGCCAAATGGACGCCACGGCGGCACACCTCCGTCCGATGGTCCAAAGTTTCGAGGCACAATTGAGGTTCTATGCCATTAATGTGCCGAGTTATCTCATCTTTTTGCTCTTTGTTGCTGGCTTATCGACGTTCACCTTTTCTTTCAAATAACGCCAAAGAAAGAAGTCCAACGGTGTCAAATCACATGATCTTGGCGGCCAATTGACATCGCCACCACGTCAGATGACATGGCCATTGAATTTGTCGCGCAAAAGAGCCATTGTTTCATTAGCTGTGTGGCGAGTGGCACCTTCCTGTTGAAACCACATTTCGTCCGCATCAATATCTTCCAATACGGGCCATAAAATGTTCGTTATCATCTCACGATAGCGAACACCATTCACCAGCAACTGCCTGACCGGCCTCATTCTGGAAAAAAAATACGGCCCGACGGGTGCATTGGTTTTCGACAATCACTCTTGGATTATCATTCGCCCAAATCCACTGAGGTGAAAATGTGCCTCATCACTGAAGATGGTTTTCTTCGAAAATTGATCATCCACTGTTGCCATTTCTTGCCACCATTATGACCATTGACGACGCTTGAAATGGTCAAGAGGCTTTAGTTCTTGAGCCAATTGCACATTGTAAGCCTGTAAATGCAAGTCTTTATGCATAATGTCCATCAACGACGAGCGTGAGAGATGCAATTTTTGGGCACGACGACGAGTTGAGATGGACGGCTCTTCAGCCACACTATCGCGAACCGCAGCAATATTTTCTGCAATATTTTCTGCAGTACGAGCTGTACGAACATGCACTGTTGTTTTCACATCTCCTACATGCCCGGTTTGCTCCAATTTTTGCATGATTTTTCCTATTGTACGCACATTTGGACGATTAAATTGACCGACAAAATCACCAAGTGCACGATATGCATTTTGATTTGAACACCCATTTTCATAATAAGCCTGAATAACTTTAACGCGTTGCTCGATAGTTTATCTTTTCAAGGTTCAAATTAAATGAGTCTGAAATTTAGAAATGTCAAAAGAAATGCAGAAAAGTTGACGTTTAAGTGTGGCTCACATTCAACATCGGCCCTTGAAATTTAACCACCCGTTAGATTCGCCTCACCTGAAAAAAATTAATAAACAAAAAGCCCGTCCGTTGAGATGAATACTGTGACCCTAGTTTAGAGTAAGCTCTTTCAAAGTTGCGACCACTGACTCAGAATTTCGATGGTCATTTGTAATAATTTCCAAACGTTGCTTGTTCCTGAAATTCAGCATGATAAAAATGTAAACCTTGACTGACGTTTTGACATTGACAACTCTCTCAAAAAGTTTAAGCTTGTGTCTGTTTATACCCTATCCCATAGGGGTATATTAGTTGTGATACGTAGTTTGTAACATAGAGAAATAATTTAGCTACATACACTAGTCGGCATAAGTATTTTGACGAAACCTTTTTGTGACTATTGAGACTAACTTTGCTTGGTATCGTTAAAACAACGGTGCAAAAATGATGCGCGAAACAAAGAATCTATTTTTAGCTCTATGCATGCCAAGTTTTGTATTGTTTACCTTGTGCATTCTCTTTCTGCTGATAAGAACGCATGCAGACAAAGAATTTTTACGTGGCATAAGTATTTTGACAGAAACTTTGTGTAAATATTTTAACAGTTTTGAGCACGTGATAACCAAAAAACTTGTGTAGTTAACTTTAATTTACATTAAACGTTGATAACAAAATAAAAATTTATTAAAATTTATTAAAAACCATGGGTAAAACGGCTGAGTTGAGTCTGGTTGTCAGATCTTCAATGGTAGCGAAGTTTAACGCTGGAACGGCAGTAAAAGACATAGCAAGTGAGTTTAATGTGTCGCGTCAAACTGTGCACTATCAAATCAATAAGTTTAAAAAGCATAATGACATCACAAACCTAATGAGATCAGGTGCTAAGCGCAAAACAAGGCCCACTGAAGACCGAACCCTTCTACGGGAATTTAAAAGAAATATATTCCTGAAGCCTCAAACTGCTGCAAATCAATGGAATTTGACGGCAACGAATCCAATCAGTGAGCGCACTGTCCGACGACGTTTAATGGAAGGAGATTTTAAAACATTTAAAGCTAAGGACGTGCCGTACATATCAAAGGTAAACAAGCTTAAAAGACTGTCTTTCGCAAAGGAACATCTGCACAAGCCAAAGGAGTACTGGAGAAGCGTTCTATGGACAGATGAAAGCTCCTTTGAGTATAACTCATCAAAAAACAAATTTTACGTTAGATTGCCAAAGGTAGAAAGGCAAAAAAGACGCCCCGTTTGTCAAAAAGTGAGCCATGGTGGATGCTCTGTCATGTTCTGGGGATGTGTTGCGTATAATGGCCTGGGTGAATTGGTTCCTATCACCGGCTCGATGAACCAAGGTCAATATTTAAGAACCCTAAATGATAATGCCTTTCCTTCCGGAGGTAGGCTTATTGGTGAATCATTTATCCTCCAACAGGACAATGTCCCATGCCACAAAGCCCGGATGATAACTAAATTTTTGAAGGATGTTGGTGTTGCCACTTTGGACTGGCCACCTCAAAGTCCAGATTTAAATATAATAGAAAACGTCTGGTCTCTTTTGAAACGCAAAAGAACAGTTTCTTTAAATAAAACCAGAGAGGAGACGATTTCTGAGGTCACTTCCCTTTGGGAAGAGATATCTCCAGAGATTCTTCAAAATTTAATAGATTCAGTACCGAGACGCCTTCAAAAAGTTATTGAAGCCAAATTTACTAAATTCTTCTTTATTTATTTACTTTTGTTAAGTTTAAAATGTTTTTTCTTAGAGTTACATACTTGTCAAAATACTTATGCCAACACACGAAATTACAAATTAATTTATATCTTTTTTGACTTCTATGAAAAAATATTTGTTTGCCTATTTTTAAGTTTGTATTAGTTATATATAAAAATGAAAAAATAAACATGAATTCTTGTCAAGCCATTTAGAAGTTAAACTCAAAAATGCACGATTTTTATTTCGTCAAAATACTTATGCCGACTAATGTATACCTCAAAGTATATGGATCTACTCAGAATCGCTTGCTGAGTCGATTAAGCCATGTCTGTCTGTCCGTCCGTCCGCCCGTCTGTCTGTTCGTCAGCGATTTTTGGGCCTTAAATTTTGAGCTAGGATAATGAAATTTGGTAAATAGGATCATCGTCCGTGCCACCAGAACAAGTGTAAAAAATTTTGAAATCAGCCCACTGCCGCGCCCCCTTTTTAGGAAAACGTATTTTTTGGCCAAACCGTAATGAATTTTAAAAAAGTGTCTGAGCAGCATATTTATAGAATGGTAATATCTATATTTCGTCAATATAAAGTTTTTTGCCACGCCCACTTTTTAAAGGCTTTTTTTTATAAAAAACGTTTTCGGTCAAATTTTAAAATGTTCGAAAAAAGTTTTGATGCACAATCATTGGTGGTATTAACGTGAACATTTCGTCAATAGACCATTTTAACCCACGCCCACTTTTTAGGGGCGTTTTCTTACAAAAACCATTTGTATGCCCTACCCCAAGGCATATGCAATAGAAAAACGTTGTTTTTTTCGAACACCATAAAAGAATTTGATAAACCTTCTGAACATTATGTTGTGACAACGTCATTTACAATACTTTATGCCCATAAAGACCACATTTTGGGGATATTAATTTGAGGATGTGATGGGATAGGGTATTAAACGACAAACATGTGTCTATACAAAAACACTCCATATCTTCTCCAAAGGTGGTCGTATCCAATTCTACGAACTTAACAAATCTGGCGTGGTTGAGCACTCACTATGACTTTCTCCTGCAACAAAATATCTTAATGTCAAAATCTTGCCAAAATGTTGCAACCTATTAAAAAAGCTCGAGAAAATAATCCCCAGCACTTGTTCAATACTCCTTCAGCTTAAACGGATTTTCCGCATCGTCTGCTTTCTCTTAATTTTTGTTTGTCCTTTTTACTTTTTGCAATTTCGTGAAACACATTATTTCATTCGTTTCAATTAAAGTGGCCACATGGCAATACTTTTGAAATAATTGTTATTACAAAATGTTTCTGTATGTTAATAATGTTCGCCGCGTGCAACCTGGAGTAACCATTAACTCGCAGTTCTACCTCCACGCCAAAAGGACCTGAGAACTGAAACAAATGTTAATGGCAGGCTTTCGCGTGTTTGAAATGTTTAAATAAAAAAATAAATGGAAAAGGAATGAAAACTTCAGCACATGGGTACTACGGTTAGTACTTGCCGAGAAATTCAATTATACATCGCGTAAGTACTCACAGTTATGCCCGTACTTTGCGTATCCTTAACAGTTAATTCAGCCAGTTTCGAGTGCATAAATATTATACCTTGTCGCATTCTTTGGCCAAAGGAGTTGTCATCAGATACCGACAAGATTTGTTTGTTATTTCTTTAGTGAGCTGCAATAATTTTGTATCGCGATATTCTTCAAAATAAGTTTTTTTTTAATATTCAACTGACAACAACAACAAAAGGAAAGAGAAAATTAAATGAAAAGAATGCCAAGTGTGTTATTTTGTATTTTTGTAATAAACAAATATTTACGTTCCGAAATATGAGGACGAGTATGTTATAAGTTATTTTATACACGCAACAATATAGTAGTTGAAGGTCTTGCATACAGCATACCACTACGAATAAAATCAAGGTTGATGAGTTTAAGGGAAATGGTAGCTGCTGCTGAATGAAAAAAAAAATTTAATGATTTGGTAAGTAGGACATTTCTCGTTAATGTTATGTCGAAACGTAAGAAAAATTTTTTTGATGTTATCTTTAAAAAAAATATTCCTATCTCTATATGCGTTGAACCACACAGACGGGACAGAGTGGGAAGATTAGGACTGTAACGTACCCCGAACGCCCTCAGGAAGCAAAATGTTTAAGGATGACCCGTTGTCCTCCTTGGAATGAAACCAGCCCTCTGCCGGCACTATCACCCGTGCTGGCTGAGGCCTCGCTCCTGGATTACAAAACAAAACTTCCCTTATTCAGGCGTTGGGGTTGATCCCTCCTACTAACGCTATCTACCCTTATGACCCAAGGTCACAGGACCCTTAGGCCAGTCCGGGCAGACCAGAAGGAGGGGTGTTAAACCATTTTGCGGCCCAGGCATGATCATCCACTCGCTAGCTCGGCGGCGGGTATGGGATCTTGCCACAAGACCTGGACAGGGGTTACATTAATATTTTACATGCCTGTATAAGATATTGTAGTAAAGGGTGCCGTGAAAGCCATATTTTCAGATATTTTCAGATTTGGCATTATTTCACTTTGGCAAAGTGAAATAAGGCCAAATCAATTTGTGAAATAAGACCAAATATGGTCTAAATTCGCTTAACGAAAGTGAAATAACGCCATATGGGAAAAATATGGTCATGTTTCACATTTCCAAAGCGAAATAAGGCCAAATGCTGCTAGATGAAATGCGAAGCTGTACTTTAAAAGGGAAACATAAACATTTTGCCGTTAGTAATGTAAATGAGTAAATATTTACGTCGCATGTTAGTCTAAGGTCACTTCCACGTGTTAGTCTAAGAACTTACTTAGTGATAGAACGTTGCAAAATGGAAAGCAGTGCAAGCGATTTAATATTCCCGTTCGAGTTTTGTGAAGGTTTTAGAAAAGGAAGTGCTCTCCTATATATTCCTGAGTTAAAGCATTTGTACAGGTTTAAAATGAATTCTAAAATGTCTAAGCGTTATACTTGCTATAATAAAAAATGTAGTGCTAGTGCAGTGATTGATTTAAATAATGAAAACTTGGCTCGAATCCCAAAATCAAGTGCCGCACATAATCATTTAAGTGCAGAAAACTTAAGAATGAAAATGAAAGTTATAAGTGAAATAAAGAAAGAATGTGCAAATACTTCATTAAAAAGAAGCGGGATTCGCGAAGTATTTGATGAAGTGTGTGCAAAAGACGTTGAAGGTGCTTCAAGTGTTCAATTTGGGAAAATCAGAAGGCAGCTTATAAATATTAGAAATAAATCATTCCCCAAAGCCCCTGCTACTGTAAAAGAAGTGTTGAACTTGTTTAAAACAGAACATGTAATGAACGACTTTATTATGTCACGATACCGGAAAGGCGACCCCTTCTATAGGCGCACAGTTATGGAGGATAATTTTTCTTATTCAATCTTCGTTTCCCCAACAATCGCAACTGCCATCCAAAAGTTGCCAGAGACAGCGAACCGAGAATATTTATTGGATGGCACTTTCAGTGTTGTTCCATCTTGCGGCTATAAGCAGCTATTGATAGTGCACATTGCTCATGATGAACACGTATGTAATAAAATACTAATTCCATTTGTAATGTTTAATTACGTTTTTATTCCAATTGTACATTGACGATTTTCGATTTTTGAGTATGCATAGATGTACCTACATACATAATATGTATGTATTAACTATTTTAAAAGAAAAACTAAGAAAAACTAAGAAATAAGAATAATATCAACAAATTCACGCTATTCTATTATTCTTATTTCTTAGTTTTTCTTTTAAAATAGTTAATACATACATATGTGAATGTAGGTACATCTATGCATACTCAAAAATCGAAAATCGTCAATGTACAATTGGAATAATAATTACACTTTGTACTAAGCTGAAACGCTTATTTTAGGTCTACCCATTTATTTACGTGCTGATGAGTAACAAATCGGAACAAACATATCTTCATCTTTTTCAATATATTGAAGCAAATTTGTTTCAATTTAAACCAAATTCATTCGTAACAGATTACGAAAAAGCATTAAGAAACAGTCTTAAAAAACTTTTCCCAAGAGCACAGTTTACAGCCTGTTGGTTTCATTATTGCCAGGCTGTTAGGAGGAAGGCATCTCAAATAGCGACATTTGTAGGCTCCCTTAATAAGAACAAGGAAGCGAACCGACTCTTCCGTAAGTTCTTAGTACTTCCGCTGCTGAGACCTGGCGATATGCATTCAGCGTTCGATCTTCTATATACAGAAGCATATGGAAAAGCATTCAAAGCAAACGGAGAAAGTATTTTCAAGGATTTCTTAATATATTATAAGCGACAATGGATGGACAAGGTAATGCAACATTATTATTTAAAGTTATTATAATAGATATTTTATTAATAGAGATAACTAATTTAGGAAACTCCATCTTCTGTTTCTGTATTTGGGAGAACTAATAGGACGACAAGTGCTCTTGAAGGTTATAACAGCCGCCTCAGTCAAAAACTATCAAAACACGGGACATTCTTTAAATTTATTGACTGTTTGCTAGATGAAGATTGTATCAAATCAAGAGAATTCATCATGTCCTTAGATGGAACGTTTGACATTTTTGAACCTCCAAAAAAAAAATTTTGAGACAGACAAATACAGATTGAGGCAAGTTTGAAGAAGTTGGACAAAAAAATAATTTCAATAAATGATTTCTTATATCAAATGACAAGCAACCATAACAACCTTGTTGACGAAAAATCTCAAAATTTAACATATTGTCGTGAGAGTGATGAAGAAGCAGACCAAGACCCTGAGGATCACGATTTTTGCAATGCCGATGAAATAAGAATCTTGTGCGCAATTTGCTACACAAATGAACGATCTATTCTTCTCCAACCGTGTAACCACTTTAAACTATGTTTAGATTCTTTCACACAAATTTCGGAGAAGTACATGAAAGACAACAATCCAATTCTGTGCCCAATTTGTAAACAAATTGTTCAGAATAGCACACGGATTTATTGCTAAAATAACATGACTGTTAAACATTACTGGGCATTATATATTTTGTAAATAAAAACTTTTGACCATACTGCTTCATTCAAAATCACAAACACGTTTGGCTTTGTTTCACTTCCAAAATGTGAAATGAGGCCAAATGAGATCAAAGTGCAATAATGCCAATTTGGCTTTATTTCACTTTACCAAAGTGAAACAATGCCTAATGTTGAAATATGGCTTTATATCACTATTATAAAGTGAAATAAGGCCAAATTTTTAGATTTGGCCTTATTTCGCTTGGCCATATTTCACGGCACCGTAGTAAAGGTCTGCCACTACAGCATCCGTAACCAAACCACCAAAACAAAAAAAATGCGAGGCCCGAGTTTCGCTAGATTCGCTCAAGTTTACCCCCCATAGTGAAAAATCAGGTGGAGAGATTAAGGTGGAGATTCTCTCCAAGAGCTATGGTGTGTGCTTCGAGTAAGCAGTACACGTGGCAAACGTTGGCGCTGATCGTGGGTGCAAACTTGTCCTATTTTAGCGCGAGAAAAGAATGATGTTGCCTTGGTGAAGAGCAGGTGGGGAATTTTTTGTCGCACAGCACTTCTACACTGGGCAACAAGTATATGTAGCCGACTAATAATTCTGCTCTTGTTGCACCAAACACTGCAAGATGTTCCTTGGAACGATCTTGTTTCCCCCACACGTTACCCTCACTTGTCCGGCCAAGGATCCCACAAATGGCAAAAATTCTATGTGGTTTTATCGGTCCTAGGGATCGTAGAGAATATTTAGATTACCTCACACTTAGTAAACTTTAGATACATACATACACATGTCCCTGTTTCCAGCGTGGTGAAAACACGGGGACAATTTCTCTCTGCTGGTTTTAGGCACTGAATAAGTGTATCGTTCCGGAGTACGGGTTCTGGGAACACGAGGCCGGATTCAAGTTGCTGGCTTTGAGCGGCGTTTATACGTTTGTTTCTTAGAGTTTACTTCTCTGTATCAATCGGACGGGCTGGGTCGCAGTTTAATTGGATATAACAGCCAATTTTGCAAGGGTGGTTCGATAAATGTCGTGTACACATATGCGAACGGTCACCTGCGCTTGTGTTCTTTACGTTTTTATTGTTTTTGCACTACCGAATTCAACTATTCAAAGGTTTAACTGCGCTTCGGATAGCACACAACCCATGTCCGATTGACTTCACGTCTAAAAAATGAATGGCGAGCAAACGTCAAACTGAATCGTATGACCATCAACCATCAGAATAGTTTACTCGCTCACTCCAACTAACCCCATCATAAGCATGGCCCGCCGCGGCTTAACCTTCAGATCCATCTAGCACAATGAGTTCTATTCAGAAGAATGCAATTTTGGTTTAAAAATTTAAATAAATCTTTTCTAAATTTTGTAGTACGTAATTTGTATTTTTCTGAACAAAATCCATCGCACCAGATGGACTCGAAAATCAGCGGCAAACTCAACGAAAAATTAAAAAAAAAAATATCCCATCTGATATTTTATCCCCAAACCAATAAACATTCGCACACTTGCTATAAACAAAGGCATCCGCTATGGATGCCGCCATTGCAGCATACATTTTAAAAAGGACGTTGGTCAAAATAACTTTTACCACAGGACTCTATTCAAAATATTATAACATCGTCGATAGGTTAGGTTAGAGTGGCTGCCAGAGTTCGCCTGCAGACTTAGACTATTTTGGTCTATTGTGATACCACGTGGATCTGGTCCATTCTCCTTACTATCCGTGGGAAAACGATTCTGAGCTTTTGATGAAGTAGAGGAGGCTTTTCACTTCCGTTTTTTACTAAATCACTGAGATTTTGAAAATAGTTAGCTTCAAGATGTAGCTTTCTGTTTGATAGAGTCGGGCAGTTACAATGGAGATGAAGTATTGTTTCTTCTTCCTCTTCGCCCATGCAGCACCTACAGAAGTCATTTGAGAAGGGGCCTAGCCTTTCTGTGTGCCTTCCTATTAAACAGAGTCCCGTGAAGACACTTATTGTGGCGCAAATGTACGGTCTATCGAGCGAAATCAGTCCTTTTGATCTTCTCAAATCTAGCCATGGCCAAATTTATTTGATTATTTGACACGTCGTGTCAAGACTCCATCTGGGGTTTGATTTGCTATTAGCATGTCGCGCTAGTAAGCTTTGCATGTTTCGGGTACAACTGGTAGTTTATTTCCATTTCTGGCAAGTTCATCAGCCTAACAGTTGACTGGAATTTCGCTATGCCCATGCACCCAGTATGTGTGAATGTTAAAATGCGTTAACATCTCGTGCAGAGATGATCGGCAATCTAGGATTGTCTTTGAATTTGATGAGACTGATTCCTGGGATTTGATGGCCGCTTGGCTGTCCGAGAAAACACTAATATCCTTGGTAGATATAACATTCTCTTTCAGCCATGATAAGCAGTTTCGCATGGAACAGGCTGCAATGATCAGGAATACTGATAGATAGGCTGAGATTTAGCCTGTCGGAGAAGACACCAGCATCCACTCAGTCATTTGTTTTGAAGCCATCGGTATAAAAGTGGATCGAGTCATTTAGTACAGGTTCTTTGCTCTCCTATGACGTTCCAGGATTGTGACCCGGAAACTCTTATCAAGGTTAACCTGGTAAGGGTGTTATCGGTGTTTTCAGGAATATTTTTTGTTCGTTTAGAGTTTTTGAGTAGCCAGATTGAATATTTGACCACTGTTGGAGGGCTTTAAGATGTATGGCTGAGTTAGCTGCCATTTGTTTGCCGAAAAAATCTATGGGTAGTAGGTGAAAAAGAATGCCGCTGAGAGTGTTGTAAGGAGTGCACCACCGATGCACAAAAAACAGTTATTTGCACCTTGGCTAGTTTTTTTTGCTGTAAAGCTTTCTCTAGCTCTGTACACAATACTACTACTCCAGAAAGAAGTATCGGTCTTCTAACCGATATATAGAGCCAATGCGTGATACTAGGTTTCATTCCCCTTTTCAAGGCTATGGCTTTCACATCGTCGATAGTGAATAACAACCAAAAGTTTTCTAAACATACATTTTCTTGAGATGATGACAAAGGAAGTACAAGCGTTTTTACTTATCTCAGCCTATTAAGTCCGGGTGTCTGCTTTTATTGTGCCACCGTCAGACCTGGTATATAGAGAGCGTAACGAAATCCCGTTTTTTTTTCTCGTCTCCTGAAATGCTTTTTTTTAAATCCCGCTTATTTAAACCTTTTATAATCCCGATTTTTAAAATCCCGTTTATTCCGCTTTTCAGAATACCTCGTTATTTATTTCTCCTTATATAGCAACAAATAATTGATATATTAGTGAAAAAATTGAACTCGAGATTTTGACCAAATCTAGCATAATGATGATGTAGAAGTCTGGCAAAGTAGGTCTAGCGATTCTGTTCATCTATCTGGAGGACTGATAGACGTGATTTTTGATTGGTAATAGGTCCAAAACTAGTGGTACCTCCCAAAAACTTACTTCACTTAACGGTCTTCTGACGGGATCTCTGCCTGAGACAAGGCAACCTCCTAGGCCAAGCGCTCTGGCATCCGCGACCGTTAAATCTTAAAACGGGGGTTCGGTCTTCCTTGCCGTTTTGAATCTGATGGCTTGGATTCGAAGATTCTTTTGAAGCATTACTGTTCATTCGCTCGATATAGCCGAGCAAATGGAGTCTACGTATTTTTACCTTTTATAACGGGTGATTTTTTAAGCGCAGTTTTTTTTTCCAAAAAATCCAATAAAACACTCAAATATTCACAATTTTTATTGTAATCGATAAATAGGCCTTTACGATTTACTTTTTAAAAACAACTTCATGTAAATGTTGTCCGCGGCTCTGTTTCAAATGGTCCATTCGGAAGGTCCTATTTTGCGTCACTTTTTCCCGTATATCGGCCTGTATTCCACGAACTACGAGTGTTATTTTATCCTGTAAGGCTTCAATCATGTTCGGCTTGGCCACATAGACTAACGACTTTACATAACCTCAAAAAAAGAATCAAGAGGCGTTAAATCGCATGATCTTGGCAGCCAACTCACAGGGCCATTTCGAGAGATAAGCGGCTCACTAAATCCATCCTTCAACATTTCCATTGTTTCACGAGCTATATGGCATGTGGCACCGTCTTGATGAAACCACGTGTCAACCAAGTTCAACTCAGCCAACTAGGGCAATATCGTTTGCCATTGACGGTAACGTTTCTTCGGTCTTCTACGGTCGTCTTTGAAGAAAAATTGACCGATGATGCCATCAGTCCATAAACCACACCAAACTGTCGTTTTTTCGGGATGCATCGGTAATCCTTGTATGGCATGTGGCTGTTCATCAGTCCAGATGCGACAGTTTTGCTTATTTACGTATCCGTTGAGCCAGAAATGAGCCTCATCGCTGAACACAATTTTTCGATAAAACAGCGGATTTTCATGGAGAAGTTCTAAGCCCATTCACACCACGTTGTGGTAGGTCATTCGGCTTAAATTCTTGCAGAAGTTGAATTCTATAGGCTTTCAAATCCAAATCGACACGTACAATTGTCCATGTGGTTGAGTAACACATGCCTAATTGCTGAGAACGGCGACGAATTGACATTATTCATGACGACTGCGATATTCTCTTCGGTACGCACTGTACGCATGCGAGTCGATGGTTTAATGTCTAACAAAGTAAATTTGGTGCGAAATTTGGTGAAAACAGCATAAATTGTTGATTCACCAGGTCGACTATGACGACCATAATATGGTCGTAACAAACGGTGCAAATTTTTCACAGAGCACGAATTTTGATGATAAATTTCAATAATTTTCAATCGTTGCTCGTTTGTAAGTCTTTTCATGATTAAATGGCAGAGTGTACTGAAAACTTTTCACTTTGACAGATGACGTTTGGATGCCATTACTAACCAGTGCTGCCAACCTGAAAAACTTAACTCTTTAAAAATCACACGTTACTACATCCATATCTCGGTACAAGACCAACGCGTTTCGCCTCTTCCTTAATGGCCGTAAATGCTTCTACAACTGCATGATGGGTGGGACCAATGATATCGATGTCTTCTGCGTACCCCAGTAGCTGGACGGATTGTGGAAGGTAGAGCCTTACGTAATAACTCCTCTACGCACTATCAGTTCCAGCAGGAGGTTAAAGAAATCGCATGATTGCGCATCTCCTTGTCAGATGAGCTGTTTCCAAACTGAACTTTGCATCGCATGTCCTAGGCGACAACGAAATCCGCCATAGCTTTAAAAAGCTTTAGGGATTGATGCTATCCTACGCGGCCTTGATGTCGATGAAAACATGGTGTGACTCGACTTGAAATTCGTTGGTTTTTTGCAGGATTGGTGTGAAAATTTGTCTATGTTCCATCTTCTGTGCCGAAAGCCACCCAAGTACGTACCGATTAGTGTGTTGCAGATAGGCTTAAGACGTTCACACAGTACGTTGGATAGGAATTATATGAGACATTTAGCAGGCATATGCGTCGGTAGGAGGTTCAAGACATGATATTACCTTTTTTGTTGATGGTGCATAGGGAGCTGATATTCCAGCCATCGTGCATGCTCTCTTTCCCTATTTGCGGGTATGAAACATCCAGTGCGTGATTTATAAAGCGGGGTTATAAAATGCGGTATTGTAAAAACCAGGATTAAAAATGCGGGTTTTAATAAATAGGTGTATATTACACACAATTATCATAGATTTTCAAGTAGTGGTGGCAACAGATATTAGCAGGAACATGTGTCTAATGCTGTGTATATACGCATTTCAGTTCTTACACTTTTGACAGTTTCTACGATATTCTCATAAAGCATGCTAAAGAGAAAAACAGTTAGTTCAATCCGGCCTAAATATGATGTGGCCATCTTTTTTCAATAATCAGCTCATTTACGTCGGATGAAGGTATAAAAGTAAGCCTCTGAAAACTTTAACCTAAGCATAGTTTGACCGATCCGCAAAAATGGTAAAGGAACCCTCCTAAATGCTTCAAATACAGAGCCTAAGTCCCTCAAGATCTAGATTTATCTGCCGTTAAACGCCTGAAACCATTTACCAACAACCTGAACGACCCTAATCAGTGTAGTATTAGATCATAAAAGTCCACAACTGATTAAATCTTCACACTTCGGCAGATCCTGGCCGAATAAGTCCAAATCGATACCCACCACCTATTCATCGATTTTAAAGCCGCATAGGACATCATTTATGAAGACGAACTATATAGCGCTGTAAGTCACTTCGTTGATTGATTGTAATACGCAATTGAAACACCAGAGCTTTGCAGTATGACAATGATAACTGTTTATTAATCCAGGCACTTATTCTATCTTAAACATAAGGTCCCTTTACGTGACCGCACGCGACAGCTTAACCAGATCAACTAACTCATTACTCTAATCTCTATAATAACTTCAGCGATCTTATTCGTACTTACATTCTCTTATACTGGGGTTTACTAGCACAGTGGTGCCGTTCACTACAGCGCCAAGTATAGTTTTGCCATACCACCCAAACTAGTCCGTCTCTGCAGGATAACGATGGAGAATGCTCCATTAGGGTCAGCTAGACATTGGATACCAAAAAAAGATTTAGGCAAAGCGACCCACTGTCATTTGACTTCTTTAACATCATTCTTGAGAGGATTATGTAAAGTTCAGGAGCCAAGACCGGAGGCACAATCTTCCATAAATCGGTGAAACTACTAGTATATGGCGACGTTAATGACATCATTGGTCGGACTCTATGTGATGTCATACCCACGTTTGCTAGAAGAGAGAAGGAAGCAGCAAAAATCGTTTTAACACTAAATCGAGGTAAGACCATGTATTTAGTCACCACGACAGGACACAAAACATTGACGAATTGGACAGAACGACACCATTGACATATATAACTTTGAAGTTTTAAGGTACATTGTCTACCTCAGCTCCACCTTTAAATGCAACTACATATCGTCAGAAGTAAAACGAAAAAATACCTTTTTTCGGACTAAGAAGACAATTAAGTAGTAAGGCCCTCTATCGAACTACTAAGAAGATCAAGACCCTGCTCATCCTAGTCCTCCTCAACGGCGCTAAAGCACGGATCATATCAAAAGCGGATAAAGAAATCCTTTTTGTCGTGAGAAAATTTTTTTTCAAAAAATCTTCGGTCCCGTTTAAGTTGATGGGCTATGATGAAGAAGATTCAACCACGAACTATACAAGCAGTTCAGCGACATAGACTTGGTCAGAAAACTCCGCATTGAAAGTTTCAGATGGATATGACATGTCAAGCTAATGGATACTAATACCCCGACTTTCGTCATTGGTCAATTAGAGAGACTGAAGAGAAGACTACTTAAGTGACGCGTACAAGTAGAAACCGACCTCAACCAATTTGAAGTGTGCATCTGGTAAGACAGGAATATGGCTTGAACCTGCTCTACAGTCCGGTTTGATTCTGTGTCTCAACCAACATGCATCTCCAACAAGCCCGGTCTGCATTTAAATGCCTTTGATTGCGCACTTCAAGTTTCTACTTGTGTGCACCACTTAAGGAGAAGTCTTCATTTGCTTTGCTATTTTGTAGCGACTTAGGGGTTTCGCTAGCTTGTTGGCTGCACATTTTCTGTTTATTGTAATAACACACCACCGCGTTATCCTTTTTGCTAACGTGGTCGTTAAATTCAAAATCAGTAATTTCGGAGACACTTTGTTGTTTCGTAAGAATCTTTTTTTTTTCATGGATGAGTAGTTAGTCCAAAGCACAAACCAACCAATAGCATCAGATTCATGTTTTGGGCAAAGAACAGCAGGCTGGATATTCTACGGCAGCCATTCCGACCATGTTATAGGTTTAGCAAGCCATTCTCTGGTATGTATGTATGGTTACCACTGGAAAGTAAAATAAGTACAATGCATGTGTAGTCAAAGTTACAAATGCTAAAGCTAATGTCCCTCATTATACATTTCCTCTGTCTCCAATTATTGAATAGAAGAATAGAAAAAAATGTTTAGCATGTAAATCATCTGTTCAAATTTTCTAAATCTGCCCCAAAACATTCTTTATGCTAAATTTGGAACGCCTTTGTCTAAAACATTTCTCGGATACATTTGGAAATCCTTTATGTTTCAGTTGTTATGGTAGTTTCTGAATTTTTTAATAATTCACTTGTTCTGCTAAGCTCTACAAAGAGTTAACTTTTAGTTTCAAAAACATAGTAGGGAACGCTAAAAGGGTTAAATTTCTATGAGTGCTTAATTTAGAATATGAATAGGTATATTGCTTTGTCAGAAAATGTGCATCTAATTTGCATACTCTCTCTCTATCAATGCAGAGTTAAACCTTTGTGAAAGTTGGTTTATGTGCTACGGACAAAGTTTTTTTAAAATATATATTGTTTGGTAAGAGCACTAAATGTTCTTGTTGGAAATATATTTTTGAAACACTACCAATATACTTCAAACATGTCTAACAAATCTAATCGGAGTCAATACCTGGCATTCATCTACATATTTCTTTCATATTTGACTTATACCAAGCACATCCTTTTCACCTGACACCACATCATGACCCATGATGCTTCCACACCTCATGACTTTCTTAACCTCGCAACCGTCATTCTGGCTCGCTAACCTAAACCACTTACATGTTTACTAGCGAAAATGTCTTCTTCACCATCTCGGCGACTATCCTCTTGACTAAAGTAAGATTTTTGGAGATGATTTGCACCATTGCTAAGCTTCAGATAGTTGATTGCTCAAATAAACCTCAGTTTTTTTTACTTTTATTTATCAACCAATCAATCTGGCTCAAAACTTAAGGGCCAATAAAAGACGTAAAATAGACGAATTGGATTTGAATACATAAGTATGCAGAAGGGACCTTTCAAGAGGATTCAAAAATACGACGACACATTCCATTTGCAGGGTCCAGATTTCTGAAATATGAGAACGACTTAAACTTAAACTTAAACTGGGCTACGACTTAAACAAAGCCAGCATGTCTGACATAAATAGACTTGGTCGGATCAAGAGGCACTGAAATTCAGACTCAGAAACTCAAATTGAAAACCAGAAAACCTAGAATCATCTAGTCTTATTGATTAACAAGGCTAGACCATGCATTTTTTATTCAAGTGGCGCTACAATCCGGAACGAAACTATGGATCAACCAACATGCCTCTCCAATAAACCAGTCCTTAGCTAATTGCCTCCAGTTGCGACCATCAAGTTGATGTCGGTTTCTAATTCTACGCGCTGCTTTAGGCGAGAACTTCCTCTACTGCGTTTGACGTCTGACGGGAATCGAAGAACTGCGAGCCGTTCGCTCTATATGTCCTAGGCATCTTAAATGTTCAATGCGAAGTTGGACGTTATATCGCTATATAGCATGTCTAGTTTTTGATTAAGTCTTCATCTCCATAGGCACACCAAAGGATTTCGAAGATTTTTTTCTCTCAAAACGACCAAGGATTTCTTTTTCCGCTTTTGATACGGCCCATGCTTCAGCGCCGTAGAGCAGGACTAGGATTTTCAGGGCCTTGCATAAGATCCTCTGGGTAGTTCGAGTGAGGATTTATAATCTTAGCTCGAAGAAACAGCGGTTGCCAAGAGTAATTCTTTGATTTATTTTTGACAAAATGCTTTCTTCAGAGTTGATAGCGGAGCCGAATGTTTTCTTCAGAGTTGATAACGGAGCCGAGGTAGACAAAGTCCCGTACTACCTCAAAGTTATATCCTATGTCTATCAATGGTGAAGTTCTGTCAAATTCGTCAATGTTTTGTGTCCATAAGTGGTGACTATATACATGTACTTACCCTGACTTACCCATTTGTGCCGCTTCTTCTCTATACTAGCAAACGTGGCTATGACATCACGTTGAGTCCAACGAATGATGTCATTATCAGAGCCGTATACTAGTACAGTTTCGAGAAGGCAAGGAAGACCGAACCTCCGTTTCAAAGACCAAGCCATCGCGGATGCCAGAGCGCTTGGTCTAGACAACTGGAAGCAGCGAGCCAGGGATCGTAGAGGATGGAAGGCTGCAGTGTCTCAGGCAGAGACTCTTCACGGGTCGGGAGCCCGATGAGTTAGTAAGTATACTAGTAGCTCCACCGATTTCGTGCCGAAGATCGTGCCTCCGATGTTGGCTCCGGAGTTTTGCAAAATTCTCTCAAGAATTATATCACAATCCTCTCAAGAATTGCATCAATCCTTTTTTGGTATCGAATGTGTCGGTTAGGTCGTTTCCGATCCTGATGAAGCAAAGCAGAAAGCATTGTAATCCTACACAGACGAACGAAATTGGGCGGTATACCTAAAGAAGACATGGCCCTGTATAATTCGTCTTCGTAAATGGTATCATATGCGAATTGAAAATCGATGAATAGGTGGTGGGTATCGGTTTGGACTTCATCAGTTTTTTGCAGGATCTGCCGAAATGTGAAGATTTGATCAGTTTTGGACTTAAATGATTGCAGTCTACCGCACTGATAAGGGCCGATTAGGTTGTTGGTAAACGGTTTCTGGCTTTCATATATTACGGCAGATAGGATCTTGTAGGCGATGTTAAGGAGACCAATGCCTCTGTAGATCGGACAAACGAGGCTGAGGTTTCATTCTTCAGGCATACTTTCATCCGAACAGATTTGGCTTATGAGTTTGTGGATGTTACTTGATAAGTAACATCATCTCTGCCGGATTTATAAAGCTTAGCGGGAAGGCCGTCGTTTGTGGCGGTCTTATTAAGCTTGAGTTTAGATATTGCTATCCTCACTTCACTTAGGTAGGGTGGTTGACAGTTTTCGCTCTCGTTGTCAATATTGAATGGTTTGTTCTGACTGACAGCGAAGTGTTGTTCGTCATCGCCGTTTAACAGTCTGCAGAAGTGGTTGTCATCTTTCTGAAAAGTCGGTGTTCTCCGTCCTTCTTTGCCTATAGAGCTCAATGGCAGCTCTCTTTTTTACCTGCAGCTTTGCCTTGTAATCCTCGGTTTTAGCTGCGAGCAGCTGTCGACATTCTTCATCAAACCAGGACTTTCTTGCTGGTGTGAGCGAGATATCCAGCACATCAGTGCCTGTTGACATCGTCGCCATTTTTCTTCGATAGTAGGTGCTGCTGGTTTGGTGTTAGTCGAGAGTTTAAATGACGTTCTGCGAAGGACTTCGTAGTCTCTTGCGATTGCAGTCTTCCGAGATTAAATTTGTTTATATTATTTATGTTTTATTGTGGCGTTTTGAATAACCGCATTCTTACCTTGGTAACAAGGCAGTGGTACGAGTCGATGTCCCTACGTCTATTGCAATGATATTGAGAAGATTGAAGTTGAGCAAGCCGTGTGCTGTCTAAAGTGGCATTTCGTTCCACATCGAAGTCAGTCTTCTCTTCCACTGTTTGCGTTGAAATCTCCCAGCACGATTTCAACATCGTACAACGGTAGTTGCTCATAAGTTTTGTCAAGGAGCTCCTAGGAGCAGTCTTCGCTATTCATTTTTTTTCATCCGTCAGAGCGTGAGCGCATGTTGTTTAATTTGGCCTTGATGCGGATTGTTACAATGACAATTATAACAAATCCTGACTATAACACTGGCCGTCATAGTCATAGTTGTTCATCGTCCTTCTGCCCGGACCATCCCATCCCATCGTATTTACTTGATGTCAGTAATGCCTGTTTTGTAACAGGTTAGGGCTTTCTCTTCTATTTAATGTTCTCACATTCCATGTGCATATACGACCATCGTTGTCCTTTTTTCGTTTAGCATAGCCGGCAACAACAAAATCGGTCCCTTCCGAGGCTATTAGTGGCTTCACTAACATTTTAAAGAAAATCACTTTTTCAATGGTTCGGTGGTTGTGCATTTTAGCATTTTAAGCATCCTGGCAGATATCATATTTCTGAATATTTCCAGCAATAACTGTGAATAGAAAACATTAGAGGGAAACCAAAATTCATTTCATGAACATCCGTAAAATTTAGAACATACGTGAGGATATATTGCAAATTCCTAATATTCTATAGCCCAGCGCAGGAAAAAAAAGGGAATACCGTTTTTTTTTGCTCATTTTTTGCAGTCGAAGATAATTTTTTTTTATTTTTTTGGCCATTTCAGTCTACTTTTACTGGAATTACTTTTTAACCGAAATTGTATCCTCTTTTATGTCCTATATACCCAACTCACAGAAATATTTGAATACGTCGTGCATCACAAGTAGTACCAATGGGAGACAAACATAGACAGTAGGACGAAAAAAAGGAGATTTTTGTGTTTTTTTTTTATTTTATTTTGAATCATGCTGGGTAAAAGTTCATAAACAAGGATATTTGTATAAACTTTGTTATATATTTTGTATCCATAGGGGTGAACACATGTGTATATCGCCATGATACACATCATCGTAGTTGACGCTGAAATAGAGAAAAGTGTTTCGAACTACATACAGGACGAAGGACATAACACAAGAGTGTACCATCGCACACAAAAATCTTGTTACGAGAGTGTGTACACTTGAGAAGGCGAAATACTACCAAGTCACACTATAAACATAGGTTTACAGCTCTATATATAGGACATATGCATTCCCATGCCACATGATGATGTTGTGTGAAAGGATTTCACTTGAAGGAATTTTAAAAGGATACCTACATATTTTACAAAAGGTAATAGTTTTTGTCATCTTCAGGATCTTCGACATCCTCGTTGCCGACATAAGCCATATGATGGGGATGAATAAATAGATCCACAGGATCCTTTCCCCATCCATAGTCATATGGTATCTGTTGGGCTTGTATATTTCTTCCTATTCAAATAAATTCCCGGACATTATATTCTTATTAACATATATACGCGAACGTATCCAAGAGTTTATGGGTGTTTACCCTTCAAGACGTCGAAGGGATACATTTCAGATGCAAAGAGTTTTCACTTTAATCTAACTACGAGGATATACCTGTCCTGTGTATATCCTCTTTTCTTTTCGCACCAGCAGTCTAACATCGCTGCTCTGCTGTGAATCAAAGGCAGTCGTATGGAAAATGAGTTAGTTCCGCTTTTTGAAGGAGCAATATGCAGCACAAACCCTTGTGAAATCTTGTTTAACTTTCGACGAAGTTTTCCCATCGGAAAAGGATACCACAAGTTGGTGAAGAGCGGGGCTCTTCTATAGACTCTATACCGGCGGTATATTGGCGCTGTGTGAGGTCACACGCCAAACGGATTTGAACGTCAGCAAACGGATAGAGTCAAGCTTAAGGAGTTATATTTGCATACCAAATAGCCAGTGAGTGTGTGTTTGAGTTGCGAAATCGATTCTTGTGTTTGACATCAAGCTCTTAGCTATAACCCTCCTGTCGATTAACTTTGGATAACATGGTTTTCATCATTAAATAGCAATTGTGGTGGATAGCGATGCAGCAAGCTTTAATTCGATGACAAGTAATTGGATCGCTGGGGCTATATATGGAGCAATATAGACACTAATATAGATTACATGTGGACTTTGGGGATACACTGATGCGGGAGCAGATACATTTTGACTTTTATATTGCACTGGTATGGTATGGGGTATAGGATGGGGATATGCGTGACAACATTAAAGAGGCGAGATATCTGACTTTAATTAGTTGGGGTAAGACTTGGGATTCCAGGATGTAGAAATCCTTGGCAAAAATTCTTCAAAAAATCCTCTGTCCCGTTTGCGTTGACGGAATATGGAGACGAAGATTCAATCAAGAACTATCCAAGCTGTACAGGGACATAGACCTGGCCGAAAAATCTTGATGGCTTTGAACTTGATGGCTAGGACATCTAGAGCGAGTGAATGACACTAATACTTCGGCTCGCAGTTATTCTATTCCCAGTCAGACGTCGGTTGCAGTAGAGGAACAACTCGCCTTAAGTGGCGCGCACAAGTAGAAACCTACCTCAAATTGGATAGGCATGTTGGTTGAAGCCCAGGTTCATTCCTGACTGCAGCCCCACTTCAGTAAGTAAGACTTTGGATTGTATTAAGAGTGTGACGCTTTCTTAGTTTTAACTTCCCCAGCGTACGTAGTATATGGAAAAATTGTGATGGCGCAAAAATTTCAAGTTGGGATTTTACAAATTCTTGTGTTTTGAGGCACATCGAGTCAACAAAAAGTAAAGAGTCTTCCAATAGGAACTTCCGAACTTTTACAGTTGACATCGGATATATTGTTGAAGCTTACATAGCGCTCAACGAGATGTGCCAACGATAAACTTGTTTTATAAAAACGAGTGTTCTATTCGTGCAACATTCCGCTTGCTTCGCCCATTTTAGGTCGCCATAATCGTAATACCGAGAGGACTGTTCACAGTTTGGTGGACAAATTTGAGTCCACTTGTTCAATAAACAATAAACAAAATCCGCACGTCGACGAAAAGCAAGATTTGCAGAAAACATAGCCGCTGTCCGTAAGAGTGTGTAGGAGAATCCGAAGAAGTCGATTTCGTGTTGCTCACAAGAACTCGGCCTTTGGCAGACCACAATTTGGTGAATTTCACATCGTGACTCGAGCCTGTAACCTAACAAAATTCAACCCAGTAGCTGAACGCAAACGACCATAGACAACGACGTGTGTTCGCTGAATGGGCTCTAAGCAGTTGGAAACTCACCCTAATTGTTATCGAAAATTCATCTAATGAAGCCCATTTCTGGATGGTTAGGTCAACAAACGAAATTGTGAGATTTGGGACGATATCAATCCACATTAGATCCAAAAGTGTCCAATGCATTCCGAAAAAGGCACTGTTTGGTGTGGTTTTTGGGCTAGCAGCGCCATCGGTACATATTTTTTTTTGAGAACGTCGTTGGTCAGACAACCAATGGTTAACAGTGATCGCTATAGGTCGATGATAAAAAACTTCTTTTGTCCTGAATTGGATGATATGGACATAAACTACAAGTGGTTTCAAAAGGACGAAGCTGCGTGTCACACAGCTCAAGCCACATTGGAAATTCTGCACGAGCGATTCGCGGACATGGTCATCTCACGTGGATTTGATGTAAACTTTCCACAGAAATCGTGCGATTTGACCCCGTTCGGGTTTTTCTTGTGGGGTTTTCTTAGTTCTATGCTAAAGACTAACCACAGCGGCCCTCAAAGCCAATATAACCCATGCCTTTGGTCAAATTCAGCCTGCATCAGAGTAATGGAAAATTGGACACCACCCATAGAATACCACGGAGTGTGATATATTTCATACATAATGGCATCGATAGGCCTTTCAAATGAATGAAACATTTCAATGATACTTCACAAACACATTTTGTTTTATTTAAATTTAAAGATAGGACATGAAAGATCCTTTACATTCCTTGGGAAGTTTATCCGAGTCGTGTCGGACTTTTTATTTACCTTACCTCTAGCTGATTTTAGTCCGCGAGTGGTGTTTTATTTCACAACTACCCCGCATATGTGCAGCGAGCTCCTCTATCGTCCACTCGAGGACGAGCATTTTAGGCTTCATTACCAAATTTTAAAAGATATACTTCGTAGCTTCGACATTCGGGACAGTCAACACCCGAAGGAAGATGTGTTGAGATCTTTGAGATCTTACCCAGCTTGTAAATGAGCCTAAGTGTTGGCTCGGACATTCAAAGTCAAGCCACCAACACTCTGGGCTTGTTTCTGACCTCTCACCCTAAAAAAAAACATCTATCAATGTATGAAGCTTAAAACGTTTTTTTTTTTAAGAATTGAAACTGGGTACTAATTCCAGATACACTTTTAAAATGATTATCGTTGACTATGGTGTAGGAGACTAGCTAGGTATTTTTATATTGTGTGTGTGCACATGTATTAAAATTACAGGGTACGTTCCCATTGTATAAACGTTACCGATTATCGTTTTGAAAGCTAAGGAATGAGTACCCAGGTCACTATGCTTCCTCGATAGTGATAGCGGATGCTACTGCTGATGCGATAACGAACTCCATTCTCCTAGGTACAAGGTGGCGCAAAAATAACCTTCCGATGTTTTTTGGCTGTAATTTAAAAAAAAATGAAAAACTTTGATTCTTCTTGTGGATTATTTTTATTTGGTCTTTTAATTTTTTTTACATCAAGTCGAGAATATGATGTCATGTAAATAGCCGCCGCCATGTTGATTGTCATTTGAGCCCTTTTTATGGCATTTTCCATCACTTTGGCCAAAACTTCCGGCGATAGGTCCTCACATTCTTGACGGATATTGTCTTTAAGAGCTGCAAGAGTCTGAGGCTTGTTGACATAAACCCGCGACTTCAAAAAGCCCCACAAAAAGAAGTCTGGAGCGGTCAAATCAGGCGATCTTGCTGGCCAGTGCAAATCGCCAAAACGGGAGATTAGGCGCCCGGGAAATGCATCCTTCAGCATATCGGTTGTGGTCAATTCATCAAGTTGCGGCAAAAAGAACTCGTTGATCATTGCTCTGTAGCGCTCACCATTCACAGTAACCGTTTGGCCCGCGACGTCTTCGAAGAAAAAAGGTCCGATGATTCCTTCAGCGAAAACAGCACACCATTCAGTGACTTTGAGCGTGTGTAATGGCTCTTCGTGGGTTACACGCGGATTTTCAGTGCCCCAGAAGGGTAAATTTTGCTTATTTACGTACCCGCTAAGATGGAAATGGGCCTCATCACTCATGATTATTTTTGATGAAAAACCATCTTCCTCTTGGTGGTGATTAAGGATGGCTTGAGCATATGTTAGACGCGATTGGCGGGCAACAGCTAACAGCTGATGCACCGTCTGGACTTTGTACGGAAACATCTTCAAATCATGTACCAAAATTCGATGTAAAGACCGTCGACTGATACCCATTTGCGTGGCACGTCGTCTGGTCGATGTCGACGGCGCTTCCATGACATCTTCGGCTACAGCAGCAATATTCTCTGCAGAACGGCTACTCCGGGGTCTGCCACGCCTGGCAGCATCTCGTGTTGTGCCAGTCTCTTCGAACGAGCGGCTAAACGTCGCAGTGTTTCACCAGTAGGCGTTGGACGGCTAGGAAATCTGCGACGAAATTCACGTTGTGCCAAAGTCACCGACCGATTATTGCTCAAATAAATAGTCACCAATATTCCGCGTTCTGGAGCAGTGTTGCGTAACATTGTTAATTAACGTGTATTTCGCATGTGTTTACTACACAAATGTCAAAACAGAACTGACATTAGGGGCCAGTCGCAAAATTTATAGCATTTTCTGATAGGAGGATTACTTTTGCGCCACCTTGTATGAACTCCTTTATCCCTAACCTTATATCGAATATCAAACCGAAAATAAACGGGAAGATGTAAAGATGCTGTTAGGTTCAAAGAGTAGAGTTTTTGGCAATATCAAACCAATCCTACGGAGGATATCGGAATAAAGTTCAAACAAGTCAGAAATGACTGTAATTCGCTTACCTACGACCTAAAGTTGAGACAAACAATTTACTATTTCCCAAAGATAGTGAAAACGTTTGATCGTTATTAGGAATTTGACTACATCAATCATCCCAACGTAAAATGACACATTCCTGATGCCACCTGTTTAGACAAATCCAATCTGCTTGCTGCTCATTTTGCTGCCAGTCCCACGATGCCAAATTGTTCGTAACCTCCTTCTCTGCTTGAGAATATAGAACATTCGATGTTACCAATTCGCTTTCGTACTCGTATTCACATTCACAAATCGTCTGGTGCAGATGGTGTCTCCCCATAATTCTGAAGAGGTGTTCTTCAACGCTGGCAAAACCACTGCATAAGCTTTTGCATCTGTCTTATTCATCAGGACTCTTCCCGAGCAGAAAAACGAATCTTCTTCTCTTTCCAACTACCGATCAATTGCACAAACCTGCCTTCTTTGTTAGGTCATGAAAACGCTGATAAACCATCAACTTATGAAACATCTTGAATCAAAAAAACTACTCAACTAGTGATTGGATGACATATCTCACCGAAAATTGGAACCAATCAATCCACCTTGATGGATATCGTTGCACTTTATATTTCAAAGCAACAAGCCCTTTTGTCAAAAATTCGTGCTTTTTTAATCTATGAAATTCTTCTTCAATGGACTAGCAAATATCTCTCAAAACGTTCAATTCGAGTTGTTTGGACGGTTTTAAAACTGCTACTCACTATATAAATGCTTCCCAAGGCTCCGTTTTGTCTTCGACGCGCTCTCTCATTTTCATTATTGACCTCTAGCCTGAAACATCTAATACAATCCAATCCTTTGCTGATGACAGTACACTCAACTTTTTATACCCTATCCCATAGGGGTATATTAGTTTTGACATTAAGTTTGTAACATATACCTCAAAGTATATGGATCGATTCAGAATCGCCAGCTGAGTCGATTAAGCCATGTCTATCTGTTCTTCCGTCCGTCTTTCTGTGTGTCATCAATTTTTGGGCCTTAAATTTTGAGCTAGAGTGTTCAAATTTGGTATATAGACTCTCTGGCTGACGAACAGAACAAGTGTAAACATTTTTGAAATCCGCCCTTTTTAGAAATACGTAGTTTTAAGCCAAAGGCATTAGCAATAGAAATACGTTGTTTTTTGTCGAACCATAAAATATTTTGATAAACCGTCTGAGAAATATGTTGTGACAACGTCATTTTCAATATTATATGCTCATAAAGCCCACTTGTTGGGGATTTTAAGGATGGGATGGGATAGGGTATTCAACGATTCGCACAGCGGATTGTAGCCTTCTCATATGTTTATATTCGTTTTCGAATCCACGCCCTTCACCTTCGGCCGTAGAACAAAACCGGCAAGATATGGGAAATTCATTAAATTCCAATCTTGGCAGGGCAGTATTATTAAATGGGATAGATCCAACAGAGTGGAAATCAATGCTTCCAAAACACAATGTTGTCTTGTGTCATTAAAACGAAACCAAAATCTACAGCCCTATTCCATTAATGGCACTCACGTCGAAGAAATCGAAAACTTTTCCATCCTTGGTATTTGTGTTAGTTAGTGCTTACGTTATTCGAAAAAATCTCTATGTCCATGCAAGAAATAATTCAACCCTCTTGATCTGGCCCCAATATATAAAGCGTATATATGCCCTTAACATGAGTTCAACCAGCACTTCTGGTCAGGTGCAGCAGAAACATCATTGCACCCACTAGATGGGATACAAAAGATTCCGATAAAACTGATAGGAAACTCAACCGTAGCGAAATCTATAGTCTCGCTTGAACATCGTTAGAATATCTCCTGCCTAACACTCTTTTACCGCTATGATAATAGCAAATGCTCAAACAAAATGGGCATTCAAACATTTTAACATTCAATCTTAATACTCGCCGTGTCACTAATGCTCAATCAATTCACTCTCAGGTCTATCTTCGGACGTACTATGAAATATAGAGATTCATTCCTAAACCGAACAACACGAATGTGAAATGTTTTACCAAACTCAGTTATTTCTCCACATACCAATGCGCATCGGTATCTCCTCATATCTTCTACTCAATTTCTGTACTTAAACACCAGAAGGATATTCGTAAACCCTTTGGCGTGTGCTAATTACAAAAATTAAAACTGCCAGCAAGGATGACTAAAATCCAATCGGACTACTGTCCACCTGTATCACTATATGTTTTCCCTGCAATCCGTAATTGGATAATAGGCCTTCCACGATGAGGTTCGCTTCATATCCAAACGCAGAGCACGGTGGACCTTTATCGTGCGTGAGTCTTAATTGATGGAGTTCTGCTACCCCCTTTAGGAGCCTAATGCTACTTAATATCAGCAAATTACATGCTGCAAGGAGTATAAGTCAGTAACCTGTTATTGCTTGGTAGAGATTGTACTTTTCGACGAATCCAAATATCCGGATTGTATCTTGTATGCCAGACAGGCTCAATAGGCTCCATTCAACATACCAACATACAAGCTGCATCATTGAAAATTTTATTATTCCCAAATTCCTGCGTAACAAGAACTTCCCCCATCGTCCTATAAACCATTATTGATGTACAACAGTACGCAGAAGGGAAGTGTAAATAATCTCAACAAGCATGTTTATGAGTTATGAATTTTTCAAAAATTATCGCTTTTATCATTTAATAAGATTATTTCACGAAGTGCATAAAATCTGGTCTCTGGCATTCTTGAGGTTGATGACGCTATGCTCAAATGGGTGCTTAAGCATTTCTATTCGCATTTTTATCCGCATGCTGAAATTTGTTGCGAAACATTTTTCCAAAATTGTCAAATAAAAAAAAGGATATAAACCGAACATCAAAATATTCCAATCAGATTTTTTTTTTTTTGTTATTAAAGCCTGAACGCGACCTTGAGAGAGTGTAAAGTGGTTAGACAATTTTTTTTTTCTTCCTTTCGTCCGTTAAATTAGTACGATTAGAATGAGGATCACGTCCAAAGTAACTTAATAATCATCAAAGCGAGAAGGAAATCCCTCGTCCATATGCGCCTGGGTATTTTAGTTTCAGCATCTCTGTGATTCCATTAGAAAAGGGAAAACCTTCAACGATGGTCCTAGGAAGAGTGGAATTCCTATGGTCGCACACTCCCCAGCCGCCGCGCCCATACGTTTTATTATTGGGAGCAATAATAATTTTGCCCGGTCTCTGGAATCGGAGTAATTGAAGCTTATACCCGCTTCCATTAAGTTGGCAGTTTCTCTTGTTTGTCGTCGTTGCTCGTGATGTGGTCCTTTGAGAGTTATTCTGTGCATGTGCGGGTGTGTTGGTATGTTATATAGGGATACTTGCATACAATGTCCTTGTTTAGTTAGTATCATTTAACTCTATCCATCGTTCGCATGGTTTCAATTTATAGTTTCAATTAAATTTCATAACCTTTATTAAATGGAACTACGTGGAGAGTGTGGATGTATCGGAGCTATCACATTCGCATATGGTGTTGGGGTATATCGATAGTCTGGTTTCATGGGCGACATGGGGGGAGAGCAATTTGGACCCCAATAAATAGAAATGGTATGGCTGTCACCTTTTGATTGGAGAATAATTTAATTTTAATGACAGAGCTATTGGTTATGTGAAGGTAGTAGGGAGGGGTTTTACGATAACGAGTAGTTAAGTGCAATAATACGAAATAATCGGATAGAGCTTGAAATAGACTTTGTGGAATTATTTGATTAGTGTAGCTAGGTAGTATGTGCAAAGGCAAACTTTCTCCTATATCACTGCACTGTTAATGAGTATTTTGGAGTTTTAACTTTAAACTCAAGAAAATATACATGCTGGGCAAAAAGTCTCAGACTTTTGACGGGCTAAAGGCAAATATTCGTTCTGAAATTATCACTAATTCACTTAACCATTTGTTTTGCGTAATAGGGGCTACCAATCGATTGATTTTGTAATCAAAAAATAATCCAAATAAATTGAAACGAACCAAGTTAAAAATGATTACCTCATATATGAACATCGGTTGTTTTTTTTAAAGTTATTTAATGTTTGCATACCGACATAAAATATGGCGCACACTGTACATATAGATATGCACTTTTAGTCCTGAAAATTTACGAAAATTTAGAAAACCTCGTAAATACATTTTTGGCAAACATTACTTTTTGATGCTATCTTATAAAAACTCGGTAGGAGCACTATTATGGAAAATCTCGTAGCTCATTAATAACTTAAAATCTCATCAAAATCATTTTGTTTATATCTCGTAACTCCAATGTAGTCAAAATTCCTGAAAAATCTCGTAACTCCGTCAAATTTCTGAAGACCAAACCTCGTAACTCCTGCTAATAATAATCGAAACTCGTAACTCCACTATCCAAATGTATAAAATTGGTAGGAAACATATAGTAAGGCTGCAATCCGCTGTGCGAATCGTTGAATACCCTATCCCATCCAATTCTTAAAATAAATGTACCCAAAAAGTGGGCGGTTATAAAAACTGAATGGGGAAAAATATAGAAACTGACATTGTCTTCAATCAGATAGTTTATCTAAATCTTTTATGGTTCGACAGAAAACAACGAAAAGGTTTTTTTTTTTTTAATTAAAAAACCCTAAAAACTGGGCATATGGACAAAGCTTTATATAGACGAAATATAGATATTAAGATTGTCTAAATATAAAATTTAAAAATCCTTTGGTTTAGCCAACAACTACAATATTCTAATAAGGGTTTACACTTGCTATGCTTGGAGCAACAAAGAGCACGTGTACCAAATTTCACTAGCTTTAAACGTCGCTACAATGCAGAACTAGACTATGTCACAATTTCCAAATTTTTCAGGAGAGCGATTTCAAACCTTAAAAAAGTTATAACTCCGACACCTTTTATTGAAATTCCTTGGCGTAAAAAACACTATATTATTTTTTTATGCTGTAAAATCCAACTTTTAGTTTTATCTAAACAAATGCTTCATTCTGTTGATTTTTGGACATAGGATTATTGTGCATATATATTTCGAGTGCAGTATGAGCTTATCTCCACAGTGTGGACATTAAGATAATGAATTCTCTTAAAATGGACATAGGATCGACGACGAAAGAAAACTTGAACAAATTAATCACTTTAAATACTTTATTATTTTAAATAACTTAGTTAACAAAATGGAGGTCCATAACTTTATTTTTTATTATAACAAAAGTGCACACAGACATCATTGCACAGAAAAAATGTTAATTTTCATTTTAAAAACATAAAAAAAATGCATATTTTCATTGCACATAAAATAAATATTAGGTATTACCTATAACATTAACTTACAAATTAGATAATTAGTTTAAATATAATCAGGTCATAAAATTCATATTCAGGTCATCATTTTGTTTAACACATAATAAAATACTTAATAAAGTTAAGTTTTTCAATGAATTCAGTTTTTTTTTTTTAAATAAAAGTAGTATATGTGAGAGAAATAGAATTTAATTCAACATTTTGTTAATCAGAATCGCAGTTGTCCGGTAAATCTTTAGATCTGCTCCCTTCTTGAAGATTTTTGTAAAATGGATGGTAAATTTCAGGAATTACCTTTTCTCGGCAAAGATCCATAAGATCCTTATACTTAAGTTTGGGTATTGGAACTTGCGTATTTCTCAAAGGTATGAGACTGTACGTTTCCAAATTAACGATAGCTCCTCTTTTTCTTTTGATAGTATTAATCGTTTTAGTTTCACCATCATAGATATATTTAAATTTTATCAAATGGGGACTTTCTGGTAACGTTTGAATAACTTTTACCTTGCTCCACTTAACGACGTTTCCTTTGTCTTTGGTTTTTTCATGTCTGGACAATTCCTTAGCCTAAAGATGCTTTGCCATACTTTCACACATATTTTCCTTTTCTATGCCGTCCGAGTTTTTAAATTTGTTGCCAAAAATCGCATTGGTCTTTCTTAGGAATATGAAACGACAAATTAAACTCGTTTAAGAACACCTGCCGATACAGGCCGAACGATGCCTTCTGAGTGACGTTAGCGGCTTCCTTGTGCAATTCGTAGAGTTTTGATATATTTAGGCCAGGTGGCAGATATTCTCTTTGAGAGTTTGATCTGCAGTAATGGCTTTCCAATCTTTGAATGCTGTTAATATGTTCTCGAACTGACTCTTTAACAGAACTTGGAAGGAGAGAATTTAAATTTGTTCGCCCACGTTTATCGATCTCTACTGCAGTCATTCCTTTTTTGTATGATTTATTGACTACCGTTTTAACCATTTAATGGCTTATAGATAGTGTATTTATGAAAAATGTCAGACAAACTTTAACTTTTTGATGAGTTTGTTGGATCGGCATGTAATAATAATATGAAAGGTTTCTTCGACTTTCTCTGTTTTCATTCTCATTATTGGCATTATTTGTCGTAGGCCTTACCTGTTTTCGTTTTGTTTTTCCAGGACGTCAACATACTTCGCAATATAGTCTCTTTGGCGATTTATGTCGCCCAGTTTCCAAAATTCTTTGAAAACATATTGTCTAGATTTTTCGTCTAGATTTTTCGTCAAGGTTGCATTTTAGTCTGCATTTCTCAAGGCAAGGAGGTTTCATTAATCGTTCGCCTACCGTTTGATTTTTAGAATTTACGTACTCCTGTCCAGTAATTCTAAGGACTTTTTTTTGTTTCGGCCCCATTCTGCCTCTTTTCGAATGCGTTTTCTTGAAACAATAGAACTACACTAACCGTGTGTAATGTCGTCTTCTCTTGAGTAACGAACTGAATGATCTCCATCTTTGGAAAGATTATGGTTTGATAGATTTTCATTACCATAATCAGATGAGGAAAAACTGCTGTTTAAAGGATTGTAGTCTGAACCACCATCATCGGTTTCGAAAGGATCAAGTTCATCATTTAAAACCAAGTATGTTCTTTCTAATAATAATGATAGGTAATGATTTTTAAAAGACCAAGATGTAGTTGTAATTTAACAAACCGTTTTCCGTCATAATGTTTTCACAATTATTGGGCTGATCTAATGCATTTTCTCCAAATATTAATTGTTCTCTTTGTATTTCAAATTAATCTTGCAACGGTTAAGATAATTTTATTTAGTCAAAAGTTGTAATTTAACTACTGTTAGAAATATGATAGATCATACCGTTTTCATTTGGATGATTAATTGAATTTTCTATAGATGTTATTGCTTCTCTTTGTATTTGAAATAAATCGTTAAAAGTAAAGATTAGTTAACATAAGTATAAAGTTTGTAACTATTATAACATTATTAAATAAATAGATTATTTTCATAACGTTTGTTGTGAATTGTGAAATGTAATACTATACATACTATAAATTAGATGGTTCTATTTATAAACTTACCTGTATTACCGCGTCTTTTTAAGACAAGGCTGAGCATCTTTTGGCCTCTTGACAACAAACAAAAATCATTTTTTTTTTAAATTCCGCTTTCACTTTAAGCACTGGTTTAACTATCCTAAGTCAATACAAAAACAATAAATAACTCGAATATAATAGGAATTAGTATAAATGCAAAACTAATCTATGTCCGTTAGGTGGACTTAGGTTAAAATTTTTGTAAAGCATAAAAATCCTTAGTCCAAATAGTAGACATAGGCTAGTTTTGCAACATGAAAATAATGACTTAGGACTTAGGATTATTTTGTTCTATTAAAACTGTAAACGAACTACCGCAAGTATGCAGATGGTGCTCACACTGGAACGTGCGAAATGCAACTGTCTTCCATATGACGTAAAAATCTCAAATTTCGAATTTTTGGACTTAGGCTAGTTATGCATTGTAGCGAAAAGTAAGGCTCAAAAATTGGTGACATACGGACGGACGTCTCAGCTAGCGATTCTGAGCCGATCCATATACTTTAAGGTATATCTAACTAAATTATTTCTCTATGTTACGGACTATGTATCAAAACTAATATACCCCTATGGGATAAAGTATAAAAAGCAGGGATGTCAAAGTTGCTAGAGAAGATGAAGAATTTGTTAGCAGCAAGTCGACATGCCGCGGCATCAAGAAAAAGTCTTTACGAAGAAAGTAAAAATGCTTAGTGGATTTTTTCAACTTTCAAAAATGAAATCGCATTACTACAGGTCAAGTTCTTTGGCTTTTGAAAACAGACGTAAACTACAAGACAAAGCTCCTCTTTCAATTGGTGTATTTATTTTGAGTTTAAAGACCAGAATTTGATCTTCTTTCCACCAAAAAAAGACTTGTGGAGCCTTTATATCTAAAAATATAATCGCAGAAATATATAATCTGCAAAAACTTAAATGAAGCATGACAAGAAAAAGAAGCAGATAAAGAAAACCCGAAATTATCTGTTTTTACAATGGATCTCCAATCGGTGCTCTTGAGCCCTAAGTCTTATATTTCTACGATGTACTAGAGAACAAAATTGGTTCAAAATTCGTACACAATTTTACCCTTTAGAGCCATTTTGTAGGGGACCCCGAAAAAAAAAATTTTAAATAAATAATTTAAAATATACAGATACACCCTGTACACATTTAAAAACGCCCAGTACTCCACTATACGGAATTCCGACATTGACAGCTACAGTTTTCTCGCCTGTAGATTTTGACGAAAGCTGTGCATATTCGCCGTGAACTGCTTCATACGCCTTTCTATCGCCACTAAACTTTCTTTTAATCGGAAGTCTTGTCGAGCATAGAACCCACTGTATGAGTCAAATACATACATTTAGTGCGAGTTGTACATACTGTACACTGGATTTTATACCAAATTACTAAGGTTAGTTTCTGCCAGAATACGTTTCTTCCAGAATAAATCGTAACTGTTTTAATCCAGTTTAGTGGCTTGCATTACAATCCCAGATTCATCGAAAATTTAAATTTGGATTTGACCATCTTTAGTGGCTCGACTCATTTCCACATTGTCTAGAAGAGATACGCAAATCCCGCCTTATACCCTAGTGCAATCGATAGGAGTTTCACCATTACCGCCTTAATCATTGGTGTTCTAACCACACGCTTTAATTGCGTGTGCATATAATTTTATATATATATACACATTTGTACATATATGTGACAAAACAAAAAGTTCTTTTCAGAGCTCCCAAATTCCTAGTTCTACATGGTAGACTAGATGAAGCTACACCCATCCGTAAATACATATTTACTATTGTTGGAGAAAAAATATCTGTGTAACAAGTTGCTGGTGATATACGCAGTAAAAGTACTGCAAGTGCAGCTCCAACAATACATACAATGTCATCAATATACCTACTTGTACATAGCAGCATCATTCCAAGCGATCTCGTGGGCTTGAGCTCTAACTGGAAGAAACTGTGGCAGCGGTCAGCTTACGCACTTGCAAAATACTTGTATGTCAAGGCCAAGGCTAATCAACATCAGACAGCAAGTGCTCAGTCGACAGAAGAGGTGACAGCGGTCACCAACACTCAAGCTCGCTATCGCGAGTTTCAACCGATCGTGTCAAACATACCCGCTATCCATCCTTATAACGGGTGATCCAAGTAGAGATACTTTTTTCAATAGCCTTTTTTGACAGATCACGTGCGAGTCGTGTCATGCTGTCATGTTATTTTTCTTTAGTATTGTTTGGCATTTCATAATGGAAAGACTTACGCGTGAACAACGTTTACAAATTGTTCAACTTTATTATGAAAATTCACGTTCTGTGAGGAATGTGTTACGTGCACTTCGCTCAACTTATGGTCAACATAATCGGCCTACTGAGCGTACTATTCGCAACACCATCACCCATTTTGAGACCCAGCATTCATTATTGGATAATATTCGACCGAATAGACCACGTCCAGCACGCTGTGAAGAAAATATAGCGGCCGTAGCTGAGAGTGTACACGAAGACCGTGGAGAGTCGATTCGGCGCCGTTCGCAGCAACTCGGACCATGATAACCGACTATTTGATGCCTGAAATTGAAGCTCGTGATCTCGGCGACATTTGGTTTCAGCAAGACGGCGCCACTTCCCACACATCGCATCACTCAATGGACTTATTGAGAGAACATTTCGGTGAGCACATAATTTCACGTTTTGGGCCGGTCGATTGGCCACCAAGATCGTGTGATATCACACCGTTTGACCGGATATGTAAAGTCAAAAGCTTATGCCGACAAACCCGCTTCGATTCAGGCCTTGGAGGAAAACATCACGCGTGTCATTCGCCAGTTACCAGTCGAAATGCTCGAACGAGTGATCGAAAATTGGACTCAACGGATGGACCATCTGCGACGTAGCAACGGCCAACATTTGATAGACATAATCTTCAAAAACTAAATGCCAAAGAATGTTCTTTCAAATGATAATAAACATTCTCCATTTAATTTGAATTTTCTGTGTTTTTTTCTTTAAAAAAGTAGGGAACCTCGAAATGGATCACCCTTTAGTATGTCAAGTTATTGTTTTTTTTTTAAACTGAAAACCTAGCACTGAGTACAGTTTCAAGATTCATACATCCATACCATTATGTGACATTAGTCTACCAATTTTAGTTAAATTAAACACCAAAACTATATGTGAACATGTGGCGCCGCAGTCGGATATATTGTGTACTGTATACATAAATATATAAGACGCACCCGATCACAGTGCAATATGGTGGGCGTAAAGGAGCTTTAAATTTGTCAATCAAAGGCTTTTTCTTGTGTTCATGACATTCACCACAGTGGCGCTAGTGCCGTAGTGGCTTTTTTTTGTACAGTTTCGCTAATGAGGGCTCAGTGGCGCGATGGTTAGTGCGATGAACTGCCGCGCAGAAGGTCTGGGTTCGATTCCCAGCCGTAGCAACACCTAAATGATTTTTCACTTGCCTTCCTCTCGTGATGAACTGACAAATCATCCGAGTAGTATCAATTGTCAAGAATAGCTTATCTCAACATAGCCGTTCGGAGTCGGCATAAAACAGGAGGTCCAGCCATCGTGCAAGAAGTACACACGCACACATGAATGGTTGTGAGAAAGCTAGGCCCTGGGTACTAACGAGCCTGTTGCGCCAAAAATTTGTATTTTTTTTTATTCGCTATTAACCAGCACATACAAACTTTTTCAGTCCCTCAAATAATGCTCCATAAATACCTAAGACCTGTATAACTACATCTACAACAGTTAAGGGGTGAATAATGGAATTCAAATTCTAATGATTAACGGTGCACAATGTACATTGCACATGTGAGAGGATGCAAATATGAAAACGATTCTATGAAATTCGCAATCACATCATTTCTGATACGCAATGCGATACCATAGAACTGCCTTAGATACATCCCTACATTAGCTACGCAAATCGGTATCAGCGTCCTCCCTATACCATTTAATGTCTGCATAAATTGACTTCAATTAGATCCTTATTACGTGCTATGCTTGCTTTCTACGATAGGGGTAGTGTATGCACCTATCTACACTGCGAGTCATAAGATTAGTATTGATATTTTTTTCCGTTACGATTGATTAGAAAAAAACGACTATGGCAGATGAGAGACTATTTTGTTAGCAACAAAATATGAAATGAGTGTATTGGAGAGATTTAGCTAACGGAACTTTGAAGACAAATTGTAAATTGAGTAAAAAATACGCGGAAATAAATCGGGTCATTAGATTAGAAGCAGTGAGCAAATCAACGATTTTTGTTAAGTAAATATTTATTCTTTTCGGTTTAAACGGTACATATTATAAAGTAATTGTTCTTGATTGAGTGTTAATCAAAATGGGAAAGAAAATATGTTTAACAGTAGAGCAAAGGGCTAGAATAGATGTTTATTGCTCCGAAGGTCTTTCATGCCGTGCTATAGCCCGAAAAATAATGCGAAATGATCATTGTGTCAGCAATTATTTAAAAAACCCTACGCCTTACACAAAAAATATAAAGGAAACACTTCTTCTGCCTTAAAATGCCGCGAAACTCGAAGTATCCTTAGAATAGCGTCAAATTCAGCTTTATCAGCAGCTAAATTTGGGAAAAAGCTAATGTTAAGGCCAGCTTATCCACTGGTACCCGCATCATTCGCCGTGCTAAACACTTAAAGCGCCTGAAACTAAAGAAAAAACCACCACTTAATGACGCGAGGAAGAAACAACGCTTGTGTTTCGCGAAAGATCACATGAGCTGGGATGTGCAAAATGGAACGATCACAAATGATTGGCGGAAGGTAAATTTTTCCGACGAAAAAAAATGTAGCCTAGATGGGCCGGATGGTTATTGTTATTATTTCCATGACCTGAGGAAAGAGGAGCGGTTTTTGAACCGTCACCATAGCAGAGAAGAAGGCGTTATGGTCTGGGGTTCAATTTCATTTTATGGAGCTATAGACTTGGTAGTCCAAGATACCAAAATGACTGGAAACAACTATAAATCCTTGCTGGAATCAGTATTCCCCAACATTGACGAGCTTTTTGGACCAATTTTTCAGCAGGACAACGCCCCCATACACACAGCCCGAGTGGTAGAATCCTTCATTGCGAGCCAAAACGTCCACTTGCTGAATTGGTCACCGTATTCCCCAGACTTTAACACAATCGAAAATGTTTGGGAGGGAAGGAATACGATGACAAGGAAAAGCTAATTCATGCTGTCAAATTGGCCTGGAGTGAGATTTCACTGGACTATATGGAATCGCTGTATAAATCCTTAAAAGATAGAATTTTTTAAGTTATTTTAAAGGCTGGTGGCAGCACACAATATTAAATATTTAATAAAAGCGAATATGAATACCAAAATATAAATAACTGGATTTTATTTTCTTTGGGTTAACTACCCACCCACAGAAAAAAATATTGTTACGAAGCAACCAATAGCCTCGGAAAGGACTGATTTTATTGCTGACGACCCTGCTAAACGAAAAAAGGACAACGACGTTCGTATCTGCACCTGGAATGTGAGAACATTAAACAGGAGAGGTGTAGGCGAACAACTAGCGGAAACCCTAAACTGCTACAAAGCGGACGTAACTGCCATCCAGGAAATACGATGGGATGGACCGGGCAAAAAGAGGATGAAAAACTGTGACATCTACTATAGACCGTGTTATAGTGAGCAGAAACAGCGACTATTCGGATGCGGATTTGTTATAAGTGCCAGACTTAGGCAAGAAGTCTTATGTTTCCAAGACATTAGCGAACGCATAGTAACAATCCGCATCAAGGCCAAATTCGCCAACATAAGCTTTATATGCGCTCACGCTCCGACGGAAGAAAAAGATGATATAGCTAAGGATTGCTTCTACGAGCTCCTTGAAAAAACCTATGAGCGACTACCGAAGTACGATGTTAAAATCGTGCTGGGAGATTTTAACGCAAAGGAAGGAAGAGAAGACATCTTTAGAAGTATTGTCGGAAAACATAGCCTACACGATAACACGTCTGGTAACGGACTTAGGCTAATTGATTTCGCTACGGAACGAAATGCCACTATAGCCAGCACACGGTTTCCTCACCTCGATATCCATAAGGGGACATGGCGGTCTCCAGATCAACGAACGGTCAACCAAATTGATCACATTGCGATAGATAAGAGGCACGCATCCAGTATTTTGGATGTCCGAACATTCTGAGGGGCTAAGATCGACTCGGATCACTACCTTGTAGCAGCCAAGGTAAGAATGCGGATATCCACCACGCCACAACAATCCAGAAATACTGTGAAAAAATTTAATGTCGGAAGACTGCAATCGCAAGAGACCGCCAAGACCTTCGCACAACGCGTATCCCTTAACCTCGCGATAAACACCATACCACCAGCATCGAATGTCGAAGAGCAATGGCAACGATGCCAACAGACCATTATATCAGCCGCAACTGATGTGCTAGGTTCCTCGCGTCCACCAGCAAGAAACCCCTGGTTTGATGAGGAATGCCGACAGATGCTCGCAGCCAAGAACGAGGCCTACAAGGCTAAGCTGCAGGTGAAGACGAGAGCTGTCATTGAGCTCTATAGGCAAAGAAGAAGGGAAGAACATCAGCTTTTCAGAAAAAAGCAAAAAGAGCAAGAAAAGCGCGCGATAGAGGATATAGAGAGCTGCCACTCCAGGACCGATGTTCGCAAGTTTTACCAAAGTGTAAAACGTCAAAGCCAAGGATACAAGGCTCGAACAGAATCCTGTCGAGATGAACAAGGAAATATTGTAGTTGAGACACAGTCGATGCTGAGGATATGGAAGAACCACTTCTGCAGACTGTTAAACGGCGATGACGAACAACATTCCGCTGTCAGGCAGAACGAACCATTCAATATTGGCAACGACAGCGAAGACTGCCAACCACCCGACCTGAGTGAAGTGAGGATAGCAATATCTAAACTCAAGCTTAATAAGGCTGCCGGAAATGACGGTCTTCCCGCTGAGCTCTATAAGGCCGGCGGAGATGACTTGGTAAGTAACATCTACCAACTCATAAGCCAAATCTGGTCGGATGAAAATATGCCTGAAGAATGGAACCACAGCATCGTTTGCCCGATCCACAAAAAAGGAGACCCTCTGAACTGCGCCAACTACAGAGGCATAAGTCTCCTCAACATCGCCTGCAAGATCCTATCTGCCGTAATATGTGAACGCCTGAAACCGTTTACCAACAACCTGATTGGCCCTTATCAGTGTGGTTTTAAGCCAGGAAAGTCCGGAAAAGATCAAATTTTCACACTTCGGCAGATCCTGGAAAAAACTCAAGAAGTCCAAATCGATACCCACCACATATTCATCGATTTCAAAGCCGCATATGACAGCATTTATAGAGACGAACTGTACAGAGCCATGTCTAGTTTTGGTATACCGCCCAAACTCGTCCGTTTGTGTAGTATGACGATAGAGAATTCTCGCTGCTCCATCAGGGTCGGAAACGACCTCACTGACACATTCGATACCAAAAAAGGATTTAGGCAAGGCGATGCGCTGTCATGTGACTTCTTTAATCTGATTCTTGAGAGAATTGTGCAAAACTCCAAAGCCAACACCAGAGGCACAATTTTCCAAAAGTCGGTGCAACTACTAGCATACGCTGACGATATTGACATCATTGGTAGGACTCAACGTGATGTCATAGCCACGTTTGCTAGTATAGAGAAGGAAGCGGCGAAAATGGGTTTAGCAGTAAATGAGGGTAAGACTAAGTATATGCTGTCATCACGAAAGGACTCACAACATCGACGAATTGGACAGAACGTCACCATTGACAGATATAACTTTGAGGTAGTACGGGACTTTGTCTACCTCGGCTCCGCTATTAGCTCTGACAACAACATCTCGTCAGAAATTAAACGAAGAATTACTCTTGCCAACCGCTGTTTCTTCGGGCTAAGAAGGCAATTTAGTAGTAAAGCCCTCACTCGAACTACTAAGGAGATCCTATATAAGACCCTGATCATCCCAGTCCTGCTCTACGGCGCTGAAGCATGGACCGTATCAAAAGCGGATGAAGAAATCCTTGGTAGATTCGAGAGGAAAATTCTTCGAAAAATCTTCGGTCCCGTTTGCGTTGACGGGCTATGCAGACGAAGATTCAACCAAGAACTATACGAGCTGTACAGCGACATGCTCCTGGTCAAAAAACTCCGCATTGGACGTTTAAGTCGCTTTTTTTTTCTTATCCATCGTGTAACTGTAAAAACATCATTTTACTTCTCAAAAATACCTGCTTCTAATCTTATGACTCGCAGTGTATATGGGATTTTTTGACAACAGAATCATTTGGGAACGAGGACGAACAATCGCTCGGGCGTTGATTTGTGTTTTGCAAATTTTCGTGTATGAATATTTAAGCTGTAGATTTTCAATTTGCATGAACATTTTTGTACTGTCAGCTCATAAATATGGAAATCAGCTCAGATACTGAGGACCAAATGCACGGGTTTTTGTGACAATCGTGATGAGTCTAACCAGCCAGGTACTTCTATATATTACTTGAGCTCCTGCACCATGCAGTTCCTTCATGCTCATTCTCACGTATATGTGAAGAGGACGAGGGTGATAACTCTGGCAGGTGTTAAGCGTTTGAGTGGATTAAGCTTTCACTTATTGTACGCAGATTATATATTTGGATCTGAATATGTTTTACGTGCTTGCGTACAGGACACACATGTTTTATTATAAGTACCTACCACATATACGTATCCAGTAAGAACTTTAGTTTGAGCAGAAGTCGGGAAATTGATATCCTATCCGAGCTGGGGGGGTGGACAAGAAAGGTGCCATATAGGTTTAGATTGCATTATTTTAACTTGTTTATCCTGGTTTGGTAGGTATGAAGTTCAAAATGGATTACCTACGGTACCTGAACAAAGGAAGTGAATAGTGAATGAATTTGAATAATTTGCTCGGAGTGGTAATCATGAACGGTTGCTGAGCACTTTGCTTATTGAATATTCTCAAGCTCTTGATGGTAATTAAAACGGACGTAGGTACTTTAAATGCAAGTTATACGAAAAATAATATCCAGACGCACTGAGACTGAGGAAATAATTGGGTTCACTCTCAAGGCTGTAGCATAGTTATCATTTTTCGTGTTGTGCAGATGAAAGCTTGTCCTTGTAGTTTCATTAGCAAAGCATGGTTGGTTTTTATATCTGCCGGGGGCGACCATGTGGGTGCCCTGTTATAATACAACACGTCTAATTGTTGCATCAAGGATTGCTTGGATCAATTTTCCATATCTTTGCTGGTGTGCAAAGGTTGTGCTAATAGGCTCGTCGTTTGTGTAAACATTCATCTAACCACAGCAAATGTATGCCAATCCGTATGATATTAGTTTGTCTATACAACGCTCTATGCCGATCAAAAGTGTCACAGATAACCAAGTGGTACCGGGAATTCCTTACAATCGTTTTGATTTTTTTCGTCCCTTATAAACGACCGTTACCATTTTGGTAATGTGTAATAAAAACAAAAAAATGGCTTAAATCCGTTCTGCGAATCATTTAATTCCCTATTGCAATATATCCCTAAATAAAACATCCTCAAGAAGCGGGCGTGGGTAAAAAACTTTATACGAATGAAATATGCAACTGGCATAGCCTGAATGTCTTGACCAAAATCGAAGATTCTTTCTGGAAAAGGACGCTTATAACGGGTGATTTTTTAAGAGGTTTAGAATTTTTTTAAAAAAAAAACATAAAAAATTCGAAAAAAATGAATGAAATATTTATTTGAATCGATAGTTTGAACCTTGCAATTTAATGTTTAAAGATAATTTCATGCAAATGTTGACCGCGGCTGCGTCTCAGGTAGCCCATCCGCTGAGTCCAATTTTGGCATACTCTTTCACACATATCGGCCGGTAGCGTTCACCATTGACAGTAACGCTGCGATTCGCATCATCTTTGAAGGAATATGGCCCAATAATGCCGCCGGCCCATAAACCGCACCAAACAGTGGCTTTTTCGGGATGCATTGGTAGCTGTTGCAATGCTTCTGGCTGATCTTCACTCCAAATGCGGCAATTTTGCTTATTTACGTACCCATGAGCCTCATCGCTGAACACAATTTTTCGATAAAAAAGCGGATCCTCGGCCAGCTTTCCAAGAGCCCATTCACCAAAAATTCGGCGTTGTGGTAGGTCGGCTGGCTTTAGTTCTTGCACCAGCTGTATCTTAAAAGGCTTTACGCCCAAATCCTTCGGCAAAATTTTCCACGTAGTACTGTAACAAAGGCCTAACTGCTGGGAACGGCGCCGAATCGACATTTCGCGGTCTTCAGTCACACTAGCTGATACGGCCGCAATATTTTCTTCACTACGCACAGTACGTAAACGTGTTGGTGGTTTAATGTCCAACAAAGTAAATTTGGTGCGAAATTTGGTCACAATCTTCCGAATAGACTGCTCAGAAGGTCGAGAATGCCGATCATAAAATGGAAGCAGCGCGCGATGAACATTTCGAACCGAGCACGAATTTTGATAGTAAAATTCAATACTTTGCAAGCGTTGTTCATTTGTAAGACGATCCATGGTTAAATTGCAAACCGAACTGAAGCTGTTTGACAGTGACACAAGGTACTAAACACACGTCAGCTGTCAAAACCAGTGTTGCCAAAACCAAACCAGCTAAAAAATCACCCGTTATAAGCGAATCCTAACTAAACATTTTCGGACGTAGCAATATACCCCGAAGACCTGTCACAGGGTATGGCAAATTCTATAAAATACATGTAATAGACAAACTCCCTTAAAAAGTAGGAGTGGGTGAAAATGATCTATAGACGAAATTATCAATGTATTTTCGAATTTCCTTAAATTTTACCGAAAACCTTTTTTTTAAAAAAAAAAACTACATATGGACTAAATATAGATATTCAGATTGTTTAACTGAACATTATATCAGACACTTTGAGCAATTTGAGTAAAAAAACATTTATTCCTCTAACAAATTGCATAATTCTTACTCAAGACTTAAGGCCCAAAAACTGGTAAAGTGTGGGCGGACTGACTTCTTCTCTATGACTATGACTAAGGTATAACAGAAAGCTTGTGAAAGCAGTGCATTGAAATGCACAACAGCATTTTTTTGTTTGCGATACAGGTTGTGAGATTCGCATTTGACTAATCAACTCAAGAATACCCCTACGTACCCCATAAATCCGTATATTCTTCAACCACTCTCCCCTGCGGGACTGCCACTAGGTATTACGTCGCGTCGCGTACTCTCTCTTCGGCGTTCTCTTGCCGCAGACCTCCCACAAGCAAACCATATAGTTGGCGAAATGATCCTGTCAGAGGAAACAAGGAGCAAAGTAAATCATTTTGTTTCATGCGTCCTAAACGAATTGAAGACAATTGAGCGACTAGCATCTTGTTTCCTGTGACAGGTTCATTTCGCCAACTATATGGTTTGCTTGTGGGAGGTCTACCTCCCGCATTAGTAAATAACATCCCCTGCGTCTTCTTCTTCTTCGTTCGGACACTATGGATAGATTGGTAAGGTGTCGTGTCTGAATCTGTGCAGGTACTTCCTGAAATCATTTTGCCTCATGCGTCCTAAACGAATTGAAGACAATTGAGCGACTAGCATCTTGTTTCCTGTGACAGGTTCATTTCGCCAACTATATGGTTTGCTTGTGGGAGGTCTGCCTCTTGCATTAGTAAATAACATCCCCTGTGTCTTCTTCTTCTTCGTTCGGACACTATGGATAGATTGGTAAGGTGTCGTGTCTGAACCTGTGCAGGTACTTCCTGAAATCATTTTGTTTCATGCGTCCTAAACGAATTGAAGACAATTGAGCGACTAGCATCTTGTTTCCTGTGACAGGTTCATTTCGCCAACTATATGGTTTGCTTGTGGGAGGTCTGCCTCTTGCATTAGTAAATAACATCCCCTGCGTCTTCTTCTTCTTCGTTCGGACACTATGGATAGATTGGTAAGGTGTCGTGTCTGAACCTGTGCAGGTACTTCCTGAAATCATTTTGTTTCATGCGTCCTAAACGAATTGAAGACAATTGAGCGACTAGCATCTTGTTTCCTGTAACAGGATCATTTCGCCAACTATATGGTTTCCTTGTGGGAGGTCTGCCTCCCGCATTAGTAAATAACATCCCCTGCGTCTTCATTTCATCGTTCGGACACTATGGATAGATTGGTAAGGTGTCGTGTCTGAACCTGTGCAGGTACTTCCTGAATTCCCCATGATTTGTTAGAAATTGTATGATATACAAGGTGGGCCAAAAGAGATCACTCTATTGGAAGATGCATTTATTTTTGCAAATGGCCGCCAATGTCAAATCTTTTTTGACATTTATGGACTAGACAGATGTAGAATACAAGTGAACAAGCCATGGAGCCATACACTCCCCCAAGAACGCGGAATAATAGTGTTGGCGCAGCGCGAATTCCGTCCCCGATTCCCCGGCCGTCCGACACCGACTGCGCAAACACTGTGCCGTTTGGTCACCAACCTTGAAGAGTATGGGACCACAGGAGACATTGCCAAGAGTGTCCAGCCCCGAAGCGCCCGTTGTGCCGAGAATATCGCCGCTGTTGCCGAGGATGTGGAGCTGTCACAGGAAACATCGACCAGATGCCGTGCCTCGCAATTTGCCATCATCCCTAAGGCGAATTTTTGTCAAAGACTTCCGCATGTTCCCGTACAAAGTCCAGTTTGTGCATTAGCTGCTGCCTGTCGACCGCCAAACGCGTGTAACCTACGCCCAAGCCATCCTCAATCTCGAGGACGAAGTGGATGATTTTTCGACTAAAATCATAATGGGTGATGAGGCTCATTTCCACCCACTTAAAGTTACTGCATGGTGCGCTGTTCAAGCTGGAGGAGTCATCGGGCCATTTTTTTTTTTTCGAGAACGCCGCTGGTCAAATGACAGCAGTGGACGGTGCGCGCTATAGGGCAGACCGAGTTTTTTCTGTAGCAATTGGACGGATTATGACTGGAGGACATGTGGTTCCAACAGGACGCAGCAACGGCACACACTGCGCGAGCCACAACCGATATTCCGAGAGCCAAACAGCATCGGATGACTTCTTTTGGCCCACTTGTAGAAATTTAGATCTCCAATTTCCAATGGTAATATCTATAACAGACTTCGTTGGATAGAACGACTTCCAGCGCTGAAAATGTTTTAAGCATTGGATTCCTTGTTCTACTGCCTTATTTTATGGCCCATACATTGAAATCTCCTCCTATGGCTATTGGGTGTGTTCCTCTTGTTTCTATTACGAGCTCATCTAGCAGATTCTGATATTGTGGCAGACTCGGAGGTGCATAACAACTATAGAAATATATACCCCATTTTCTTGCGCTGGCAAAACCATACAGGTCCATGCTGTAGTTTTTTTCATCTGCAATGGGACGATTAACTATTTGAAACTCATTCTTAATGGAAACGCCTTTCAAATAATTGCCATTGAATTGCCCCTGTACGATTTTAGTATATGACCCTCCGGTACTAAAAATACCCTCTTACATCTTTCTAGATACCAGGGACAAAAAATTGGGATTCTGCAAAACCATTACATGACTTACTTAAGTAGACTTCAGTACGAGGACAATGAATGCCTCAACTAATATGGATATCTATGTATCTTCCAATTACACCGTTCTTACTTAATTATTTACTATGCACACCGGATGTTTAGTGTCCAATTTTTCTACATGTCCTTATACATCCAGTTGGGGATTTTTGTTGGCCATGTCTGTGTTGCTGTATAGCTTGTAAACATACCGAAGAATTTTCTGACCAAGTATTTGTTTATCCGCTTTTAATGAGCTCCATGTTTCGTTCCATGGCCGTAGAGGAGGACTGGATTTTGTATATAGTTTCCACTTAGTAGTTCAATTGAGGGGTCTACATGGGGAAAATCATTTTTTTTTATTTCTGACGAAATCCTGTCGGAGTTAAAGACAAAGCCGAGGTAGGCAAAGTACCGTACTACCTCAAAGTTATATCTGCCAAAAGTGTGGTTGTAATCGATGCTTTGAAATCGATGAATCGGTAGCAGGTATGAATTTGAACTTCTTGGGTTTTTAACATAATCTGCGTAAGTATGAATATTTTATCAGTTGTTGACTTTCCTGACCTTAAACCTCACTGATAAGCGTCGATCATGTTGTTGGTAAACGGTTTCAGCCGTTCAAATATTAAGGCAGATTAGATCTTGTAGGCGATGTTGAGGAGATTTATGCCTCTCTGATTGGCTCAGTTCAGAACGTGTAACTTTTTATGGACAAGCGATGATGAGATTCCATTCTTCAAACATACTTTTATCCAACCAAATTTGCTAATAATAAAGCCGGTGGAGATGATTTGGCAAGTAACATTCACCAACTCATAATGTTACTTGCCAAATCATCTCCAGCTTTATTAAGCTCTGCTGGAAGACCGTCATTTCAGCTTTGTTTAGTTTAAGTATAGATACTGCTATCCTCACATTAATTAGGTCGGGTGGTTGGCAGTTTTTGCTACCATGCGTCCGCCGTCGCCAATATTAAATGATTCGTTCTGACAGCGGAATGTTGTTCGTCATCGTCGTTTAACAGTCTGCAGAAGTGATTCTTCCATATCCTCAGCATCGACTGCATCTCAACTACGCTATTACCTTGTTCATCTCGTCGGGATTCTATTCGCACCTTCTTTTCCTGGCTTTGACGTTTTACGCTTGGGTAAAACTTTCAAACATCTTTTCTGGTGCGGCATCTCACTATGTCTACGATAGCGGGCTTTTCATGCTTTTTTTCATCTTTTGAAAAGCCGGTGTTCATTCCTTCAATGGCAGCTCTACTCTCCAGCTGCAGCTTTGCCTGGTGGGCCTCCGTTTTGGCGGCGAGCATCTGTCGGCATACTTCATCAAATCAGGGGTATTCTGCTGGTGGTCGTAATATCATCAGTTTCGGCTGACATCGTCGTCATTTTTCTTCGACATTAGATGTTCGTGGTAGCGTCTTAATGGAAAGGTTAAAGGATACGTGTTCTGCAAAGGACTTGGCGGTTTTATTGTGATATCAGTTTTTCGACAGTAAAGTTTTTCTTACTATTTCGCATTCGTTGCTGCGTACTTACCTTGGCTGCAATAAGGTAGTGGTTCGATTCGATGTTAGCCCCTCAGAATATCCGTACATCCAAAATACTGGATGCATGCCTCTATTCTATCGCAATGTGATCAGTCTGATTGACCGTTTGTTAATCTAAAGATCGCTACGTCCCCTTATGGATATCGAGGTGAGGAATCCATGTGCTGGCTACAGTGGCATTTCGTTCCTTAGCGAAGTCAATTAGTCTAATTCCGTTGCCAGAAGTGTTGTCGCGTTGGCTGTGTGTTCCGACAATACTGCTAAAGATGTTCTCTCTTCCTACCTTTGCGTTAAAATCTCCCAGCACGATTTTAGCATCGTACTTCGGTAGTCACTCATAGGTTTTGTCAAGGAGCTCTTAGAAGCAATCTTCAGCTATATATCATCTTTTTCCTCAGTCGGGGCGTGAGCGCATATAAGGCTTATGTTGCCGAATTTGGCCTTGATGCGGATTATTACAATGCGTTCGCAAATATCTTGGAAACATAAGACTTCTTGCCTAAGTCTGGCAGTTATAACAAATCCGCATCCGAATAGTCGCTGTTTCTGATTACTATGACAAGGTCCGTAGTAGATGACATAGTTTGTCATCCTCTTTTCGCTCGGACCACCCCACAGTAGCTTTGGTAGCAACTTAGGATTTCTGCTAGTTGTTCGACTGCACTTCTCCTGTTTAATATTCTCACATTCCAGGTGCAGACACGAACGTCGTTGACTTTCTTTCGTTTGGCGTGGTCCGTAATAATAAAATCAATCCTTTGCAAGCCTCCTAGTTGCTTGGTAAAAGCAATGTTTTCCGTTAGCGGTTCCAAAGCACAACTCGCAACCTGAAAGACCAACCTCACTTTATTAGATACACCGGTCACATCAGAATCCACTACGGGATTGATCGCTGCCGTTGGCCTTTCTGCTATTCAGTCACTATCTCTGTTCAAGAGGCCTGACTAACCGTTGATATTCCTTGACGACCTGTAGTCCAATTATGTAGGAGCAGCTCAAATAGGTTCTTTACTATGTCCATCCTAACTGGGACTGTAGACGCCACCGTTGACTCCATCTTGGGAATTCTTCCACTGACGTTTAGAGAGGTTTTTGTGATAGGGGACTTCACATCTAGCTAGTTTTATCATCAAAAAGAGAACAACACAAACATGAAGCAACTCATGGGAAAATATCACAATAACCCACCAAATTTAACGAGTCTTTCTTCATAAAGACAGCCAAGCTAGGGACCTAATTGTATATCATCCCAACTGTGTTCCTTATGTGGATCAGCTGATTAAACAAACAAAAAATGAGTACCAAACCAATCAATACTTCACGTAATGCACTCCACAGAAGCATGATTCTCTAATTAGCTGCATGGATCATTATACATTCACCCCCACGCCCCTTCCCCATTCTGTTTAATGCATGTCCAATGCCATTTAACACGTTTGTTTGTCCACCCATTTGCTGTTCACATCCGTTTCCATGCGTGCATTCCAATCTCCGGATAATGTAATAGATTCCTGTCGACACAATCCCCTATAACGGTATGTTCACGATTTATCATTTCGCCCGTGGGGTGTTCGTTCGATAATCTATCTTCTTCAACGTGCCATAACTTTGGCCATATCGTCTGCATCTGCATCCGTAGCAACGTTATTTTAGGGGCGGGATACGATAAAACATCACCAAGGGACCGTAACGTAAACGGGCGAAACTCGTTTCGACAAAACCCTCAACAACATCATCACATCGATTGTGTAAGCCAACTATACCTTCCCGAAGCGACGCTGGTATAGGTGCTTTTGCCACCATGTGATGCAATTTACATTCACAAAAACACATCCTGTGTGTGGTAAAAGCTAGTCGCAGTACCATATGTGAAACGCCAAAAGCGGGAAAAATAAAACGGAAAAGGAGACGGTTTTAGATTATTTAGGATCACAATAAAAATATTTAACTGCTGACGATAGAAGTTGGGTGAGGGTATGTGGAATATGGGGGTGGAATGTTGAATGACGACACCAACAGGGTCGCTGAAACGTTTTGTTTTAGCTGAAGTATGGAAAGCTTAAAATACAAATTACTTTCGCTGCTTTCTATTGTCGAATGGCCTTGCTACAAACTACAGGACGGGACATGAATAATGGTTGGCACAGGCGATCTCAATTGGCCCGCTCAAATCCAGAGCAGACTGCGATTTATGGTATGAGCGTTAAAAAAATCATGAGTGGGGGTGGAGTTTTTTTTTCTAAGCACGGTATTGCGTTCAGCCTTCAAAAAGGCATTATTTAGATGTCTTACAGGGTGTGTAGGTCCAAATTGCACATGACATATGCAATTGATGATTGTTCTGGCAGAAATGCTGCTGTTTATGCAGAGCATATGTGTTCGGGAGCATTAATGTGATTGATACTGATTTACTTTACATATGATTGCAGCCTGCAGGGGTCGATACTGAAATGGAATGGACTCACGGAATATCCTTTTAAATTTATGTTTTACCTTTCGCTCCGAAATTGGAGATACTGATCTCGAAATTTTTGTTTTCATTATGTACAAACGCATGCTTAAACTTTTTGTCAATTTCGGAAAGTCAGTCAGGGCTTACAGTTTTAATATTGAGAAGTTCAGAAGAAACGAACAATGTTAGGAGATAATTAAAATTTAACAACAAAAAATTCTGAGTCTATTGCCGCAACTTTCAGAGCGTTAAAGTTGGTTGGCATAAACGACCCAACAGTGATATAACGCCCCAGTTAAAGTAACATAATTATCAAAGTCGTAAGTTCAAATCAAAATGAGCCAAATTCTTCGACTCCATGACGTTACACTTACTTTACCTAATGGGTTGCTGACCCATTGTGAGTCTCTGTCTGAGACAAGTCAGCCTTTGATCCTTTTTTGGTGCTGGACACATTACTTCCAGCCAATCAGTCAAAGCTTTGGTTCGGTTTTCCTTGTCGTCTGAAACCTGAAGGCTGGAATTCGAAGATTCTCTAGGCTGGAGCATTACTGGTAATTTTTTCAATTAAGCCGAACCAATGTTGATGACTTGTTTCTACCATTTGTGGCCGATTTATGTTTGCGAATATCTCAAAAAGTTGAAAAATAGTGAGGGGGAGGGTGGTGCCATTTGGAAACCGAAGAGTGCGGATATGCTGCAGTGATTGGGAGTGCGTTTGCTATCGAGGCGTTTTTTAAGAAAAAGTGACGATTCTTACGTTAGTATAAGGTGATTGAGCGATGAACCAAGTGTACATTTTATTCGGTCATGGGTGCAAATATTCCGCGAAACTTCTTCAATTTAAAACACTTCTCAGCCAGGCAGAACTTCAAGGACCCACGTCTGTCAAAGCGGAAGAGAACAGCAGGTTTGACACTCCCAAAAGGTATTGTTTACGAAATTCTAAAGAAAAACTTTAAATGTCATCCTTTTAAGATTCAATTAGTGCAAGAACTTAGAGAAAATGACTTTAATTTACGCAAAAACTTCTGTGATACAATGATTAGAGATTTCGCACTGTTTACTACATCTGTGGTGACGAGAATCACTTCCACGGGAATACTACTTACTTAAGTGGCGCTACAGTCCGGTATGAACCTGGGCCTCAACCAACATGCCTCTCTAATTAGTTGCGCACTCCAAGTTGGTTGAGGTCGGTTTCTACTTGTGCGCGCCACTTAAGGCGAGGTCTTCCTCTGCTGCGTCCGACGTCTGGCTGGGAATCGAAGACTCTGCGAGCCGGAGTATTGGTGTCCATTCTTTCTACATGTCCTAGCCATCTTAAACGTCCAATGCGGAGTTTTTTGAGTAGGGGTATGTCGCTGTACAGCTCGTTTAGTTCGTGGTTGAATCTTCGTCTCCATAGCCCGTCAACGCAAACGGGACCGAAGATTTTCCGAAGAATTTTTCTCTCGAATCGACCAAGGATTTCTTCATCCGCTTTTGATACGGTCCATGCTTCAGTGCCGTAGAGCAGGACTGGGATGATCAGGGTCTTATATAGGATCTCCTTAGTAGTTCGAGTGAATGGCCACATAAATAAGCAAAATTTTCGCTACTGGGCTCCACAAACACGTAGTCATTGAATGAAACACCAACCGCCCTACATTTACTTAGAATTAATGTTTGGTTCGCTTTATCGGTAAACGGAATCATCGGGCCAATTTTTTTTTTTAAATTTCAAGCCAAAAATGGATGATCACCGTTTTTTTACCAAATTTGCGACCACGTCCATCTTGTTCTTCATTTGGTTTCAGCAAGATGGAGCGCCTCCGCATACTGCAAGAACTTCCATGAATCAGCTCCGTGAACATTTCCCTCGAAAGCTTATCAGCCGCTTTGTGGGACGTCCCGCGGGCACCTATGCTCCCAGACTTAACCTTGATGGACTTTTTGCAATGGGCGCACCTGAAAAGTGAAATTTATGGTAATATCCCGCAGTCTGTCATGGAGCTGAAGGAAAATATCAGCAGTGAAATTCACGATATCCAGCCAAGTCTACTGCAGAGCTTGTCACGAAACACGATGACCCACTTCCAAAAGCGTGTGCAACTAAATGGTCGGCATTTGAACGACATAATTTTTAGAAGATAAAACCAGCAATACTTTTATTTATGACATCTTGTGTGAAATGGACCTGGTCGGACATTAAAATTTTCTTCCAAAAATCTCGTTTAGTGTCATGCATTCGAGTGACTGTTTGAAAGTATTCCAAGCGCACGGCTGTCGGTAATATTCTACAAGTCAGTTCCACTTTATACGTAAAGAAATGCAAATCGTCCTTAAAAGTGCGCCACAAGGTGGTTCCACTGACTCCTTAATGATGAGCGCGGTATGTGGGTTATTACAATTAGTAGACTGTGTGTGAATTGAATACTAGTAGGCAAAAAATAATTTAAAATAACAAGAGATCGAAATAAAAATTTAAAATAATAAAAAATTAAATGTATTTATAAAAAAGAAAATAAATAAGTGAAGGGGAAAAAAAGTTATCATTAGAGTGACGTGAAGTGTTGCCAGAGCGTTCTCCTAAATTGGATTGTGCGACTCATTAATCAAATAGTTAAAGGTAGGGAATTCCACAGTTCAATAACATGAATTAAAAATTGACGCTTTGAAACTAAATAGTTACAGCGTGCCGGTATAAGTTTAAGAGTTCTTAAGGAACGCGAAAAAGGAATAAGGGTAAATAAGTTAAGTGGTTGACGGGTTTCCATGACATTATGCAGCAGAATTACTGTTCTGAATTTTAAAAGGTTATCGAAAGTTATGCCGTATATTGACTTAGAGAAAGCGGAGATGTGGTCATACCTTCTACGTTCATAGATGTAACGTGCGATGCTGTTGTATGCAACATTAAGCTTGCGCTTAAGCTCATAGTTGCAGTTACTAAATATTTCACAACCAAAGAGCATAGTTGGGACGAGTAGAGTCTTAGCTATGATTTTTCTTGTTGCAAGAGGAGTAATGGGCTGTGAGGCCCAAAGCATCCTGAGGCTTCCGTACATTTTACCAAGAGTGATACGTATATGATTGTCCCAAGTAAGATTATTTGTGAATGTGACCCCAAGATTCCTTGCGGTATCAACAAACTCGATAACTGAGCCGTTAAGCTCAATTGGAGGTAAGAATGACGTGTCTACTTTAACCCTTTAAATAACCATACATTTGGATTTGGTGGGATTAAGAGCAAGACTGTTTGCTTGTGCCCAGATATAAATTGATTGGATGTCCTCGTTTACTTTGTAAGCACCATTTTCAACCAGACGAACTCGGCAGCTATTGTATAGTTGAACATCATCAGCATACATGTGTATGGACGAGTTCTTTATATATATGGGAAGCTCATTTATATAAAGTGAAAAAAGAAGTGGTCCAAGGATGGAGCCCTGTGGAACACCTTTATTTAAGGGAAGAAAGTTAGAGATGTTGTTTTTGCCTACAACTGCCTGTGATCTACCACTTAAATACGATGAAACCAGGTTCGCGGATGATAGTGAAAAGTTGAATTGTTCTACAAGTTTGCTGCAAAGTATGTCGTGATTAACAGTATCAAATGCCTTCGAAAAATCAAGCAGGGTAAGAAAAGTTAGATTATTTTCATCTACTGCCTGCCTGATATCTTCTACTACTTTTAATAAAGCTGTTGTGCAGCTTTGTTTTAGACGGAAACCGGACTGTTCAGAGCAGAGCAAACAATTAGTATCAATGTATTCACGAATCTGGGAGTTCATTATCTTTTCTAGGATTTTCGAGAGGAGGGGTAGAATTGCAATCGGTCTATACTCTTCTTTAGTGCCCTTTTTTGGAATGGGTATAATTTTAGACTGTTTCCATACATAAGGAAAAACGCCGGTCGTAAGAATCGAGTTGAAAGCATATGTGATATATTTTAAGCAATATGGGAGTATTGCTTTTAAAAAATTCGGATGGATTTCATCAAAGCCAACGGAGTTTGATTTTGTGCCTAGAAAACTCTCGAGCACTTTGGTTTCATCAGTTGCAGAAAATTGAAAGGTGTTTAGGCGTTGTTCATTTTGAATATGGATATGGGAGCGTGAGTAGGAATTCCACTGGTCAGTGGAGTCAGCAGTGGACACAGATGCGAATTTTTATTCAACTCATCACAATCAAAGTCACGATCTGTAATGTTTTTCTGTTTTCCTATACCAATCTCTCTAATATTCCTCCATAGTTTTTGCCCAGCAAGCGATGGGTTTAGTCGTGAGGAGTAGAATTGTTTTTTTGATTCCCGTATATCACGAACGACCTTATTTCGTAAGGCTTTGTAAGCGCTGTGATGCTCTTCGAGACGAAAACGCTTCCAACGCCTATAAGCTACATCACGCAAAGAGATGAGGTTTTTAATCGCCGCTGAAAACCATGGTCGATCTTGATGTTTAATTTGCTTTGTTTTCTAAGGAACATGCTTATTAAAGAGATCAAAAATGATTTTTTGTAGGAATATCACCTGATCGATAGCAGACGGCATACTGAACACTCGAAACCATTCAGCAGATCTCAAGTCCTCTTCTAAATTATGTCTATTGATATTTCTGAAATCTCGAAAACTGTAAGTTGTAACTACTAGAGAGGGGGGAAGACATTGGAACGTAAGATGAATCAGATCGTGGTTGGAGAAACCAGAAGCGGAGAGTTGATCGAAAAAAGTAGCCTTATCTAGATGACTGACGAAAAAAACATCGAGGAGTGTACTGTTGTCCTTGGTAAAGTGGGTGGGCGTCGATTTAAAGAACGCATACCGTCGACCAGATATGAATACCTTAGAAGATCGCAATTAAAATCGCCAGCAACAATTATAAATGGAGATACAAATGATAGCTCATCTAATATTGAAAATAAGGGCAAAATGGAGATGTTCTGATTAGGTCTGTACACTGTACCTACAAGAATTTTGCTTTCTTCACCTAATATTTCCATGAAAAGGTAATCAATTTCAGAGCCAGCCGGAGATTTACGTATTATTTTCCCTTCAAGACCTTGTCTAACGTAGATGAACGGAATGTCGACGATATCCAATTGTTCCGTCCTAAATAAAATTCGACACCAAACGACAAATAGTGTTGTCAGACGATGCTAGTTGGCCACGTTTTTCGACGATATGCATGTTGAGTTAACACAATTCAACGACTATTTTCAATGTCATTTTCACTATTTTGGGGCGAAGCGATTAATAGTTAAAATTTTACTGAATTCACGTTTCAAAATCATGTCTGTTCAATTAAATCGGTTGATAAATGTCGAAAGTTATTTAATGTTTACATACCGACATCAAATATGGCGCACCCTGCTTTTTTCACAATACACAATAATTCAAGATTAAAGTCAATAAACATCTGCAAGTCGGGCGCTCTTCGAGTTTTATACCTGTGAAAAGTGTAAGCAAAAAACACAGCCAACCATGACCCATCATTAACCTTGCAAAGGACCTTTATATTATTTTACAGCTTCTTCCACTATTTGTTACGTCAAACGTCCTAAACGTTGTTGTGTGTTTAAAGCATAAGTATACCTTTATCAAACTTTAAACCGTTTAAACACGAGCCTAATGACTACTTCACGAAAGCGCCAAGAACAAGACACAATTGTTCGCTTGACAAAGGACCTCAAGATTACAAAAATCAACGCTGATACGAAAATAGTGTACTAACCCACTTACGTCCCAATAGCCTTAAAACATTATTTCTCGCACAGCTAATGAACCTTTTGCCTGATTACACTCGTGCATATGACAAGTTTCATCTTCATCACCACTCTTGTTTCGAGTTTCATTCGCATCCTTTTCATATCGCCATCTTCTTCCGCTCGATATTATGTTCCGGTACCCAACTTGTGCGCCCCGTGTAGCCCCCTCCGTCATAAAGAAGATTTCTCAAAATTGAAAATGTTCCCTTCTCGGTTTTAATTAATTAGCTAATTATTTCCTCCTTCAGTGCCACTTTGTGTGTAGTGTGTAGTGTGCAGAGCCTGAATGTGGAAGTGTGCAGAGCTTGTGTATCTGATAGGTAATGGGAAAAATAGGATCTACTATAGAAGGTAGATATACAAAAACAAAAAAGGAAAATAAAACAAAAGTGAGGAACATATAGCGCACTATAGCACCAGCATGGGTGTAGTACGGGCAGGCGGGAGTCTTTGTATCTGCAGCACTAGGCAAATTCACGCTGCAATGATGACAAACAAAAACCCATCAGGATAAAGCGGGAGAAGATTTCTTTGGAAAGAATTCCCTCATGGTGAAATCATCGGCAAAACTACTTACAAACTTTGGATACGTTTCTTTCTGTTTTCTTTTGTACGTTTCTTCGGTGTTTTTTTTTTTTTTTTTGGAGGGTTGGGGGTTGAAATGGCGGCTGTGTCTCATTCTATGTGTGCGGGTGAATATGTAGTGTTGGGTGTTGTGGAAGAATAAGGACCACGTTCGTACCCTCTCCATTACAGAATTTAGTCATTCCGACGATGACGATGGTAGTATTGTTATATCACCATCACCAATGAGTGCCGCAAATTTCTTATAAATGACGAATGAGGATGCGATAAAAACCTTAATTAAGTAAAATAAGAGACAGGTTGCCGAGGAGATGTATATCTTTTGAATTTGAAGATTATAAAGTGAGACTTGGTAAAAAGAACGATACTGACATTGATGATATCTCATTCCGCATGCTCTTTGAAATGTAATTACATGTTTCTGTATAAGGATATTCGTATTTTCGGGATATATATATATAAATTGAGGGAAATACTTGCTAAGTAGTAATCACTTACCGACTACGATAGTCTTATGTATGTCTATGTCAAGAAAATAAGGGCCTCCATACCTCACAGAAAGAATAGGACCTTAAATGACTACTCAGAACCACTGGGTAAACGATAGACATACCAATCCAGCGTGGTACAGAACTACCAGAACTTATTGTATCAAGGTTGCGCAAAGTATTTTGTAATCTTCAAGAGGTACTAGCAGCCCGGTCTACTAGCACGTAATCTGCTCAAGTTCAGAGCTCTCCAACAAAAGAAAACTCCATCAAGTAGACCAATTCTTTGATAATCTAGGTGACCTAGCTAATGTTAGAAACCTCATCCGTAATATAGTTTGCACGGTGTGGTTCACTTAGACAAACCAATATTTTGTCGAAAGATACACATGGTAAGAACCCCTGGTTTGATGAGGAATGCCCACATATGCTTGTAGCTAAGAACGAGTTCTACAAGGCTAAGCTGCAGGTGAAGACGAAAGCTGGCATTGAGCTCTATAGGTAAAGAAGAACTGAAGGACACCGGTTTTTCACAAAGAAAAAATCATCACAATCTTCCAAATATCGGTGCAACTACTAGCATACGCCGACGATATTGGCATCATTGGTAGGAGTCAACGTGATGTCATAGCAACTTTCGCTACCCGGCAAGCGGATTTAGCAGTAAATGAGGGTAAGACTAAGTATATGCTGTCAATACGAAAGGACACACAACATCGACAAATTGGACAGAACTTCACCATTAAGAGTTATAACTTTGAGGTAGTACGGGACTTTGTCTACCTCGACTCCGCTATTAACTCTGACAGCAACATATCGTCAAAAATTAAACAAAGAATTACCGAGAACATTAAACCAAGAACTAGACGAGATGTACAGCGACATGTCCCCAGTTAAAAATACTTCACATTGGACGTTGAAGATGGCTTGGACATGAAGAACAAGTGGATACCAATTCTCAGGCTCGCAGAGTCTTCGATTCCCAGCTAGACGTCGGACGCAGTAGAGGAAGACCTCGCCTTAAGTGGCGCGCACAAGTAGAAACCGACTTCAACCAACTTGGAGTGCGCAACTGGAGGCAGTTAACTAAGGACCGGGATAATTGGAGAGGCATGTGGGTTGAGGCTCAGATTCATTCCGGACTGTAGCGCCATTTAACCAACCAACCAGATACACGTGGTACCACAATGGACCTACCTTCCTAGTCTAAGTGTACACTACATCCTAACCTAACCTCACCTTGACAATACCTACCCCAGCAACACCTGCTCGAATATGTTGCGGATTTATGGTCTTCAAGTATTTTACAGTAAGTTCAGTGCTAGTTTTATAGCCGAACTCCAAATGCGAGAACAGTATTCAAGATATTGTCTTACTTTTGCTTGTGAAGCGCTATCCTGTACCACTTATAAAGATTAGTCTGAGCCATCAAAATTCTGTGCCGAGCGTTCGATTAAAACACTTGAAAATACCAACTTATCTTATGTTTCCAGATCTCCATTTGGGTTTTTTTGCCTTTGGAGCCCATATTGCCTAAATTTTGGCAATTTCTACCAACTGGAGAAATTTACTGCTCTTACGTCTTCGAAGAGAACCTTCAAAGTGAGAGTACAAGCTTCTGTGTGAACATGTTTTTAAATAGTGGGAATCACATAGGGTCCAGAAGCTTTCCTAAATCCCAATTAGCTTAAGGTCGAAATTTTACTAAAGTTGTCCAGCATTTCTAGGTCGTCATACATTTGCCGTAGAATCTGCGATCCATTGTCTAAACTATTTCATTGTACCTTATACAACATGTTAGCACTGTTTATAAATCCATGGCTTGTTGGATCCGACTTTTTTAATAGAAAATAATCAGCGCTATCGAGGTATCCGTCGGAGCTGAAAATTCTCCGATTTTGTACGATTCGGAGGTTTTTTGCTTCGAGGTATTCTTCCGAAAAGCTGTTCGGAATATTTCTCCGACATTTTTTAACGCATCCCGCAAATTGCGTTCAGGAGCATTTTCCGTGAAATTTTTGGCAGCTAAGGGCTTTTTTTTCCGATTTCCTCCGACACAAATTCTTGGCGGAATTTATTTACGATTTGTAGTGAAGTAATGCCGTCGCATTTGTGTAGTATTTTGTCCAAAGACACATAACTCGAATGGAATTTGAACGTCCGACGAAGTATGGGTTGCAAAATTTATCCGCTCAGGCGACGAAGACCTCGATAGGGCTTTATATCTAGCATTTCCTCCGATTTCCTCCGACACAAATTCTTGGCGGAATTTATTTACGAATTGTAGTGAAGTAATGCCGTCGCATTTGTGTAGTATTTTTTCCACGAATCCACACGAATGGAATTTGAACGTCCGACGAAGTATGGGTTGCAAAAATTATCCGCTCAGGCGAAGAAGACCTCGATAGGGCTGTTTATCTAGCATTTACGGGTTATACGAAGCTTCAAACTTAACTTCTCCTTTCATTTGTGTGTGCGAATTTATAATGTTTGCCACAAAAAGGAGGCCCTCATCTTTAAATTTATGAAGATTCTCGTGACAGTCTTACTCTTGTATGTTTGTCAGATAATCAGAAAAGGTCTTTTTTAATAGTAAGTGACAACTATTTCTATAACCAGAAAACTGATCTCTCTACATAAAACAAAGAGCATTCCAAAAAAGAAAATCGTAAATGTCTCGCTGGTTTTCTCCGTTTGGCCCCCATGAAAAATGTCCCTAAAAAAATATGGAACATATGAGAAGGATACAATCTGCTATGCATTCTTAAAATTAATATCACCGAAATGTGGGCTTTTTGACGATGAAATATAGTAAATGAAGCTCTTACAACATATTGTTCAGACAGTTTCTCAACCTTTTTTATGGTTCGACAAAAAACAACGTTTTTCTCCTACATATGCTATGATTTTTGTTGGAAAACGCCCCTAATAAGTGGGCAAGTGGGCATGGGTTAAAATGATCTAAAGACGAAATGTTCATATTATGATATTCATAAGGCCTAAAAATATGGCTAAATCAACTATGATAGGGATTCTGAGTCAAACCACATTTTTTAGGGTTTTTTAGGGTTCCGCGACTTAAATTAAGAATTGTAAAATATACAAACATTTTTGCGCAAGTATATATGGCCAAGTATATAGTAAAAGAGTGCATTAAATATTTTTTTTTGTGGTTTAATTTTTGATTATCTATCAAACTTCGAAACGTAGTAATAACTACTTCGAGAAGCCTATCTATAGCATGATTTGTAGATATCTGACAATGCAACAACTAGGTAAGGTCTCATCTGACAGCTTATGTGGGTCCGATATATATACCGATGATCCCGCCAGATCGAAATCCTCACCAAATAGTACCTTTCTTGGGTAAATGTTGGTGCAATTGTATCTCACGTAAATTGATTTCGATAAATTCGATAAATTCCTTTGTTCACGTATCCATTTGTTTTAAAATGTCATCGTCGCTAAAGACGATTTTTGGGGGAACATTTCTTCAACAGAGTTGATTGATTTTGAAAATAACATTTTATATAAACTTCAACAACGATTTGGCATACGCTATACTGAACAATTAAAAATATTTTGTTCCCAATCTTGACCTACTAACCTACTTTATGATCAAATCATCAAAAATCTTCCTCCTTTCGCTTCCAAAAAAGTCGTTAAATATATAATTGAAACGAGTTAACAACGCTGACTACCATTTTTACCAACATTTTCAAATTCGATGGTTATTGCTCCAACTTTTTTGCAGCTGAATACATCACTTTCGAAATAAAACCAAAATATGCACCGAACATAAAATCAATTTTAAACACAACCTAAACCGTACTAGACATCCCTGGAATTTGCTTGGCTTTCAAAAATCGACTTAATTTCCTTTCTTCACACTTTCCCCTTATCCTATCTATTTTATGATGCTCTACAGTGGTCATGTCCATCTGTAATATATTCTCTCGCAATAAACATTCAACAATTCTAATAAAAAAAAAAATCTTCAAGTGGTTGCAAGCATCTCGTCGTCATAAACCGAAATAAAATTCCATATTTAACTGCTATGGCTATAAAGCAGAGGACTATTGTCCTCAATAAAACTTTAATTGGACGCCATTAAATGCCTTCTGCCTTACACCCACGAGCCACAGCAAATGATATCGCACCCATTGAAGCAATTAATTTGTTAATTCTCCATTAGGAATCGCAATTTCGATTTGTCTTAATTTCGGGTCCTTGTTTGTAAAATAATATAAAAGAATCCTTTAACACTCCCTCCCATTGAACCGCAGCTCGCTATCAGCGTTACGCTCCACAAGACTGTTTGATGCGATGCCATTAATCAAAGTTTGTCAATCAAATTCATCGAAAAGTTTCGTGTCAACTTGGAAAATCTCCCCCAAATGATCCGAGCCAAATCCTTCCTGTCCAATTAATTATTACAACCACCACCATCGTCTTATAAAATTAAACTCGAAGATTATTAATGTGGCGACACGACGTTGTGCAGAAAATTATGAAAATCAAACTCTGCTCCTGAATTTGTGTTTAATTGACAAATTCGGTCTTACCGGGCAAGACCGCAATAAAGCGTTAGTTTTGGAAAGTCGCCTCTGGAAAAATATTATACCAGTCTATCTGTGCATCCACCCAGATCTGTGTACCATTGTTTTGTTGGTGAAAAATGTGCGTCCCCTGATATTATAACTTCATTAAAACTCGGGACAGAGGCGATCTTTTCCCTTTACGTTTTCCCTTGAGAGGTTACCCCTTTTTTGTGGCTCGAAAGCGCCCAGAGATTTCGGTGACATGGCCACATTTGGTTTATAATTAAAATGTTCAACTGCCGCCGCGACGGCCGCCACCACTGGAGCAATTTAGGTTTGGTCCGCCAGAGGCTGTCCACTGTGATTAATCAAACAGAGGGCAAGTGAAATCACAAGGGGGGAATATTATTAATCGAAAGCCATTCAAAGGAAGCAGTAAATAAATATTTTTCCTCTTGACTAATGAAGTTTTATTTGGTGGATTGTTTAATGCCGCCCTTTGGGTCGATAGCAGGTTCATGAGTCTTTTGTGGAAACCAACGACTTGATTTATATGCAGTCGTGGTTGTAAAAGTAAGGGTCATCCCGATTTAGGTTTTATTCTTCTTTTTTTTGCAGATATATATAATGAGGAGAGAAGTTAGATTGCAATTAATCTAGAATGGTTGCAGTAAAGAAAATATAAATAACGTGGATTCATCTTAAAAAGATACAAAAGCGTTTTTTTTTCTTGGGAGAGTTAATCTCTAATTTGAATTGATTAATGAAAAACGGAAATCACGCATTTATTTGAATCGAAGAGATATTTAAACAAAATGAGAAATGGAATTCGTAATTTAAATGGCTGACATTTTTATTTATGATAGGTTAGGTTAATGAGTGGTTATGTTGCTACGTCAACAAGCAAAATTGCCGCATTTGGAGTGAAGAGAATCCACATGAGACCCTTGAGACGCCATTACATCCACAAAAACTGACTGTTTGGTGTGCTCCATGGGCTGGTGGAGTCATTGGGCCATACTTCTTCCGAAATGATGCTGGAGAGTCTAACTAACTTAAGTGGCTTTACAGTCCGGGAGGATCCTGGGCCTCAACCAACATGCCTCTCCAATCAGACCGGTCCTTAGCTAACTGCCTCCAGTTGCGCACTCCATGTTGGTTGAGGTCGGTTTCTACTTGTGCGCGCCACTCAAGGCGAGGTCTTCCTCTACTGCGTCCGACGTCTGGCTGGGAATCGAAGACTCTGCGAGCCGGAGTATTAGTGTCCATTCGTTCTACATTTCCTAGCCATCTTAAACGTCCAATGCGGAGTTTTTTGCCTAGGGGTATGTCGCTGTACAGCTCGTATAGTTCTTGGTTGAATATTCGTCTCCATAGCCCGTCAACGCAAACGGGACCGAGGATTTTCCGAAGAATTTCTCTCGAATCGACCAAGGATTTCTTCATCCGATTTTGATACGGTCCATGCTTCAGCGCCGTTGAGGTTGAGCAGGACCGGGATGATCAGGGTCTTATAAAGGATCTCCTTAGTAGTTCGAGTGAGGGCTTTACTACTAAATTGCCTTCTTAGCCCGAAGAAACAGTGGTTGGCAAGAGTAATTCTTCGTTTGATTTCTGACGAGATGTTGTTGTATGAGTTAATAGCGGAGCCGAGGTAGACAAAGTCCCTTACTACCTCAAAGTTATATCTGTCAATGGTGACGTTCTGTCCAATTCGTCGATGTTGTGAGTCCTTTCGTGATGACAGCATATACTTAGTCTTACCCTCATTTACTGCTAAACCCATTTTCGCCGCTTCCTTCTCTATACTAGCAAACGTGGCTATGACATCACGTTGAGTCCTACCAATGATGTCAATATCGTCAGCGTATGCTAGTAGTTGCACCGACTTTTGGAAAATTGTGCCTCTGGTGTTGGCTTTGGAGTTTTGCACAATTCTCTCAAGAATCAGATTAAAGAAGTCACATGACAGCGCATCGCCTTGCCTAAATCCTTTTTTGGTATCGAATGTGTCGGTGAGGTCGTTTCCGACCCTGATGGAGCAGCGAGAATTCTCTATCGTCATCCTACACAAACGGACGAGTTTGGGCGGTATACCAAAACTAGACATGGCTCTGTACAGTTCGTCTCTATAAATGCTGTCATATGCGGCTTTGAAATCGATGAATAGGTGGTGGGTATCGATTTGGACTTCTTGAGTTTTTTCCAGGATCTGCCGAAGTGTGAAAATTTGATCGGTAGTGGACTTTCCTGGCCTAAAACCACACTGATAAGGGCCAATCAGGTTGTTGGTAAACGGTTTCAGGCGTTCACATCTTACGGCAGATAGGATCTTGTAGGCGATGTTGAGGAGACTTATGCCTCTGTAGTTGGCGCAGCGCAGTTCAGAGGGTCTCCTTTTTTGTGGATCGGGCAAACGATGCTGAGGTTCCATTCTTCAGGCATATTTTCATCCGACCAGATTTGGCTTATGAGTTGGTGGATGTTACTTACCAAGTCATCTCCGCCGGCCTTATAGAGCTCAGCGGGAAGGCCGTCATTTCCGGCAGCCTTATTAAGCTTGAGTTTAGATATTGCTATCCTCACTTCATTCAGGTCGGGTGGTTGGCAGTCTTCGCTGTCGTTGCCAATATTGAATGGTTCGTTCTGCCTGACAGCGGAATGTTGTTCGTCATCGCCGTTTAACAGTCTGCAGAAGTGGTTCTTCCATATCCTCAGCATCGACTGTGTCTCAACTACAATATTTCCTTGTTCATCTCGACAGGATTCTGTTCGAGCCTTGTATCCTTGGCTTTGACGTTTTACACTTTGGTAAAACTTGCGAACATCGTTCCTGGAGTGGCATCTCTCTATATCCTCGATCGCGCGCTTTTCTTGCTCTTTTTTCTTCTTGCTGAAAAGCCGATGTTCTCCCCTTCTTCTTTGCCTATAGAGCTCAATGGCAGCTCTCGTCTTCACCTGCAGCTTAGCCTTATAGGCCTCGTTCTTGGCTGCGAACATCTGTCGGCATTCCTCATCAAACCAGGGGTTTCTTGCTGGTGGGCGCGAGAAACCTAGCACATCAGTTGCGGCTGATCTAATGGCCTGTTGGCATCGTTGCCATTGCTCTTCGACATTCGATGCTGGTGGTATGGTGTTAATCGAGAGGTTAAGGGATACGCGTTGTGCGAAGGTCTTGACGGTCTCTTGCGATTGCAGTCTTTCGACATTAAATTTTTGCACAGTATTTCTGGATTGTTGTGGCGTGGTGGATATCCGCATTCTTACCTTGGCTGCTACAAGGTAGTGATCCGAGTCGATGTTAGCTCCTCGGAATGTTCGGACATCCAAAATACTGGATGCGTGCCTCTTATCTATCGCAATGTGATCAATTTGGTTGACCGTTCGTTGATCTGGAGACCGCCATGTCCCTTTATGGTATCGAGGTGAGGAAACCGTGTGCTGGCTATAGTGGCATTTCGTTCCGTAGCGAAATCAATAAGCCTAAGTCCGTTACCAGACGTGTTGTCGTGTAGGCTATATTTTCCGACAGTACTGCTAAAGATGTCTTCTCTTCCTACCTTTGCGTTAAAATCTCCCAGCACGATTTTAACATCGTACTTCGGTAGTCGCTCATAGGTTTTGTCGAGGAGCTCGTAGAAGCAATCCTTAGCTATATCATCTTTTTCTTCCGTCGGAGCGTGAGCGCATATAAGGCTTATGTTGGCGAATTTGGCCTTGATGCGGATTGTTACTATGCGTTCGCTAATATCTTGGAAGCATAAGACTTCTTGCCTAAGTCTGGCACTTATAACAAATCCGCATCCGAATAGTCGCTGTTTCTGCTCACTATAACACGGTCCGTAGTATATGTCACAGTTTTTCATCCTCATTTTGCCCGGCCCATCCCATCGTATTTCCTGGATGGCAGTAATGTCTGCTTTGTAGCAGTTTAGGGCTTCCGCTAGTTGTTCGCCTGCACCTCTCCTGTTTAATGTTCTCACATTCCAGGTGCAGATACGAACGTCGTTGTCCTTTTTTCGTTTAGCAGGGTCGTCAACAACGATGTAACAATATCAAGGGCAAATTCATTATTAGGTTTTTTGAAAAGAAATTCCTTTGATTTCAAAGACCCTTACACATTAAAATCAATTTATTGTTCTCTAGTTAGATCAATTATGGAATATGCTTCGGTTGTTCGGTCTCCTTACCATCAAACGCATATAGATAGAATCGAGCGGGTACAGAAAAACTTTACCAGGTATGCTATCAAAAAATTAAACTGGTATGATGAATTACCTGATTATAAAGCTCGATGCTTATTACTGGGCTTGCAAACTCTTTCTACTCGAAGGAAGCTAACAGGCGTTATGTTCATTAGGGATATTATATGTTCTCAGATAAATTCATCTGAATTGCTATCTTGTCTTAATATTTATGCACCTGTGAGACACCTTCGCCCAAATGATATGTTCATAGCAAATAGACACAGAACAGCTTATTGCCAAAATGAACCAAAATCAAGATGCATCACATATTTCAACGAAATGTGCAGTTCTGACGAATGCGAATTTTCAAAAAGTAGATTAGCATTTAAAAAAGATCTTTCCATGTCTTTTCACTAACTTAACAATTTCACATCCCAATTACTAACAATCCTTCGCTAAGTCTATACTCTTAGAAAAGGTTTCTATTTTTTTTATTTTTTCTCTATGATTATAGAGTTTTTATTAAATATATATTTTTTTCTTCACTTTGAAGTTTTTTTTTAAGTTTAATTAATCTTTTTTTCATGATTAAACCATTTGTATTATTAAGTCAAAATAATCTGTTAATATATACGAATATGGTAGATCAAATAAAATAAATAAATAAATAAAAAATTATATAAGAATTTAATATAAGGAAAATATTATATTCAAAAATGGCTTTTTATTCTCTTAATCCAAATTCCTCACTCTAAATACCAAACAAGCGTTTTAAACATTTTATAACGGGATTATCTCAAAAACCTGAAGTGGTGGAATTTTTTTGACTTCGGATTCGAATTCAGCATATAAAAAACCTTTCGAAAAGTATCTTTTGGTCTAGGCAACAAATAGTTTTCTAATTATCGCCGTTAATCAGGCATTTCTGCCCCACTGTGCGTCGGTCCGTCTGTTTAATATTAAGACACAAACCGGCTGATAATCTAGGTCAGGGTTAGGTTTATGCATACAACTGCTAATCGTATCTTAAGAAAATTCTCCACCACACTAGAAAAAAAATCATTAAACTTTTAATACAACCTATGACCCTAAGAAAGTATCCCCATTTCACGTGCATAAACATTTCACTGGAACTGCTACTTCACACCATCGACACTTTAAGTGATTCACTCAGATATTCCATTTGCAGGAAACTTTCTGCATCATGAATGGCCTTTTCTCGCCGAGTTACTCAAAACTGACTCATAAAGACCACCCCCCCTCTGACAAAACTTTATGAATATTAAACTGAAAAAAGCGCCAGCACACCTCCATGTTTTCTAAGTTTTGAACTTCTCGCTGAAAAACTTAAATTAATATCTTATCTATCTTTTGAATTCTAATCTGTATTCAATGAAAATTTAAGACAAACAGAAAATATTTTAACCAAAATAACAGTCTTGCACTTTATTTCAGTTGAGCATTCTGAACATCTCTAAGCTGAAGTGAGCTGAGCTGAACCGCGAATACTTTTAATAGATGAAAACTTTTTAATTAGCGTTTGTCCAATTCTTATGAATATTTTAATTCTTAATGCCAACAATTTCACCGTTGCATAGGGACCATAAAGAAATCAGATTATCCGAGATATAGTCTACTTCTGGGTCAATATTCAATGGGAACTTTGGGATCCATCTATTCCGGCACTTTGAATGTTTATTCAAATTTATTCGTTACACGTGGGTTCCGTTCGTTTTTGAAAATTCGGGGATAGGTATTGCCGTATTTTTCGGAATTTATATTTCATGTGTTTACTTTTTCATAATAATTAGGAGGGTTTTACAAAACGTCTTACAGCATTTAATCGGGGGCTAAGTCTTTTGCTTATTAATCAAGAAAAGTGATGGCTGCGAGCCTTAATGGAATTAGTGATGTTAATTTAATTACAGTAATTTCCATGGAAAGGTAATTTTGAATATGAAGATGGGAGGAGCAGGTCTTTTATTATTATATTGGATTTTGAATACGATTTTTCTGGGAACTTTGAAGGGTGATGGCATTTCTAATTAGATTGGTTTCTTAGGTTGTCCATTTTAAGAAAACAAGCTAGCGGCAAAGTGGATATTGTTTATGTGATGTAAGATGTGGCGAAAGTTTGATCCTGAGATTCCGAAATCGGAGAACGGCTGCACCGATTTAGCAATTTTTTTTTAATGTTCTTCATAACCCAACTAAGGTTTTTACGGAAAGAAAACTTGACCACGCCCACTTCTACGCCCACTTTTTACTGCTCACTCAGCACTCAAGTTGCCATTGAATATACAAATCAATGAAAAGTTTTGCACCAAAGCAAACTGATCGTTTGAGATGAGTGTAAAAGGTCCTTGGAGCCATCTGACAAAACGATGCAAGATTTTACAATCAAAGACAGATTGTTGGTGCGATGTTTCTGTTGACAGGTGACTTTAGGCAAATATGGGCAGTAATTCTACGGTCAACGCCACCAGCCGATGAACTTAATGCATGTTTGAAGTCGTCCGTTTTGTGGAAATACAGGGTGGCGCAACAATTGTGCTACAATAAGAAATTCAAATAACTTTTTTTTTAATCGATGTATTTCATTTTTTTTTTATTGGTTAGAAAATTAAATTTTATTTTAAATAGTTAGTTGTTTTTAAAGATTATAGATCGCAAATGACCTCCACGCTCTCCCACGCATATGCGGCACCTGATCAAAAAATTATTCATTGCGGCCTGAAGAGTTGAAGTTGGGATCGCCTCAATTATTGTCGTTATGGACTGCTTTAATTCAGTTTAATTCCTGGGCTTCGTTTTATACTCCTCTTGCTTGACATAACCCCATAAAAAGAAGTCTGGTGCAGTCAGGTCAGGTGACCTTAGGGGCCAGCGAAGAGTGGAGTTCCTAGAAATTAATTTGTTTGCGAATTTTTTGTTTAGCTCCGCCATAACTGGTCTGGCTATATGTGCAGTTGCTCCATCTTGCTGAAACCAAACGCTGTTGAATGGTATACGTCTTCGGCGCAGTTCTGGGTAAAAAAAAACTCCTTCAACATCTTTAAATAACGGTCCCCATTGACAGTAACGGTTACACCGTTTTCTTCAAAGAAGTACGGCCCGACAATACACCTTGATTAAACTGCGCACCACACAGTGACTCGTTCTGGGTGCAGTTCCGTCTCATGGAGTATTTCTGGATTAGACTCTTTCCATATACTGCAATTTTGCTTGTTTACATTGCCGTTAAGATCAAAATGGGCCTCATCAGACATGAACAAACAATTGATCAATGTGTTGTCTTCTTCGGCCATTGATATCATTTTTTGGCAAAATTCCAGACGAACAGGCAAATCCTGAGGGTTTAACTTGCTAGTAATTTGGACTTTGTACGGAAACAAGTTTAAATCGTCATGAAGTATCCGTTGTAATGACCGTCTACTAACTCCAATTTGCCCCGATAAGTTTCGGGTCGAAACGCTCGGATTGGCCTGTATTGCAGATGCTACTGCTGCGATTGTATCCTGAACCCGAACATTGGCATCTCGATGTTACGGCCTTCGTGCGATGCTTCCAGATTCGGCAAACATGTTTACAAACCTCATAATGGTCCATCTACTCGGGGGATTACCGCCAAACTCCCGCCTAAATTCCCTTTGGACGGAAATGACGGACTGCAAAGCATGGTACCGTTGCACTATCCAAATTCTTTTCTCCGTATCCCAAGCATCCATTTTTATAAATCTAAATAGTAACCTACAAAAAAAAAAATAAGCCGATTATTCACACAGAAAAAAAGTTATTACGTTTTATTTTTGTAGCACGATTCGTGCGCCACCCTGTACTTAAAAAAAAAACTTAAACTGACAAACATGCGTGTCGAGATGCAGAACGACCAATCTGGAGAAGTATTTTCAAAGCAATTGCTGGAATATTGCATAGGCAAAATCCTTGTTGTATTACATTTCCCGTCGCCTTCTATAAGCTTCCAAACATTGTTAAAAATTACAAAAATCATGTTTGGTTGAGCGAACGTGCTATAGGTATTGTCTGTGAAAAACATTGAATTGGAATTGGATTTTAAGATTTAAAGTGAAATTGCTTACGAAGTGGTGACGAACAAATCGGTAGATTCCATTACTTCCCAAGATGATGTCGTCAACTATCCAACTGAGTTTTAAAAATCGCAGAAGTTACCCGGATTATTGCCACCTCATATGTTCATATTTCTTAGGATACAAGGAAGCAATTCACAAAATTTGGTTAAGATTCTATGTTCCATTTTCGAAAAATCATTATATTTATAAAATACCTTTTTAATATTTTGTTTAGGGGAAGAACTAAGTATGCAGCATTCTAACAGCATTTCTGGACATCGAATGTGCTTTTAAATCCGTAATTCGGGAGCGATCATTAAGGCGCTAACAAGTCTGAAAATCGATCACTCCCTTGGAAAGTTGATTAACACTGGGTGGTGCTTCGACCAGAAGACATGTCAGTAGAGGGACCCCGCAAGGTGTGAACTTGTCCCCTCTTCTCTGGAACTTTTTGGTAAACGAGCTTTTACTTATCCTGGAGGCAGAGGGATGTCACGTGTATGACGTCGCTATCGCTGTCTCACGAAAACACCTGAATATACTTAAGGAGCTTCTCCAAAACGCACTACATAAACTTTCCAAATGGGTGGTCAGCTGTGGACTGGGTGTCAAACCCCACAAGGCTGAACTGGTAATATTCACTGGGAAATATAAAATTCCTCACATTGACCCACCATCACTAAACAGAATCGAACTAGTCTTCTCAGACAAAGCGAAATACCTTTGACTTATTATGGACAGGAAGCTTAACTAGAAACTAAAGAGTAAAGAAAGCGACATTAGCACTTTATTCCTGCAAGAAAGCCATATGCTTGAAATGGGGAATGAAACCTCGTACTACGCATTGGCTCTATATATCGGTTATAAGACCGATATTTTTTATGGAGTAGTAGTATGGTGGACAGCACTAGAGATAGCTTTAAACAGCAAAAAACTACCCAAAGTGCAGAGAAATGCGTGTCTGTGCATTGGTTCAACACCCTCAGCGGCACTAGACATTCTTTTTCACCTGCTACAGTTCTACCCCTAGATATTTTCGGAAAGCAAATGGCAGCTTACTCAGCCATACGACTTAAAGCCATCCAACAGTGGCTAAATATTCAAAATGGCCTCTCAAAAATTCTAAACGAACATACAAATATTCCTGAAAACACCGATTACACCCTTACCAGGTTAAGATTTGATAAGAGTTTCCGGCTCACAATCCCAGACAGAAAGTCATGGAATAGCAACGAACCTGTGCTAAACGACTGGTCTCACTTTTATACCGATGGCTTCAAAACAAATGACGGAGTGGGTAGGCACGCAGTCAAAAGGTAGGCACGCAGAAAGGCTAGGCCTCTTCTCAAACGACTTCTGTAGGAGCTGCATGGGCGAAGAGGAAGAAGAAACAATACTTCATCTCCTTTGTAACTGCCCGACCCTATCAAACAAAAGAAAGCTACATCTTGAAGCTTACTATTTTCAAAATCTCATTGATTTAGCAAAAACGGAAGTGAAAAGCCTCCTCTGCTTCATCAAAAGCTCAGTAGAAGGAGAATGGACAAGATCCACGTGGTATCACAATGGACGAAAATGGTATAAGTGTGCTGGTGAACTCTGGCAGCCACTCTAACTTAACCTAACCTATTCTAAAACACGTCTACACGATCTAAGTTTCAAAATTTAATCAAAATGGTTAGAGCCGTTTTCGAGGAAATCAAAATTTAAAAAAATTTCTGCAAAATGTACCGTTTTTTTTGAAAAATCTGAATATCTAGTCATAGAATATCCATATAACAGGAAATATTTATTTTCATTTAAATCAACTCTGTCGTTCATGAGAAATCAGTCATTTTCAAAAGTACCGGTAAGTCCATTCTGTTTGATCAACATCGTTAGAGAGTTTATCGAGATACATATTCGTATTTAAAGAAAGTCGTTACCGTTAATTTAAGAGCTAGGTATCCAAAAACTCCTCTATAGGACCACCTACATCACTTACTTACTTTACTTTTACTTGGACAGTCGGGCTCCGAATTTGGGTGTAACGAGAAAATGGTCAGATTCGACGTTTACTCCTCTGAATTTGTGTACAGCCAGGATGTTGGATGCGTGCCTCGTATCATGGTTGATTTGGTTGGTTATTCGACCATCTGGATATTGTCAGGTTGCTTTGTGAATTGGAAATCGTGGGAACAGTATTACATGATGCCACGAAGTCTGCTAGTCGAAAGCCATTATCTGTAAGGCTGATGTTGCTCTGATGCGAATCACAGCCGCAGGCGATAATTAACCAGCTTGAAGTCAGTCGGCTTCAAACAATGAATCCCCATCCTAATATGTGCAGCCTTGGGTGGCAGCTGTAATAAATGTCAATCTTTTTCGTATGTATATTTCTGATCCTGCCTAACGTATTTCCTCGATGGCAGTAATGTCTTCCCTCTACCGCGCGAGGACAGATTCAAGTTTTTGAGTAGCGATCCAGGGGCATACACGTAAGGGTGCAGTTATAGCTATCATTGAACAACTTCATTGGAACACAACACCTAATGGAATTGAAATTTTACCCCCATAGCTGCTTATATTTAGGATTCATTGGAAAATTCCGTTTCATTTCGGTGGAACGACAAACATTACTTCACAAAAATAAATCATGATCAGTGAAAAATAAAAAGTGATTTTCTGCGAAAACTATTATTAAACATTAAATTGATTGATAAAAAAACGCAAAAAGTAAAAGGAAATTCCTAATGATGCTTTTCAATGATAGCTACAAGGTGGGCCAAAAGAAGTCATCCGATGTTGTTTGGCTCTTGGAGTATCGGTTGCTGCTCGCGCAATGTGTGCCGTTGCTCCGTCTTGTTGGAACCACATGTCCTCCAGTCCTAATTCATCCAATTTCGGCAGAAAAAAACTCGGTTAACATGGCCCTATAGCGCGCACCGTCCACTGTTGTCGTTTGACTAGTTTCATCGAACAAAAAAAATGGCCCGATGACTCCTCCAGCGTGAACAGCGCACCATGCAGTAACTTTTAGCGGGTAAAATGACTCCTCATGCATTACTCGTGGATTTTCGGTGCCCCAGAAGCGATAGTTTTGCTTGTTCACGTAAACGCTTAGGTGGAAATGAGCCTCATCGCTCATTATGATTTTGGTCGAAAAATCGTCCACTTCGTCCTCGAAATTGAGGATGGCTTGGGCGTAGGTTACACTCGTTTGGCGGGCGACAGGCAGCAGCTGATGCACGGACTGGACTTTGTAAGGGAACATGCGCAAGTCCTTGACCAAAATTCGCCTTAGGGACGACCGGCTGATAGCTAATTGCAAGGCACGGCGTCTGGTCAATGTTCCCGGCGACAGCTCGACATCCTCGACAACAGCGGCGATATTCTCGGCACAACGGGCGCTCCGTGGCCGGCCACTCTTGGCAATGTCTTGTGTGGTCCCATACTCTTCAAGGTTAGTGCCAAACGGCGCAGTATTTGCGCAGTCGGTGTCGGACGGCCGGGGAAACATCGACGGAATTCGCGCTGCACCATAACTACAGATGAATTGTTACTCAAAAAAATAGACACGATTATTCCGCTTTCTTGGGAAGTGTATCACTCTATGGCTTGTTCACTTGTATTCTACATCTGTCTAGTCCACAAATGTTTAAACAGATTTGACATTGGCGGCCATTTGCAAAAATAAGAACATCTTCCAATAGGGGGATCGCTTTTGGCCTATCTTGTATAACCGCAGCCTAAGTCGTTATCCGTGCACGTTCCGATTCTGGTCGATATTTGAGGGGATCTGTTATCAAGGCCAAATTCGCCAACATAAGCCTTATATGCGCTCACGCTCCGACGGAAGAAAAAGATGCTTTAGCTAAGGATTGCTTTTACGAGCTCCTTGACAAAACCTATGAGCGACTACCAAAGTACGACGTTAAAATCGTGCTGGGAGATTTTATCGCAAAGGTAGGAAGAGAAGACATCTTTAGAAGTATTGTGGGAAAACATTGCCCACACGACAACACGTCTGGTAACGGACTTAGGCTAATTGATTTCGCTACGGAACGAAATGCCACTATAGCCAGCACACGGTTTCCTCACCTCGATATCTATAAGGGGACATGGCGGTCTCCAGATCAACCAAACGGTCAACCAAATTGATCACATTGCGATAGATAAGAGGCAGGCATCCAGTATTTTGGATGTCCGAACATTCCGAGGAGCTAACATCGACTCGGATCACTACCTTGTAGCAGCCAAGGTAAGAATGCGGATATCCACCACGCCACAACAATCCAGAAATACTGTTGAAAAATTCAATGTCGGAAGACTGCAATCGCAAGAGACCGCCAAGACCTTCGCACAACGCGTATCCCTGAACCTCTCGATTAACACCATACCACCAGCATCGAATGTCGAAGAGCAATGGCAACGATGCCAACAAGCCATTAGATCAGCCGCAACTGATGTGCTAGGTTTCTCGCGCCCACCAGCAAGAAACCCCTGGTTTGATGAGGAATGCCGACAGATGCTCGCAGCCAAGAACGAGGCCTACAAGGCTAAGCTGCAGGTGAAGACGAGAGCTGCCATTGAGCTCTTGCCTATAGAGCTCAATGGCAGCATCGTCTTTTCAGCAAGAAGAAAAAAGAGCAAGAAAAGCGCGCGATCGGGGATATAGAGAGGTGCCACTCCAGGAACGATGTTCGCGAGTGTAAAACGTCAAAGCCAAGGCCACAAGGCTCGAACAGAATCCTGTCGAGATGAACAAGGAAATATTGTAGTTGAGACACAGTCGATGCTGAGGATATGGAAGAACAACTTCTGCAGACTGTTAAACGGTGATGATGACCAAATTTCCGCTGTCAGGCAGAACGAACCATTCAAAATTAGCGACGACAGCAAAAACCGCCTACCACCCGACCTAAGTGAAGTGCTAATAGCAACTTCTAAACTCAAGCTTAATAAGGCCTCCGGAAATGGCTACCTTCCCGCTGAGCTTTATAAATCTGGCGAAGATGACAACCACCAACTTATAAGCCAAATCTGGTCGGATGAAAGTATGCCTGAAGAATGGAACCTCAGCATCGTTTGCCCGATCCACAAAAAAAGGGACCCTCTGAACTGCGCGAAGTACAGAGGCATAAGTCTACTCAACATCGCCTACAAGATCCTATCTGCCTTAATATGTGAACGCCTGAAACCGTTTACCAACAACCTGATCGGCCCTTATCAGTGTGGTTTTAGGCCAGGAAAGTCCACAACCGTTCAAATTTTCACACTTCGGCAGATCCTGGAAAAAAACCAAAAAGTCCAAATCGATACCCACCACCTATTTATCGATTTCAAAGCCGCATACGATAGCATTTATAGAAACGAACTATATAGAGCCATGTACACAAACGGACGAGTTTGGGTGGTATACCCAAACTCGTCCGTTTGTGTAGGATGACGATGGAAAATTCTCGCTGCACCATCAGGGTCGGAAACGACCTCACCGACACATTCGATACCAAAAAAGGATATAGGCAAGGCGATGCGCTGTCATGTGAGTTCTTTAATTTGATTCTTGAGAGGATTGTGCAAAACTCCCGAGCCAACACCAGAGGCACAATTTTCCAAAAATCGGTGCAACTACTAGCATACGCCGACGATATTGACATCATTGGTAGGACTCAACGTGATGTCATAGCCACGTTTGCTAATATAGAGAAGGAAGCGGCAAAAATAGGTTTAGCAGTAAATGAGGGTAAGACTAAGTATATGCTGTCAACACGAAAGGACACACAACATCAACGAATCTGACAGAACTTCACCATTGACAGATTTAACTTTGAGGTAGTACGCGACTTTGTCTACCTCGGCTCCGCTATTAACTCTGACAACAACATCTCGTCAGAAATTAAACGAAGAATTACTCTTGCCAACCGCCGTTTCTTCGGGCTAAGAAGGCAATTTAGTAGTAAAGCCCTCACTCGAACTACTAAGGAGATCCTATATAAGACCCTGATCATCCCAGTCCTGCTCTACGGCGCTGAAGCATGGACCGTATCAAAAACGGATGAAGAAATCCTTGGTAGATTCGAGAGGAAAACTCTTCGAAAAATCTTCGGTCCCGTTTGCGTTGACGGGCTATGGAGACGAAGATTCAACCAAGAACTATACGAGCTGTACAGCGACATGCCCCTGGTTAAAAAACTCCGCATTGGACGATTAAGATGGCTAGGACATGTAGAACGAATGGACACCAATACTCCGGCTCGCAGAGTCTTCGATTCCCAGCCAGACGTCGGACGCAGTAGAGGAAGACCTCGCCTTAAGTGGCGCGCACAAGTGGAAACCGACCTCAACCAACTTGGAGTGCGCAACTGGAGGCAGTTAGCTAAGGTCCGGGCTAATTGGAGAGGCATGTTGGTTGAGGCCCAGGTTCATTCCGGACTGTAGCGCCACTTAAGTAAGTAAGTAAGTTACCCGAGACTGGCGCCTCTCCCAAGACTAGCTATTTTATACGTGGTACGGAAGTTACTCTGTATCCACTACGGGACAGAGCGCTGCCGTTGGCCTTTCGCCTCATCCGCCACCATCACTGTTCAAGGAGCCTGGCTTACCCTTGAGTTTCCTAGATGACCTGCTTCCCGAGTATGTCAAAACAAATCCAAATAGGTTATAATTGGGACTATAGACTCCACCATTGACTTGATCCGTGATTGCGGCCCTTTACACGTTCAATGTACTAGACATTTAACAGTCGCTTAGTGAAGGTTGAGAGTCGGAATAGGTAAGCATCAGTTTCCTATCTCAAGATATAATCGCATTGCCTACCATTTGACGGCCCCACTGACATCTCACATATCCGAAATTTCAGTCAAATCGGCACATTAATTTGGGCTTTAGTACCAATAACAGACAGACAAAAACTCCAAACTCCAGTGTAGTGATTTTCCGTTTTAGTGGCCCAAAAATTCCGTTAAGGATAAGTTGTGCCAAAACTATCTATGTGCAATTGTTGCGAACAGTAATAGTAATTTGTATTCTAAAATTAATTTCATTCATTTTGACGAAATATTTAGTTTGCCAGAGAAGCTATTATGGATGGAACTGCGAAAGTCACTGTTTTGGGTTCCCCCATCATCAATCTTTGTAAGAGAAATTTAAAAATCCAATTCCTCGTTATACGGTTTGAGTATCCCCAATCCCAAAATACAATAAATTCTCTAAATGTATGCAAGGCAAACACACCCCCTACTTGTACAACGTAAACCACTTAACATGAAGCCTCAACAGCTAATGAATATAATTGGAATTGGTACCTATTTCGACAAGTGCGTATATAATTTCAGCACATTAACAACTATCAATGCGCCTAAGGACGTGGCGTTAATTGCACCTAAGTGAATGAGTTATTATTAAAACCGCCATATTTCATTGAGCTGCCAAACAAGAGAGGAACGCTATTTCGAACGGATATCCTTTGCGTAAACGTGATTCTATTGTCGATGCAACCGTTGTAGGCCCCAGACAGTGTATAATTAATTATGAAACATGTAACAATACATAGTCCCCGAACCACTGATTATTATTATTAGCATGACATGCATGTAAATTTGATTGACACATGCTTTCAATTAGACAACTTGGATCTTCTGCCATAATGGTTTGTTAAAACAGGCTAAACTTTTCGACAACAATTTATATAAATTAAAAGGATGAAGAAAGAGCAACCTATGAAGAATAATGGAGGGTACATGTGGGCACGCACACAATACGCCGATGACATGGGAATTTCCATTCAAAGCTGATTACCGGAAAAAAACGGAAGGGGCGTGAGTGAAAAGTCAAAATTGTATGGTCGTTAGATTTTTAAACCTTTCGAGTCATCGCAAGGTGATTAAATTGAATTTGTCTGGAATCTGTCGACGTGTCCAATTTTCTTAACTGCAAATTGAACAATAAGCCAAGAAAAAGCTGCCATTTATGTAGGTTGTTGCATGGGAGAAGGTTTATAGGAATATATTCAAAAGAAAGGACGAAATGTGGGACTAATTTGATTATGAGATCAGGTTGTGTTTGGTTGGAAATGTTTAACATCTGTGGGTTAAAAAAATGTTTGCTATCCGACCAGACGTCGGCTTTTAAAGGAAAATGTCTGTTCTGACAATAACAAAAGTATTTATGGTATCTAGAATGAATTGCGCGGAATATCCGAATTGCTGTTATCGGGTCAAAACATTGGCGTAGCCTTCCAAGTTGGGGGTTGTGCATTGGGTTAAATACTTACTCACAAAAAAAATCATTGTAACAAAGCAAACTAGAGCCTTAGACTAACTTTTTTCTTAACTGCGATGCTTAACCTTTTCTTGACAATGTCGTTCGTATCTGCAGATGCAATTTTAAAACACTAAACTGCTAGCGAGAGCCCTAAGCTGCTACAAAGCCAACATTACTCCATTCAGGTAACACAAAGGGGTTGTACCGGATAAAAGGTGAGTAAAAGACTGGGATATAAAAAAACAAACCAGTAATATAGTGAGAAAAATCGGATCCGAATCTATATATGCGAAAAATTTACGCAAGCAGTTCTTTATTCCTTTGTGAGAACCGGCATTGCGGCTTAATTTCCCAACATAAGCCATATATGCACTTGTTGAGTAGTCTTTTCTGTCGAAAAACATCCTACGCAACACCAAGTCCGGGAATGAAGTTACTTACTTAATTACTTAAGGGGCGCTACAGTCCGGGATGAACCTGGGCCTCAATCAACATGGCTCTCTAATTATCCCGGTCCTTAGCTAACTGCCTCCAGTTACGCACTACAAGTTGGTTGAGGTCGGTTTCTACTTGTGCGCGCCACTTAAGGCGAGGTTTTCCTTTTACTGCGTCCGACGTCTGGCTGGAAATCGAAGACTCTGCGATCCGGAGTATTGGTGTCCATTCATTCTACATGTCCTAGCCATCTTAAACGTCTAATGCGGAGTTTTCTGATTAGGGGCATCTCGCTGTACAGCTCGTGTAGTTCTTGGTTGAATCTTCGTCTGCATAGCCCGTCAACGCAAACGCGACCGAAGATTTTTCGAAGAATTTTCCTCTCAAATCGACCAAGGATTTCTATATCCACTTTTGACACTGTCCATGCTTCAACACCGTAGAGCAAGACAAGGATTATCAGGGTCTTATACAGGATCTGCTTAGTAGTTTGAGTGAGGGCTTTACTACAGAATTGCCTTCTTAGCCCGAAGAAACAGCGGCTGGAAAGAGTAATTCTTCGTTTGATTTCTGACGAGATGTTGTTGTCAGAGTTAATAGCGGAGCCGAGGTAGACAAAGTCCCGTACTACCTGAAAGTTATATCTGTCAATGGTGACGTTCTGTCCAATTCGTCGATGTTGTGTGTCCTTTCGTGTTGACATCATATACTTAGTCTTAACCTCATTTACTTCTAAACCCATTTTTGCCACTTACTTCTCTATACTAGCAAACGTGGCTATGACATCACGTTGAGTCCTACCAATGATGTCAGTATCGTCGGCGTATGCTAGTAGTTGCACCGATTTTTGAAAAATTGTGCCTTTTGGTGTTGCCTCGGGAGTTTTGCACAATCCTCTCAAGAATCAAGTTGAAGAAGTCACATGACCGCGCATCGCCTTGCCTAAATCCTTTTTTGGTATCGAATGGTTGGTGAGGTCGTTTCCGACCCTGATGGTGCAGCAAGAATTCTCCATCGTCATCCTACACAAATGGACGAGTTTGGGCGGTATACCAAAACTAGACATGGCTCTGTATAGTTCGTCACTATAAATGCTGTCGTATGCGGCTTTGAAATCGATAAATAGGTGGTGGGTATCGATTTGGACTTCTTGGGTTTTTTCCAGGATCTGCCGGAGTGTGAAAATTTGATCGATTGTGGACTTTCCTGGCCTAAAACCACACTGATAAGGGCCGATCAGGTTGTTGGTAAACGGTTTCAAGCGTTCACATATTACGGCAGATAGGATCTTGTAAGCGATGTTGAGTAGACTTATGCCTCTGTAGTTGGCGCAGTTCAGAGGGTCTCATTTTTTGTGGATCGGACAAACGATGCTGAGGTTCCATTCTTCAGATGCTTTCATCCGACCAGATTTGGCTTATGAGTTGGTGGATGTTGCTTACCAAGTCATCTCCGCCAGCTTTATAAAGCTCAGCGGGTAGGCCGTCATTTCCGGCGGCCTTATTAAGCTTCAGTTTAGATATAGCTATCCTCACTTCACTTAGGACGGGTGGTTGGCAGTTTTCGCTGTCGTTGCCAATATTGAATGGATCGTTCTGCCTGACAGCGGAATGTTGTTCGTCATCTCCGTTTATCAGTCTGCAGAAGTGGTTCTTCCATATCCTCAGCATCGACTGTGTCTCAAATAAGATATTTCCTTGTTCATCTCGACAGGATTCTGTTCGAGCCTTTTAGCCTTGGCTTTGACGTTTTACACTTTGGTAAAACTTGCGAACATCGTTCCTTGAGTGGCACCTCTCTATATCCTCGATCGCGCGCTTTTCTTGATCTTTTTTCTTCTTGCTGAAAAGCCGATGTTCTTCCCTTCTTCTTTGCCTATAGAGCTCAATGGCAGCTCTCGTCTTCACCTGCAGCTTTGCCTTGAAGGCCACGTTCTTGGCTGTGAGCATCTGTCGGCATTCCTCATCAAACCAGGGCTTTCTTTCTGGTGGCCGCGAGAAACCTAGCACATCAGTTGCGGCTGATCTAATGGCTTGTTGGTATCGTTGCCATTGTTCTTCGACATTAGATGCTGGTGGTATGTTGTGAGTCGAGAGTTTAAGGGATACGCGTTGCGCGAAGGTCTTGGCGGTCTGTGGCGATTGCAGTCTTTCGACATTAAATTTTTTCACAGTATTTCTGTTTTTTTTTGTGGCGTGGTGGATATCCGCATCCTTACTTTGGCTACAACAAGGTAGTGGTCCGAGTCGATGTTGGCCCCTCGGAATTTTCGGACATCCAAAATGCTGGATGCGTGCCTCTTGTCTATCGCAATGTAATCAATTTGGTTGACTGTTCGTTGATCTGGAGACCGCCATGTCGCCTTATGGATATCGAGGTAAGGAAACCGTGTGCTGGCTATAGTGGCATTTCGTTCCGTAGCGAAGTCAATTAGCCTAAGTCCGTTACCAGACGTGTTGTCGTGTAGGCTATATTTTCCGACAGTACTGCTAAAGATGTCTTCTCTTCCTACCTTTGCGTTAAAATCTCCCAGCACGATTTTAACATCGTACTTTGGTAGTCGCTCATAGGTTTTGTCGAGGAGCTCGTAGAAGCAATCCTTAGTTATATCATCTTTTTCCTCCGTCGGAGCATGAGCGCATATAAGGCTTATGTTGGCGAATTTGGCCTTGATGAGGATTGTTACAACGCGTTCGCTAATGTCTTGAAAACATATGACTTCATGCCTAAGTCTGGCATCTATAACAAATCCGCATCCAAATAGCCGCTGTTTCTGCTCACAATAACACGGTCCATAATAGATGTCACAGTTTTTCATCCTCTTTTTGGCAGGCCCATCCCATCGTATTTCCTGGATGGCAGTAATGTCTGCTTTGTAGCAGTTTAGGGCTTCAGCTAGTTGTTCGCCTTCACCTCTCCTGTTTAATGTTCTCACAATCCAGGTGCAGATACGAACGTCGTTGTCCTTTTTTCGTTTAGCATGGTCGTCAACAATAATATCAGTCCTTTCCGAGGCTATTGGTTGCTTCGTATCAATATTTTTTTCCGTGGTTGGGTAGTTAGCCCAAAGCACAACCCCCAACCTGGAAGGCCAGGCCCTTGTTTTGACCCTTGGACAGCGGGCCGGAAAAAATACCGATGTCAGTAGCCCATTTTTGGGGTATGAGCGCTGCCGTTGACCCATTGAGGTCTCCTCCGCCACCAACTCTTCCCCAATACCCTGGCTCAGTATTGGAAATCCCTATAGACCTGGTGTTAAAATATGTCGAAGCAGCTCATATAGGGATTTCACTACCAGTTCGATCAAACTGGAGCTGTAGGCGCCACCGTTGACTCCATCTAGGGAATTCCCCCGCTGCCGCCTGAGAGTGAGTGCCTTAGTGAGAGGACACTCCTCCCCCCTCTCTCGTTTGCTGCCACCAACGACCTTCCACAGGGGTTCAATACCCCATCTCCAGTCGAAGTACTAGGCACCCACCAGTCACCAGCGTGGAGGTGAGAGTAGGAGTTGATAGTGAGAGGCTAGAGTGAGAACGCTTGTGTTCTCATAAAATCGCAGCGCTATCCTTATATAAACCCAATAATTCCACATGCTTTTCAGCATAGCAAGCCACCTACAATTTCCTGACTCATCAACGTTTCTCAACCAATTTTGTAAAATAAAATTAAATTCAATTCATTCCGAATAATACCTTCGATGACCGCCTAGCATTCAGCCACAATAACCATTACTCATCGTCACAGAAACTATAGCGCATCCTTTTTTTTTAATTAGTGTACAAAACAATGTCGGGCACCAACAACGATTGCGATGGCCGCACTCAATGTTGTTTATCTCTCAATGACTGTCACATCCAAAGCACATCTCATTGTGCAGGAGGCCATAGCCGCCTATAGACACCACCTACATGTAGCCCATCAACAATATTGTTTTACATTTACACATTCATAGGAGACAGGAAGTCACTTTCAATTAAGTTGCCTCCTGTTATTTATTACCATCACACATACGAAGGGGGCAAGTCCAGTCCCAATTGGTACCGATATCTTTCCATGTCCATTCTTGCAGTAGATTTATCTAATGTTATGCGAATAACCGCCACTAATGAGAAATAGGTATTCATAAAGGGAAGTCACATGTATACACACACTAACACACGTGTCTGACTAATCGACCCAAGTCCGAGCGGCCATTTTCACTCGTTTCACTCGAGTATATGGGAGAATGCTTTTAGACAGGAGGAGGACTAGAATCGCTATTCATTGCAGATGTGGGTCACTTAAGAGAATCTATGACTCGATTACTGACCATTCCAGGCCGCCTGTGTCTGCCATTATGCCTGCCGATCACGCAGTTATCCTTTTCTTCTTTCTCTTCTCAACTATTTTGGCGGAAGGAAACATCGTGCAATTTATTGGGGAAGTATCTAGAGGAGGCTTATGACAGAAATGAATAGTCACGCAAGCAATTGCGGTAAATTAAATTCGAGGGCAATAATTGGGTGCTTGAACTTGGCAGGGTTAATATTGACCGCAGTTGATTAAAAGCTAAGAGGGTTGTAAAATAATGGTCGGTATTTTCGGTTTAGTTTGACATGTTATACATTTTTTTTGACATTGTCATGACCTATTGAGGACATTTCGAAATATCTAAAGGATGCACTTGCATTTGTCATTCAATAATATATAACTCGCGTGAACTTACTTTTGCTGCTAAAGACTAAGGAAAGCTTACTATACCCCGCATGGGCCTTGCTAATAATCCTCACCGTGAATATGATGTAGATCACAATGAAAAATTTTACAAGGTGTCTCAAAAGAGATTGCGTGAATGCAACGAATCCGAGGAGCCGCGGGGAGTATGTTAATTGACAATTAGTAGCGTAGCTCTAGGGAATTCAGTCGCTATGGATAGGGATGAAACGAAACGTATCGAAAGTACTCGGGTATCGGATGAAAAGTATCGATACCTACTTGAATCGAATGAAAATTCCAGATTAAAACACAATCATTAATTTTTCAAGTTTCTATTTTTCAGAAGAATAAAATACATTTTGTGGAATATTTCCTAAAAACATCAGTTTTTCTAGATGTTTTCCACTTAATCGGTTTCTGGTTTTGCTGATTGTTGCCCCCGCCTTGGAAAACAATCTTTCACAAGGTACTGACGAAGCAATAACCACCAAAAACATCTTTGCATGTTTATATAAAGAAGGCAAAAATGCTTTCATATCTTCCCACTCTTCGAGTGGATTGGATTTCAAGTTAGAAGAAACAGGAGAAGACAAATATGATGAAACGAAATCATTTTTAACAGACGTTTTTTTTCTTTTCTGATTAATTACGAGTGCCTTGTGATGCTTCCAAAAATCGAAATCTTCTGGCGTTTCGTCGATATCTGAGTCACTACTAGAAATGGACATATCTGCTTTAACAAGTTCGTTTAGCTTTTGGACTTCCACAAGCACTGGGGTTTCGAAAATGTATGTTTTTGAACCTAGGGTCCAACAACGTTGCTAATGCTACGTTTTCATTATATTCGATATTCTGAAATCTGCGATGCAATTCTGTGTATACGATTTTATGCACACAGTTCACACTATCATAATTTGAAGAGAATGTTTTTAATTCTTTTTCCAAACAGTTCAGCATTGGAATTATTTCAGAGACAGTAGTATACTTTTCACCCGAGGATTCTTTAGTTACATATTCAAAAGGCTTTAGTAACTTCACTAATTGCTTGGATATTTCGATTTCTGTACTATTCAGCATTTCAGGGCTGGAGCAATCATCAAGAAGAAGGTCAGAACAAATTTTGGAAAGTTCCAAAAATCTTTCTATCATATAATAGCATGAATTCCAACGTGTGCACACATCCAATAAAAGTTTTTTCGTGGAACCTTCAGAAACTCCAGAAATAATTTGAAGCTTACGAAGTTTATCGGAGTTCCTTACGCTATTTTTTACCCATTTCACGATGGTTCTTATCTAACAAAAAAACAGAATTTTGTATTAAAATATTGGGGAAAAAACTCGAGAAACAAAAATACCTTCGTTATTATAGGTTTGATTGAATCATTCTTTATTCCAGCTTCGACGATCAGGTTTATTGTATGTGGGAAACATGGTAGATGTTTTTTCCCGGAAGCAAAATTCCTTATAGCTGCGACCATGTTTGTTCCATTTTCTGTTACAAAACATTTTATTTTTTCGATCGGGATTTTCCATTCACTTAAGATTTCTTCTAAGATTTTTTTGATGTAATCGGCTGCGTGACTTTCACTTAGCTCTCTTGTAGCTTTGTTACAATTTACAAGCGAAATTCCCTCAAAGAAATGCAATGTTACGCCTAAGAAACTTTTTTCTTGCATAGTCTCTGTCCAAATGTCCAATGTTACACAAAAATCACTAGCTTTTTCAATTTTTGTCTTATATTGTAATACCGTCACTTCATATTTTTCAGCAAGCCTTTTTTTTTAATATGTGCTAGAAGGAACTTTATACAAAGGTGCAGCTTCCTTCATAAGTCTCAAAAATTCCTCTCCTTCGACAACGTTGAAGGGACGCATATCTTTGCATATGAAAAATAAAATACCCAATGTTAGTTTTTCACACTTTGTTCCTTCATCTAAATAAGAAACAAAAAAATTATAAAGTTGTACTTGTTCAAATTTTGCATCTGTTACCCCTATGACAGATAATTCTATTGAATGAAGACTTAATGGCGTTGTATTCTTCGTCTTGACACTTTTGTTTTTTTCCAGAAGATTCGGCGTATACTTCTGCTGATTCTTCTGTTGCAATCGCTGCAGATGACGTTGAAGCCGGCGAATCTACATCTTCGGACATTTGATTTGCAGAATAATCAGGATCTGAATGTTCTTATTGTAGTCGCCTTAATATAATATAAATTTATAAATACAAAATGCAAAAAAAAAACTGATTAATTAACTTACTTTGATAATACGTGTTGTTTTGTTAAAATTATATGGTGGCTCCTCAAATGTTTGTGCAAATTGGAAGTATTTCCGCAGTTTTTTACTTCTTTAAAGCATCTTTTGCAAGTCGCGTCAACTTTATTTTTTTTCGTAAAATATAACCATATTTCTGAAGTTGGCGGGGTCATTTTTACTAATTTATTAATAAACGATTGAACAAAAGCGACCAAACTCACCACTGACAAACGATTTAAGACTTTAGAATTTACGACTTTAGATAAAAGCTCTCTAGGAATGCGTTTAGTTAATTCCATTTTGTAAACGAATTCATAAAGGCTGTAAGAGTGTGCGTAAAGAGAGATAAAATGCGTGGTGTTTGTGTTTAAGTAATGCAAGAATTCGTATGTGTGTGAGGAAACTGTGTGATTTCTGTTTTGTGCTAAGAGGAATACAAAATTGCATGAACATTGAGTATGTGTGTGAAACTATGTTGCGTGTTAAGTCAAAGTGCAATATTTCATTCGATGCAAGTACTTTTATACGATACCTACTTGGTATCGCAACCAAAGGTATCGATTACCAAAATACTTGGTATCGAATCAAAAGTATCGAGTATGTACTTGTATTTACTTGTATCGATTCATCCCTAGCTATGGAGCATTTCTCGTGACCGGTCCATGAAACTTTTACAAAAACGTTGATTTTTTTTTTTACTTTAGAGCGTAGAAGTATCTGCAGTATTTGACGTTTTCACCACTTAAATGATGGCCCGAGTATACCTCTCATTTAGAAATGGGTTAAAAGTTGAAAAACGGACTTAGGTTAAAAAACTTCGCTACGGAACGAAATGCCACTAAAGCCAGCACATGGTTTCCTCACCTCGATATCCATATGGGGACATGGAGGTCTCCAGATCAACGAACGATCAACCAAATGCCTTCGCGCAACGCGTTACCCTTAAGCTCTCGATTAACACCATACCACCAGCATCTAATGTCAAAGAACAATGGCAACGATGCCAACATCAGCCGCAAATAATGTGCTAGGTTTCTCGATCTCACCAGCCAGAAACCCTTGGTTTGATGCCTTCCTGCTGAGCTTTATAAAGCCGGCAAAGATGACTTGGTAAGTAGCATCCACCAACTCATAAGCCAAATCTGGTCGAATGAAAATCCCCAGGAAGCGATGGAATATTTCAAATTATGCTCCAAAAGACAAAAACCCTAATCATACCAGTCCTCACACGACTGTTTAAAAGCAGTACATTCCAAGCTACATTCCAAGGGCTTAACGAGAAGTAAATGTCGTCTTCATTCCCAAAGCAGGTAAATCTAGCCATACAACTGCAAAAGATTTTAGGCCTATAAGTCTGACGCCCTTCATTCTGAAGACTTTTGAAAAACTAATGAACATATACATTCGTGAAAAACTTAATTACAATGATATCTCCCCAGCCCAACATGCTTATACAAAGGCAAAGGGGTTGAAACAGCACTGCATGACGTTGTTAGTGCTATAGAAAAGTCTCTAAAAGACTCGCAGCATTCCTAGATATTGAAGGAGCTTTCAACAATGTCAAAACATGTGCAGTGGAAAGGGCATTGCAGAATTCCAACGTTGACCAGGCACTCACTAACGTGATTGTAAGTCTTCTCAAAGAAAGGAATATCAAGGCAAAACTGGGCGACACTGAACTAATAGTAAACGCCTCAAGGGGCACACCGCAAGGAGGAGTCATCTCTCCTCTACTATGGGTTCTTGTTCTAGACAGAAAGCTCAATTGGAAACTTAATGTCAATGAAAGAGTTCAGAAAGCAGGAAATGATTTCTACGCATGTAACCGAATATTCGGCAGAAAGTGGGGACCTAACCCCAAAATAATCCTGTGGATGTAAACGCCTATCGTACGACCAATACTCACATATGGCAGTATAGTCTGGTGGCAAGCCACTGACAGAGCAACCAACTTGAAGCAAATGACAAATGACAATAGGGACAACCAGTGCGATGAGAACAACCCCAACCTCTGGATTGGGGTTGATTCTGAATCTGCTGCCCTTAGATCTATACATGCAGGAATCAGCTGCCAAAAGCTCCTCGAGGATCAGCCAAACGAACAGCTGGATCCCGAGCCTCGCTGGGCATGCGCAGGTCCTAAAGAAATACGTAGGGAGCGTAGTAAACTCTGACTATCTACCTCCCTATCTAGACTTCGATCGACCCTTCACCTACTCGTTTCCGAGCAGAGACGAATGGGACAAGAATGAACCCACAAAAAGGAAATCGATATTCATCTTCACAGATGGATCAAAGATGGACTGTGGAACAGGTGCTGGCATATTTTCAGAGGAATTAGTAATACATACATAAATCAATCAGGCTTCCTGATCATAGTAGTGTGTTCCAGGCTGAGGTGCTAGCAATCGCTGAAGCGGCTCATTTGGTGTCAATAATGGAAATACCACACAGTGATATCACCATATTCATTGACAGCCAAGCGGCTATAAAAGCAGTATCTGCTATCGAAACTAAATCAAAGCTAGTTCGCCGCTGTCGCGAAGAGCTCAAGGTTCTCTGCTCACAGCATAATGCTGATCTCTGCTGGGTTTCTGGTCACAGGGAAATACACGGCAACGAGATGGCCGACGAACTGGCAAGAAATGGATCTGCTACAGATCATGACCAGGCACTGCAAACGGTCAAACCACCACTCTCTAACCTCAGAGAAAGAGTGTAATACAAAACCCGAATGAAAGCCAATAGCAGGTGGAAGTCATTGACTACCTGCGAAATATCTCGGAAGCTCTGGCCAGAATACAACGGAAACCGAACCAAAAAACTTTTGCGGTACGACAGAAGCTCCTTGTCTAAACTGGTAGGGGCTCTCACTGGTCACAACTTTCTCAGAACCCATACAATGAAATTAAATCTCAAGGATGACGATATCTGTAGAGGCTGCGGCGATGAGGAAACACACGAGGATACACCTCATTTCCTCTGTCACTGCCCGAGTCTCTGTCACCTGAGCAACAGAACACTTGGAAGCTACTACTTCCAAGACATCCAAGAGCTTTCCGATATTCCATTATCATATCTTTACAAGTTCCTACGAACATCAGGATGGCTGGATAGAGTGGAGTAACCCGTAGTAACGATAACGTAATCCCACCAAGGGTATCACAATGGGTCCACATGGACCTAAGTGTGGCGGAATAGAGAATCCTCTACTCCACCAACCCGTAAACCTAACCTAACCTAACCTATGCCCGAAGATTGGAACCTCAGCATCGTTTGCCCAATCTACAAAAAAGGTGACCCTCTGAACTGCGCCAACTACAGAGGTAAAAGTCTCTTTCGCATCATGTGAACGCCTGAACGCCTTATCAGTGTGGTTTTAGGCCAGGATCAGCTGTTGACTTAACTGATCAATTTTTCACAGTTCGGCAGATCCTGAAAAAAAGCCCAAGAAGTGCAAATCGATACCCACCACATATTTATCGATTTCGAAGCCGCATACGACGGTATTTATAGATACGAACTATACAGAGCCATATCTTGTTTTGGTATATCGCCCAAACTCGTCCGTTTGTTTAGGATGACGATGGAGAATTCTCGTCGCTCCATCAGGCTCGGAAACGAACTCACCGACACATTCGATACCGAAAATGGATTTAGGCAAGGCGATGCGCTGTCATTTACCTTCTTCAATTTGATTCTTGAGAGGATTGTGCAAAACTCCCTAGCTAACACCAGAGGCAAAATCTTCCAAAAATTGGTACAACTACTAGGATACGTCGACGATATTGACATCACTGGTAGGACTCAACGTGATGTCATAGCCACGTTTGCTAGTACCTATAGAGAAGGAAGCGGCAAAAATGGGTTTAGCAGTAAATGAGGGTAAGACTAAGAATATGCTGTCAACACGAAAGGACACACAATATCAACGAATCTGACAGAATGTCACCATTGACAGATTTAACTTTGAGGTAATGCGGGACTTTGTCTACCTCGTCAGAAACTAAACGAAGAATTACTCTTTCCAGCCGCTGTTTCTTCGGGCTAAGAAGGCAATTCTGTAGTAAAGCCCTCACTCAAACTACTTAGCAGATCCTGTATAAGACCCTGATAATCCTAGTCTAGCTCTACGGTGCTCAAGCATAGACAGTATCAAAAGTGGTTACAGAAATCCTTGGTCGATTTGAGAGGAAAATTCTTCGAAAAATCTTCGGTTCCGTTTGTGTTGACGGGCTATGGAGACGAAGATTCAATCAAGAACTACACGAGCTGTATAGCGACATGCCCGTAGTCAGAAAACTCCGCATTGGACGTTTAAGATGGCTAGGGCTTGTAAAACGAATGGACACCAATACTCCGGCTCGCAGAGTCTTCGATTTCCAGCCAGACGTCGGACGCAATAGAAGGAAAACCTCGCCTTAAGTGGCGCGCACAAGTAGAAACCGACCTCAACCAACTTGGAGTGCGCAACTGGAGGCAGTTAGCTATGTACCGGGCTTATTGGAGAGGCATGTTGGTTAAGGCCCAGATTCATTCCGAACTAAAGCGTCAATATAAACTTTTTTTTTGAAAAACCTAACAAAAGGAATATTTTATAGCTGAAACATTAAGCGTGGTAAAGGCTTGCAACTAGCACATACCCGAAGACACGTTTGGAGAACACATCTCAGTTAACTCAGTTCATTGGCATGCGACATCGTCTGGGTGAGCAACCACTTTACAACCCACACATAAGCTATTCCAAATCAGACACATCATAAGGTTTAAGCAGATGTCCTTAATATTCATGTTTGGTCTTGTGTTAAAGAAGTATCCAACAGTCTCAATTTTATTATTTATTTATTTAAATACGAGGTGTATGGTTGGACCAATGTAAATCCTCGACAAAAAAATAAAAAATAAAAAAAAATTACTTACGCTTACATCTAAGTATCCTTTTGATGTTCGTAAATCCCTGATACCTAATACATAATATCTGTTTGATCATACACACAAGACTAACGATTTTTTTTTTTATTTTATTTCTTTTTAGGTGAACGGTATATGGGCGCTGCCAAATTTCGTATGTGATTTCTATATAGCAATGGATGTGATATGCTCCACATCATCGATTTTTAATCTAGTTGCGATATCGATAGACAGGTGAGTAGAGATACATATTCACACCCTCGTGACGCGCATAAAGTGCCAATCCATATGGAGTACATTAGCTCTAATGATGTATGAATATCTCAATGTTTTCAATCCAAAATCCATTTGTGGCACTTGTGTCTTTGAAATGCAATGTGGCTCACAATTCCTTACACGATTTCCTATATCTTTTGATAAAAAGGAATTGATGCTGTGTGGTTTTGTTTCAGTTTTTACAGGCAGGTATGACATGCATTTGGACTTTCAGACAAGACGTATATATTCGACAAAAAAATTCATAAGTTCAAGTAAAAAATACGTGAGTTTTATAATGCTTTTTCTGAGAGCTCTGAACATCAATATTGGGTTTCACCAGTCAATGGACTTAAAGATTCAGAATCACCCTAACATTACAGAAAACACCGACCACACTTCCCAACTCAGTTTTAAGCATAACTTCAGGAGAACCATTCCCAATCGCCTCGAATGGGAGTCGGTTTCGATCGAAACCAATAACTCGAGTCACATCTACACGGATGAGTGTAAAACAGAATCTGGAGTGGTTGGAGGTGTTTTCTCGAGATGCTTAACCTAAACATATCCTTTCGCCTTCCCAATCATTGTAGCGTTTTCCAAGAGGAAATCATTTCAATCAAAGAAACCTTGTCTAGGCTGAACAAGAATGTAATATCGACGAAGTATATTAACAGCTAAGCAGTAATCCAATCCCTTGAAGCCATCTCGTTTAATTCAAAATCAGCCCACGAATGCCGACTATCTCTTAACGAGAAGGAAGAGCATTTTAGGTTAGGTAAGGTTGGTGGGTTGATGAGGCAGACGGTGTGTGTCTTCCCTCATGGCACTCAGGTCAATATAGACCCATTGTGATGCCCGTTGGGGGTCCACTTGTGTGGTTAGTTCATTCATTGTCCCGTTACTGTCCATTGTTGTTAGCCTCTTTCCAGCCATCCAGATGTTGTTGCAAACCTGAAAAGATTAGGGAGAGGAATTTCGGATAGATCCGTGAGGTCATTGAAAAAGTATTTTCCTAAGGTTCTCATTCTTAATTGGCTGAGGCCTGGGCAGTGGCACAGAAAGTGGAGGGTATCCTCGTGTATTTCTTCATCACCGCAGCCTCTACAGAGGTCATCATCTATGAAATGCATTTTCAGTTTGTGGCTTTTTAGTAAGTTGTGTCCAGTAAGAATCCCAACTAAAGTAGAGACAGATTTCCTGTTTCTACGAAGTAGTTTATGGGTTCTGGCTTTGTCATACTTAGGCCACATCCTTTTGGAAGTTTCACAGGTGGGAGTTCCACCTGTTTTTGGCAGTGATCCGTGTTTTCTGTCCCAACCGAGATTTGAGGTCACATAGTGGTGGTTTGACAGACTGGTCTGCTTGGTCAATGCTGGAGGCAGATCCTTTTTCTTTCCAGCTCGTCAGCAATTTCATTGCCCTGTATGCCTCTGTGTCCGGGGACCCAGCAGAGCTTGACATTATGTTGGACGCCAAGAACCTTTAGCTCTTCACGACAACGTTTCACAAGCCGAGATTTTATTTCGACAGCAGAGATAGCTTTTATTGCAGCCTGACTGTCAATAAAGATGGTGATATCATCTGGTGGTATCGTCAGCATTGAGGTCGCTTTGGCTGCCTCTGCTACTGCCAATATTTCGGCTTGGAAGACACTGCTGTGCTCAGGGAGACGAAAGGTGCTGTTTAGCTTAAGTGTTTCTGAAAACAGTGTAGATGGCTATGGTTTCGGGGCACAATTCGTTCCTCTCCCACTCCTCTCTGCTTGGGAGGATGCAGGAGAATGGTCTTTGAAAGTCATGGTGAGGCAGCATGTAGTCAGAGGATACAGCTAAGCCCAGATATCTGTGTAGAATTTGGGCATGTCCTCCTGAGTTCGATTTCCAGAAGTTGAGCTGGCTGATTCTTAGAGCACTTTTGGCTGCAGATTCTTGCATGTAAAGGTCTAGCGGTAGCAGGTTAAGGATGGTTTCCAGTCCCGCTGTTGGTGTGGTTCTCATTGCGCCAGTAGCGCCCACACATGCTATCCTTTGTACCTTTGTCACATTTTTCAGATGGGTGACTTTATTTGTGGATTGCCACCAGACAAGCCCCCCATATGTTAATATAGGTCTCACAATGGCCGTGTACATCCATAGGATGATCTTGGGGTTCGGACCCCAGTTTTTTCCGAATATTCGGTTACACGTATAGAAAGCGACTGTGGCCTTTTTAATGCGCTCGCGCACATTTAGGTTCCAGTTGAGTTTTCTATCAAGAATGACACCCAGATACTTTGCACTATCGGCTAGTTTGAGCATTTTACTATTCACCTCTTTTGAGTGCCGGGCATACAAAGACATACCAGGAAATTTCAATGCGGGTGAGCTTGCCAGATAAAGCACTACACTTGACATTCTACCGCCGATAAATATGTTAGGTATCAGCAAACTGAATGCGATTAAGAAAGCAAACCGAAGATGGATAAACGGCGCAACGTATAAAATATCCAGGCAACTCTTGCCAAACTTTAATCAGAAGCACTCCATCTGCTGGACAATGCTGAACAGATCCAGCATCAGTACCATAATCGGTGTCCTTACAGGACACTGTCCTATAATCCTACACGCAAAAAGACTAGGCCTCTTCTGTAGAAGCTGCTTGGACGAAGAAGAGGAGGAAAGTAACTATTACTTACCTTCTATGCTCTTGTCCAGCTCTTACTGACAAAAGAAAACTTCATCTGGGAAACTTTCTCTTTGATAATAGAGGTGAGCTGGCTTATATCAGTGTCAGAAACCTCCTACGCTCTATACGCTCTGAATAGTTCAATTAGGCGAACGAATATAGGGAAAGTCGACAGATCCATGTGGTACAACAACGGACCTTTATGGTCTAAGTGTGCAGAAGCAACCGAACCTAACGTAAAATATAAACAAAAGCTTAAGCTGTCTGTCAGAAGTGACGACCTTCATACCGAGCTATATATATGTAGCAAGGTGAGATCAGCATTCACCGACGCATTAGCAAAATTTTGTCGGATGAAAGTCTGTATTTAAAAATGGAACCACAGCATCCTTGGCCCGATCCACAAAAAAGGGGATCCCCCTGAATTGCGCCAATTACCAAGCCTTAAAAGCAACATCAACTATAAGACCCTATCTGCAGTAAAATAAGGTCGTATACGAACAACCATATTGGTTTTATACCAGCAAAGTCTAATCATCACACTTTGACAGAGCCATTTTTTTTTTCTATACCGGCCAAACATATCCGTCTGTGTCGGATGACGATGGAGATTGTTTTTTTTTTACTGACAAGGACCTCACCGAAACAAATGATACAAAGAAAGAGCGTGGATAAGGTATCATGTGACTTCATTAACATGTTTTTTTAAGAGGCTTTTTCAAAACCGTCTAGTCTATACGAGAGGTACAATCATAAAACAAAATTATCACCGCTTACCGCTTTGCTGGTATAGATAAGGAACTAACGTCACAATTGACAGCTACTACTTTGAGGTAGTATGGCATTCAGTCCACTTACTTACTTACTTGCTTACTTAAGTCGCACTACAGTCCGGAATGACCCTGGGCCTCAACCAACATGCCTCTCCAATTAGCACGGTCCATAGCTAAATGCCTCCAGTTGCGTACTTCAAGTTGGTTAAGGTCGGTATCTACTTGCGCGAAGTCTTCCTCTACTGCATCTGATTTCTGGTCTGGAAATCGAAGACTCTGCTAGCCGGAGTATTGGTGTCCATTCGCTCAATATGTCCATATAGTTCGTTGTTGAATCTTAGTCTCCATAGCCCATCAACAAAGACAGGACCGAAGATTTTTCGAAGAATTGATACGGTCCATGCTTCAGCGGCGTAGAGCAGGGCTGTAACGATCAGGGTCTTGTATAGGATCTCCTTACCGTCCTTAGTAGTTGAAGTATATTACATCATCATTTCTGTCTGGGATCAGAAGATTGTTCGTCATCGCCATTTACCGGTCTGCAGAAGTAGTTCGTCCATATTTTTACTGTTCATCTCGAAATGGTTCTGTTCGCTCCTTGAATCACCAGCTGTGACGTTTTACAAACTTGCGAGCATCTTTCCTGGAGTGACACCTCGCTTTTGTTGCTCTTTATTCTTCTTTTTGAAAAGTCGCTATGCTTCCCTACTTCTGCAGCTTTGCCTTGTAGGCTTCGGTTTTGTCTGCAAGCATATGCCGGCAGTCTTCAGCAAACCAGAAGTTTTTTTTCTGGTGGGCACGAGGAACCTGGTACATCAGTTGCGGCTGATCTAATAAGTTATTGAGACATCGATTGTCGCCATTGTTCTTCGACATTAGATACTGGTGGTATATTTTTAAATCAGAACGGATACGCGTTCTGCAAAGGACTTCTAACTACTTCGGGTCCGCTATTAATTCTGACTCTCGTCTGAACATTTTTCGGATCGAGAAGGCAATAAAGTAATAATGAAGCTTTGAACTATTAAGGAAATAGCCTGGTCACTCACGTTCTACTCTTTATCGTTGATGGAATGTAAAGGGTGTTTTTTTTAGAGGTGTAGAACTTCGAATTGAAATAAAATACAAGAAAATCGGTTTAATGTCCATCGGCTGGTTGGCTGGTTCGAATAAAGCCAAGTCGAGGGGTCGTATTTTTAACCAATTTTTCGAACATTTGGGGATGTATATCTGCAATATCACCACGAATGTTGGCTTCCAAGTCCCCTAACGTTTCTGGTTTCTTGGCGTAGACGAGCGACTTCACATATCACCAAAGAAAATAACGCGCTCAGTGGCGCGATGGTTAGTGCGATGAACTGCCGTGCAGGAGGTCTGGGTTCGATTCCCAGCCGTAGCAACACCTAAAATGATTTTTCACTGGCCCTCCTCTCGTGATGATCTGACAAATCATCCGAGTAGTATCAATTGTCAAGAATAGCTTATCTCAACTTAGCCGTTCGGAGTCGGCATAAAACAGGAGGTCCCGCCATCGTGCAAGAAGTACACACGCACACATGAATGGTTGTGAGAAAGCTAGGCCCTGGGTACTAACGAGCCTGTTGCGCCAAAAATTTGTATTTGTATTCTGATGTCAAATCGCACGATCTTGGTGGTCAATTGACAGGTCTCATCGAATGTTTCCTTCAATAAACCGATTGTGACGTGCGCTGTGTGGCATGTAGCGTCGTCTTGTTAGAACCACATCTCATCCACATTCATGCCATACAATTCGGGAACAAAATAGTCGGTTATCATGGCTCTATTCCGGTCTCCATTAACGGCAACTGTCTCTCCAGCATTATCATCGGAAGAAGTATAGTCCAATGACCCCACCAGCCCATAGAGCACACGAAACAGTCAGTTTTTGTAGACGTAATGGCGTCTCAAGGGTCTCATGTGGATTCTCCTCACTCCAAATGCGGCAATTTTGCTTGTTGACGTAGCCTTACTTACTTACTTAAGTGGCGCTACAGTCCGGAATGAACCTGGGCCTCAACCAACATGCCTCTCCAATTAGCCCGGTCCTTAGCTAACTGCCTCCAGTTGCGCACTCCAAGTTGGTTGAGGTCGGTTTCCACTTGTGCGCGCCACTTAAGGCGAGGTCTTCCTCTACTGCGTCCGACGTCTGGCTGGGAATCGAAGACTCTGCGAGCCGGAGTATTGGTGTCCATTCGTTCTACATGTCCTAGCCATCTTAAACGTCCAATGCGGAGTTTTTTGACCAGGGGCATGTCGCTGTACAGCTCGTATAGTTCTTGGTTGAATCTTCGTCTCCATAGCCCGTCAACGCAAACGGGACCGAAGATTTTCCGAAGAATTTTCCTCTCGAATCTACCAAGGATTTCTTCATCCGCTTTTGATACGGTCCATGCTTCAGCGCCGTAGAGCAGGACTGGGATGATCAGGGTCTTATATAGGATCTCCTTAGTAGTTCGAGTGAGGGCTTTACTACTAAATTGCCTTCTTAGCCCGAAGAAACAGCGGTTGGCAAGAGTAATTCTTCGTTTAATTTCTGACGAGATGTTGTTGTCAGAGTTAATAGCGGAGCCGAGGTAGACAAAGTCCCGTACTACCTCAAAGTTATATCTGTCAATGGTGACGTTCTGTCCAATTCGTCGATGTTGTGTGTCCTTTCGTGTTGACAGCATATACTTAGTCTTATCCTCATTTACTGCTAAACCCATTTTCGCCGCTTCCTTCTCTATACTAGCAAACGTGGCTATGACATCACGTTGAGTCCTACCAATGATGTCAATATCGTCAGCGTATGCTAGTAGTTGCACCGACTTTTGGAAAATTGTGCCTCTGGTGTTGGCTTTGGAGTTTTGCACAATTCTCTCAAGAATCAGATTAAAGAAGCCACATGACAGCGCATCGCCTTGCCTAAATCCTTTTTTGGTATCGAATGTGTCGGTGAGGTCGTTTCCGACCCTGATGGAGCACCGAGAATTCTCTATCGTCATCCTACACAAACGGACGAGTTTGGGCGGTATACCAAAACTAGACATGGCTCTGTACAGTTCGTCTCTATAAATGCTGTCATATGCGGCTTTGAAATCGATGAATAGGTGGTGGGTATCGATTTGGACTTCTTGAGTTTTTTCCAGGATCTGCCGAAGTGTGAAAATTTGATCGGTTGTGGACTTTCCTGGCCTAAAACCACACTGATAAGGGCCAATCAGGTTGTTGGTAAACGGTTTCAGGCGTTCACATATTACGGCAGATAGGATCTTGTAGGCGATGTTGAGGAGACTTATGCCTCTGTAGTTGGCGCAGTTCAGAGGGTCTCCTTTTTTGTGGATCGGGCAAACGATGCTGAGGTTCCATTCTTCAGGCATATTTTCATCCGACCAGATTTGGCTTATGAGTTGGTGGATGTTACTTACCAAGTCATCTCCGCCGGCCTTATAGAGCTCAGCGGGAAGGCCGTCATTTCCGGCAGCCTTATTAAGCTTGAGTTTAGATATTGCTATCCTCACTTCACTCAGGTCGGGTGGTTGGCAGTTTTCGCTGTCGTTGCCAATATTGAATGGTTCGTTCTGCCTGACAGCGGAATGTTGTTCGTCATCGCCGTTTAACAGTCTGCAGAAGTGGTTCTTCCATATCCTCAGCATCGACTGTGTCTCAACTACAATATTTCCTTGTTCATCTCGACAGGATTCTGTTCGAGCCTTGTATCCTTGGCTTTGACGTTTTACACTTTGGTAAAACTTGCGAACATCGTTCCTGGAGTGGCACCTCTCTATATCCTCGATAGAGTGCTTTTCTTGCTCTTTTTTCTTCTTTCTGAAAAGCCGATGTTTTCCCTTCTTCTTTGCCTATAGAGCTAAATGGCAGCTCTCGCGCTCTCTTTCTCTTGGGAGCGAGAAACCTAGCACATCAGTTGCGGCTGATCTAAGGGCTTGTTGGCATCGTTGCCAACGTTTTTCGACATTAGAAGTTGGTGGTATGGTGTTAATCAGTCTCCTGCGATTGCAGTCTTTCGACATTAAATTTTTTCACAGTAGTTCTGGTTTGTTGTGGCGTGGTGGATATCCGCATCCTTACCTTGGCTGCAACAAGGTGGTGGTCCGATTCGATATTCGATATCGAGGTTAGGAAACCGTGTGCTGGCTTTAGTGGCATTTCGTTCCGTAGCGAAATCAATTAGCCTAAGTCCGTTAACAGACGTGCTGTCGTGTAGGCTATGTTTTTCGACAGTACTGCTAAAGATGTCTTCTCTTCCTACCTTTGCGTTAAAATCTCCCTTCACGATTTTAACATCGTACTTTGGTAGTCGCTCATAGGTTTTGTCGAGGAGCTCGTAGAAGCAATCCTTAGTTATATCATCTTTTTCCTCCGTCGGAGCATGAGCGCATATAAGGCTTATGTTTGGCCTTGATGAGGATTGTTACAACGCGTTCGCTAATGTCTTGATAACATAAGACTTCTTGCCTAAGTCTGGCACTTATAACAAATCCGCATCCGAATAGTCGCTGTTTCTGCGCGAGAAACCTAGCACATCATTGCGGCTGATCTAATGGCCTGTTGGCATCGTTGCCATTGCTCTTCGACATTCGATGCTGGTGGTATGGTGTTAATCGAGAGGTTAAGGGATACGCGTTGTGCGAAGGTCTTGGCGGTCTCTTGCGATTGCAGTCTTCCGACATTACATTTTTTCACAGTATTTCTGGATTGTTGTGGCGTGGTGGATATCCGCATTCTTACCTTGGCTGCTACAAGGTAGTGATCCGAGTCGATGTTAGCTCCTCGGAATGTTCGGACATCCAAAATACTGGATGCGTGCCTTTTATCTATCGCAATGTGATCAATTTGGTTGACCGTTCGTTGATCTGGAGACCGCCATGTCCCCTTATGGATATCGAGGTGAGGAAACCGTGTGCTGGCTATAGTGGCATTTCGTTCCGTAGCGAAATCAATTAGCCTAAGTCCGTTACCAGACGTGTTGTCGTGTAGGCTTTGTTTTCCGACAATACTTCTAAAGATGTCTTCTCTTCCTACCTTTGCGTTAAAATCTCCCAGCACGATTTTAACATCGTACTTCGGTAGTCGCTCATAGGTTTTGTCGAGAAGCTCGTAGAAGCAATCCTTAGCTATATCATCTTTTTCTTCCGTCGGAGCGTGAGCGCATATAAGGCTTATGTTGGCGAATTTGGCCTTGATGCGGATTGTTACTATGCGTTCGCTAATGTCTTGGAAACATAAGACTTCTTGCCTAAGTCTGGCACTTATAACAAATCCGCATCCGAATAGTCGCTGTTTCTGCTCACTATAACACGGTCCGTAGTATATGTCACAGTTTTTCATCCTCTTTTTGCCCGGCCCATCCCATCGTATTTCCTGGATGGCAGTAATGTCTGCTTTGTAGCAGTTTAGGGCTTCCGCTAGTTGTTCGCCTGCACCTCTCCTGTTTAATGTTCTCACATTCCAGGTGCAGATACGAACGTCGTTGTCCTTTTTTCGTTTAGCAGGGTCGTCAACAATAAAATCAGTCCTTTCTGAGGCTATTGGTTGCTTCGTAACCATGTTTTTTTTCTGTGGGTGGGTAGTTAACCCAAAGCACAACCCCCAACCTGGAGGGCCAGTTCCAATTTATTAGATACCCCTAGGACACGGGGCCATCAGTATCCACTACGGGATTGAGCGCTGCCGTTGGCCTTTCGGTTCATCCGCCACCATCTCTGTTCAAGGGGCCTGACTAACCCTTGAAATTCCTAGACAACCTGTTGTCCGAATATGTCAGAGCAGCTCATCTAGGTTCGCCTGGGACAGCAGGCCGGGTATTCTTCCGTGCCATTCTCACCAGGGTGTTTATAGTGTTGCTGTTTTTCGTCGTGTTATCAACACTCGCACTTATCGTTTAGCAAGTCAAATCCGGTTGGATGAGGCCAGTACACGATGGTTACCACTTGGAGGTAAAGATAAGCACATTTGATGTGTAGTCAGAGTTGCAACACTGGGCATTGCCAAGTTAACGCCAATCAGAGTCTACCCTCGTTCTACAGCACCCAACCATCTGTTGACGTAGCCATTCAACCAAAAAATGAGTCTCATCACTGAACAAAATTTTGCGATGAAAATCAGCATCGAGATCAATCTCATATTCGGCCCATACACGACGCATTGCATGGTCTCGCGGCTTTAATTCATGCACATGCTGCATCTTGTAAGGTCGTAAGCCAAGATCTTTGCTCAAAATCTTCCATAAAGTTGATGGACAAAGCTCCAATTTCTGTGCACGGTGGCGAATCGATTCATTCGGGTCCTCTTCAACACTTTGCTCTACAGCGGCAATTGTTTCTTCGGTGCGCACTGTTCGACGTCTCTGCGGATACGTATTATTACATAGAGTAAACGTAGTGCGAAAACGATTCATGGTTAACCGAATTAATTTGGACGTTTAAGTCGACCAAAAAATGAACGGAGCTTGCGGTAAACTTCGCGAACTGAACCATTATTTTCGAAATAAATTTGCACGATTTGCAAGCGTTGTTCATTTGTCAACCTGTTCATAATAAAATGGCAAACCAAACTGAACATAAATGACACTAGAGTTGCCCGATCTGAGCACATAATGTCAGTTTTATGTCCATTCGAAAAACCAACCTCTAAAAAAAACACCCTTTATCATATCAGAAGGGGATGCAGAAATCCTTGTTTTTGAATGAAATATTCTGCGATCCCATTTCCGTTGGGAATCTATTGAGACAAAGATTCAACCACAAACGTTACGAGCAATACAATGACATATTAACTTACTAAACGTGCTGAGATAAGGCTGCCTTTTATTTTATTCGATCCCGACCACGTTGCCTCCAGCCGTTTAGTCCAAGCTCTACGTCAACCCCCATTGACTTGAACCGTAGGTTCATTCTTTCTTGTCGTTTCGTGCCTGCATGTTGGGGTTCGGAGAATCTCTTAACTGGCGCATTACTCGTCATTCGTTCAATGTGGACGAGCCAATCTATTCAAGAAGTGTTTACCATTCGTACAACATCCACATCTTGGTAGAGCTCATAGAGTTTTTCCGTTGTATATTCTTCACCATTAGCTTTCCTCATTAACAGGACCCAGTATTCTGTGTATCCCAGTAGGTGGACAGATTTTGAAATATAGTGAAATCTGTGTTTACACCTCCTCTGTTCCAACACGATAGCCTCTTGCTGAAAACCGGTGGATGTTTGGAAAACCAGAGATGAGATGCTTCCTATTTCAACGTTGTATTCACCGCGTATCCTTCAGTGTTAGGCGATCAATTTTGATGGAATTCCGATTTCCGTCATCGCTTCAAGCAATGGATGCTTTCATACGAAGCGATGAAAATATGATAGGTCTGGACATGAAATTTGTTTGTCTTTTCCAGGGTTTGTCTTTGTGAAAACCTAGATTTGTCCGGATTCGTAATGCAGAAGGGCATGTTCAAATAATACGTGGGATAGCATCCTAAATGCGATATTTAGCAGGATAAGGCTCGGTAGTTGTTGATGTGACATATGGATCTGCTATTTCGTGCATCCAGACTTGGTTGCTGGTTTGGTACATGCATCCTTCTATGTGAATACCTCCGTTTTTGAAGAGTTTTGTGGGTAACCATTAGAACCGACTGCCTTGTTGTACTTCAGCTTTTTGATGGCTGCGAAGACTACTTCTATACTGAGGAAAAGGGTCAACAAGGTAACTGCTAGAAACGTTATCTGAATATTTCTAAAGGGTCCGCCAAATAACTTTTTTTTTTGAAAATGCTAAAAAAAAAAACTACTGAATATTTTCGCAAATTTCTTTTTGTATTTGAAAGTACAATCCTTCCGGTTAATAATGGAAAATAATTTCATTCAAATGGCTGCCTCGGCTGGCCATGCAGTAGCCTACACGATCGGTCTAATTTTTAAGCACATTATCGATTGTGTGCAGCTGTATTTCACCAATGGCTTCACGAATGCTGTCCTTTAAAGCGTCAATTGTCCAACGGTGTCAAATCGCAGCTCCGAGGTGGCTAAATGACATCAGCTCTGCGGCTGATAATGCGATCTTCAAAAACAGGGCGCAAAACATCGAGTGTAGCTTCGGCTGTGTGGCACGTAGCGCCGTCCTGTTGAAACCAAATGTTGCCAATATCCTCCTCTTCAATTTTTGTGAACAAAAATTCGTTCAACATGGCCCGATAACGATCGCCATTGACTGTAACGGCCACTCCTTGCTCATTTTCGAAGAAAAATGGCCCAATTATTCCTCTGGACAAAATCCGCACCAAACAGTGACTCGTTCGGGTTTTCTGTGCCCCAAATGCGACAATTTTGCTTGTTTACATACCCGTCAAGATCAAAATCGGCATCTTCTCTAAGTCGATCGCAGGCCCACTTAGCGAAGCGAAAACGCATTGGGTGGTCAGTTGGCTTCAACTCCTGAACCAATTGGACTTTGTATGGCGTCATACCAAGGTCGAAATGTTCAATTGTTGAGAACGACGGTGAATTGATGTTGATGGCGCTTCACGCACACTTTCTGCCACAGCAGCAATATTCTCGGGTGTACGCACTGTTTTTGGCTTTTCACGCTTTGGTTTATCTATGAGGATGCCAGTTTCTTTCACTTTTTTCAGATCACTTCTTCCAATTATTTCAAAAGTTTTTGAACGGATATTAATCGGTCGCTTACACCCCATAATTGAACAGAAACGTCTTTTACCTGACGATCAATTTGGGTTTAGAAGTAAACATTCAACGGTGGACCAAGTACCTACATCGAATTACAAATGTAATTGAGAAGGCGCAGGAACATAAGTCCCGAAGACATAAGTCCCGAATTAATTGGTCCCGAATTGAATTCAATGCGGGACTTATGTCCCACTTGAGTGGGACATTAGTCCCGAAAAATTAATTCCGGACTTATGTCCCACATAAATATTTTAGCAAATATACGCCTTGAGAAAAACTAAGAAGACCTCCCCATCTGCTTTAACAAATATTCAAATTGCCATTCAAATTGTGTGTAGGTTGACATTCTGTTTTTTTAATAAGGCCAAATTTTGGCATTTGGCAATATGACACTTTTGCAAAGCGACATAAGGCCGATTTGGCTTTATGACACTTTTGATTGCATATGCGATGTTGCGTAGCTGATGTGTACATATATAGGTTTTATTAACAATTCGCAGGGTTGAAAATTATTAAGAAGTCTTGACAAAATAATTTGATATTATTAATAAATTTATTTGATTTTTTAGTTTATTAAATAAAAATTAATTCATTACAAACTATTTTGTATTGTTAGTAAATTTAACAAAATATTCTTGTGCTGTTTTTAACAATTTGTCTGAAAATTGTTTTTTTTTTTAATTATACAAAAATATATATCTAACGGGTGATTTTTTAGCTGGTTTGGTTTTGGCAACACTGGTTTTGACAGCTGACGTGTGTTTAGTACCTTTTGTCACTGTCAAACAGCTTCAGTTTGGTTTGCAATTTAACCATGGATCGTCTTACAAATGAACAACGCTTGCAAATTATTGAATTTTACTATCAAAATTCGTGCTCGGTTCGAAATGTTCATCGCGCGCTGCTTCCATTTTATGATCGGCATTCTCGACCTTCTGAGCAGTCTATTCGGAAGATTGTGACCAAATTTCGCACCAAATTTACTTTGTTGGACATTAAACCACTAACACGTTTACGTACTGTGCGTAGTGAAGAAAATATTGCGGCCGTATCAGCTAGTGGGACAGAAGACCGCGAAATGTCGATTTGGCGCCGTTCCCAGCAGCTAGGCCTTTGTTACAGCACTACGTGGAAAATTTTGCGGAAGGATTTGGGCGTAAAGCCTTTTAAGATACAGCTGGTGCAAGAACTAAAGCCAGCCGACCTACCACAACGCCGAATTTTTGGTGAATGGGCTCTTGGAAAGCTGGCCGAGGATCCGCTTTTTTATCGAAAAATTGTGGTCAGCGATGAGGCGGCTCATTTTTGGTTGAATGGGTACGTAAATAAGCAAAATTGCCGCATTTGGAGTGAAGATCAGCCGAAGCATTGCAACAGCTACCAATGCATCCCGAAAAAGCCACTGTTTGGTGCGGTTTATGGGCCGGCGGCATTATTGGGCCATATTTCTTCAAAGATGATGCGAATCGCAGCGTTACTGTCAATGGTGAACGCTACCGAGCGATGATAACAAACTTTTTTTTGCCCGAAATGGAAGTTCTTGACTTGCATGATATGTGGTTTCAACAAGACGGTGCCACATGCCACACAGCACGCGAAACAATGGCGTTAACCAACGCAGAAAAGGTGGGGTTTCCACTAGTAGTCAGGCCATCATATGTCCTCGGCGGTCAGTCTATGTCGATTAGACACGATACTCAGAGCTTTAAAGAGTACGTCTTAGATCAAACTAAACTAAACTAAACTAAACTAAACCTCTTAAAAAATCACCCGTTACTAGATTGTTTAGGCGTTTTGTTTTCACAAATTGAAACTCATAAACAAAATGTAAAAATATCGAACCTGAAAACGTTATGGGTATTTTTACTTTTTCCTCCTCGCTACTTCGGTTTCGAGACATAACAAATTTACTCATGATATTTTTAATTTTAAATATATCCGACACATCTTATGGGGTAACGGGAACTTTTGTAAATGCCTGGTTTCTTATGCGTATGAGTTATATCAAATTACAAAACGCTCTTAACGAGGTTAATGAATGGACTAAATCCTGGCGGATTACACTTAATGAAATCGATCCATGTAGATTTTTCGTATAAACGGACAAACAATTTGCCTGTATTTCTAAATACGGCTCGAGTCCCGTTTGCAAATGAAGCGAAATATCTCGGTATGACACTCGATGCAAAATTAAAATGGAAGTCGCATGTAAAAAAGATATGCGAAGAACTAAAAAATAAATACAGAGAACTGTACTGGTTGCTCGGAAAATATTCGAAGCTTAACCTTGATAACAAGCTGCTATTATACAAGCAAGTGCTAAAACCGGTTTGGACATATGGTATACAACTATGGGGTTGTACCAGTGAAACGAATCTAAATATTTTACAAACTTTTGAAAACAAAATGTTAAGATCATTCGTCAATGCGCCGTGGTACGTAAGGAACGAAGATCTACGCAGAGATCTGGGTATTCCCGCGGTTAAAGATGAAACAAAAAATTTCGCACGAAAACATAAAAAACGTTTATTAGGACACGTTAACACAACAGTCCTCCAAATTCTCGATGAAACAAATATATTGCAGCGTCTTCAAAGAACTAAACCCTTAGATTTAGCCCGATAATAACAAACCGCGCTATAAATTGCAGAAAAAGCAGGAACTCTCAAAGGAAAGTAACCTGCCAACAGGAACACTGGTGATAAAAAAATTGCTGGATAAGTCGAATACTTAGTTGCAATAGAAATACAAAATGGGTGGTGGTTTTAGTGAGTAAAAATCTCACACTACTTTGGGCACGTGCTCATCGTGTCTATGAAGATTTCCACCAGCCCACGGAAAAAAAGAAAAAAAATTCCTACCCGGTCAACTCCGCGTTTTTTTTTTAATATGGCCATCTGACTCAGTGGCGCGACCCTTGTAACGAAAGTTGTTCCCACCCTATGGGTTGTCCTGGCAGTAAAGTGTGAGTAGGCATGCTTGCATACGCGCGACTTGAACTCGACGGAGGCGTGGGTTCTTACACTTACTGTCGGACGATCGTTAATTTTACATGCCAACAAAAATTCTAAAATGCTTGGAGCATAGACCAAAAAAAAAATAAGATAAGACCGATGATGGACCACTATGAAGTGAATAAGTTTGATTGGAACTCGAACATACTGAGGAAACCTTAAGGTGGAAATGGTTTCCTAAGCGTAACCCTCCCACAGTCACATATATCCATAAGGATATAACGACCATCCATGGTTATCGCGACGCTTATCATTCTTACGATAACCCCTAACTAAAATTGTCGAAGCAATTACCATGATTCGCTATCTATTTCGCCGATGCATTTCTGCGATCAACTGCTGCGAATTCCAGCGGAAGCAACTCATCCGAGTAGTATCAAATGTCAAAAAAGCTTCACACAACTCAGCCGTTCGGATCAAGCATAAAAACAAGAGGTCCCGCCAAACTAAGAAGTGTAAACACATGAATGGTTGGGAGAAAAAGCGCCACAATTTTTAATATCATTAATATTGATATTGTTTTCGTGAAAATTTTCGACCTCGAGATTTTCATTGATTCTAACATTACGATGATAGCGGAGCCTAAAAAAGTGGTTTTTGGAATTCCGTCCGTCGGTCCGTCGGTCCGTCTGTCCGTGATGGTCTCCCCAGCCTAAGCGGCTTGACCGATTTTCTTCAAACTTCGTATCCAAGCTTGTTTTGGTCATAATTCTAGGCCATTTTTTTTGTTTGCTTTTAGCCATGCTAAAACTGGTAGCTGCCATATAAAAATTACACATAACCTCAATTTTCTCGAAAACGGCTCTAACGATTTTGATTAAACTTTATATTTACTATAACCATATTAGTTCCAACAAAACTGCATACCCAGTTTTTTCGAGAAAATCCATATAACGGATTTTGTCATTTAGGCCATATAAAGAAAATTGTTAATATCTCGCAAACTATTGTGTCAAATTGAATGAAATTTAAAACATATACTACTTTTACAGCTTGAAGCAATTCCACATAATTAGTTTTAGCCCAACTATTACTGAACGGAATTTTCAGTTTTGGCCAAAAAGGGAAAATCATTATTTTTCACATTGACATCGATTCCTTCAAATTTTTGAATAAAAATTCGTATAAATACATTTCGACATTATTTATATCATTTTAGCATCAATAATCAAAATGCTTATGATTAGATCTAACGCCCAACTTGCTGTGAAAGAGAAAGTTGCGTACGACCCAGTCGTGCACCCACCACTCGTTTTTTTTAAGGATGGCCATCAATATCGCCGACATTGCCCTTTTTCTAGTCTATAGTCTGGGGGATGGTAATATCCACTGTCACTGTTTCTCTTAAATACGATGTTCTGTTAAGCTTTAGGCCGCCTTCGTAATATAAGAGCAATAAGATGTGTTTTTTTATTCCTTATTCCTTTTAAAAAACTTATCTTCTTTCATTCTGGTCTTCCGATAGACAGTCGGAGAAAAACAAAATATCAATTACGCGGTCTTTGTTGGCTTGTAATCTTCTGCTCTATTTTTTCCTACAACTCCTCTACAACATATAAGTTCGTGTACTTTATGAGTTAGCTAGAGTATTGGAATTTTAAAGGGAACTTTCTCTTCAATCGATTTTTTAAAAGCTATAAATCTATTAAAGGATTAGGGTAATTTACAAATGTCATATCAAACCTTAAAGCCCATCAGCTTAGATATTACCACTTAGCTTCAGCAGTCCTAATTGTAAATAAGCTGCTAATTTCAAATGGATATATGCATGGGATAATGGTGATGCAACTCTACTCTGCAAGTCACAGATATAACTACCTATTTCTTAGTCCGTTTGACATCTATACAAACACTCTTCAAACTGAATCAATAAAACCAATCCCGTAGCATTAACTTCCCTCGTAGCAATACAATTACGTCCTTCCATTCCCATTTATGCGCCTCATCCATTTCTCCGATTCCACTACAAAATGTAAATAACATCTATAAATCCGTTCCATTTCATTCTAGATACATCGCTGTAACACAACCAATAAAATACGCTAAGCATAAAAATAGTCGACGCGTCTGCCTAACAATACTTCTAGTCTGGGCGATATCGGCGGCAATCGGTTTGCCTATCGTTTTAGGATTAAATAATACTCCAAATCGTGATCCTGATTTATGTGTATTTTACAACACGGATTTTATAATGTACTCATCATTGAGCAGTTTTTATATACCATGCATCATAATGGTTTTCCTCTATTGGAATATATTTAAGGTGCGTAAGCGTTTATCGTCCATCCGGACGTTAAATTTTGGTTTTGGCCATTCTCTAAACCACTAATTCGATATTTACAGGCATTACGCAGTAGAGCACGGAAACAGCGAGCCGCCCGTAAACCACATTTATCGGAGATAACATGCGGTAGCGTGATAGAGAATATCGCCCAAACGAGACGATTGGCCGAAACGGCGCTGGACAGTAGTAAAAGTGCGAGCCGCATAATGCCCGATGAGCCAGCAACGAATACGGCGTCAGGGTCCAATGAGGAGGAGGATGAGAACGCTATATCACCAGATATCGATGACTGTCATGTTATCGTTAACGATAAATCAACGGAATTCATGCTGGCGACTGTTGTCGAAGAGACCGGAAAGTAAGTTGAAATTTTAAAATATTTTTTTTTATTAATAGTTTTGAGGTTTTTTTTAATGCACTGTCTGTCAGAAATGTGGACAAATATTTGTGGTTTTTTAAATGGAATGCAATTTGTTTTTATTGTCGCAGAGTGTTGAAAGTAAATGTTTTGTCATGAAGCGTTGGGCTTACCACAAAGGGGACACATATAGAGATCTGGAAAAGAATTGTTTCAAAATATTTGAAATTGGATGAGGTTGCTACTATCTTTGGAGGGGGTAATTCAGTAGTTACGACAGAACTTTGACAGTCGACTGCGGCATTTTTTGAAAATATTTTTGCTGTTCTGTCATAATTGGCGACTTTTGAAGCGGCTACACACACGCAGGCAAAACTGTCCGGTATGCCTGTTCAGGCCTGTGGAAAGTGTGTATGATGTGTCAGTCATTTTGGCCTGAACAGGCGATCGAAGAAAAATCGAAAATTCAATGGCCTTGTTCCGGATTGCAGATTACAACCGTAAGATAAGGTGTTATGATATGGAACCCAAAATCCTACTGAATGGCAAGGCAAATATCAAACTATGCCAACCCTTATTTTGCGATTTCATTTTTCTATGTTTATAATTCAGAATAATTATTCTTTAATAGAAAAGTACAAATTGAGTTAAATAAACCCATACTGTCGGGTAATTTTACTCAAATCAAAAACATTTTCTTGCAAAGTCAGCTGCTTCACTCATATCTGAGTGCCCATGTGTAAATATCCAATTTATTTCGTCAGTCATTTTAGTTCTAATGTCACGTGACTAAAATGGTCGATTGACCAATCAGAACAGAGCTTCATCCAGATACTTATTACTTAAGTGGCGCTACAGTCGGGGTCGGTTTCTACTTGTGCGCGCCACTTAAGGCGAGGTCTTCCTCTACTGAGTCCGACGTCTGGTTGGGAATCGAAGACTCTGCGAGCCGGAGTATTGGTGTCCATTCGTTCTACATGTCCTAGCCATCTTAAACGTCCAATGCGGAGTTTTTTGACAAGGGGTATGTCGCTGTACAGCTCGTATAGTTCGTGGTTGAATCTTCGTCTCCATAGCCCGTCAACGCAAACGGGACCGAAGATTTTCCGAAGAATTTTTCTCTCGAATCCACCAAGGATTTCTTCATCCGCTTTTGATACGGTCTATATGCTTCAGCGCCGTAGAGCAGGACTGGGATGATCAGGGTCTTATATATTTTCTCCTTAGTAGTTCGAGTGAGGGCTTTACTACTAAATTGCCTTCTTAGCCCGAAGAAACAGCGATTGGCAAGAGTAATTCTTCGTTTGATTTCTGACGAGATGTTGCTGTCAGAGTTAATAGCGGAGCCGAGGTAGACAAAGTCCCGTACTACCTCAAAGTTATATCTGTCAATGGTGACATTCTGTCCAATTCGTCGATGTTGTGCGTCCTTCCGTGTTGACAGCATATACTTAGTCTTACCCTCATTTACTGCTAAACCCATTTTTGCCGCTTCCTTCTTTATACTAGCAAAGGTGGCTATGACATCACGTTAAGTCCTACCAATGATGTCAATATGGTCGGCGTATGCTAGTAGTTGCACCGATTTTGGAAAATTGTGCCTCTGGTGTTGGCTCGGGAGTTTTGCACAATCCTCTCAAGAATCAAATTAAATAACTCACATGACAGCGCATCGCCTTGCCTAAATCCTTTTTTGGTATCGAATGTGTCGGTGAGGTCGTTTCCGACCCAGATGGTGCAGCGAGAATTCTCCATCGTCATCCTACACAAACGGACGAGTTTGGACGGTATACCAAAACTAGACATGGCTCTGTATAGTTCGTCTCTATAACTGCTGTCGTATGCGGCTTTGAAATCGATAAACAGGTGGTGGGTATCGATTTGGACTTCTTGAGTTTTTTCCAGGATCTGCCGAAGTGTGAAAATTTGATCGATTGTGGACTTTCCTGGCCTAAAACCACACTGATAAGTGCCGATCAGGTTGTTGGTAAACGGTTTCAGGCATTCACATATTACTGCAGATAGGATCTTGTAGGCGATGTTGAGCAGACGTATGCCTCTGTAGTTGGCGCAGTTCAGAAAGTCTCCTTTTTTGTGGATCGGCCAAAAAAAAACTTCATCCAGATATCTTACTAAAACTGAAACCAGGAACACGGCCAATAGTTTTGCCTGTTCCAGCCTTTGTTTAGGAGAACCGGAGTGTTCACCAGTTCATAGTGAAATTTATATGAGCGCAGACGATTTTCGTTTAAAATGTCTAACGACGAAAACACACAATCTGATGAGCCTCAGATCAATACCGGAGCGTGTGAATGCGTTATGGTGCTGCGCGCCGGTCCGGTAAAACTGCACAGGAGGCCTGAAGAGGCATACCGAACTGCCTGCGTATGTGTAGCCGCCTTTGGGAACCCTTTTTTTGCTGCCGAACTGAGATGCTTACCACCTAAGTACATACAGGGTGGCGCGCGAAGAGTGTTACATTAAGAAATTCAAATAACGATTTTTTTTCAATCAATGTATTTCATTTACTTTTGTTTTATTGTATAGAAAATTAATTTTTTGATAGATGATAGACCTCCAAGCTTATTCCCGCATATGTGACACCTGACCAGAAAATTATTCATTGCGGCTGATGTCGCGATTGCCTCAATTATCGTTTTAATCGACTGCTTTATTTCAGTCAAACTCCTGGTTTTATTTTGTATACCTCTTGCTTGACATAGCCTCAAAAGAAAAACGGGTGCAGTCAGGTCAGGCAACCTTGTGAGCCAGTGGAAAAGTTTCAAGATATTAATTTTTTTCGGAATTTTCGTTGTAGCTCTGCCATAACCGGTCTATCAATCCTGCTGAAAGGCCACTTTTTGGCTTTCTTCGTCAAAAAAGGGGTTTCTTGCTGGTGGGCGGGATATCCCTATCAAATCTTATTGCTCGTAGTCGTTAACGACTTCGACATATGGTCGTGGTAGTAGCAGGTTTTCGACATTAATTGCCATTATTTTACATTTGTTTTCGACTTGTAGACTTAAATGGGAGACGTATACGATCTGAACCAATTAATCGATTCAAATCCATACGAATGGGTCTAAAATAAAATCTAGAGTGGTACATGCTTAACCTAAGCATATCCTTTCGCCTTGACGATCATTGTAAGGGTTTGCAGGTGGAAATCATGGCAACCAAAGATGTATTAACATCTTCTGTGACAGCAATCAAATCCCTGGAATCCATCTCGTTCAAATCGAAATCAACCCACGAATGCCGAGTATCTCTTAATGAGATGGCAGAGTTATTTACCCATCACTATTTTTGGATGCCGGGTCTTGAAGAGCGAGCTTGCCAGACAGGCCACTACCCTTGCTATTCTTCCGCCAGTAGATGTGTTAGGTTTGCCCATCGCTACATGTAAATTGCATATCAAACTGGATGCGATCAGGAAAGGAAACCGCAGATGGATATGTCATAACGTATCAAATATCGAGGCAACTCTGGCAAAAATTTAATCCAAAGCGCTCCATCTGCTTGACAATACTGAACAGATCAAATATTAGCACCATAATCGATGTCCTTACTGTTCTTAAGGCATACACACAAATAGACTAGGCCTCATCAGCAATGACTTCTGTAGGAAGAAGAGGAGGGAAGTATTACTTACCTTCAATGCTCTTGTCCAGCTCTCTCAAAAAAAAGGAAACTTCATCTGGGAAACTACTTCTTCGAGAATCTAGGTGAGCTGGCTACTATCGACGTTAGAAAACTCTTACACTATATAGTAAGCTCTCAATAGTTCAATTAGGCAAATAAATATAGAAAAGTCGACAGATCCACGTGGTATCACCACGGACATCTATGGTCTAAGTGTGCACGCGCATAGCGTGCAGCCACAGTAACCTAACCTTAAATTTGTTTTGGTATGGTGCATATCCGCATTCTTATCTACTCTGGCTGTATCAGAATAGAAGTTGTGGATTTGGATCTGGAGACCGAAGAAATTCGTGTGCTGGAAATAATGGCATTTCGTACCGCATCGAAATCAATTAGCCTAAGCCTTTTGTTTGCAATATTGGCCCCGATTCGGACTTTTATTTTGCATCCAAAAAGTCGCTGATTCTCCTCTCTATAGTACGGACTGTTGTATGTGTCACAGCACTTCATCCATCATTTGCCGATCCATCCCATCGTATTACCTGGCTAGCAGTAGTCTGCTTTATACCAGCTTAGGGCTTCCGCTTTCGTTGTTGTTCGGCTGCAACATTTTTTGTTTCAGTCGCCCTTTTGTCGCTTTTTTGTAGGCCATAGCGATTATAATAAAATCAGTTCCGAGACTATTGACTGTTTCATGAAAATATTCTTTGTACGTGCCCCAAGCAAAACCAAAAGCCTGAAGGGCCATTCCCGAATTTCGTCTTGAAGACAACAGGGATGATATTCCACGCCAATCAATATGGCACGGTTTTTAGTAATAATGTTACTATCTGGGTTCAACATTCGCACTTGTCAAATTGGGCTGGAGTATCCATTAGTTACCACACAAAGGTAACATCAGCAAATTGACGAAAGTTACATCGGCTGAGAATTGCCAAAGTTAGCGCAGTGTCTTCCATCGATTAACATTAGCCAACAATCTGCAAAGGTAGTTGCCTTATATTAGTTGCTCCACTGTTATCGGCAACATTCTATGATTGTCAAATGCTAACTGACACATATCATCAAAATCGAAATGGCGTCCAAACTAAACCAGCCTGCAAGTTGTTTGAAAAAAACCCTGCACCCTGTGTATATATTGAAGCAGTGGACTGCAAAAGTCTTAACAAACTCATAACCTAAACGAACCCCAAACCTTACATAACCTAAATTAGAGTAGATTGGTAAGGTCATGGTGAAAATATAAAGATGGTTATGCAAAAACAGTTTTAGACTATTTGTGATAGTTCCTCAATGATAGTTACCGCTATTTCGTCCGTCAGCACTCTCCGTAGCCAAAATCGTAGCATTCACTCTTGAAAAAACAGATTTTTTAAGGTATTTCGACTATGAAATGTTGAAAAATAGGATCCAGTCAAATAAAGCAGACCAATAGCGATTCAATCAGCCCTATCATGGTATCCGTTCCGAATGAAAAATTCTCCGATTTTGTACGAATCAGAGAATTTTGACGTCGTCAGTCTACGTTTCATTGTGATGGTTTGCATTTCTGCATCTGTTTTTGACATCCAGACGTCAATTTCTCTCCGATGGTCTTCGACATCTGTTCGTAGCGAAATATTTTTGAGTGAATAACATAAGTTTTTGTTGATTTTTTGTTGAAAACTGGTGTTTTAGGAAGCATTCACATGTAAATTCACATGGTTGAGTCGATGCATGAGAAACCCGGCGTAGCTCGGAATTTCATCAAGGCGACACCAGAAGAGTTTACTGATTTTTGCTCATGTCAAAAAAAACCTTCGGAAAACGAATACTAGAACGTAAATTCAGTTCCCGACTTTATTTGCGTTGCATAGAAAATTACACTTCGAACGGATACCACGATAGGGCCGAATAAAGTGGGAATTGTAATCCCAATTACCAAGAATACAACCATGAAATCCGTTCATTTCGAAACATCAAACCTGAACAAAATTTTGATTTAATTTCATTTACCTAAACCTAAATAAAATTAAAGAAAAATTCAATTTAAAACCCTCCACTCTGCCACAATCCACTTAGGAGTGGTTTATTTTAATGAGCACTCACTCCACAGCATTATTTATGTTGAAACCATTTAAATCAATTAATTCCTAATCAAATATTCTCTTTTCCATTTCTCCACTTCGCCTCTTGCCATGCACACTCACACATTCACGTGCGTCTGCTACCGATCAATCTGTTTTGGACGCATTCATCTTTAATCACAAATCCTGTCAACAAATCAACGACACATTACCGTTTTGTGTGTTCGAATTAAAGTGTCGTCGCCCAGATCACCACCCAACCACAATTAGTTGTGGCTGACCCAAATGGTAATCATGATTCTGGTTATGCTCCATCAAACGTTGACGATGTCCTTGCAGGCACAAATGGTAACACCCCGCCCGACAGTCCAATGCCAAGTGGGAGTTTGAAACGCTCCACCATGACCAACAAGCGTAATGGCCTAGATGGCTCACCAAAGCGAGAGCCGGCACTCAGGTGAGCATTAGCAACGACGGAGTTGAAAACCCATCAACATTCATCGGTCCACTGGAACAATATGCATCCGTCGGAGCTCATATCCTTCTTTTGTGTTGAAAGATGCGACAGCCTTAAAAGCTTTTCCAAGAACAGGCACAAAACTGGACGATGACTGTTGATGGTGCTGTTAAAGGATGGGTCGATGGCTTATCTGAAGGACTCTCTGGTTTTCCTTATTGCTAATTGAATTTTGTGTGCTCTCTTTCTCTCTGCTTTCAGTGTGGCAATGAAACCGTTGTCCTTTGTCCGGTATGGTGTACAGGAAGCGATAACATTAGCGCGAAACGACTCAACGTTATCGGCGACATCGAAAAACTCCTCGCGAAAAGATAAAAAGAATTCACAGGCGTCTAGGTGAGAATTAAATCATGCATGCGTATAATTGAAATGTCCTTACCTTCATTGAAATCCCTCTTCACAGATTCACGATATACAAAGTGCACAAAGCGTCCAAGAAAAAACGAGAAAAGTCCTCGGCGAAAAAGGAACGCAAAGCGACCAAAACTCTAGCAATTGTCTTAGGTAAGTTGGTGTCGGTTTTATTATCCTTTATTTCGTTTGTATGTGTTGGGGGGGGGGGGGTATTTTTTTCTATGCTTTTTCTATATTGGCGGGTGCTCGTGTCCTTTTTAATTATTCGTCGGATTGAGAGAAAGTTTCCAGTTTTATGGTCTTTTGTCGGGTAGCGATTGGCGCCTTGATGTAATTGCCTTTCCGCATTGGGGAATTTCACTTAAAGTGGAATTAAAATTGAAATTAAAATTAAAACGGAACATGGAATTTTCTGTTTGAAGTTTTTAATCGTTCATGGTTTAATGCGAAAAGATGGCGCAATCAAATAAATGTATTTGTCGCAGCTTAAGGGGGTGAGTAAACAATGTAGAAAGTGGAATTAATTATTTGAGAACTGGTAAACATTACACCTAGGCGGGGTCCTTTAATTATTTATTAAGGTCAACGTACATGTTGTTTAACGTCAATCGACAGGATTTAGTTCACCCACTTTTACGACTGTGCTATACGGTTGGCTGTATTTTTAATTCACTTTTACCACCAAGCAAAATTTCGCCTGAAACAATAATGGTTAACCAAATGCCTTCGTTAGGCACTCTTATCCGATAAGATGAACGCCCAATAACTTTGCCAAAGTGTACTTGAAATACAATTTCGAGATAGGTATCTCTTGCTGGGAAAATTTCAACTTAATTAGTCACAAGCTATTTAGCGAGAGTACAAAACAGAGCGGAGCGGCTCTAAATTATCAATAATGTTCTATCCTCAAGCACTCGAAATAAACTTAACCCGCACTTAGTTGAACACTTGGCGTCTGGTTCTGGTTGTTGTTGTTGGTTGATGTGGCAGCGAGTTCGCGTGAAATTAATTTCTCAAGAGTCTGTGAGTTACACCCTTAGCGACTGTTTAAGTTGTGGTAGATATTCCCAGAGTGTCCCCGCTCCAGCGAGAGAAAAGTTCCCTTAATCATTTTGGAGAAGAGGATGTTCTGGAGAGAGCGTTGACATCCTTTTTTAATTTAAATTATCGTGGTGACATACCAGACTAATCCACCATAAGAGTGACAGGTTGGGTAAGCCAGCTTTATGAACCCTACAGTTTAAGAGGTAGTTTAATGTAGCAATGTTACTTAAATAGATGGCGCTACAGTCTTTTGAGGGGAAATGGGACTAACCAAAATGTCACTTCGGTCAGGCAGATACTTTAAGTCGCTCTGTGTTTGTGATCAAAGATGTCAGTTAGGTGTGAGGGTAGATGATATGGAGAGTATACCGAACATGAAAGCTTCGCGATATGGGATGATCAACTATTCCAAAAAGTCGAAAGTCTTAACAATTTATAAACTTTTTTAAAAGAATGTATCGATAACTGTGTTGCAGCTGGACCGGGTAAACCTGAAACATTAAGTATGCCTAAGGTTTCTGAGAAAGTCCCTGAAGCTGACATGGCTCTGATGAAGTTCTTGCTGTCGTTAATTAGATCGATGAGTTCCAAAAACAATTGGACGAGCAAGCAGCCCGAAAATATCTATTCGATGTTTGTGATTTGTACGCCATGAGGATGATGGGTACGTTGGATAGGGGGGGCGAACTTTAAGATCCAAGCTGTTAATGTTAATTCATTAGTCAGGGTCGGGAGAAGAAGTCCTATACGATGGGGCTCAGCTGAATAGAATTGGCAATTTCCCTATTAAGGTGAAGGTACGTCTTAAAGGCGATGGCTATCGATATGGCCTCATCTTCGGGGCTTACTACCCCAATCATACATACATGGAGAGTACGATTTTGTCGGGCTTTATCCGCCCAGAGGCATTCGTTTACATTTACTCTTAAGGGTTAGAACAAGAAATGGATGGTATCCCGGTTTTATCCGCGACGGGTACCTCGGCAATACTCAGGAGCTCCTCCGCCTTGGCACGGCGATATCGGTTCGCGATAAAATCGATACGGAAAGGCAGCACACCGAACTTTGTGGCTGTAATGAGGAAAGTAGTAATTCAGCTCCTTCCTTCCTGAAAGCATGCATCGTATGCATTCCTTGCCATAGTCAAAGGAGAATGTATATGGTGTCGCCTTATGCACCTGCAGGAACTCAACAAAATCAATTTATAGCTGAGCTCGAGACACTTTTTCGTTGCCTACAGCTTCAATCGGCTGAATATTATTAATTTTTAGCCGGTGATCTTCGAATACCAGGGGTCGACTGCTTCGAATTTGGAGAGAGCAAAATATAAGTACCCTAAATAATGGAGTACGTGACAGATATCCCGTTTTTCCCGAAAGGAAGTTCCTTCCCGGACCTAACGCTTCTAAATGCTAGACTAGAACTAACGAATAACGAACACTCGCGGAACTGTATGCGCCAGCATTTGAGTACGGTAGTGACCATCTCGGACTTGCTGCCGAATTCAGGATCCCAAAAGAGCCAACTCAGCTGGACGAGTTCGACCAAGTGCGTTCTTTCGACTATCGGAGGACGAACTGTCTTCATTTTAATGTTGAATTTCCTGAAAACATTCTTTATAATGTCTGTTGGTTCCTCGACAATTTGGGTCAAGCTGATGGAATGAAATATCGGATATTAACGGCCAATAATGGATCTCAATCATTGCTTTTCCATTCCTTTGAATGTGTGGAGTTTTATTTTTGCCAGAAAGAATAGGACCTCATGTTTAACGCCGACTACGAAGGCAAATTTAAGAATCTTCTCATGGAAACTTTTATAGTCTTGGATGTTTATTCGACTCCCGCAAGAGGTGGGGCAGAGATTTCAACAATGCGCTTATAAGTCCAACGCACTAACTACAAGGTAGGCCAAAAGAGATCACCAATGTCAAATCTGTTTTGACATTTGTGGACTAGACAGATGTGGAATACAAGTGAACAAGCCATGGAGCGATACACTCCCCAAGAACGCGGAATAATCGTGTAAATTTTTTTGCGTAACAATTCGTGCGTAGTGTTGGCGTAGCGCGAATCCGTCGCCGATTCCCCGGCCGTCCGACACCGACTGCGCAAACACTGCACCATTTAGCCACCAACCTTGAAGAGTATGGGAGCACACGAGACGTTGCCAAGAGTGGCCGGCCCGGAGCGCCCGTTGTGCCGAGAATATGGTCGCTATTTCCGAGGATGTGGAGCTGTCGCCGGAAACATCGACCAGAGGCCGTGCCTCGCAATTAGTCGGTCGTCCCTAAGGCGAATTTTGGTCAAAGACTTGTACAAAGTCCAGTTCGTGCATCAGTTGCTGCCTGTCGACCGCCAAACGCGTGTAACCTACGCCCAAGCCATCTTCAATCTCGAGGACGAAGTGGAAGATTTTTCGACCAAAATCATAATGAGCGATGAGGCTCATTTCCACCTCAGCGGGTACGTGAACAAGCAAAACTATCGCTTCTGGGGCACCGAAAATCCACGAGTAATTCACGAGGAGCCATCACACCCCCGGCCCCGCTCAAAGTTACTGAATGGTGCGTTATTCACGCTGGAGGAGTCATAAGGCCAATTTTTTTTTTTTGCGAACGCCGCTGGTCAAACGACAATAGTGGACGGTGCGCGCTATAGGGCCATATTTACCGAGTTTTTTCAGCCATGTGGTTCCAACAAGACGGAGCAACGGCACACACTACGCGAGCCACAATCGATATTCTGAAGGACCTAACAACATCGGATAACTTCTTTTGGCCCACCTTGTAATAGGCTAGATGCTTTCTGTGATGCTTGCCTACTTAAGTAACGCAATAGTACGGAATGAACCTGGGCCTCAATCAGTATGTCTCTCCAATTACCCCGGACCTTAGCTAACTGCCTCCAGTTCGGCAAATCCGGAAGACTTAAGACGAGGTCTTTCTTTACTGTGTCTGACGTCTGTCTGGGCTGTGATTATCAGGGTCTTATATAGATCTCGTTAGTAGTTCAAAGGTTGTCTTTAATACTAAATTATCTTCTTAACCTAAAGAGACAGTGGTTGGCAAAAGTAATCCTTCCGTTGATTTTAGACGAGTTATCGTTGTCAGTTTTAACACCGGAGATCCTGAAACCGCTAGTTCAGTCTTTCTTGTCGTCTTGAACCTGAAGAATATGATTCAAAGATTCTCTTGGCTAGAGCATGAGGTTAGGTAAGGGTTGATGGGCTGCTGACGCTCAGGTGAGTCGTCAAACTCACATGGGCCTACGTGGGCCCATAGCGATACCCTTTGTAAAGAGATTTGTACCTGAATAAAATAATGTATTACAAAAAGATGTGATAGGTACTTATGTGGTGATGAGGTGTTTGCAGCAGAAACGCACGATCTTTGCTTAAGGTGTTGATGCTAGCTCCGTCTGGTCCCCGTTGTAGAAACTACCAATGAGTTTGTTACGGCTGTTGCTGATCGCGGGGCAATGACAGAGTAGGTGAGCGATGTCCTCCTCGAACTCTGAGTCCCCGCACTTCCTGCATAGTTATTTTGAGTTAGTTAGTCAGATTCTATGGTAGTGCTTACCCAGCAGATTGTGACCTGTGACCTCTCACATATAGACATAAAGGCTCTGTTCAGAGCTATAAGCTTGTTTGATTTGCTACTTCTCATTTCCGGCCATAGGTCCTTGGTGTGTTTGCAAGTGTCAATGTTTTGCCACCTAGATTTTGTTACACTTTGCGTGTATCTAGTTATTACATGTCTTTTAGAAGCAAGAGGGGGTCTAACCCCACTGTCGTCTGTCGTCGTCTAGCTCGTCTGCGTTCTCATTTTCTGGAATGTTACACCCAAATAATTTGGACTTTATTCTGGTTGCATAGAGCCGTAAGTTCTGTGCGGCAGCGTCCAACTACTCGTGATTTTATTGTGTTAGATGCCAGAGATTTTTTTGTGATATGTGCAATACTCTAGCCGGTTCGGCATCTTCGAGTATCGCTAGGATCTCTGATTAAAATTCACTGCACGAGCAGTGGCTAGCCCAATTTTGTCGGATCTAACATCAGAGCCCACTCCTATTTCCATTTTAGACCCCTCAGTATAAATTGCTATTTCAGTGTTGGATACCACAGTGTTTCACGACCATTCGTCTCTACTTGGTATTCTGATTGAGCATATAATATAAAAATCGTGATATGGGATGGTGTAGTCAAATGCCCCATTCTCGTATGCTACCATAGGGTTTGATACAAAGGTTGGCCGCTTGCCTTTGTAGTGCAACCTGCTGTGGGCTAGAACACATAGCTTCTGTTATGAGTACACTTGCTGTTCTTTGTACATTTGCAAGCGCTGTTGCTTAAGATGGTTATCCGGCGCGATTTTGCTGATTCGCCTGATCGTTCGTCTTGCATTTTGTCTACCACTTAGTCCCGAGGCTAAAGAGATCGAGTGTACGTCCCACCGTATAGTCTCACGGTCGTGTTGAGACAGGTTTCCTTGGTAGTGTTATTGAATTCTAACGAGGCGTTCGAGTCATCCAAGTCCATTACCGTTGCTGGGGTCATTGCCACTGTCGATTTATCCTCAAGGAATTGCTCCCTTGAGTTGTCAGCCCACAATAGCTTTAACCGAGCGCAGGTTTCGGAATGTGCCGCGGCGATCAGTGGCATCTCAACGGTGTCGCTTGAGGTGTCCAAGCTTATTCCCATAGCAGAGGCCATCACTTCTGCCATCTTATTCGCAAGTGATTGCTCTCTCTGGTAGCCCGATGACGTTGGTTTAACCTCTCCGCAGGTCCTGGTTCCCGTTGGAGTTTGAGTGGAGCTCCTCTCCCTCAAATCCGCCGGACGATTGCACACTCTGTGCGTCACCGTCGAGACTGGGATTTTGGTGTGTGGGATTTGGGTTTGATTATACATAGTGGTGGGGAAGGATTTTGAGATATGGTAGTACTTCGCTTCACCCTCTGATGACCGGAATGATTAATGCATATCGATCTTCTCTCAAGACTACTGTGCCATATCGACACGTCAAGGCGACAAACCGTTGGAGTGGCCAGAGCATTATGACAAAGCTGCTTTTCTCCACGTGTTTTAACCTTTTGTAAACGCAATTCCGCAAATCCAAATTGAGAATACAGTCGTTTAATCAGAAGACCATGCACCTGCTAGGGATCACAATTAGGTCAGATATATCATGGCAACAACACCAAACATCTGTTGCCAAATCAGGCCAAGCTAAGTCACATTTTCAGAGCTAAGAGATATTTTACACCAGCCCAACTTCTTCTCCTCTATCAAACCCAAATACGACCAGGTCTTGAATACTGTTCTAATGTTTCCAGTTCGGCTCCAAAACATACAGTAAATCCCCCTTATAGTCGATTTTTTTCTTTTCATGCAGAATCTCAGGGCCTCACCTGAGAAATGTTTGTAACAAAAAAAACTACATCTTGATACAGCTTTTAGAGCTGGCTGTGGTATCTTTTCCTGCATTTGCTTTTCTCGCATAAATGACCGGAAAATTCAACCAGGACTGGGTTATCTCTCGAAGACGTGGCTAAGAGCGATCAGCAACGGATGTGTCACGTGACACAATGTGGTAGGAAGGCCAAATTATGCCATCGACGTGACGTCTGGCATGATTCGGAATAGCGACGAGATATTAGTGCTGTAAAATGCTGGGATCATGTTTATCATGTGTAGGGTATTTCGAGGTTCTTTTGAAGGTCTTAAAGGTTTATTTTACGGCTTATAATAGGATGTTATATTTGTAGATTTGCGATCGTTTCCTAGTCGTTTATAGTAGTATTGGTATAGCCATTAGAGTGTTTGCTTTTCCGCTTTTCCTATTTTCTGTGCTTATCCTTTGTTGGGGCCTTTTGGTTGCACTATGATGGCTGGAGAGAGAGCAAGAACTGCCCCCGTCCGACTATATAAGCCGAGCAATAGCGAGCATATCGAGCTCTTTGCTCCATCATCCAAGGTGAATGCGTGGACAACCTTGACGCTCAATAAAGAGACCGTTATTAGTTATTTCTTGTTAAAGAATGTGCCTTCCATGCTAATACCTGTCCAAATGCCCTAGCTTTTATAGCACGAGGCCAAAGAAATCGCATTTCCCTGTCCGAATCTAGTGCATGTTTGGAAAGTTCAGATGATCTTCTTCCAAATTGAATGTTGCAATGCGTGTCCTTTAGGGTTAAAGACACCAAAGTGAACGTTGCATTGCGTGTCCTCTAGTATTAAAGACACAGCTATATCAATTCTGATGAAATTCCGTCATAGCTTTGTAGAGCTCCAAAGCGGCCTTAAAGTCGTAGAAAATAATTATGATGGGTCTCGCCTTAAAATTCGTTGGTCTTTTTCATGTTGACCGGAGACTTTTACACAATCCTCTCAAAAATCATGTAGATATGATGTCAAAGAAGTCACATACACCAAGGATACAAATAAAAACCGCTCCTTATTTCATATTAGGGTTTGCTCTTGTTTTGCAACAAATTCAACCCCTAACTGTACATATTTCTGTCATTACCACTTATAAATCAATGAAACTCTTCACAGCTATAGGTCGCGGAAAATGATTAAATTAAATTTTCCCGATACTTAAATATAATTTCGCAATTATATCCTTTACCACGGCTACCGCCAATTAACGCAAGTTTTCCAAATAAATCAAACAAACTCATCCCACCATGTTTAAGGACATCTATCACCAATATAGATCTGAGCAAACGTCAAATTCTATCCAACACCTAATTGAGCATAGCTCAAGGCTACACCTGGTTGTGTGTGTGTGGTACTCCTATTATTGTGGTCGGCAATGGTCAGCTGGAGTGCGGGTGGTACCGGGTGTCTTGGTGGTTATTCAAAGGAGTTGACTCGCCCATCAGACAAATCTGTTTCGTGGTATGTCGTCATTAATTATGTAAATGACATCCGAGAAAAAAAAAACTATTTGTGTAAGCTATCACTTTTGTTATAAAATATTTAAAGGATTGAAAGATTTACCCTTTCTTCTACAAGGTGTGTCAGTCATGATTTCGTTTCGCTTGCGGTCAAAATATCATGATATTCACTGGCCTTTGGTCCTTTTCACACCCAACACCCTAAAGACTTTCCCAACATAGTAAGGGGAAACAGTTTCTATTTAATCGATTTGATCAAAAATTAACCAAACCATACCCATCTGGATATACACATCCCTGATGTTGTGTTGTCCATAAATTGGAATTCACCTTGAATCTGCTGTCCTTGCGGTCACTGATAACTTTCCCATGCTGGGGGCGGATTAACCGGGTTGATATTGCATATGAGAAACATGAGACTTTCTAATATCATTTGACTAGCACCTGATGCTGTTGAATATTTGAGGGCGAAACGGTTGAAACACAGATACGAATTCCGTACTCTACTTACGCTCCATCAAAATTCATACATATATGAATTAAGTGAAGGATAAGGGTGTATATGTACGGGATACATGCCTTGATATAATATAATTACTTTTCGCATTAATTCCTAGAGGAGCAAAGTTATGATTCAAGTGAATATCATTTCGAAGATAAGTTAGGTGAACTTCAAGTTAATGGAGTGAATGGCATATATGCATGCATTATGGGTATGTAACTCTGGATGAGCTAAAACATTTTGCACTTACGATGCCAAGGTTGACCAAAAGTGTTATTCAAAATGGAATCATGTTACTTGCTTAATTCAATTTTATCAGGAAGAAAGTTTGGCAATCAAGGACGAACCACCAAAATCACTCGAAGATATCATTATATTTACTGCTCACCACGCTGAAAGGTTGAGAAATTGTATTTCAATTTTTTTTATTCTTTTGGATAGCATTTTGTCATAGAATGGACTTTTGGAGATCTAGATGCATATCACAGAATGCTAAAATGCTTTAAAAAAATAGGCAGGAAAAACAATATCAAATTTAAGTAAACAAGAAAGCCAACTTGTGGTTCGAAAATACTGGATTTAAATTTAGATTCATTCATTTGTAAGTTCTTAACACTTTTAGGTACACTTTCTTATAAATAAGTGAAGAATCAAAAATAGTTAACTTACGATATTATTATAAGTAGACAATAGATAGATGATAGATATGTCATTCAAGTTAACAAAAAAAGCTTATTACAACACAATTAACATTTAAAAAGATAGGATAACAATATATCTTTCTACTGAGAAATAATCAAATATTTATATATACAGTTTTAGGAAGTTTTTTAGAAAAACCTCAATTAAACAAAAAATAACAATAGTAATAATAAATAAATATATAACCGGTGCTTAAGGATAGTGATGCGATTATATGAGGACACAAGCGTTCTCACTCTAGCCTCTCACTATCAACTCCTACTCTCACCCCCACGCGCGCTGGTGACTGGTGGGTGCCTAGTACCTCGACTGGAGATATGGTATTGAACCCCTGTGGAAGGTCGTTGGTGGCAGCAAACGAGAGAGGTGGGAGGAGTGTCCTCTCACTAAGGCACTCACTCTCAGACGGCAGCGGAGGAATTCCCTAGTTGGAGTCAACGGTGGCACCTACAGCTCCAGTTTGATCGAACTGGTAGTGAAATCCCTATATGAGCTGCTTTGACATATTTGAACACCAGGTCTATAGGGATTTCCAATACTGAGCCAGGGTATTGGAAAAGAGTTGGTGGCGGAGGAGCCCTCAATGGGTCAACCGCAGCGCTCATACCCCAAAAATGGGCTACTGACATCGGTATTTTTTCCGGCCCGCTGTCCTAGGGTCAAAACAAGGGCCTGGCCCACCAGGTTGGGGGTTGTGCTTTGGGTTAACTACCCATCCACGGAAAAAAATGTTGTTACGAAGCAACCAATAGCCTCGGAAAGGACTGATATTATTGCTGACGACCATGCGAAACGAAAAAAGGACAACGACGTTCGTATCTGCACCTGGAATGTGAGAACATTAAACAGGGGAGGTGCAGGCGAACAACTAGCGGAAGCCCTAAACTGCTACAAAGCAGACATAACTGCCATCCAGGAAATACGATGGGATGGGCCGGGCAAAAAGAGGATGAAAAACTGTCACATCTATTATGGACCGTGTTATAGTGAGCAGAAACAGCGACTATTCGGATGCGGATTTGTTATAAGTGCCAGACTTAGGCAAGAAGTCTTTTGTTTTCAAGACATTAGCGAACGCATTGTAACAATTCGCATCAAGGCCGAATTCGCCAACATAAGCCTTATATGCGCTCATGCTCCGACGGAGGAAAAAGATGATATAACTAAGGATTGCTTCTACGAGCTCCTCGACAAAACCTATGAGCAACTACCAAAGTACGATGTTAAAATCGTGCTGGGAGATTTTAACGCAAAGGTAGGAAGAGAAGACATCTATAGCAGTAATGTCGGAAAATATAGCCTACACGACAACACGTCTGGTGACGGACTTAGGCTAATTGACTTCGCTACGGAACGAAATGCCACTATAGCCAGCACACGGTTTCCTCACCTCGATATCCATAAGGGGACATGGCGGTCTCCAGATCAACGAACTGTCAACCAAATTGATCACATTGCGATAGAAAAGAGGCACGCATCCAGTATTTTGGATGTCCGAACATTCCGAGGGGCTAACATAGACTCGGACCACTACCTTGTTGTAGCCAAAGTAAGGATGAGGATATCCACCATGCCACAAAAAAACAGAAATACTGTGAAAAAATTTAATTTCGGAAGACTGCAATCGCAAGAGACCGCCAATACCTTCGCACAACGCGTATCCCTTAACCTCTCGATTAACACCATACCACCAGCATCTAATGTCGAAGAACAATGGCAACGAAGCCAACAAGCCATTAGATCAGCCGCAACTGATGTGCTAGGTTTCTCGCGGCCACCAGCAAGAAACCCCTGGTTTGATGAGGAATGCCGACAGATGCTCGCAGCCAAGAACGAGGCCTACAAGGCTAAGCTGCAGGTGAAGACGAGAGCTGCCATTGAGCTCTATAGGCAAAGAAGAAGGGAAGAACATCGGCTTTTCAGAAAGAAGAAAAAAGAGCAAGAAAAGCGCGCGATCGAGAATATAGAGAGGTGCCACTCCAGGAACGATGTTCGCAAGTTTTACCAAAGTGTAAAACGTCAAAGCCAAGGATACAAGGCTCGAACAGAATCCTGTCGAGATGAACAAGGAAATATCGTAGTTGAGACACAGTCGATGCTGAGGATATGGAAGAACAACTTCTGCAGACTGTTAAACGGTGATGATGACCAACATTCCGCTGTCAGGCAGAACGAACCATTCAATATTAGCGACGACAGCGAAAACCGCTTAACACCCGACCTAAGTGAACTGCTGATAGCAACTTCTAAACTCAAGCTTAATAAGGCCTCCCGCTGAGCTTTATAAATCTGGCGAAGATGACAACCACCAACTTATAAGCCAAATCTGGTCGGATGAAAGTATGCCTGAAGAATGGAACCTCAGCATCGTTTGCCCGATCCACAAAAAAAGGGACCCTCTGAACTGCGCAAACTACAAAGGCATAAGTCTCAACATCGCCTACAAGATCCTATCTGCCGTAATATGTGAACGCCTGAAACCGTTTACGAACAACCTGGTCGGTCCTTGTCAGTGTGCCAGGGCCAGGAAAGTCCACAACTGATCAAATTTTCACATTTCGGCAGATCCGGGAAAATACCAAAGAAGTCCAAATCGATACCCATCACCTATTTATCGATTTCCAAGCCGCATTCGACAGCATTTATAGAGACGAACTATGCAGAGCCATGTCTAGTTTTGGTATACCGTCCAAACTCGTCCGTTTGTGTAGGATGACGATGGAGAATTCTTGCAGCACCATCAGGGTAGGACACATTCGATACCAAAAAGGGATTTAGGCAAGGCGATGCTCTGTCATGTGACTTCTTCAATTTGATTCTTGAGAGGATTGTGCAAAACTCCCGAGCCAACACCAGAGGCACAATTTTCCAAAAACCGGGGCAAGTACTAGCATACGCCGACGATATTGACATCATTGGTAGTACTCAACGTGATATCATAACCACGGTTGCTAGTATAGAGAAGGAATCGGCAAAAATGGGTTTAGCTGTAAACGAGGGTAAGACTAAGTATATGCTGTCAACACGAAAGGACACACAACATCAACAAATTGGACAGAACCTCACCATTGACAGATATAACTTTCAGGTAGTACGGGACTTTGTCTATCTCGGCTCCACTATCAACTCTGACAACAACATCCCGTCAGAAATCAAACGAAGAATTACTCTTGCCAACCGCTGTTTCTTCGGGTAGTAAGGCTCTCACTCGAACTACTAAGGAGATAATATATAAGACCCTGATCATCCTAGTCCTGCTCTACGGCGCTGAAGCATGGACCGTATCTAAAGCGAATGAAGAAATCCTTGGTCGATTCGAGAGAAAAATTCTTCGGAAAATCTTCGGTCCCGTTTGCGTTGACGGGCTATGGAGACGAAGATTCAACCACGAACTATACGACTGTACAGCGATATACCCCCGGTCAAAAAACTCCGCATTGGACGTTTAAGATGGCTAGAACGAATGGACACCAATACTCCGGCTCGCAGAGTCTTCGGTTCCCAGCCAGACGTCGGACGCAGTAGAGGAAGACCTCGGCTTAAGTGGCGCGCACAAGTAGAAACCGACCTCAACCAACTAAGAGTGCGCAACTGGAGGCAGTTAGCTAAGGACCGGGATAATTGAAGAGGCATGTTGGTTGAGGCCCAGGTTCGTCCGGGACTGTAGCGCCACTTAAGTAAGTAAGTAATTAAAAATCTGTATTTTCTATCAAAATTATATTTTGCTTGGATATAAACCGAAACAGCAACAATTTTACGTTCAGCAAAAGGAGTAGTCGATTTCAGAACTATCCGGCCTCATAAATAGCTACACCTACCACAACACGCCCAATTCTATCAGATCTGAAAAGCCGATAGCTTAAGTCTCCCCACATGATGATTTCCTTAGCAATATTAAATTTAATGGATGACATTAGATGGAAGATGAAAAATCGACTGTCGTTGTTTTACTGGACTAAAAAAACCCCTCTATTAAAATTTGCTACTTTTGCCCTATTTTTTCTAAGTGAAAATAATCTCTATCTCAAGATTTTTTTCTCTTTTAGGATATTGGCTCTATGATCCAATGCTTATTTTTATGTTTATTAAATTTATGTTACCAATTTCTAATAGATTTCATCAAAGTTGCATCATTCCTAATACTGACGTTTGGCTTTTTTTAAGAAAGAAAAATTAAAATTAGTGGGGTTACGTTACAGCTTAATTTTAATTTTCAGGACCTTCAAAAAAACGACTGAATAAATCTCCCTAAAATTAGACGTTGTCTCCTAAATGATGACATCAAACGTTGAAACATATCAATTGAGTCTTTAGCGTTGCACAGTTGTCGAACACGAGTGCTTATCTAACATATAAAAGGTGGCGCAAAAGTAATCCTCCTATCAGAAAATGCTATTAATTTTGCGATTGGCCCCTAATGTCAGTTCTGTTTTGACATTTGTGTAGTAAACACATGCGAAATACACGTTAATAAACAATGTTACGCTACACTGCTCCAGAACGCGGAATATTGGTGACTATTTATTTGAGCGATTATTGGTCGCTGACTTCGGCACAACGTGAATTTCGACGCAGATTTCCTAGCCGTCCAACGCCTACTGGTGAAACACTGCGACGTTTAGCCGCTCGCCTCGAAGAGACTGGCACAACACGAGATGCTGCCAGGCGTGGCAGACCCCGGAGTAGCCGTTCTGCAGAGAATATTGCTGCTGTAGCCGAAGATGTCATGGAAGCGCGCGCCGTCGACATCGACCAGACGACGTGCCACGCAAATGGGTATCAGTCGACGGTCTTTACAGCGAATTTTGGTACACGATTTGAAGATATTTCCGTACAAAGTCCAGACGGTGCATCAGCTGTTAGCTGCTGACCGCCAATCGCGTCTAACATACGCTCAAGCCATCCATAATCACCACCAAGAGGAAGATGATTTTTCATCAAAAATAATCATGAGTGATGAGGCCCATTTCCATCTTAGCGGGTACGTAAATAAGCAAAATGTACGCTTCTGGGGCACTGAAAATCCGCGTGTAACCCACGAAGAGCCATTACACCCGCTCAAGGTCACTGTATGGTGTGCTGTTTTCGCTGGAGGAGTCATCGGACCTTTTTTCTTCGAAGACGTCGCGGGCCAAACGGTTACTGTGAATGGTGAGCGCTACAGAGCAATGATCAACGAGTTCTTTTTGCCGCAACTTCATGAATTGGGATTGGAAAACATGTGGTTCCAACAGGACGGTGCAACGGCCCTCACTGCACGTGCCAAAACCGATATGCTGAAGGATGCATTTCCCGGGCGGCTAATCTCCCGTTTTGGCGATTTGCACTGGCCAGCAAGATCGCCTGATTTGACCGCTCCAGACTTCTTTTTGTGGGGCTTTTTGAAGTCGCGGGTTTATGTCAACAAGCCTCAGACTCTTGCAGCTCTTAAAGACAATATCCGTCAAGAATGTGAGGACCTATCGCCGGAAGTTTTGGCCAAAGTGATGGAAAATGCCATAAAAAGGGCTCAAATGACAATCAACTGTGGCGGCGGCCATTTACATGACATCATATTCTCGACTTGATGTAAAAAATTAAAAGATCAAATAAAAATAATTTACAAGAAGAATCAAAGTTTTTTCTTTTTTTTTAAATAACAGCCAAAAAACATCGGAAGGTTATTTTTGCGCCACCTTGTACATGTATTTTTTTTTTGTATCTGAATATTGAACCTATAAAACACCTACTCATACAAAGCGTGTACAACAACATTGCTCCGAGTTATTATAAGGAACATGGGACGATTATCCAGTCCGATAACTTTATACCGGTTAACATACATCAATGCAATTTCCATGTTTTATCAAAAAATTAAATGTTTCCCTTTTTTTCTCTCCCATTTCAGGTGTCTTCCTCTTCTGTTGGGTTCCCTTTTTCTCCTGCAACATTATGGATGCCGTGTGTGCCAAAATGGAAAAGGACTGCCGACCCGGAATGACTGCTTTCCTTCTAACCACATGGCTTGGTTATATGAATAGTTTTGTCAATCCTGTCATCTATACGATATTCAATCCGGAATTCCGTAAGGCATTCAAAAAAATCATGCACATGGGGTGATTAATGTCCGCGAACAAGAAAATCAGAACCCCCTTTATCAAGATAATTAAGCTCGAACAAATATTTTATAAATATTTCATATTGTGCCAAATAAACTACACTATATTTAAAATACAAACAAGCTGTACATAATATATTTTATATTAGGTAATATAAGAAAACTTAGTTAATACCAAATATATCCAGGCTATGTCCCTCCTCAAACTCCCACCACCAACACTACCACCACTACACAATTGTTATATCCAAAGGATTATTATTTTTGCAAAAACATGAGCCTGTTTCCTTGATTAATCAGAGTAGATTTTAAGAAAGCATTATCGTAGGTTAAATTAAAAATACCTAGTACAAATGAGAATACTATAGGAAATATGGATTGACTAAGCCGTATACAGAGTGTCCAATTTAGTTTTGTTCTGTCTTCAATAGTATCAATTAAATAAAGTCTCCCTTTCGATACTACTTGCAGAGTTTATAAAATAAATTTAAATTCCTTATATTTCGGCCTCTACACCAGTAATTGTACCTAAAATTTTAACACAAAGTTTCAACAACACTTTCATAAAATATTTAAAATTTTCTTTCAAGTTAGACCAACAAAATGGACACCCTGTATAAAATAAACAAATTTAGCACTAAGAATGTAAATTATATACAAAACACACATTGGCAACGCAAACAAAATTTCGATCAATTTTATTGGGTTTGAATGACAGTAATTCTTTACCATAAGGTTGAAGAATTTTTTTTAAAGCCAAAAATGTACAAAAACTACCAAATCCACCAGGAAATAGTTTCTACTCTAGAACCAGTTGTTAAATTCCATTTTGTTTGTTTAATTAAAGTTGACTGGGGTTTAAGTGAATTGGAAAATTCCCCTCATTCACATGGATACATATCAAGGAATTTTGACAAAAAAAAAGAAACTAAATCACCATTTTTTTAAATAAGACTTACTCTGTAGTTAATAACAACAAAATTTCTATCCATTGTTAAAAGATTCCAAATTCAACATACGGCTTATTATTCTGATAGACTATCAAATATGTTTTTAGGTCCAAATGTCGCTTAGTCAAAATTTTGCAAATTTCGTATTTTTTTTTATTCTGTTGTTTTGTATTTAAGTAATATTTTAGATTTTAGGTTATGTGACTGCACGAACATTAAGATAACATGAATCTATCATTTTTGATTTATACGTCACATACGTTTTTAGGCCATTGGTCAAAATTTAGCAATTTCCACTTTTGTAAAGCTTGCTAAAAGTCATTGGATACGTTTACACCGTGGACTATATTTAGTCCAGTACTAAATAATTTAGTCTCAGAAATTTTCTGCTTACACCGTATATGACTAAATGAATTTTTCCCATGATCAGCCCCAATGGCTACGTTTTCACCGTGGACAATAACCTATTACAACAGTTGGTATACCACTTCATATGAGTTTATTGTGACATCTATGCAAAGGTAGAATAAATAGTTTAGTCCAGGTCCCCTAAACAAGTGGACTGACCTAAACAATTTAGTACTTGTTCGAGATGTTTACACCGATGGGACTTACACCAAATGTAGGCTTAGTCCCGGTTATTGTCCATGGTTAAGTCATTTAGCATACACATTGAGACCATAATATGGATCTATCCCCGTTTACCCATATCTACGTCACATATATTTTTAGGTCCTTATTCAAAACTTTGCAATTTTCTCTTGTTTTGTAAATCTGGCAACGTTTTGGATAAATAGCCATGGATGCTACAAGTCAGATTAAGGCGCTGCACGGAAATTAAGATCACATGGATCTATCGTGTGTCATCCATACGTGACATATATTTTTCGGTCGTTGGTACAAAAATTTGCAATTACGTCTTTTCTTTCGTATTAAAGCTGGCAATGCTTTGGATAAATTGGTCATATGCAACAAGTCAGTTTAAGGTGCTGCACGCACATTTATCACTTAGATCCTTTGTTTTTCCCCCATCTGTCACATGTGTCTCTAGATCCAAAGATCCTTGGTCAAAATTTAGCATTTCTTCTATTTTCTTGTTTTATATAAGGCTGCCAACACTTTCAATAAATTGGTCGAAAGGCTACAACTCAATGAGTTTGGTTTGTGTTTTTTTTATGTTAAGTGGCTGAACTCAAACTTGGACCATTCTGATACTAAATTGATCTTTCGTCTGTCCAGCATATGTCTGTGTGGTGAACCATCCTGAGCATTCTATAAAGAGGAGTAGGCTAGCGATAATAATATTTTTCAAAAGTAACCTAGGTTTTCAATGAAGTAGTCTCTGTTGGATAGCACTGGACGCTAGAAAGAAGTCTGACTCGACCAGTTTTTTCGCGCGTAGGTCTATGGAACACGTATGATGGTATTGATATATGTCATCTTTTTAGCCTAATGAAACTGGGATTGTGTTTGATTAAAGTTAAGCCGGCACTGCCTGGATATGAGACACTTGGTGCCGTATGTATATCCACACTCCTACAGGTTACTTTCTGGATGGCAGCAGGGTTGATTATAAGCTTACATGTGATGTGCATACATGTGGTAGAATAACATGAGTAGTGCCCAGTCTCATTCGGACTAGTAGTTCCATGGTATATCTATGTTTCCTGGGTGATGACATTTGTTGTTTTTAAAGCGGATGAAATGTCCTAGTGATCAGTGCGTTGATCTACCCCAACTTCCGAAGGTCTAACAAACATCCTAAAGTATAGCTTCTCAAAATTTTCTCTTCAGAGTCGGCGCTAAACAGGAGGTTCCATTGCAAAAAAAGCTTCGCTTCGAATAGAGCAGCTAGATATGAGGCACCGTATGGGCCTTTAACGCAATAAATTGATTTTCAGAGTGCTAAGATGACTATCTTTGCTCATTCAATATTGGCATTCAAATTTAATTTTTCATCAATACTTAACCTAGGAGCTAAGCTGAGAATGAATTCGAGACTGATGCCACTTAGATTTAAACTGTCAATTTGCTAGAAATAGTATAGGTGCGCCAAATCAAGTCTGGAAAACTGGATAACCTATCAATGTCGCCATTTTTTTACGGCACACGTCCAGAGAATTTGCGTTGCAGAAACTGCTTTGTTTGATTTCAGTATGGCTTGGCGCACCGTCTTGTTGAAACGAGTAACCATCCAGATACACATTTCTTGGCAGACATAATGACTTAAGATCCGCTGATATCGATTCCCATCGAATGTTTCCCTTCTGTGAAGAAAAATGGATCAATAATGGTTATGGCGCAAACGCTGGGCACTTTTTGGTCATACAATCGTATTTCATGGATATTGTGTCCGTTCTCCAAACGATGCATTTTGCTGTCACGATATTTTCAAAGATATGTACGTTTAGGTAACGCAGCTGAACGACTATTTTCAATTCACAGTGCCATTATTTCAGCACGTTATTTAGACATAAAGCAATTAATGAATTGACGTTTCAAAAACATGTCTACTCAAGTCCATTAAAAAAATGTCAAAATTATTCGATGTTTACCTGTCGACATAAAAGATAGCGCACCCTCTATATCCTGCTGTATAGGATCAGTTCGGTTTTTTGAGGTTTTGGAAGAAGTCCATAGAGAAATCATTTTTTAGACTCTCTTTTAGGGTTAGGGTATTAGAACTGTGTTCAAAAGGTAAAACATCTTAAGTCGACTTAAGTTGTTTTACCGGTTTAACGTTATATGGAATGCGCTTTCCCTGCTCTAATAATCAAACCATTCTAAACGAGAAAATTTAAAAAAATGTTTGCATTATAGCTTAAGTCATTATTGCTCCCTCTTGCCTCCCTCTTGAAAAGACTCTCTTGAAAAGTGTGACGAATCGACATAAGATCTTTTACCTTTTGGACACAATTAAATTCATTTATAGGGCTGGTTAGCCAAATGCGAACCTATTTATTAAAATTAGGAAACCCCAACGACCAAAGTATTACATTCAAATTTAATTTGCTAAATATTTCATAAACGTCGGTCTTGCAATAACGCCTTAATCGGTACTACAAAAACATGTGTAGCCTATTTTTATATTGAGCTGTATAATAAACCTTATTTTCATGAAATAAGCCTTATTTCGAATTTTCGAAATTAGCCCCATTTCAATGTATCAATCTATCTCCCAAAGAACTTAAGTTGAACTTAAACCCTTAAGTAATACATATTTCTAACCAAAAATGTGTCACTTAGCGGTTTAAGTTGAACTTACGCGTTCCAAGAGAGTGTCAGCAAACGACCATTTCAGACTTATATATGTTGATCGAAGAAACACGAACCCGTACACACCAACACACTGTAAATTAAAATTCAACAATTTAGCAAATATATCAAAAACGTAACTCTATCAAAAAAAGACACCACTTAGGTATTATCTAAGACTAATCATAGGTTTAGTATCACCACATTCAATAAAACAAATGCCTTGTCGGGTTCGTCCCCCAAAATGTGGAAATCTATACATGATGGCTGTTTTAAAGTATTTCAAGACTCACTAACTGTTTTCTTTTTTTCAAAATCACTTACTAAACACAGCAAGTGCTCTTAAATACCTTAAAGCCGCCAGAGAATCAAACGACTCGAGTACTTCAGAGAAGTACCACTCATCTGATTCCCGCCAAAATCACATTTAAATGAGCCCCACATAATGTTAAAATAAAAATGTGAAAATGTGAACAAAACATGTATACATCTCCACACCAAATGCATTTGTTTTATTTTACATTTATAATAATTGATCAAAATTAAATGTACACAACTAAATGTATATAAATCTCTAGACATAAGCATTGTAAATAATAATGTAAATTTTTTTACAGGGAAAATATCAAACACTAAATAAAAATTTAAATCAAAAGAAAACACAAATAAAACAAAATATTTAAATTTAACTAATAAATTTAGTAGAAGAAAAACAAAAATCAGGGTATTGCATAACAAGTGTTATAATTAATTTAAGTAGATTAAGTATAAGTTATCATAATCAAGTGAAAGTAAAACAGAGTTTTTAATTTTTTAATTTAGTAACCGTCCTAAAGAACAAATTTCTCCTACGATAAAACACACACAAACAAAAAATGCTCAAAAATATTATAAAGCAATTCATATTTAATTATTTAATAAAATAAATATATAAAAATTATTGTTAAAAGAAAAATAAATAATTCTTACAATTCTTCCAAAAGACGCTTACTAATGATATTGAAAATATTATACAAAAAAATATTTTTAAGTAATTAGATAATTTATTTATACTTTTGGGGTTTAATATAAACTTTATACATATAAATAAGTACACCTATACCTATATGTATAATGTTAGGGAAAAGTAAATGTTAGGTAAATAACAAACATAACTATTTATCCATATAATTGTTTTGTTTTCGTTATACTCTCTAATGGAGATAAATCAAATTTCACAAGAATACCGTATATTAGTTAAAATTGTTTAAGCATTTGTATTTCGAAGAAAACAAATACAATTAGTCACTAGTTAAATACCATAAACATTTATAATACGCAGAATAATGCGACAAGATAAATAATGTAAAATAGCAAATAAAAGAAATATAATATACTGTTATCAATATGAAAATAAAAATAAAATAAATAAATGCAATAAATTCAATATTTGCAAGTGTTTTGTTGTTGTTTTTGTTTTTTTGTTTAATTGGCCGCATCGTCGATTACCATTTGTTGCAAGTATTTGGTAATCCCAACTAACAATTATTCTTCTATAAGGCAAAAATTATGTTTCCACAAGCAATTATTTCTATAGGCCTTATATAAAGGGTGATCCATTTCGAGGTTCCCTACTTTTTTAAAGAAAAAAACACAGAAAATTCAAATTTAATGGAGATTGTTTATTATCATTTGAAAGAACATTCTTTGGCATTTATTTTTTGAAGATTATGTCTATCAAATGTTGGCCGTTGCTACGTCGCAGATGGTCCATCCGTTGAGTCCAATTTTCGATCACTCGTTCGAGCATTTCGACTGGTAACTGGCGAATGACACGCGTGATGTTTTCCTTCAAGGCCTGAATCGAAGCGGGTTTGTCGGCATAAGCTTTTGACTTTACATATCCCCACAGGAAAAAGTCTAACGGTGTGATATCACACGATCTTGGTGGCCAATCGACCGGCCCAAAACGTGAAATTATGTGCTCATCGAAATGTTCTCTCAATAAGTCCATTGATTGATGCGATCTGTGGGAAGTGGCGCCGTCTTGCTGAAACCAAATGTCGCCGAGATCACGAGCTTCAATTTCAGGCATCAAATAGTCGGTTATCATGGCACGATAACGGTCGCCATTGACGGTTACGTTCGCACCGGCATAATTTTTAAAGAAATATGGACCGATGATTCCACCAGCCCACAAACCACACCAAACCGTTGTTTTTTCTGGATGAAGTGGCAGTTCTTCAATCTCTTCAGGTTGCTCTTCGTTCCAAATGCGGCAATTTTGTTTGTTTACATACCCATTGAGCCAGAAATGGGCCTCATCGCTAAACAAAATTTGCCTCGAAAACGTCGGATCTTCTTGGAACTTTTCAAGAGCCCATAGAGCGAAGCGATGTCGCTTGGGAAGGTCGAGCGGCTTCAATTGTTGCACAAGCTGTATTTTGTACGCTTTCAATTTAAGATCTTGACGTAAAATGCGACAAGTCGTTCCATACGTCAGTCCGAGTTGCTGCGAACGGCGCCGAATCGACTCTCTACGGTCTTCGTGTACACTCTCAGCTACGGCCGCTATATTTTCTTCACAGCGTGCTGGACGTGGTCTATTCGGTCGAATATTATCCAATAATGTATGCTGGGTCTCAAAATGGGTGATGGTGTTGCGAATAGTACGCTCAGTAGGCCGATTATGTTGACCATAAGTTGAGCGAAGTGCACGAAACACATTCCTCACAGAACGTGAATTTTCATAATAAAGTTGAACAATTTGTAAACGTTGTTCATGCGTAAGTCTTTCCATTATGAAATGCCAAACAATACTAAACATAAATAGCATGACATCATGACACGACTCACACGTGATCTGTCAAAAAAGGCTATTGAAAAAGTATCTCTACTTGGATCACCCTTTAGTACTTGTGCGCGGATGTTGAGCATTCTGGCAGTCGATTGTTTGGGTAGAAGATTGTTGAAGACATTATGCAGTAAAATTCACAAGCATAACCGAAATTATGATGGCGTAACTTCTGTAAGGCTGTTTTTAAGCTTCCGGAGATGTATGTACAAGTACCATACGTTCAGATGTTTCGGTAGAACTTCGCAAGAAGTTAATCCGGTAAAAATGTGAAAATATCGGTAAAAGATGAAAATGTCGGAAAAAAGGTGATCGGGGACCTACCTAAGAATGAGTCAACACGATTCAAGTACTTCGTTGTACTTACTCGTCTTTCATGTTCCAGAGTACACCGGATAGCGGATAGCGTGTTGGACTACCGTGCGAGAGAACGCGAGTTTGAATACCAGTAAGATAAGATTTATTATATAATAAATTGCATTGAATTTCATACTGTCATAATAACGAATTAGGTTTTAATAATTATAAGAATTTGAAATTACTTACTTACTTAAGTGGCGCTACAGTCCGGGATGAACCTGGGCCTCAACGAACATGCCTCTCGAATTATCCCGGTCCTTAGCAAACTGCCTCCAGTTGCGCACTCCAAGTTGGTTGAGGTCGGTTTCTACTTGAGCGCGCCACTTAAGGCGAGGTCTTCCTCTACTGCGTCCGACGTCTGGCTGGGAATCGAAGACTCTGCGAGCCGGAGTATTGGTGTCCATTCGTTCTACATGTCCTAGCCATCGTAAACGTCCAATGCGGAGTTTTTTGACTAGGGGTATGTCGCTGTACAGCTCGTATAGTTCGTGGTTGAATCTTCGTCTCCATAGCCCGTCAACGCAAACGGGACCGAAGATTTTCCGAAGAATTTTTCTCTCGAATCGACCAATGATTTCTTCATCCGCTTTTGATACGGTCTATGCTTCAGCGCCGTAGAGCAGGACTGGGATGATCAGGGTCTTATATATTATCTCCTTAGTAGTTCGAGTGAGGGCTTTACTACTAAATTGCCTTCTTAGCCCGAGGAAACAGCGATTGGCAAGAGTAATTCTTCGTTTGATTTCTGACGAGATGTTGTTGTCAGAGTTAATAGCGGAGCCGAGGTAGGCAAAGTCCCGTACTACCTCAAAGTTATATCTGTCAATGGTGACGTTCTGTCCAATTCGTGGATGTTGTGAGTCCTTACGTGTTGACAGCATATACTTAGTCTTACCCTCATTTACGGCTAAACCCATTTTTGCCGCTTCCTTCTCTATATTAGCAAACGTGGCTGTGACATCACGTTGAGTCCTACCAATGATGTGAATATCGTCGGCGTATGCTAGTAGTTGCACCGATTTTTGGAAAATTGTGCCTCTGGTGCTGGCTCGGGAGTTTTGCACAATCATCTCAAGAATCAAATTGAAGAAGTCACATGACAGCACATCGCATTGACTAAATCATTTTTTGGTATCGAATGTGTCGGTGAGGTCGTTTCCGACCATGATTGAGCAGCGAGAATTCTCCGTCGTCATCCTACACAAACGGATGAGTTTGGACGGTATTCCAAAACTAGACATGGCTCTATATAGTTCGTCTCTATAAATGTTGTCGTATGCGGCTTTGAAATCGATAAATAGGTGGTGGGTATCGATTTGGACTTCTTGGATTTTTTCCAGGATCTGCCGAAGTGTGAAAATTTGATCGATTGTGGACTTTCCTGGCCTAAAACCACACTGATAAGGGCCGATCAGGTTGTTGGTAAACGGTTTCAAACGTTCACATATTACGGCAGATAGGATCTTGTAAGCGATGTTGAGTAGACTTATGCCTCTGTAGTTGGCGCAGTTCAGAGGGTCTCATTTTTTGTGGATCGGGCAAACGATGCTGAGGTTTCATTCTTCAGGCATGCTTTCAACCGACCAGATTTGGCTTATGAGTTGGTGGATGTTGCTTACCAAGTCATCTCCGCCAGCTTTATAAAGCTCAGCGGGAAGGCCGTCATTTCCGGCGGTCTTATTAAGCTTGAGTTAAGATATAGCCATCCTCACTTTACTTAGGTCGGATGGTTGGCAGTTTTCGCTGTCGTTGCCAATATTAAATGGTTCGTTCTGCCTGACAGTGGAATGTTTTTCGTCATCGCCGTTTAACAGTCTGCAGAAGTGGTTCTTCTATATCTTCAGCATCGACTGTGTCTCAACTACGATATTTCCTTGTTCATCTCGACAGGATTCTGTTCGAGCCTTGTATCCTTGGCTTTGACGTTTTACACTTTGGTAAAACTTGCGAACATCGTTCCTGGAGTGGCACCCCTCTATATCCTCGATCGCGCGCTTTTCTTGCTCTTTTTTCTTCTTTCTGAAAAGCCGATGTTCTTCCCTTCTTCTTTGCCTATAGAGCTCAATGGCAGCTCTCGTCTTCACCTGCAGCTTAGCTTTGTGGGCCTCGTTCTTGGCTGCGAGCATCTGTCGGCATTCCTCATCAAACCAGGGGTTTCTTGCCAGTGGCCGCGAGAAACCTAGCACATCAGTTGCGTCTGATCTAATGGCTTGTTGGCATCGTTGCCATTGTTCTTCGACATTAGATGCTGGTGGTGTGTTGTGAGTTTAGAGGTTAAGGGATACGCGTTGCGCGAAGGTCTTGGCGGTCTCTGGCTATTGCAGTCTTTCGACATTAAATTTTTTCACAGTATTTCTGTATTTTTGTGTCGTGGTGGATATCCGCATCCTTACCTTGGCTACAACAAGGAAGTGGTCCGAGTCGATGTTAGCCCATCGGAATGTTCGGACATCCTAAATACTGGATGCGATAGACAAGAGGCACTTGTCTATCGCAATGTGATCAATTTGGTTGACTGTTCGTTGATCTGGAGACCGCCATGTCCCCTTATGGATATCGAGTTGAGGAAGCCGTGTGCTGGCTATAGTGGCATTTCGTTCCGTAGCGAAGTCAATTAGCCTAAGTCCGTTACCAGACGTGTTGTCGTGTAGGCTATATTTTCCGACAGTACTGCTAAAGATGTATTCTCTTCCTACCTTTGCGTTAAAATCTCCCAGCAAGGAATAGCCTTCCAGACCCTAGCTTCTCTCTATTCGCAGCCAATGCAACTCAAGTGCGAACTTACGGGAAAAGTTATTGAAATTAGATCTAGGTCTTCGTCGTTCCTTTCAATGGTTCTTTGTGTTGGCCGATGTAGACAAACACATTATCGGTGCTGACTTCCTCGGAGTGTATGGCTTGCTAGTAGATCTTAAGGGGAAACGTCTTATCGATCCTCTCACCTCATTTTACTTTACCGGTCGAGTAGTAGCTGGTGCATCATTTCTATCTGTCGTTTCCGATCAGGTAACAAACCCCGAAATTCGATCTTTGTTAAAAAAAGTACTGCAGTGACAGACCAGAAAATGCTTTCAAGCAGGAAGTTTTACATAAGGTTACACGTCATACTCTAACCAAGGGACCGCCGGCCGGTGGTAAGTACAATGGCTAGAAAAGAGTTTCAATTCCTCTTAGATTTCGGTATATGAAGGCCATCAAAAAGTTGTTGGTCATCTCCATTGCATATGGTTCCGAAAAAAATGGAGATATCAGGGCATGCGGTGACTACCGCAGTCTAAACGCTGTTACGGAATCAGATCGATATCCTATTCCACACATTCAAGATTTCAACCACGACTTGAATGGTTGTAAGATTTTTTCCACTTTAGATTTGGTGCGTGCCTAGCATCAAATTCCAGTCGAGCCTAAAGACATTCCTAAGTCTACCATCTGCACACATTTCGGTTTTTTTGAATTTACCCGGATGACATTTGGTCTAAGGAATGCCTCTCAGTCATTCCAACGCTTTATACATTCCATTGCTCGCGAATTTGCTTTCTGTTTTGCATACATCGCTGATGTTCTAATAACAGCACGTGGAAACGATATTGCAAAAATTGAACGAAGTCGGACTAATTGTAAACCTGAACAAAAGTTGTTTTTTTAAAATCTTCCGTTGAGTTTTTGGGGCATATCATTGATGCATATCACAACATCTTCTTAGCAAATATCTCGAGGGTTGTAAGAAGAAAAATGACAAACGGACAATTGAGTGGACCCCACATTCGCTTAAGGCATTTCAGGAGTGCGAGGATCAGTTGAGCAACGCAACAATTTACTTTTCCCATTCGAAATGCAGATAAGGAACTTGTCGTTAACGCATCAGACTCGGCTATTGGAGCAGTCGTCCAACAAAAGACAAACCCCTAAGCTTCTTTTCAGTTATACTTTCTCAGGCTAAACGTAAGTATACAGTACATACGACAGGGAGCTATAAGCGGCTTATACGCTTCAATGAAACATTTTAAACACCTATTAGATGGAAGAGACTTAACGCCGACCACAAACCACACGTGAGATGAGCATGACCGCAAATAACTCGTGCAGAATTTCCAATGGAGTGAGCTGTGAATCATGCCAGTGCTTAAGGATAGTGATGCGATTATATGAGGACACAAGCGTTCTCACTCTAGCCTCTCACTATCAACTCCTACTCTCACCTCCACGCTGGTGACTGGTGGGTGCCTAGTACCTCGACTGGAGATGGGGTATTGAACCCCTGTGGAAGGTCGTTGGTGGCAGCAAACGAGAGAGGGGGGAGGGAATTCTCAGGCGGCAGCGGAGGAATTCCCTAGATGGAGTCAACGGTGGCGCCTACAGCTCCAGTTTGATCGAACTGGTAGTGAAATCTCTATATGAGCTGCTTCGACATATTTGAACACCAGGTCTATAGGGATTTCCAATACTGAGCCAGGGTATTGGAAAAGAGTTGGTGGCGGAGGAGCCCTCAATGGGTCAACGGCAGCGCTCATACCCCAAAAATGGGCTACTGACATCGGTATTTTCTCCGTCCCGCTGTCCTAGGGTCAAAACAAGGGCCTGGCCCTCCAGGTTGGGGGCTGTGCTTTGGGTTAACTACCCATCCACGGAAAAAAAATATTGTTACGAAGCAACCAATAACCTCGGAAAGGACTGATATTATTGCTGACGACCCTGCTAAACGAAAAAAGGACAACGACGTTCGTATCTGCACCTGGAATGTGAGAACATTAAACAGGAGAGGTGCAGGCGAACAATTAGCGGAAGCCCTAAACTGCTACAAAGTAGACATTACTGCCATCCAGGAAATACGATGGGAAGGGCCGGGCAAAAGGAGGATGAAAAACTGTGACATCTACTATGGACCGTGTTATAGGGAGCAGAAACAGCGACTATATGGATGCGGATTTGTTATAAGTGCCAGACTTAGGAAAGAAGTCTTATGTTTTCAAGACATTAGCGAACGCGTTGTAACAATCCGCATCAAGGCCAAATTCGCCAACATAAGTCTTATATGCGCTCATGCTCCGACGGAGGAAAAAGATGATATAACTAAGGATTGCTTCTACAAGCTCCTCCACAAAACCTTTTTAGCAGTACTGTCGGAAAACATAGCCTACACGACAACACGTCTGGTAACGGACTTAGGCTAATTGACTTCGCTATGGAACGAAATGCCACTATAGCCAGCACACGGTTTCCTTACCTCGATATCCACAAGGGGACATGGCAGTCTCCAGATCAACGAACAGTCAACCAAATTGATCACATTGTGATCGACAAGAGGCACGATTCCAGTATTTTGGATATCCGAACATTCCGAGGGGCCAACATCGACTCGGACCACTACCTTGTTGTAGCCAAAGTAAGGATGCGGATATCCACCACGCCACAAAAGAACAGAAATACTGTAAAAAAATTTAATGTCGAAAGACTGCAATCGCCAGAGACCGCCAAGACCTTCTCGCAACGTGTATCCCTTAACCTCTAGACTCACAACATACCACCAGCATCTTATGTCGAAGAACAATGGCAACGATGCCAACAAGCCATCAGATCAGCCGCAACTAATGTGCTAGGTTTCTCGCGGCCACCAGCAAGAAACCCCTGGTTTGATGAGGAATGCCGACAGATGCTCGCAGCCAAGAACGAGGCCTACAAGGCTAAGCTGCAGGTGAAGACGAGAGCTGCCATTGAGCTCTATAGGCAAAGAAGAAGGGAAGAACATCGGCTTTTCAGAAAGAAGAAAAAAGAGCAAGAAAAGCGCGCGATCGAGGATATAGAGAGGTGCCACTCCAGGAACGATGTTCGCAAGTTTTACCAAAGTGTAAAACGTCAAAGCCAAGGCTACAAGGCTCGAACAGAATCCTGTCGAGATGAACAAGGAAATATCGTAGTTGAGACACAGTCGATGCTGAGGATATGGAAGAACCACTTCTGCAGACTGTTAAACGGCGATGACGAACAATATTCCGCTGTCAAGCAGAACGATCCATTCAATATTGGCAACGACAGCGAAAACTGCCAACCACCCGACCTAAGTGAAGTGAGGATAGCTATATCTAAACTCAATCTTAATAAGGCCGCCGGAAATGACGGCCTTCCCGCAGAGCTTTATAAAGCTGGCGGAGATGACTTGGTAAGCAACAACCACCAACTCATAAGCCAAATCTGGTAGGTTGAAAGCATGCCTGAAGAATGGAACCTCAGCATCGTTTGCCAGATTCACCAAAAAGGAGACCCTCTGAACTGCACCAACTACAGAGGCATAAGTCTACTCAACATCGCCTACAAGATCCTATCTGCCTTAATATGTGAACGCTTGAAACCGTTTACCAACAACCTGATCGGCCCTTATCAGTGTGGTTTTAGGCCAGGAAAGTCCACAATCGATCAAATTTTCACACTTCGGCAGAAGTCCAAATCGATACCCACCACCTATTTATCGATATCAAAGCCGCATACGACAGCATTTATAGAGACGAACTATACAGAGCCATGTCTAGTTTTGGTATACCGCCCCAACTCGAACGTTTGTGTATGACGATGGAGAATTCTCGCTGCACCATCAGGGTCGGAAACGACCTCACCGACACATTCGATACCAAAAAAGGATATAGGCAAGGCGATGCGCTGTCATGTGACTTCTTCAATTTGATTCTTGAGAGGATTGTGCAAAACTCCCGAGCCAACACCAGAAGCACAATTTTCCAAAAATCGGTGCAACTACTAGCATACGCCGACGCTGTTTCTTCGGGCTAAGAAGGCAATTTAGTAGTAAAGCCCTCACTCGAACTACTAAGGATATCCTATATAAGACCCTGATCATCCCAGTCCTGCTCTACGGCGCTGAAGCATGGACCGTATCAAAAGCGGATGAAGAAATCCTTGGTCGATTCGAGCGGAAAATTCTTCGGAAAATCTCCGGTCCGTTTGCGTTGACGGGCTATGGAGACGAAGATTCAACCACGAACTATACGAGCTGTACAGCGACATACCCCTAGTCAAAAAACTCCGCATTGGACGTTAAAGTTGGCTAGGACATGTAGAAAGAACGGACACCAATACTCCGGCTCGCAGAGTCTTCGATTCCCAGCCAGACGTCGGACGCAGTAGAGGAACCCCTCGCCTTAAGTGGCGCGCACAAGTAGAAACCGACCTCAACCAACTTTGAGTGCGCAACTGGAGGCAGTTAGCTAAGGACCGGGCTAATTGGAGAGGCATGTTGGTTGAGGCCCACGTTCATCCCGGACTGTAGCGCCACTTAAGTAAGTAAGTGCTGTGAATCATGTAGCCACATCCTGTTGAAATCACATGTCGGTGGTATCCATACAATTCAATTCAGGTCAAAAGAAGTTTGTAATAATCGACCTATAGCGCTCGCCGTTTTTTGTGATGGTCTTACCAACGTCGTTCTTAAAGAAAATAGTTACCCATGACGCCGCCAGCCAAAAATCCACAACAAATAGTGACTTTTTGGGGATTCATTGAACGCTCTTGGATCTCTTGTGGATTCGTGTCGGTCAAAATTCGACCATTTTGGTCGAGAAATGTACCTCATCGCTGAAGATAATTTTTCGATGGAAATAAGGTTCAGTTTCTAACTGATCCAGAGCCCATTCAACGAACACACGTTGTGTGGTCGCCCGGTAGAACATATGGCGACCGCAATATGTACGTTGTCCGCTCAGAACAACCATTTTGATAAAACGATCGGCAAGTAAACGATACAGAAGTAAACGATAGTCCGACAAATTTCGATTGTGTAAAACGAGAAATATTTATGACATCTCAACGAATGGTATACGATTTCCAAATGCCAGTCGTAGGAAATTACATGTATCGTAAAACCTAAAACGATTCTAGTTTTACGTAATCGAATTTCAAAGAGAACTAAGTGATTTCAATGATATTGTTTTTATAAAATATGACCCCAGTTTAATCATTTACACGTGTGGTTAAACTTCCGAACTTCAAATGTCATTTATTTAATCTGTTTTGCCAAATCTCAGTGGACTTACATTACACGGAGATTTGGCAAAACAGATTAAATAAATGACATTTGAAGTTCTGAAGTTCCTATTGGAAGACCCTTTGTTTTACATTATTCAATATCAAAGACTTTAAACATTTGCAAGCGACATATTGGAGCAATCTTCGAGCGCTATAAGCTTTATAAGTCCACATAAGAAAAGTGTCTAAAACAAGCCATATACGAACATATTGTGTGGCTGTCGTCTTAAGGCTAAACTTCATGTAAAAAGAGTCTGACAAATTGTTCACGTTTCTTAGTGTTCAGTTTCAATGCAGTTCAGCCACATCCTTATCTATCCTTATTCAAATCAAAAGAATATCAAATCATTATCATTTGGATACTTCTTCAAACCTCTCTTCAAACTGACATTCAACGGAAGGTATGTCAAAAATTCTTGACAGATAACTAATGACGTTTCTATTTAATTCGCATGCAAAAACTTGGATAACCTTGTACAGTGAAGAATTTAAATAGTTAACGACATGAAATGTTGACTACAAGAGTTCAAGAAAATTTTCATATAAAAGGGGCGATTCGAACAGAGCCTGAGGGGATTGTTCTTTTCACCGACGAAAAACCCCATTGTCGTGAACATTTCAAAACAGTTTTTAACGATGTTTTAGTTTTTTTTTTCTGCCACCCCTGTGACAAAAGACTTGTCTAAACAATGAACTTCTGGCATACCAGCGAAGGCAAAACTTTTTCTACTGGAAAGGTACTTGTGGTTCTTTTTTTGTCTTTGGTGCAACTGAAAACTTGACATCGACTAAGTGGAGAAAAGAAAAAAGTGGACTGCTATGCGTCGTTATTGAGCCAATTTGATGCTGCGATACAAGAAGAATGACATCATTTGGCAGAGAACAAAAGACCTCCTTCCCAAATATAATGCACAGACATATCGATCAATAATTGTGAGGGAGCAATTGCATGAATTACATTACAAATCGGCGCCATTACTCACTAAATTCTGCAAAGTTGTTCTCATGAAAGTGGCACTTCTTCTCGAACTTGAAGAATGGGAAGGAGCTAATTTGGAAGAGATGTACAGGCACTAAATTACTACTTTAAATACCTTGATTGTAGGGGGAAAAAAATTACCTTTAGATTGATTCGTTAGTCTTGTCAGACTTTACTTTAATAAACCTCCTCTCACACTGTGGATTGTCAGGTAATAATTGTAGTGCTGGTCACATTTCCGTTGATTGGTGAGCTATATTTTTCAATTTTAGTTTTAAGTAATGCAAACCATTTGTACAGACTGTTAATCTGCGATGACAACCAACATTCCGCTGTCAGGCAGAACAAACCATTCAATATTGGGGACGACAGCAAAACTACCAACCACCCGACTTCACTTAGGTCGGGTGGTTGGTGTTTTACCTGGGTAGCAATATCTAACGCCAAGCTTAATAAGGCTGCCCGGCGGTGATGACTAGGTAAGTATCATCCACCAACTCATAAGCCAAATCTGGTCGGATGAAAGTATACCTGAAACCTCAGCATCGTTTGCCCGATCCACAAAAAAGGAGACCCTGTGAACTGCGCCAACTATAGAGGCATAAATCACCTTTAGATCGCCTAAAGATCCTATCTGCCCTAATATGTGAACGCCTGAAACCGTTTACCAACAACCTGATCGGCCCTTATCAGTGTGGTTTTAGGCCAGGAAAGTCCACAACTGATCAAATCTTCACACTTCGGCAGATCTTGGAAAATACCCAAGAAGTCCAAATCGATAACCACCACCTATTCATCGATTTCAAAGCCACATTCAACAGCATTTTTAGAGACGATCTATACAAAAACTAGTCAAAAAAAACTCCGCATTAGACGTTTAAGATGGCTAGGACACGTAGAACGAATGAACACCAACACTCCGGCTTGTAGAGTCTTCGATTCCCAGCCAGACGTTGGACGCAGTAGAGGAAGACCTCGCCTTAAGTGGCGCGCAGAAGTAGAAACCGACCTCAACCAACTTGGAGTGCGCTACTGGAGGCAGTTAGTTAAACACGGGATAATTGGGAAGGAATGTTGGTTAAGGCCCAGGTTTATTCCGGACTTAAGCGCCACACTGCATTGCACGTTTAAAATACCAATGAAAACATTATTGGTCAACAGACTTAAACAGAACGTCACTATTGACAAATGCAACTTTGAGGTAATTAAGGGATATAGGATCATCGGAGTAAATACCAAATCGATGGCACTTTGGCTTAGCAAAAAAAAAAGAAATAACGAGTAAGGTTTCTACAAGGTGGCGCAAAAGTAATCCTCCTATCAGAAAATGCTATAAATTTTGCGATTGGCCCCTAATGTCAGTTCTGTTTTGACATTTGTGTAGTAAACACATGCGAAATACACGTTAATAAACAATGTTACGCTACACTGCTCCAGAACGCGGAATATTGGTGACTATTTATTTGAGCAATAATCGGTCGGTGACTTTGGCACAACGTGAATTTCGTCGCAGATTTCCTAGCCGTCCAACGTCTACTGGTGAAACACTGCGACTTTTAGCCGCTCGCCTCGAAGAGACTGGCACAACACGAGATGCTGCCAGGCGTGGCAGACCCCGGAGTAGCCGTTCTGCAGAGAATATTGCTGCTGTAGCCGAAGATGTCATGGAAGCGCCGTCGACATCGACCAGACGACGTGCCACGCAAATTGGTATCAGTCGACGGTCTTTACAGCGAATTTTGGTACAAGGTTTGAAGATGTTTCCGTACAAAGTCCAGACGGTGCATCAGCTGTTAGCTGCTGACCGCCAATCGCGTCTAACATACGCTCAAGCCATCCTTAATCACCACCAAGAGGAAGATGATTTTTCATCAAAAATAATCATGAGTGATGAGGCCCATTTCCATCTTAGCGGGTACGTAAATAAGCAAAATTTACGCTTCTGGGGCACTAAAAATCTGCGTGTAACCCACGAAGAGCCATTACACCCACTCAAAGTCACTGTATGGTGTGCTGTTTTCGCTGGAGGAGTCATCGGACCTTTTTTCTTCGAAGACGTCGCGGGCCAAACGGTTACTGTGAATGGTGAGCGCTACAGAGCAATGATCAACGAGTTCTTTTTGCCGCAACTTGATGAATTGGGATTGGAAAACATGTAGTTTCAGTGTGTGCCGTTGCACAGACGGTGCAACGGCACACACTGCACGTGCCACAACCGATATGCTGAAGGATGCATTTCCCGGGCGCCTAATCTCCCGTTTTGGCGATTTGCACTGGCCAGCAAGATCGCCTGATTTGACCGTTCCAGACTTCTTTTTGTGGGGCTTTTTGAAGTCGCGGCTTTATGTCAACAAGCGTCAGACTCTTGCAGCTCTTAAAGACAATATCCGTCAAGAATGTGAGGACCTATCGCCGGAAGTTTTGGCCAAAGTGATGGAAAATGCCATAAAAATTAAAAGACCAAATAAAAGTAATCCACAAGAAGAATCAAAGTTTTTCACTTTTTTTTAAATTACTGCCAAAAAACATCGGAAGGTTATTTTTGCGCCATTTAAGCTACCTCAAGTTAAACTTTTTTGATTGCATCATTAAAACTTTTTATAACGGGTGTTTTTTTTAGAGGTATAGAACTAAAAGTTGGCAACACTTTTTTAACTGGCGGTCATTTTTTCAGCTGTCAAGTGATTTATTTTCAGTTTGGTTTGGCATTTCAATATGAATAGACTGACGTCTGAACAACGCTTCCAAATTCTGCAAATTTATTTCAACATAATCGTCCATCAGAGCAATTAATTTGATGAAGTATAGAACGTTTGCGACGTGGTGCGACGTTTACTCTAAATTATAATTCGCATCCACAGAGGCGTCGTAAAATTCGTACAAAAGAAGTCATTGCTGCCGTAGAGCGTAGTGAAGAGGAAAACCCGAATCAGTCTAGCCGCCATCGTACATAGAAATTGGATATATTTCCATGCACTTTATAGAAGATTTTGCGGAAATATCAAAATCGAACTCGTGCAAGAATTGAAACCAAAAGATCACTTAGCAAGGCCTCAAGATCACCTAATAGGCCCAAACCAAGACTGGCGTTGATCCCAATTTTTATAAGAGATTTTTGTTATGCGATTTTTAACTTTCTCTTACAAAGAGAAAGATATTGTTTTCGTGAAAATTTTCGACCTCGAGATTTTGATTGATTCTAATATTACAATGATAGCGGAGCCTAAAAAAGTGGTTTTTGGAATTCCGTCCGTCGGTCCGTCTGTCCGTGATGGTCTCCCCAGCCTAAACGGCTAGACCGATTTTCTTCAAACTTCGTGTCCAAGCTTATTTTAGTCATAATTCTAGGCCATTTTTTTTGTTTGCTTTTAGCCATGTTAATAAGGGTACCTGCCATATAAAAATTACACATAACCTCAATTTTCTCGAAAACGGCTTTAACGATTTTGATTAAACTTTATATATGCTATAACCATATTAGTTCCAACAAAACTGCATACCCAGTTTTTTCGAGAAAATCCATATAACGGATTTTGTCATTTAGGCCATATAAGGAAAATTGATAATTTCTCGCAAACTATTATGTCAAATTGAATGAAATTTAATATATATACTATTATTACAGCTTGAAGCAATTCCACATAATTAGTTTTAGCCCAACTATCACTAAACGGAATTTTCAGTTTTGGCCAATAACAAAAAATCATTATTATTCCCATAGACACCGATTCCTTCAAATTTCGTAGTAAACGTTCGTATAATCACATTTCAACATTATTCATATCATTTTAAGCATTAATAATCAAAATGCGTACTATTTGATCTAACACCCAACTCGCTGTGAAAGAGAAAGTTGCGTACGACCCAGTCGTGCACCCACCACTCGTTTTTTTTAAATTCATTTTTTATTTACTTAAAATACTATCTTAAAACTAGACAAAAATGACTAAATCTAACTTATAATTAACAATTTTTTTTCTTAAATTAACCTATCGGCCCTAAGCGGGCGCTCTAAGCTAATATTTAGTAGTTTTTTTAATTTTGCCTTTCGGCTTAAATTTATCTTTTTTTTTTATTGAAATATATAAATTTATTTTCAAAGAAAATTTAAAAAACTTTGGTATACGACATTTTTTTAATTTTATAAAACGCTTTTTTATTTGTCTTAAACATTAAGGAGTGGACTAAAAGTCCGCAAAGACCTGAGGAAGTGCAGAATCACTTCCCTCATGTAGCCACCAAAATTCCGCACTCTGCCTTTCAGCATCGGCCCTATCGCGATCCGATACCGAAGTGCTAAAGCGGAGGAGCTCCGGAGCATTGTCGACATACCCGTCGCGGATTAGCCGCTTGTCACGCGCGTCACGGTAGCGGTGGTATAAAACCGGGATACCGTTCCTGTCCTGTACCAACATTAACGAATCGATATAAATAAACGCCTCTGGTGGAATAAAGCCAGACACGAGCGTACTCTCCATGTATGTTTCATTGGGGTAATAAGCCCCGAAGATCAGGCTGTTGTCGCTAGCCATCGCCCTTGCAGCGTGCCTTCGAGTCACCCTAATAAGGAAATTGTCGATTCTGTTCAGCTGGGCCCATTGTAAAGAACCTCGTTGCGATAATATTTTATGTACTCGGAGTCCGGCGTTCGGTACAATCCTAAGCAGGATCGGAGACAACGCCTTTCAAACAGCCTTATCTTTTCCATGTAGCTTGGTGAAACGTTGAACCACACAGGACAACCGTAGGCGATGATCGGCCTTATGAGGGCCATGTAGCAAATGACTTTCACCCTTGAATCAAGTTGACTGCTTTGAAACAATCTTCTTGTCAGAGCATAAGCCCCCCTAGCCCTAGCCAGACAAGCATCCACATTTTTATTAAAATACAGAAACTTGTCAAGCCAGATGCCAAGGTATTTGACTTCAGTTCTCAGCGCCAACGGCCGTCCATGCTGTCCAATGATGCACAATTTTTTCCAGTTTTTTCTGGTATCGTAAGATGCCCTCTGCACTGGGGTCCTGAACAGAATTGTTTCGGTTTTTTGGAAATTGATCTTCAATTTCCAATCGCCGCAATATCCCTTGATTTGATCGATGTCACGTTGCAAAAGTATGTTGATGACTCCGATTTTCGGACCTGATCTGTACGCCACCAGATCATCTGCATACGCTATAGCGTGACTAAGGGAACCTACAAGATCACTTGTATAAATGTTAAACAATATCGGGGAGTTCACCGCCCCCTGTTGTAAACCGTTTTTAATTTCAAAGACTTTACTCGAAGTTACGTTGCCACATTTGACGACGAACTTCTTTCCCATAAGCATTTCATAAATCATATACAGCATGGGTTTACTCATGCCCAGTCTGGTTAGCTTGTAGAAAAGCCCTTCTAACCATACGGTGTCGAAGGCCTTCTCAAAGTCAACCAGACAGGCCCCTGTGCATTGTCCTTTGGATTTATTCCATTGGATGTCGGAGACTAGTTTCGACGCGGCATGAATAGTGTCATGCCTCGCTCGAAAACCAAACTGATTTTCCGGGATAATTTTATTTTCCTCGACCCACTCAAGCAGAGCCCTATTGACTATCTTCTCGAATACCTTGCTTACATTCGGCAGAAGGCTTATTGACAGAAGATGTTCAGGAGTTCATTTTTTTGCACGAACAGCATCATGCTATTGGCGACTATGCCATTTGAAGGATTTTCGTCATTGAATACGGTAAAACCGTTATTCTCAGATCGCCAAGCTTGAAGTTCGGTGCGTAGATAAAAGTGATTCAGAAAGGCTCTTTCCTCGATATCGCGATTTGTTCGAACAGGATTGTTCACCGTATACACGGTCTCGAAGACAGCGCCTATCGAATTCGCCTTCTCCTGAGGATCTTCGATCGTGAAAAAACCGTCGTTAGAGTCAACACTTTCCGGACTTATACCAACAGCCGTGAGTGTCTGTCTGTTCTCTGTCGTTTGGGAAATTCGGACACATGGAATGTCTTTATGATCCTTTCGCCTGAAAATTTTATTTATTTGCGGGAACATATTCGGGCTACTGGTTTTTATAGCCCGAATTTTCTTGCCCCAGTACAAACTTACAGATTGTCTGTAATTCTCCGTGATTAACTGTTTGAGGTTTTTGATCAACGACTTCAATGTCCGAACCTCCGGGTCTTGTCTGTCAGTAAATTGCCTCCGTAGCCGTTTAAGCCTCGAGACCAGTCTGCTTTTGTGTTTATGGAGTGCATCGATTGTTGGCGTTCGATACTTCTCCGTCTGGTCGTCTTTTGTTATGCGATAAATCTCCGTATTTGGAGTGATGATAATCCTCAAGTGTATGTCGAGGGCTCAGTGGCGCGATGGTTAGTGCGATGAACTGCCGCGCTTGAAGGTCTGGGTTCGATTCCCAGCCGTAGCAGCACCTAAATGATTTTTCACTGGCCCTCCACTCGTGATGATCTGACAAATCATCCGAGTAGTATTAATTGTCAAGAATAGCTTATCTCAACTTAGCCGCTCGGAGTCGGCATAAAACAGGAGGGCCCGCCATCGTGCAAGAAGTACACACGCACACATGAATGAGCTAGGCCCTGTTGAGACACCATTTCATCCACAAAAAATGACTGTTTGGTGTGCTTTATGGGTTGGTGGAATAATTGGTCCGTACTTCTTTAAAAACGATGCCGGCCAGTCAATGGTGACCGCTATAGAGCCATGATTACTGACTTTTCCGTTCATCAATTGAACAACCATGATGTGCAGGAGCTGTGGTTTCAACAAGATGGCGCAACATGTTAAATGTCACACAGCTCCTGCCTTAATTGATTTGTTGAATGAAACGTTCGGTGAGCGCATAATTTCGCGTTTTGGTCCTGTGAATTGGCCTCCGAGATCGTGCAATTTCACGCCGTTTGACAATTTTCTGGGGGGTTAGTGAAGTCGGTAGTATACGCCCGAAACGATTGACTACTTGGAGGACAACATTCGCCGCGTTATTGCCGATATATGGCCTCAAATGTTGGAAAAAGTCATCGAAAATTGGACTTCCAGAAATCATATTTAAATTACAATGCCAGAAGATTATCTTTCGAATAAAGTAAATTCTTCCCTATTCTATTGGGCAAAAGTTAATAATAACAATTTCGAACTAAAAATCCTTGGTTGAATAGTTGGGTGTTGTATACCCCTAGGAAGGCCCCGTGTCCTAGGGGTATCTAACAAATTGGATAAGAATATATGAATTCACTACGGGATTGAGCGCTGCCGTTGACCTTTCGGTTCATCCGCAACCATCTTTGTTCTCTGTTAACCTTGAGATTCCCTGTTGTCAGATAACCTGTTGTCCGAATATGTCGAAGCAACTCATGCCTGAGACGGCAGACCTGGTATTCATTTCGTGTCATTATGACCAGGGTGATTATAGTGTTGCTGTTTTACGTCTTGTTATCAACGCTCGCACTTATCGTTTAGTAAGTCAAATTCGGTTGGATGAGATCATTATCCCATGGTTACCAATTGGAGGTAAAAATATATGCACATTCCATGTGTTCAGAGTTGCGAGCACTTGGCATTGCCAAGTTAAAGCCAAGCAGAGTCTACCCACCCAACCGAGGCCTACAAGGCCAAATTTCGAACATCTTTTCTGGAGTGGCAGCCATCTATAACTTCGATCGATTGCTTTTCTTCTGAAAATGCGGTGTTCTTTCCTCCATCTTTGCCCATAAAGCCCAATGGCGGCAGTCGTCTTCACCTGCAGCTTTGCCTTGTAGGCCTCTTTTTTGGCTGCAAGTAAGGGTTTCATATTTATAGGCAGTCTTTATTCTAAGTGTCGTTGCATTAAGGTCGATGGTAACCCCTCGGAATGTTTGAACATCCAAAATACGCACCTGTTGTCAATCACAGTGTGAATGAAATCGTGTGCTGTCTGAAGCCCTAATGCTGATCTTTCCTATTATAACACAGACCGTAGCAAATGTCATGCTTTTTATCGTCCTTCTGCCTATCCCATTGTTTTTCCTGGACGGCAGTAATGTCTTAGCTTAGGGCTCCCGCTAGTTGATTGGCTGTACTTTTTCTGTTTAGTTTTTGCTGAACTTATATCGCTAAGCATAATGAAATCAGCCCTTGCGAGGCTCTTGGTTCTTTCGTAACAGGGTTCTTTTTCCGTGAGATGGTAGCTAACCCAAATCATAAGCCTAAAAATTGGGGACAGCACCAGTAATTTTGACATGGATTTTTGTTTTTGTTGGATAACCCTCCAACCTGAAGGTGACTATTAGGTGGTAAAAAAAAATCAATTGACGTGTTATCACGGTAACAATAACTGAATTAATAAATTAATTGCTGAAGTTAATGACGCTCAGTGACTACCCTCGTTCTGCAACACCAAACGACATCAATACTTACTTACTTAACGGGCTCCCGTCTAGGGCCTTTACCTGTTAGAAGCACCCATTCAACGATCCTGAGCACATTGCTTCCAGTCATATAGACAAACACCCTGGAGTCCTCCAACCGAAAGATTTAATCCCAATTTGACAGACTCTTGCATGATTATAGGAGGTGTTAGAAATACGTGATGTATCCATCTGAAGTATTACGTAGATATACCTGCCAGTCATTGTCCAATTGCTGTGTATTATTAGAAACCTTTTTCCTGGTAATGAAAGTTATTCATTACAGATATTGGACAAAATGAGGTTATGCTTACAACACAATCAAAAAGCGACTCACCTTGTTCAGTATGGTCAGTGCTGCCCCGTATTATGTGACGTGCGTTAGCTATACCCAGCATTACGAGCATCCTTCCAGATTTTCCTCAAAGAAGTTGCGCACATAGTCAATGTCGAGGTAAGCCCGTTGCCAAGCAGTATATGTGTTTAGTTCATGTCTAGTTGTCTCACTTCACTCAAAGGTTGTATGTAGAGAGTAAAATTCCATTTCGGATACCATGGTTTTTTAAATTTCCCTTAGCAGATATACTTAGTTTCTATTGACCCAATCTTCCTGGATATTGACTATGTAGAAGGTCTTAAAATCAGAATTTAAGACTTTAAGTGGCTCAAAATTAGCTTATCCATTCATTTAAGTTTGCAGAGTAATATTTTTTTTTTAAAAAAAGAATTGGACCTTAAGTTTAACCCTCTGCGACTGACGTGCCCTAATTTTCGCAATTATACTGACAGCTTTTTTTAAAAATTCTTTTTATGTTCTTACTTTTAACTATTACATTTTAATGTTAAAAGTGTGCTTTATTATATGAAATTAAATTATAGACAATAAAAGAGACGAATTAAGTTTAACAGCATTTATTAAAATGACATAAATATTTACTCCACAACTTATACATGTATAAAAAAGTTTTTTTAAAAAAATTAACATAAATATTTTTTTGATTTATTTGTACGGTTAATAATGTTAACCCTTATAGTAATCAGACTAAAAAAAAAGAGATCAATTCATTGGTTCAATTTAAAGATATTCAACCTCAAAATCACATATTTTTTGGCAGTCTTCACATAATGGCTTAGAGCATTGAAGGCAAATTGGCTTCGAACAATTAAAGCAACAATATCTTGTTACTCTTTTTATTTTTGTTGGACAAATAGAGCATAGTTTTCTTACATTTGGTGGAATAGATTGAGTTTTTGGTGGTGGAGGGGGAAGATCTTTACCCAAAACTCTAGTGATCGTCAATCGCAACTCTCTTGGCAATCGTTCGTTGTATACGCGCATTTTCATGTGATCTAGCACTAATGCTCTTGCCATATTCAAAATAAAAGTTCCTCTTCTCATTTTATCATCACTATCTGCACACATTTGATACAATACAAAGCTGTTTATGCCTGCCATATCTAGTATTCTTTGGAAAATTGGCATAGGCCAACGACGAGTTTTGCGGCTGCATGAATATATCGAACACTTCTTATCAACTTCATCAACTCCCCCTTTAGTGTGATTGTAATCGGCAATCATAACTGGTTTTCTTGTTTTATTATCTATATCTCGATTGTGGTGGGAAGAAGATATTAACAGGACAGCTTTGTTTTTTTTTTCGGTACATATGATAATAGCGTACAGTCTTTCGTGAAGCCATACAGGGAACTCTCCAATTCTCTATTCTTGTTCGGCAAGAAGCATGGTGGTATCTCAGCTTTATTCTTCTTCAGTGTACCTAAGTAGGTCAGTCCCCTTTTCAGCAATATTTCCATAAGTGGAATCGAACTAAACCAATTGTCTGCTGTAATGTTGCGGTTTGAGTTTTCGACAACTTTCGCACAGATTGAGTTGGTATTGCCATTTTTCTCTCTTGTTCAGTCAGGCCTATTCCATCCGAATTTTTGCCATGATAGATGTAGGCATTGTAAATATAGTATGTTCGGGCATCTGCCAATAACTGTATTTTGATGCCGTACTTTGCTGGTTTCTGTGGCATGTAAATAATAAATTTGCAACGACCTCTAAATGCCAACAACATTTCATCTATGCAAAGGAATTTTCCAGGGGTGTATTGAGATTGGCTGTTTGAGATGAACTTGTTGAATATGTCTGATATTGGGGGCAAGTGGGTCTTCTTTCAGACGTTCCCCTCTAGTATTGGAATCATCAAATCGGAGGCAGTTGACCAAACAAGAAAAACGCCATTTTGACATAACACAACGGAATATTTCGTGGCCAGTTCCATTGGTGGCAAATATTATGCGAAGATCAGCGTCATTACACTTAAATACTGACGAGTAGTACATAAGACCTATAAAAGCTTTCATTTCGGTGACATCTGTGTTCATAAGTTCGATCTTAGTGTTATGTTTGAATTTGGCTCGGTAATTATTGAGTTTCTGATTCGTATATCTCACCAAACATTCCAACATTGAATGGTCAAAAAGCTTGGACAAAAGTTCAACATATCCTTCAAAATAGGGAGTATGCAAACGACCTGGTAATCTTATTATATTGTGTGCTGCAGTTCGTGATGTCCGGGGGCACTCTTGTCTATTCCAAATGAATCCGTTCTTACCTTTGTAACATTCGGACGACTCTCTTGACGTTTCCTGATCCAGATTTTCAGTAGCGGGCACACCTGCTTCTTCGTACTCTTCATCGGAAACTTCGTCGGCTTCCAATAACTCGGTTTCTGGCTGGTAATTTGGGTCATTGTCATCCTCAAAATCGCTGAACTCGTGCTCGCTTTCTTCGTCCAACCACTGTTCTATTAACTGGTCTTGACTTACAAAAGTTCCAATTGATGTTCTTTTAGATCTATGAGACCCTTGATTATTACTTGAGTGAGCCATCTAAGAAGCAAACAACGAATTGAATTTAACAAAACAATTTTACTGACATGTTGCTTAGGAGACACTATGAACATATAACAATAGCACTGAGGTGGTTGTCTATCAGACACATACCTTAACACTGACGTGGTTGATTCGTAGACACCCTCCTTCGCTCAGCGATGTATGCGCACGCAACGACTGCTCTCGTATCACTAACGCATACATGAGCATACGACAGAAAGGTACTTAGAAGCAGCGTTACCAGATAAAATTTTTTAAACCTGCTAAATCTAGGACGAAAAACTGCAAAACCTGCTAGACGAATATGTAAAAAAATGCTAAAAAAACTGCGATCGATTTTTCCTTGAGAAATACTTTTTTTAGTTCAAAAAATACATATACAGTTACATTTGTTATTATATAAGATGATAATTTCTAAAAGATGAACATTTTTAAATTTATATATGTACAAAGTTATTAAATTCAATCGTTCCGAATCATTATAGAGAATTTTTGAATTTATTAAAGTTACCATTGTATTTGTTGGAACAAAGTTATAACAGCCTTCACCTTAAGAAACCCACTGCTTTACTTGCAAAGCAACATTTTCGTTACTGAAGCGATTACGGTTTTTAGTTTTTAACGAATTTACCTGCGAAAATATTGTTTCACAAGCAGTATTAGATGTCAGTAAGCATAAATATTGCAAATTTAGTTATTGTTGGATACTTATTGTTGTTTACTGACATTTCCTTTTATTTTTTTTTATCAAAATAGTGAATATTGGCATAATCGCTTTGAAATATAAGGTTGAATTTGTTTACCATAGGAAAATGTAATCCCTACCATAAATAGTATTATTATATTGTCATTCAAACTATTAAAAATAAATTCGTTTGGGACGGAATTTGTTGTTAAATATTCACCTTGGAAATACAGTTTTAATGCACTCCATTGTTCTATAATTTGATTGACGCAAGCATGAAGCGATATCCTTCTAATGTCTTAGTGGCGCACAATCCTATGCTTTTCTGTTTCAAAAAACTCTTGGAATTCTAAAAATTCTCGTTGTCTTTTACTACTTTGAGAAAAGTATGATTTGACCAATTGCTCAACGGATCTTGGTAATTTCTTACTGGCATGACTGACAGCTAGAGCAACCGAGTGACGTACGCATTTAATATATACAGAATTTGGATTGAGTGTCGTTGTCCAAGCAATGCCTATGTAAATAATATAATAACTATCTGCACCCTTTCCATTTGGAAATGCTACACAGTTTCATCAATAGGTATCCACCACAGCGACACGACCCATAAACAGCTGTTACTTTGTTTGCTTTCTGACCCTAACTCTGCGTATTTCTTCTTTGGAATCATTTTTCTTGAAGACGATCATGTATTCGTGTTTACTGTCGCCCAAACAATTAAAAACATGTATAATTTTGTTTTGTTTGAAAACTGCCAAAAACTGCTAAAATTTAAGAAAATGCTAAATAAACTGCTGCAGGTCATTTTCATGGTCAAAAACTGCTAAAATCGCAGGAAACTGCTAAATCTGGTAACGCTGCTGAGAAGTGAGAACGCGATAGTGAATATATGAAAAATAACGGCACATAACAAGTTTTTTGATTTTGTGGTGTCTGTCAGACTACCACGTCAGTCGCAGAGGGTTTTAACGTTGACTTCAAAAGGCAAATTTAGGAAGCTGTTCCTCATGATTTTTTTATACTCTTAGATGATTGTCAGACTTTTGCCAGAGCCGGTACAGTAAACACTTCCAGAAATCATATTTAAATTACAATGCCAGAAGATTATCTTTCGAATAAAGTAAATTCTTCCCTATTCTATTGGGCAAAAGTTAATAATAACACTTTCGAACGAAAAATCCTTGGTTGAATAGTTGGGTGTTTTCGAGTGAGTTGTACGCTCTCAAAAAACTTTGAATACATTTAGCACATTTTTAGCACAGCCAGCGTGTGCATTCGAAAAGAAAAGGAAGAATGATAGGAATTGGGTGTAGTGGAGGCTATCTCAGGGAGTCGCAGTCTTTTTTAGATTCACAGAATTTTCTCTGAAGTTTCTTTACTTATTGGCGGGTATTTTTTTTATTTCTTTCAATTATGGTTTCATGGATTTTCGGCCTTCGATTCAACGAACAGGCTTTCGCTTAGTTATCAATCACATAACCTATACTATATGGCGTTCACCAAATTTGCAATATTGTAAGGCTTCAAAGGATAACAAAAACATTTTTTTAAGAAACAAAAGAATCTACCATGCTAGATTTATAAATCCGTTGAACAATTCGTTTTGACGAGTTGTATCACCTCCCTAGTCCTGGCATTGCACACAAACTATCAATGGTTACCAATTGCTGTACATCTAAATGTATATGATCTGGTTCTGCCATAAGGTCGATAACTCCCAACTTAACCCACGTATAACTCATGTCTCTATATGATAATACAGCACTCCACTTAAGCAAATTTATTCATCTTCTCCCTCAATGAACCGGTGCCACTTATATCGCACACCCCCATTCTTCTTCGCAGAGTACTAACACTAATGAAATACCAATATTACATCGACAGAAAGATAATGAAATCACTTATAAGTTGCCGGAGAGTTTTAGTCTAAATAGCGCCGAGGAAAGGATATATTAATTACACGCCTATGCCATGCCACTTATTTCCCACTTAATTAAGTTGACATACGTGCGTCTTATCTGAGCAGGCCATTCACACTTCACCTCGGGATTATATTCAGAACTCTTTGTCTGTTGTCGTATTTATATCGCTCCGCTGGCTTAGAGTGAATAAAAACACCGGAAAACTAATTGGAAATGTGTGCTTAGATTTTGACGGAACATGTCAAAATAAAAATCAATTGTCCTCAGGAGGATCCTATTCAGGATTCGGTGTGTGCCCTTCCATTCCAATGGAATGTGATGGAGGGTCTTTGATTAGATTCCATTTTTCGCTTTTTGTCTTAGAAAGGACATAATTATCAATAGGCCACTTCTTGTGTTGCCAATAATTTTGTGTGTCCTAGTAAACACACTCTACACAGAGATGCTTTAGGGTTGAAGATTGTCGCAGACTAGGCGAGGCAATAATTGAGTGATTTTCATTGCACGTGCAAACATTTCGTGGTCCAAATTTGTGTTAAGTAAGGAAAAGACAATTAGACATGCAATGCACCATGGATAAGTTCAATTTAAAAAAAAATGAAATGATTGGAACAATCTCTCTGGGAATGTTTTCCTTAAGGTTAAAACGCCTTATCTTGGCTGCTAATTAACGTCGCCTTTAAGTAAAATGGTTGGATCTTCTAATTTCATTCGCAAAAAGTTGACAATATGTTGAGATGAAGGCTCTGCTGGCTAGAGTTTATGTCGAATAACAATGGCAACGATGCCAACAAGCCATTAGATCAGCAGCAACTGGTGTACTAGGTTTCCCGCGGCCATTAGCAAGAAAGCGCTGGTTTGATGAGGAATGCCGACAGATGCTCGCAGCCAAGAACGAGACCTACAAGGCTAAGCTGCAGGTGAAGACGAGAGCTGCAATTGAGTTCTTTAGGCAGAGAAGTAGGGAACAACACCGGTTTTCAGAACGAAGGAAAAAGAGCAAGAAAAGCGCGCTATCGAGGATATAGAGAGGTGCCACTCCACGAACGATGTTCGCAAGTTTTATCAAAGTGTAAAACGTCAAAACCAAGAATACAAGGCTCGAAGAGAATTCTGTCGAGATGAACAAGAAAATATCGTAGTTGAGACACAGTCAATGCTGAGGATATGGAAGAACCACATCTGCAGACTGGGAAACGGCGATGACGAACAACATTCCGCAGGCAGAACGAACCATTTAATATTGGCAACGGCAGCGAGAACTGCCAACCACCCGACCTAAGTGAGGATAGCAATATCTAAATTAAAGCTTAATAAGGCCGCCGGAAATGACGGCCTTCCCGCTGAGCTTTATAAAGCTGGCGAAGATGACTTGGTAAGTAACATCCACCACCTCATAAGCCAAATCTGGTCGGAGGAAAGTATGCCTGAAGAATGGAACCTCAGCATCGTTTACCCGATCCACAAAAAAGGAGGCCAGGAAAGTCCACAACCGATCAAATTTTCACACTTCGGCAGATCCTGGAAAAAAACCCAAGAAGTCGATACCCACCACCTATTTATCGATTTCAAATCTGTATAAGACAGCATTTATAGAGACGATCTATATAGAGCCATGTCTAGTTTTGGTATACCGACCAAATTCGTCCGTCTGTTTAGGATGACGATGAAGAATTCTCGTTCCTCCATCAGGGTCGGAAGCGAGCGATGTGCTCCTTTAATTTGATTCTTGAGAGGATTGTGCAAAACTCCCGAGCCAACACCAGAGGTACAATTTTCCAAAAATCGGTACAACTACTAGATTACGCCGACGATATTGACATCATTTGTAGGACTCCAATTGATGCCATGCCACGTTTGCTTGTATAGAGAAAGAAGCGGCAAAATTATTTAGGGTTTAGAAGTAAATGAGGGTAAGACTAAGTATATGCTGTCAACACGAAAGGTCATACAACATCGACGAATTCTACAAAACGTCACCATTGACAGATATAACTTTGAGTTAGTACAGGACTTTGTCTACCTCTGACAACAACATCTCGTCTGAAATGAAACGAAGAATTACTCTTGCCAACCGCTGTTTCTTCGGGCTAAGAAGGCAATTTAGTAGTAAAGCCATCACTAAGGAGATCCTATATAAGACCCTGATAATCCCAGCCCTGCTCTACGGCGCTGAGGCATGGACCGTATCAAAAGCGGATGAAGAAATCCTTGGTCGATTCGAGAGTATAAATCTTCGGTCGCGTTTGCCTTGACGGGCAATGGAGACAAAGATTTAGCCACGAACTATACGAGCTGTACAGTGGCAAACCCCTGGTCAAAAAACTCCGCATTGGACGTTTAAGATGGCTAGGACGTGTAGAGCGAATGAACACCAATACTCCGGCTCTCAGAGTCTTCGATTCACAGCCAGACGTCGGACGCAGTAGAGAAAGACCTAGCCTTAGGTGGCGCGCACAAGTAGAAACCGACCTCAACCAACTTGGAGTGCGCAACTGGAGGCAGTTAGCTAAGGACCGGGCTAATTGGAAAGACATGTTGGTTGAGGCCCAAGTTCGTCTTGGACTGTGGCGCCACTTAAGGAAGGAATGAGGCCTACTGGTCAGTGCGATGGACAACAAAGCGTCGTGCCCTAGGTTCTAATCCTGACAGTAACAAAATGAGCACAACAGTCTCATTTTCCCAAGAGCCTAGCTTTTTATCATAACCATTCATGTGTGCGTGTGTACTTCTTGCACGATGGCGGGACCTCCTGTTTTATACGAAATCCGAATGGCTAAGTTCAGATAAGCTTTTCTTGACAATTGAAACTACTCGGATGATTTATCAAATCATCCCAAGAAGAAGGCCAGTGATCAACCATTTAGGTGTTACTTCTGCTGGGAATTGAACCAAGACCTTCTGCGCGGTAGTTCATCGCACTAACCATCGCGCCACTGTGCCCTAAACAGTAACAACATCTACGTTTGTTTCATTGCCTCACATCTTGCGAAAGCCTACCAAACATCTAAGAGTATACCGCAGTGTCATGATAACCTTCTCTGAATTGCCCCTCGGAGTCGGTATTGAACAGGAGATCTTCTTATTTGTGGCAAAAAATAACTCCGGCACTTAATACCAGATATTTCATTTCATTTCAAAACCACCAAGGACTTCTTACTCAGCTTTTGATAAGGGGATAATCATGGTCTTATCTCCTGAGGAGGTCGAATGAGGACTTTATTACAAAACTGCTTTGTTAGCCCAAAGAAATAGCAGTTGGCAAGGATAATTCTTCGATTGATTTCTTACGAGATATAGTTCCCAAAGTTAATAGCGGAGGCCAGGCTTCTCAAAGTTGTAGCAGTCGATTTAGACGTTCTTTCTAATTTATCGATATTGTGGATTGACAGAATATTCTCGGTCTTGAACACTGTTATTGCTAAAACCACTAAAGTGGCTTTCCTCTCTACTCCCGATATATTGACGAAGTACAGCAGAACTCTCCGTCGCGGTCGTTTGGGCAGTAAACCAAACCTTGACATGTCTCTATAACCTATAAATTCTGTCATATGCGGCTATGGAATCGGTGAATAGGTGGTAGGTATCCATTTGAACGTATTGTAATTTTGAAGGATCTGCCGAAGTGTGAAGGTTTGATCAGTTGAGGACTTGCTTGATCTAAAAGCGCACTGAAAATAGCCGATGGTTATTGGTAAACGGTTTTTGGCGTTCACATATTAATGCAGATAGGATCTTATAGGCAATATTGTGGAGACTTATGCCTCTGTAGTTGTCACAGTTCAGAGGGTCTCCTTTTTTTAGATCAGCAAAGGATTCTTAGGTTCCGTTCTGCAGTTATACTTTTACCCGACCAAATGTATCTAATGAGCTGGTGTATGTTGCTTACCAAATCATCCCCACCGGCTTTATGTATAGGTCGGCAGGAGTGCCATCATTTCTAGCATCCTCATTGAGCTTAAGCTGTTTTTCAACTTTCTGAAAGTCGGTTTACTTTGCTCCTTTTTGCCTATAATGATCAATGCCAGCTTTCGTCTTTACCTGCATCGTTTGTCGTAGGCCGCGTCTTTGACTGCACACTTGTTGTTCGCATTCTTCGTCAAATTAGGACTTTCATAGCAAATCAATTGCGGCCGATCTAATGGCTTGTGGTGGTAGCTTGTGGTGGTCTTCGACAGTAGATGCTGGTGGTATTAGTCAATAGATTAAGAATTCTAAATTCGGGATGTTTGCCTCATGTCTATCGCAATGTGATCAATGTGTTGATCGATAGAAGCTTGACTAGAAATAAGGCTTATATTGGCGAAGTCTTGATGTGGATTGTTACAATGCGTTCGTTAATATCATCAAAGCTTAGACTTATTGCCTAGTATTTCTCTTAGCACAAATTTGGACCCAAGAAGTTAATGATTGTGCTTCCTAAACACGGACCGTAGTACATGTGAGAGTTTTTCATCTGTCTTCTTCCAGACACATCTCATGGTATTTCCAGGACGGCAGTAATGTCTGCTTTGTGACAATTGAGCACTTCCGCTAGTTGTTCGGCCGCATCTTTTCTATTTAGTGTTCTAACATTTCATTTAAGAATACTAGGACTTATATACCGAATGTACAGCAATGCTCCAAACCCAAGAGTGTACCAGCAAGATGGTACACGCATCAAAAAAAGACCGCACCAAGGTGGTGCGTAAAGGACTCACTTAAACGCCACTCAAACCAGAATGAACACCGATAGGAATCGGCTTTATGGACCCTACGCCCCTCGGGCATGCAGGTTTAAATTATTTTTATGCAAATAACAACCCCCGACTTATTGTTTGCTTACATGATGCACTTGCAGAGAAATTGCAAATGAGCGTTCCCCGCAAATTAACACCTTTGAATTACATTGTGTTCACATCCTTCACACATACATTTCAAGCATTATTCTAAATGTAAACAAAAGTTGAATAATCCTCTAACATCTATCAAACACAATACATATTCAACCACAACAACAATAATTAAACCAGGATTATAATTAGTCGCTTCATTGTATGCGTACGCACAGAGGAATCAAATGGAGCGCATATCTTTTGGAAATTATCCTCGCATAAAATACTATTTGACTTTTACAATCGCACGCTCTTCATGCATAAACCGTTCATTGGATAAGCAAACATTGTCCTTGTTTGGATGAACATAATAAAATCATTTAATTTTATCTACCTAGTAGTTGGCCGGTACATTCTGCAAACAATGCATTTATGCCGGTCCTTTATGGATGCAGGACATACATTGTCGTCCTCAATATCTGTTGCAGACGAGGCATGACCGAATTGGAAAAGGATGAGGCCATATGGAAGGCCGGTTTTAATTTAAAATTGTTTTTGTTTTTTTCATAATTAAAAATATGTGGATGTGGACGATTCCAATTGGAACATGTCCCCGAAACGCCGTGATTTAATTTTACGAGGATTTTTGATAACTCAGGTCAGTGCACAACTATGGAATAAGCACCTGTTAGGCGCATACATAAATACTTGTTAAGACTAAGAAATTGTAAGAATGATTCCCAGACTCCTTTAAGGAAACCTGCGCAGAAACAAACAAACTACAGGGTGCACCATCTTCTATGAAAACATTGAATAATTTTGACATTTATCGATCAATTGACTTTAGTGGACATGTTTTTGAAACGTCAATTCAGTTGTGTTAACTCAACATGTGTTACGGCAGCCTTCACCACTTTTGACAAAACAAAATATAAAAACCAAAAATTGATCACGGAAAGTTTATTCCGAAATATCTTTATTTGTCATATAATTCGCATCATTGGAAAATACTTAAAACAAATACCTACCCACATCCCATTCTTCTAACTACCTTACACGACTAATTTACCCGGCCCCCGCATTTTCCATTTCTCCATTGTCCTAACCACCACTTTCCCAATCCATCGTTTTGCCGTCGGCATTTCGCATTTCCAATTTCCACCCTAAATGCATCCAAATATCCGTCTACCTGAGAATACAAAATTAATGATTAATCCCACTAAACTTACTATAACACATCGGAGATTTCTAATTGTTAAAACTTTAGTTTACTCAATTAGGACATCTTCTAATCCTCATAATTAATATTTTGTTTACTTACCAGCAAACCTCTTCATAATTCTTCCTTGTTCCACGTCCCTCCCTTCACGTAAACGTCACAACAGAACGTCACCAGAAAATAGTATAATTGATAAACCCGAAAAAAATTGTAAACAAAGATTTACTTACATCCAATTCGATGTAACCGCGATTCCCCCTTTTTCCGCCTGTAATAGTGATATGTCTGACGTTTGTTTACATTATTTTTTTTGTTTTATCGTCTTCCTTTGTGCTAATATTCGCAAAAGATCATTCGGCGAATATGTAGGCAATTCTATATGTAGGTATGTTAAATACAGCGATTGAGTGTAGTTTTATTTGGTAACTATTTTGATATGTATTTAAGGCGAATAGAGAGGACGATGTAGGTGTCAAGAGAACACCAATACATAGCAAGGAAAATTAGTTAGAGAAATAACGAACGGTATAGTGCAATGTATCAAGAGTTGAAAGCAGCTGATTGATTATCTGGTCAGTGCCCTTTATCATACTTCCATGATATACATGAAGTGAAGGGACGTTAAGAAAAAATCAAGTGCATAAATACAGTGGGTGGCACCGTCACCAATTTATCCCAGAATAAACATCGTTGAAGCAGAAGTAGAAAAGTGAATAAGATTAAATTAATTTAAGTTTTTTTTTAGTTTTAAGTAAATTTAGTTTAGTTTTCTGATTATTTTGATGGTTGTAATTAAGGTTAGGAAAAGTGAATTTCTGTGTTTATAAAGTTTTGTTTTGTACGCGTAAACCCGAATTGTGGATCATCCTCAGGAGTCTTCCTTCAGTGCTGCCGGCAGAACTTCGGGGGACGGAAGCAGGATAAGCGTAAGTAATAGTTTTAATTTTTTTTATGATTTTTGAATTTAGTTTGTGTCTTTTTAAGGACAGAAATTTATTTAGTATAGCTTTAGTTTTTTTATTAAATACATAATGTTTGTATTACAAATGCTCTTTGCGTGAATTTTGTTTCAACAAAATGGATTAATAATTTTCAATTCGTTGGTGGTGTGTGGACGGTGTTTCGGGCCGTCCATTGGTGGATTGACAATGACTTGACATGACAATTTACAAACGACGACTGGACCTGACATTGACGATTTCTAATTTTCAGGACGTTGTGACTGGGAGGTGATTAAGGGGCTATCTCTCATAAACGTGGCCAGAGGGATAGCCATAGGAAGTCTTTCGGGACTTGAAGGGTGGGAAGGCCAGCCTTTGCCAATAACAACCGGCATGTTTTGGGATCGAGGCGAATCTATACTGCTGATGAACATTGAAAACAAGTTTTTCTAATCGTTTTTCAGTGGTATAGACATAGGTTTTTGATCATTTTCTTTTCAGCTTTTTCTTGAATCTATCCTTTTCCTTTTAAAGTCCTTTTAAGTCCGTCCGTGGTCAACATAGAGTAACTTTCTTCTTCTTTTTTTTACTTATACTTGATTCTGGCACGAACAAAAATGTTTGTTGAGCTGGGATGTTTGGTGAGAGGGCAAGAACTACCCCCGTCCGACGAGTTAAGCCGTGCAACCACAAGCGTGCCGTGCCCTTCTCTCAAACATCAAGGATGCCTCCGTGGCCTACCTAGACTCACAACACATGCATATCGTCGAAAATATCATGGACAACAAGTACTGTTTGACAACACTATTAGTCGTTTGACGTCGAATTTTGTAGAGCGCAGGACTGTGATATATCTTCGACATGCCGTTCATCAACGCCCAAGATGATCCAATGAACTGGTTGAAGCGGTAAGAGAGAGTGTTGCCGAGAGTCAACATGTTTTGTATCACCACAACGCTCAGCGTTTTGGCGCCAGATGAACCAGCCTGCAGCGAAATTGTTTTCGGATAAGGCGCAGTTGATTGAAATAGTCACTCGAATAGTTGACACTGAAACATTCATGAGGAAATAATCGCTCTCCCGACCGGGACTCTCGAAAAAGTGATGAAAAACGCAACAAAAAGGGTACGTTTTGCTTTGGTCCATATAGAACGGCCATTTGATTGATGTGGTATCAAAAAACTTGTCCAAATAGATTGTAAAGGACCTAGTTAAATAAAAACACCGCGACGTAAAAGATGGCACACTATGTCAAGGAAAATAGAGATATATATAGATTCACTATCTCCTGATGCCAACAAGCCATTAGATCAGCCGCAACTGATGTGCTAGGTTTCTCGCCCCTAGCCCACTACCAAGAAATCCTTGATTTGATGAGGAATGCCGACAGATGCTCACAGCCAAGAACGAGGCCTACAGGCTAAGCTGCAGGTGAGGACGAGAGCTTCCATTGAGCTCCATAGCCAGAGAAGAAGGGAAGAAGACTGGCTTTTCAGAAAGAAGAAAAAATAGCAAGAAAAGCGCGCGATTAAGGATTTAGAGATGTGCCACTCCAAGAACGGTGTTCGCAAGCTTTACCAAAGTGTAAAACGTCAAAGCCAAGGAAACAAGGCTCGAACAGTCGATGCTGAGGATATGGAAGAACTACGTCTGCATACTGTTAAACGGCGATGACGAACAACATTCCGCTTTCAAGCAGAACAAACAATTCAATATTAGTAACGACAGCGAATACTTCCAACCACCCGACCTAAGTGATGTGAGGATAGCAATATCTAAACTCAGGCTTAATAAGGCTGCCGGAAATGACGGCCTTCCCGCCGAGCTTTTTAAAGCCAGCGAAGATGAATTGGTATGTAACATCCACCAACTCATTAGCCAAATCTGGTCGGATGAAAGTATGCTTGAAGAATGGAACTTCAGCATCGTTTGCCCGATCCACAAAAAAGGAGACCCTCTGAACTGCGCCAACTACAGAGGCATAAGTCTCCTCAACATCGCCTACAAGATACTATCTGCCGTATTATGTCAACGCCTAAAACCGTTTACCAACAACCTGATCGGCTCTTATCAGTGTGGTTTTAGGCCGGGAAAGTTCACAACCGATCAAATTTTCACACTTCGGCAGATCCTGGAAAAAAACCCAAGAAGTCGATACCCACCACCTATTTAACGATTTCAAAGCCGTATCCAACAGCATTTATAGAGACTCTATACAGAGCCATGTCTAGTTTTGGTATACCGCCCAAACTCGTCCGTTTGTGTAGGATGGAGAATTCTCGCTGCTCCATCAGGGTCGGAAACGACCTCACCGAGACGTTCGATACCAAAAAAAAGAATTTAGGCAAGGCGACAAACTGTCATGTGACTTCTTTAACAGCATTCTGAAGAGGATGGTGTAAAACTTACAAACCAAGACGAGATGCGCAATCTTCCAAAACTCGGTGCAACTACTAGCATACGCCGACGATATTGACATCACCGGGAGGACTCAACGTGATGTCATAGCCACGTTTGTTAGTATAGAGAAGGAAGCGGCAAAAATGGGTTTTAGCTGTAAATGAGGGTAAGACTAAAGGACAACAAACGAAAGGACACACTACATCGACGAATTTGACAGAACGTTACCATTGACAGATGTAACTTTGAGGTAGTACGGGTCTTTGTCTACCTCAGCTCCGCTATTAACTCTGACAGCAACATATCGTCACAAATGAAACGAAGAATTACTCTTGCCAACCTCTGTTTCTTCGGGATTAGAAGGTAATTTAGTATTAAAGCCTTCGGCCGAACTACTAAGGAGATCCTTTATAAGACCCCGATCATCCCAGTCCTGCTCTACGGCGCTGAAGCATGCACCATGTCAAAAGTGTATGAAAAATCTTCGGTCCCATTTGCATTGACGGGCTATGGAGACGAAGATTCAACCAAGAACTATATACGAGCTGTACACCGAGATGCCCCTAGTCAAAAACTCCGCATTGGACCTTTAAGACGGCTTGGACATTTAGAACGAATGGACACCAATACTCCGGTTCGTAGAGTCTTTTATTCCGCAACGGATACCTTCAAAGTAAATTGAATTAGAACTGACTTTCGTTTCGGAAATTATTCCGAACGGATACATTGATAGGGATGCACCGTCCGAAAAGAAGTTTCACTTTAAACAAACAAAATAAATCAACAACACGACATCACTGACATCAAGCAGCCTAGGTTGTGGTTAGTGCTTGACTTGGATGGGGACCAGGTGGGATCACCGCTGTTGTTACATATCATGATACTCTTTCGCTTCGTAAAATAAAGGGTCCGCCGAATAACTTTTTTTTTGAAAATGCTATAAAAAAAGACTACTGAATACTTTCTCAAATTACTTTTTTTATTTGAAAGTACAATCCTTCCGGTTAATAATGGAAAATAATTTCATTCAAATTGCTGCCTCGGCTGGCCATGCAGTAGCCTACACGATCGGTCCAATTTGTAAGCACATTATCGATTGTGTACAGCTGTATTTCATCAATGGCTTCACGAATATTGTCATTTAAAGCGTCAATTGTCTCTGGCTTGTTGGCGTAACACTTATCTTTTACGGCACCCCACAAATAATAGTCCAACGGTGTCAAATCGCAGCTCCGAGATGGCCAAACGACATCAGCTCTGCAGCTGATAATGCGATCTTCAAAAACAGGGCGCAAAACATCGAGTGTAGCTTCGGCTGTGTGGCACGTAACGCCGTCCTGTTGAAACCAAATGTGTTCAATATCCTCCTCTTCAATTTTTGTGAACAAAAATTCGTTCAACATGGCCCGATAACGATCGCCATTGACTGTAACGGCCACTCCTTGCTCATTTTCGAAGAAAAATGGCCCAATTATGCCTCTGGACCAAAATGGGTGTATCGGCTTTTCAATGCATGCGTGCGGGTTTTCTGTGCCCCAAATGCGGCAATTTTGCTTGTTTGCATACCCGCCAAGATCAAAATGAGCTTCATCTGAAAAGATGATTTTTTTGGCAAAATCGGGATTTTCTCTAAGTCGATCGCAGTCCCACTTAGCGAAGCGAAAACTCATTGGATGGTCAGTTGGCTTCAACTCCTGAACCAATTGGACTTTGTATGGCGTCATACAAAGGTCTTTATGCAAAATTCGTCTCAATGATGTCTCCGAAATGTTCAATTGTTGAGAACGACGGTGAATTGATGTTGATGGCGCTTCACGCACACTTTCTGCCACAGCAGCAGTATTCTCGGGTGTACACACTGTTTTTGCCTTTTCACGCTTTGGTTTATCGATAAGGATGCCAGTTTCTTTCACTTTTTTCACAAGATAACGAACATATGGAGCTGATGGTGCTTCACTTCTTCCAAAATCCGTACGCAATTTTCGCATACATTCTGCAACATTACCATGATTTTCAAAGTAATGTCGCAATATTTCCCAGCGTTGTTCAAGCGTATACCCAACCATATTCGTAAAGCGGAAGGATAAAACTAATTATCTGTCGAATCAGTCATGAGCTAAGTGTTACCAATCACGAAATAAGCACTAGTTGAAAAAAAAACGTTAGATGGCGGACCCGTTACAATTCACAGCGTCCCAAAAGAAGTTTCACTTAAAAAAATTGAACCAGATTTACACAACGATGTCTTCTTCTTCTTCTTAGGGACGTTCATATTAAAGATAGGAATACCCCTTTCTGTAGAGTTACCTCTGAAACTGTTTAACAAAAAGTGTCCAAAGAATGATTCTCAGCTGAAAAAAAAAGCATTTCCATATGAACTTTAAGAAATGTTTCATTACAATTTTTCGTATAATAAGATTCCATTCACACCGTCCCAAAAAAAAGTTTCACTTCAAAAATATCTGCATATTATCGTAAGCAAAAATATTAGCACGAAACTACGAAGTGCAAGTTCTAGAGTGTGAAGATTTAATAATATTCACCATAAAATATTTGTTTTCCTCTTTTTCCTTTTAAGAAACACCAACTCAGTTCTATACTTTTTGTATATATGACTTTATATTTCCTCTTAAAAATCCAAAGGTAAAGGCATAAACTCCAAACTATCAAATAACAACAGCACACTTCCATAACCCTAAACTATCACTCCAAATGTACAGAGTTTCCCTCTCTCACAGTCTTTTATTCTGCGCATAATAAATCTCGAATTTCACTTGGAAAACAAAAAACCGTACCCCCTATCCACGGTAGCTCGGTATCGAACAAAGGCACTATTATTTAAAATTTTACGAGCTTGTGCATTGAAAGGTTTAACCCTTACATGTTTGTGCCCTCACATCTTTATTGGTTGAGGAACAAATTTCACACCAAAGGGACAAACGGAAGGGCATAAAGCGATCCTCACTTTTCATGTTCACTCCATTAGCGTAAACAGAAGGCGAAGTCTTCAGGCAACTGCACCAACCCTAGACACACTGTTCGGTTGTCGTAAATGCCGTAAAAAGATTACCCCCTATTAAAATAAGATGGTATTTTAATTTAGCCCTTCTAGAGGGAAATGTTTGCATAGCTATAGCATAGCGATGATGGCCGAAGTGATAGAAAACTCTGAAACGGCTCTTTCATTGAAATTTACGACACCTGGAGATAAAAATGCGGATGTTGAGATTCGTAATGCAAGTTTTTCCTATTTAATGGCTTTCAACAGGAATGACGTGTTCAGCTGTTTTTATGATCGCTCTGTGACAGTGCACCGCCCAGTTGAATGTAACTCTTTTTTAACGGTGAAATGACAGCAATGGAGATAAAATAAAAATGGAGTTTGGACAATGTGGTTCGCTAAGAAGTTAATTTATTTTTATTCGAAAACTTCAATCTTTGGGGTGACATTGTATTTAAATGTAAGGACCTATTTATATTAAAAACACCTGAGAGGGGTGGAACTAACAGAATTTGTGCTAAGGGTTCTTTGAAAATGTACATGAAGATTATATGATGAGGGATGAGGTATGGTTAGGTTCAATGGGTTTTTGGCATTCAAATACTATGTGGGTATCATGAATAGGTTTACGAGGGTCAATAGATATACCTACGTGTGACATACCTTCATGTTACACTAACTGAAGGGTGTCCGAAAATTCAACAATTATTATAATTTGCCACCATTTGTGTGATAAAGTATTTGACATCAGTTTGATAGGGATTCCTGTCAATTTGGAGTTTGTAAAAATGTAGCACTTCACAAGAAAACACGCGTTTTAATAGCTGAATAATATTTCAAAAATAATAAAAGCGTTGACGCTCGTTTGCTTTACCTTCATGGGTTTTTTAATCGTCGAAATTGCAGCTTTTGGGGTTCAGAGACACAACTTGTTACTGTATGGAGTTCATCAAATGCATCTATAAGGCGTTTTTTCTTGACATCACAGAGCACTAGGCTCTCAGCATCGCTTTACGCAACTGGTTTTTGTTTCGCGACTTAGATGATCATCTACCGATTTTTCAACCTTACTTTTGGGCTGAAGCCATCATTGGAGGATACTTCGTCGAAAATGAGGTCAACAGTGATTACTGGTGCTCTATATCGTGACATGTTAAATGAGTTTCTTCTGCCTAAGTTGGATAATATTGATTGGACGATATGTGGTTTCAACGAGACCTTGCCAAATATCATACAGTCTATGAAAAATCAAAACTACCTACTGCATGAAACATTTCCTGTCGTATACTCTCTCGTTTTCATAATAATAATTTGTTTAAAAATATTAAATTGGTTTAAAATTGAAAATACGGCTGTCCTATAGGTTTTACTTCGCACTTTTCCATTACCAAGAAAAAACTACATAAACACCAGAATCTTAAGGGTTTTTACTTGCTTACTTAAGTGGCGCTAAAGTACGGAATAAACCTTGACCTCAACCAACATGCCTCTCTAATTAGCCCGGTCCTTAGCTAATTGACTCAGTTGAGCACTCCAAATTGGTTGAGGTCGGTTTCTACTTATGCGGGCAATGTCTTCCTCTTCTGCGTCCGACGTCTGGCTGGGAATTGAAGACTCTGCGAGCCGGAGTATTGGTGTCCATTCGTTCTACACATCCTAGCCATCTTAAACGTCTAAGGGCATGTTGTTGTACAGCTCGTATAGTTCTTGGTTGAATCTTCGTCTCGATACTTCGTCAACGCAAATAGGACCGTAGATTTTTTGAAGAATTTTCATCTCGAATCGACCAAGGATTTCTTCATCCTCTTTTGGAACGGTCCATGTTTCAGCGCCGTAGAGCAGGACTGGGATGATCAGGATATTATATAGGATCTCCTTAGTAGTGAGGGCTTTACTACTAAACTGCCTTCTTAGCCCGAAGAAACAGCGGTTGGCAAGAGTAATTCTTCGTTAAATTTCTGACGAGATGTTGTTGTCAGAGTTAATAGCGGAGCCGAGGTAGACAAAGTCCCGTACTACCTGAAAGTTATACAGGGTGGCGCACGAATCGTGCTACAAAAATAAAACGTAATAACTTTTTTTCTGTGTGAGTAATCGGCTTATTTTTTTTTTTATTTTGTAGGTTACTATTTAGATTTATAAAAATAGATGCTTGGGATACGGAGAAAGTGGATAGTGCAACGGTACCATGCTTTGCAGTCCGTCATTTCCGTCCAAATGGAATTTAGGCGGGAGTTTGGCGGTAATCCCCCGAGTAGATGGACCATTATGAGGTTTGTAAACATGTTTGCCGAATCTGGAAGCATCGCACGAAGGCCGTACCATCGAGATGCCAATGTTCGGGTTCAGGATACAATCGCAGCAGTAGCATCTGCAATACAGGCCAATCCGAGCGTTTCGACCCGAAACTTATCGGGGCAAATTGGAGTTAGTAAACGGTCATTACAACGGATACTTCATGACAATTTAAACTTGTTTCCGTACAAAGTCCAAATTACTAGCAAGTTAAACCCTCAGGATTTGCCTGTTCGCCTGGAATTTTGCCAAAAAATGATATCAATGGCCGAAGAAGACAACACATTGATCAATTGTTTGTTCATGTCTGATGAGGCCCATTTTGATCTTAACGGCAATGTAAACAAGCAAAATTGCCGTATATGGAAAGAGTCTAATCCAGAAATGCTCCATGAGACGGAACTGCACCCAGAACGAGTCACTGTGTGGTGCGCAGTTATGGCGGAGCTAAACAAAAAATTCGCAAACAAATTAATTTCTAGGAACTCCACTCTTCGCTGGCCCCCAAGGTCACCTTACCTGACCGCACCTGACTTCTTTTTATGGGGTTATGTCAAGCAAGAGGTGTATAAAACGAAGCCCAGGAATTTAACTGAATTAAAGCAGTCCATAACGACAATAATTGAGGCGATCCCAACTTCAACTCTTCAGGCCGCAATGAATAATTTTTTGATCAGGTGCCGCATATGCGTGGGAGAGCGTGGAGGTCATTTGCGATCTATAATCTTTAAAAACAACTAACTATTTAAAATAAAATTTAATTTTCTAACCGATAAAAAAAATAAATGAAATACATCAATTAAAAAAAAGTTATTTGAATTTCTTATTGTAGCACAATTGGTGCGCCACCCTGTACAACCATCACTGATTCAGTGCAAAAAAGCAACTTTGACAGATCCATCCACCATCATACTCTGAAGCCCAAAATATTAAAATTTTCCCATCACACGTAAAATACAAATAGTTCCGAGACCATGCAAAATGTCTTCTCCAACAAAGATTTCAAACAGTAAAACTTTCTAAAAATACCTATGCGTGTAGTGCCAAGTATAAGTGAAACACATCCACCTATTATCCATTGTTCAGAGCCTTTATATCCCTGCGGTAGAAAGCTTAACAAAAGTCGCATTGGGTATATCATGCTTCATCCACACACATCTACTTGTGTATGTGCAGCAATCACTATTCATAATGTTGATCCTTTTCTGTTGCGTTCATTAATTTTCTCTGCAGCAATAGGCTGTCATGAACTCTGCAAGTATCCTTCTACTTCTACGGAATAGTTTTTTTTTTCCTTTCCTTAGTCTAAAACGTTCGATAATTGTATTTCATATTTAAAAGGAAACCTACCCTGGGGAAATTTCACTCCTATCCATCCGCTTATCCTCGTTTTCCTTTGACCTCATGTGCGAACGGAACACCCAATGCCTGACTTTCACCACTCGGTCGTACTCTCGCCTGGTCCGCATATAATATCCATTTTGCTTTATGCGACGTCTTCTCATCGATTGCACTCGGAAGAGCACCGGAAATAAAAACAAAATGGCACTAAAAGAAAAGTCCATTGTTAGGAACCAACGAACAGGGAATGACTACTCCTGATGTAGGATATACAAGATGTGGCCGGGGCGTAGCATCACTGTGATGAGACGAGTAGGTTACCCTTTGGGTAGAAATTAAAATTCTTATCCGAAGCCCAGAGTGTGACGAAGTATCCGCATCCAAGAGGAGATGAACGCAATGGGACCAGCCTCCCTTTTGTGAGATTGAAAGTTCGATTTACGCTTTGTTCCAGTTTCTTTAAAAGTTGATCTGTGCGGGCAATTCAAAAAAAAATAATAAAATTGCATAGATGGATTGAGACAAAGTTTTCGCAGTAGTCCTGGAAGTCTAGAAATCCAAAATGCATTCAATTTCTTTGTGTCGCTGGTTGCACTGCACCCTGAAAATTTAATCTGTTGCTATAGGGATGGAGTGGGATTGTTTGGTCCTTGAATGTAATTTATGACAGCAACCTCTGGTACGTTGCGTTAAATGTTTTTTTTTTAATTTTTTTAAGGATTTTCACAGTGAATGCGGACATTGGGAAAGAGTTTGAATGGATAGAGAGATTTTTTTTACGGTTTGGAAGAAAGCCATGTCAAGGCGGATGGTAAAGGTGACTTTTGGAACGTGAAATCGTAGACTATTTAGTGACGCTGCAGTCCGTGGTGAACATGTTTCTTAAATTTAAAAACGCAGTACTTCTGCATTAATGCTTAATTAAGCGTTCCAAAACGAATTACTATGATGCAATGCATACTTTTCTAAAAGTCATTGTGAAGGCATCAACTGCGCAGAGAAAAGCTAAAAGAGGATTGTGAACGATTATGATGCATACATATGGTGGGCAAATTCAAATCGACAGACCGCGTAGCTCTAACCTGTGTCACCACGCACCACGTACATATCGAACGCATGATCAGCCAAGCATGTCAAAATGATCTCCCCATCGTCTTCTTGTACTTCCAGAGCAACGCTTCGACTGTCTGTCCAAACATGTCAATGAACTCGGCTGTCTGCTCGGTATATGGCTGCAATTCAGGGTACACAAACTGTCTGAGATCAGTACCACAAAAACCAACATTGCCCACTTTCACCCGAATTGGCAGCAGGATTCTTAAACGCCTTCTGCAGCTCCTTCAATTGGGAACCTGCATGCTGAATGCCAGTCAGTGCTCAAGATGACGTTGGTACCCTCGAATATTCGGAAAATTCTCAATTCACGCAGAACTGGTTCCATGCCAACTCTCCTTCATGAAACCCATACCGCCGACTATTTGAGTAGCACACATACAAAGGGTTTTCGGAGGCGAACACCTTTGAAATCGCTACTTTCAGATGATAGTACTGATTACCGGCGTCCATGTAATGGTCAATTTTGTAAGCCACCGATTCACAGGCGTATTGGTATATTCTCATACGGGCCAGTTTTTTCTGGAATTCCACCGAATTCTTGCCAAACTGAAGATGGTTATTGGCGTGTTCGGTGGCCTTCTTGATGTAGTGCTTCATGATAGCGAAAAGTGTGGTACCCATGCCGAAGCGATCGTTGTTGAGGATGTCGACCTTGAACCCTCACCCTCTTTGGTGAGTAAGTTCTCAATGGGGATCTTTACATTCTTGAAGTAGACGGTGTTAAAGCACTTGATGGACATTTCCTTTTCTGGTGGTCCACTGGTGAGTCCTTTCAAGCTGCACTCTACAATGAATACAGGTACCTTTTCTCTCTTGTCACCAGTTTTAGGATCCTCTACTTCGGTCTGAGTAAAAACGGTCAAAATATCGGCAATTTCACCGTTGGAGATCCACAACTTCGAACCTTCGACCTGATGGAACCAGCATCGGAGCCGGAACTAGGTTCTGTCAGAGCAAATGCAGCGTAGGTCGTATTGGTAATTATGGGATGGTACTTGTCCTTCTGTGCCTTAGTGCCGTATAAAATAATTCCCTCGAAGCCGATACACTGATGGTCTCCTAGTGTATTACCCAATCCCAAGTCGTTGGCGCCAATAATTTCCCAGAGACTTTACCCAATCGCAAGCCACCGTAATCGACTAAAGCTTAAATGCCAAGGCTCCCAGCTCCCACAGTTTTTCGAGGGTGGTGTCTTCCGTTTTCGAGCTCTCATCACTCTGGGCAGTGTCGTTGTCATCTGCAAAAAAAAACTTTCACAAGGATCGATCAGACTATTGGTGAACTCCTTCAGTTCGAAGGTAAAAACATCTGAATATGGGAAGACTTGAGATGATTCCATCTGTCCGTGGAAGATGTTCGTCATAAAAGACATGTTCGGGCGATTCTTTAATCGGGAGATGATTGTTTGGTCTGAGCTTAAGCTGCACAGATGATAGAAAGATGCCGATTTCACAACAGTTCTACCCAAGCGGAATGTTTTTGACCAGATCTATGTCTATTTTTAGCTATTAAAGTGCTTGGCTGAACCGGAATCTCCATAGCCCGTCAACTTTTCTTTAAAAACGATCAAGAATTTCTTTTAATGCAGTCCCTGCTTCAGCGATGTAGAGCACGACTGGGATGATCCGGGCTTGAAGTTTTGCATAATCCTCCCGAGAAAGATGTTTAAAAAAATCACGTGATAATTCATCACCTTGTCTAAGCCAAACCCGACCCTGATGAAGAAGTGAGCATTTTTCATAATGTCCGTCACGGCCTGCTTCCATGAGCTCCTTCGACATATTCGGACAACAGGTTATTTAGGAATCTCAAGGGTAAGTCAGGCCCATTGAACATTGAACTGTTGTGGATACTGATGGCATGCTGTTCTAGGGGTATCTCATATGTTTCCAAGCCATTAGCGAACGATTTGTAACAATCCTCATAAAGGCAAAATTAGCCAAAATAAGCCTTATATGAGCTCACGCTCCGACACGACGGAGGAAAATGATGATATAACTAAGGATTGCTTCTACGAGCTCCCTGACAAAACCTATGAGCGACTACCGAAGTACGATGATAAAATCGTCCTGGGAGATTTCAACGCAAAAGTAAAAAGAGAAGACGTCTAGAGCAGTATTGTTGAAAATTAAAGCCTTCGCGACAACAAGTCTGGCAATGGAATCAGGCTTTTTTGACTTCGACTCGGAACGAAATGCCACTGTCCATAAGGGGACATCGTATTCTCCAGATCAACGAACGGTCAACCATATTGATCACATTGCGATAGACAAGAAGCAAGCATTCAGTTTTGGATGTCCGAGGGGCTAACATCGACTCGGACCACTACCTTGTTGCAGCCAAAGTAAGGATGCGGGTATCCACCACGCTACAAAAAATCAGAAATACTGTGAAAAAATTTTATGTCGAAAGACTACAAAAGCAAGAGACCGCCAAGGCCTTCGCACAACGTGTATCCGTTAACCTTTCGATTCACACCCTACCACCAGGATCGAATGTCGAAGAACAATGGCAACGATGCCAACAAGCCATTAGATCATCCGCAACTGATGTACTAGGTTTCTCGCGTCCACCAGAACAAAACCCCTGGTTTGATGAGACTAAGCTGCAGGTGAAGACGAGAGCTGCCATTGAGTTTTAAAGGCAAAGAAGCTTTTCAGAAAGAACAAAAAGAGCAAGAAAAGCCTGCGATCGATATAGAGAGGCGCCACTCCAGTAACGATGTTCGCAAGTTTTACTAAAGTGTAAAACGTCAGCGAAAAGGATACAAGGTTCGAACAGAATCCTGTCGAAATGAACAAGGAAATATCGTAGTTGAGACAAAGTCGATGCTGAGGATATGGAAGAACCACTTCTGCAGACTGTTAAACGGCGATGACGAACAAAATTCCGCTGTCAGGCAGAACGAATCATTCAATATTGGCGAAACAGCGAAAACTACCAACCACCCAACCTAAGTGAAGTGGGATAGCAAGCTCAATAAGGCCGCCGGAAATGACAGGCTTCCCGCCGAGGTTTATAAAGCCGGCGGAGATGACTTGGTAAGTAAGCCAAATCTGGTCGGATGAAAGTATGCCTGAAAAATGGAACCTCAGCATCCTTTGCCCGATCCACAAAAAAGGAGACCCTCTGAACTGCTCCAACTATACAGAGGCATAAGTCTCATCAACATCGTATGCAAGATCCTATCTGCCGTAATATGTCGGAAATGACCTCACCGACACATTCGATACCAAAAAAGGATTAAGGCCAAGGCGATTCGCTGTCATGTGACTTCTTCAATTTGATTCTTGAGAATATTGTGCAAAACTCCCGAGCTAATACAATCTTCCAATAATCGGTGCAACTACTAGCATACGCCGACGATATTGACATCATTGGTAGGACACAACGTGATGTCATAGCCACGTTTGCTAGTATAGAGAAGTAAGCGGCAAAAATGTGGTTTAGCAGTAAATGAGGGTAAGACTAAGCATATGCTGTCAACACGAAAGGACACATAACATCGACGAATCGGACAGAACGTCACCATTGACAGATATAACTTTGAGGTAGTACGGGACTATGTCTACCTCTGCTCCGCTATTAACTCTGACAACAACATCTCGTCAGAAATCAAAAGAAGAATTACTCTTGCCAACCGCTGTTTCTTCCGGCTAAGAAGACACTTTAGTAGTAAAGCCCTCACTCTAACTACAAATGGGATCCTATATAAGACCCTGATCATCCCAGTCCTGCTCTACGGTGCTGAAGCATGGACCGTTTCAAAAGCGGAAGAAGAAATCCTTGGTCGATTCGAGAGAAAAATTCTTTGAAATATCTTCGGTCCCGATTGTGTTGACGGGCTATGAAGACGAAGATTCAACCAAGAACTATACGAACTGTACAGCGACATACCCCTGGTCAAAAAAAACTCCGCATTGGACGTTTAAGATGGCTAGGACATGTAGAACGAATGGACACCAATACTCCGGCTCGCAGAGTCTTCGATACCCAGCCAGGCGTTGCGTTGGACGCAGTAGAGGAAGACCTCGCCTTAAGTGGAGAGCACAAGTATAAACCGACCTCAACCAACTTGGAGTGCGCAACTGGAGGCAGTAAGCTAAGGTCCAGGCTAATTGGAGAGGCATGTTGGTTGAGGCCCATGTTAATTCCAGACTTAAGCGCCAATTAAGTAAGTAAGTAAGTAGGATCCTATTCGGTGCGGTATCTGTAATCGATAGTTCTTGCCCAAAATGTTTAACCTTCAATATATTAGAAGTTCACATAACTGTCAGTTTCCACAGACATCAATTTATATCATTCGTAGATTCTACGTAGATTCTATTTGGTTGCGACAGGAAAATGGTCAACATCGACGTTTTCCCGTCTGAGTGTGTGTTCATACAGGATGTAGGATTCGCACGCATCTATTAGCTCATGCTCACTTTAGTTAGTGATTCGACCATCTGGAGATCGCCATGATGCTTCATGGATTCGCAGAAAACCTAGTGCTCGTAATCACAGTATTACTCGCTCCTATGAAGTCTATTAGCCAAAAGCTTTTATCTGTTATCTTTTCGTAGAGGCTGTGCTTTTCAAAATGCCGCGTGCAGACTGAGAGTAGAAGTTGGTACGCATCAGGCATCGCCATCAGCTGTTCTTCATCCGAAGACTACCAATCCGATTATGGATATCAAGGTGAAGAAACGCGTGAGAGCATTTTGTCCCGTAGCTAAGTCATTTAGCTTAATTCGTAGACGCGGTAGGGGACAGTAATGCAAAAGTTGTATTCTCTTCCCACTTTCACCATACGTTGTCGCTTAATACAAATCCATCCGAATAGTCCCTAAATCTCCAAACTCTACACGTAAATAGGTTAAGGTCACATTTTCTCATCCCCGTTTTGGACAGGCCATATTTCAAATATGGCAGTAGCAGATTATGGCTTCCGCTATTATGTTAAAGGCCTTACAATCCAGGTACAAACACTAAAATCGTTATCGTTTTTAGGCTTATCACTCTCGTCAACAATAAAGTTAGTCCTTTCCGGTAATTTAGGTTGCTCTGTAACAATAGTTTGTTCACCCCCAACCTGGAGGTTTTAACATTAAAAAGCACAAAAGGCCGTCAATTCCGACACTATAGTCTTTCCATTTTTCTTTCATTGTTCAATCCACGTATTATACGTTTGGCAAGTCACACCTGGATGGATGAGACTAGTATCCGATGGTTACCACTGAAAAGTAAAATAACCCCAATACGTGTAGTCAGAGTTTCAATACTGCCAAGTTATCGCCGATAAGTGTGAAGTCAAGCCTCTTCTTTAACACCCACCTACCTGAGGTATCCTTCATTCAAAATAAATCCATTGACGAGTGTTTCAAAACACGCACCAATACCGATACATTCAATCGGTAAGTTTACAAAGTTATGTGCCGGCATCCTGCATGCACTGAAATTGGAACACAGAATCACTATAACCTCATTGAAAAGTTTCCTATTGCTTTCCATCCAATTGATTCAATAATCAAGCTCCTGCTCGAGTGAAACCCAACCGCACCTCAACCACTGCCACCCAATTAAACTTTCTTAATTTATTCGAGTCTACACGAGGACACCACGACGCGTCAGGCTCAGTCTCACATGTCGTGGCTTCACTCTCCTAGGAAGTGTAAATACATTATGTACAGTACATGCATTATTACTGAGCCATTTAATCCTGACAGCTCCTTGGCTTTTTAATTTGGATGACAGCGGCAACAAAAAAGAAACCGTTTCCTTGGAAACCATATACAGACTCTCAGGACGAAAGCAATTGATTCCCGTTCTAATTGCATAGGACGAGGGTGTGTGTGAACACATAATGTTCGAATCATACAATGGTATTGGTTTTAATTTAATTTTGTTTGTTCGGTTCACCTCTTCTTATTCCGGCCGACTTGAGCCGGGAGAGATCCTTTTGAACTCGATAGCTCATCTGGCACATGTGATGATGAAGAAAAGTTAAGGAATGTTAGATAGACATCACACTCGCATACTATTGTTTTCGTAACAGTGCCGGGAGCGTGTATGAGGTAGAAGGGAACGTACACAATATATTGACAGGTCGTTCCTAGGAAACAATTAGGAAACCTTTTCATTCTCTGATGTTGAGGGGATTCCCCCCCTTTATGTGGTTTTGTTACGTAGTTATCTGAATAACTATTTTGAACCGATATGGTTCTTATATGCGTATCATGGTTTTGGTAATTCATTTGGGATCTTATTAGCAAAGGATTGCAGTTTGGTGGTCAGTTTATTGGAGGTAATTTCATTGAAATGCGAAAGTTTTCTTTCTCAAGACGTAGCCTTTTCTGGAAACATGTGTGCAGTTCTCAGAAAAATAAGTTCGAAGATAATATAGCGTATATCGTATCTTATGGATGTGAAATGTTATACCTGCCTGCTACAGGACACTGAATATATTAATACTTACTAGGGTGCGCCATGTACTATGTCGGTATGTGAAGACTGAATAACTCTACAGACAAAAATGCGATTTCAAATATTTTTTTTATAATTAGCACGCGCTAAAGGGTTTATGAATACCCTTATAGTGTATGGGCACAGGGCGGGGAGAAGAAAAGAGCAGATACCGATGTGCATTGGTTTTAAATTTTCGTAAATTGTAATGGGGAGGAAAGACTGAGTTTGGTAAAGCATTCCATAATCGTTTTTTCGGTTTAGGAATGAATCTCCATATTTCATTGTACGTCCAAAGATGGGCTTGAGGGTGAATTGATTAGCATTCATTGCATGGCGAGTATTACGGTTGAATGTTTGAATGGGCGGAGTGCAGCTGGCTATTTCGATTGAGCATTTCCTGTTAAAATAGCGTTAAAAATGTTTTATGCAGGAGATATTCCTACGATGTTCAAGCGAGACTATAGATTTCGCTACGGTTGGATATCCTATCAGTTTTATCACTCCCTTTTGTATGCTATCCAGTAGGTGCAATGATGTTTTTGCTGCACCTGACCAGATGTGGGCATGTATACGATTTATATATTGAGGCCAGATCAGAAGGGTCGACCAACGAACAGTCAACCAAATTGATCACATTGCGATAGACAAGAGACACGCATCCAGTATCTTGGATATCCGAACATTCCGAGGAGTCAACATCGACTCGGACCACTACCTTGTTGCAGCCAAGGTAAAGATGCGGATATCCACCACGCCACAGCAAACCAGAAATACTGTGAAAAAATTTAATGTCGGAAGACTGCAATCGCAAGAGACCGCCAAGACCTCCGCTCAACGCGTATCCCTAAATCTCTCGATTCACACCATACTACCAGAATCGAATGTCGAAAAAGAATGGAAACGATGACAACAAGCCACTAGATCAGCCGCAACGGATGTTCTAGGTTTTTCGCGGCCACCAGCAAGAAACCTCTGGTTTGATGAGGAATGCCGACAGATGCTCGCAGCCAAGAACGAGGCCTACAAGGCTAAGCTGCAGGTGAAGCCGAGAGCTGCCATTGAGCTCTATAGCACCGGCTCTTCAGAAAGAAGAAAAAAGAGCAAGAAAAGCGCGCGATCGAGGATATAGAGAGGTGCCACTCCAGGAACAATATTCGCAAGTTTTACCAAAGTGTAAAACGTCAAAGCCAATGATGCAAGGCTCGAACAGAATCCTGTCCAAATTAACAACGAAACATCGTAGTTGAGACGAAGTCGATTCTGGGATATGGAAGAACCACTTCTGCAGACTGTTAAACGGCGATGACGAACAACATTCCGCTGTCAGGCAGAACGAACCATTTAATATTGGCAACGGTAGCGAGAACTGCCAATCACCCGACCTAAGTGAAGTGAGGATAACAATATCTAAACTCAGCCTAATAAGGCAGCGGGAAATGACGGCCTTCCCGCTGAGCTTTATAAAGCTGGCGGAGATGACTTGGTAAGTAACATCCACCAATTCATAAGCTAAATCTGGTCGGATGAAAGTATGCCTGAAGAATGGAACCTCAGCATCGTTTACCCGATCCACAAAAAGGAGGCCAGGAAAGTCCACAACCGATCAAATTTTCACACTTCGGCAGATCCTGGAAAAAACCCAAGAAGTCCAAATCGATACCCACCACCTATTCATCAATTTCGACAGAATTTATAGGAACGAACTATACTGAGCCTTGTCTAGCATTGGTATACCGCCCAAACTCGTCCGTTTTTGTAGGATGTCATGGAGAATTCTCGGAAACGACCTCACCGACACCGCAACTACTAGCATACGCCGACTATATTGACATCATTGGTAGGACTCAAAGTGATGTCAAAGCCACGTTTGCTAGTATGCCTAGAGAAGGAAGCGGTAAAAATGGGTTTTACCCGTAAATGTGGGTAAGACTAAGTATATGCTGTCAACACGAAAGGACACACAACATCGACGAATTGGACAGAACGTCACCATTGACAGATATAACATTTCGTCAGAAATCAAACGAAGAATTATTCTTGCCAACCGCTGTTTCTTTGGGCTAAGAAGGCAATTTAGTATGAAAGCCATCACTCGAACTACTAAGGAGATCCTATATAAGACCCTGATCATCCCAGTCCTGCTCTACGGCGCTGAAGCATGGACCGTATCAAAAGCGGATGAAGAGATCCTTGGTAGATTCGAGAGGAAAATTCTTCGAAAAATCTTCGGTCCCGTTTGCGTTGACGGGCTATGGAGACGAAGATTCAACCAAGAACTATACGAGCTGTACAGCGACATACCCCTGGTCAAAAAACTTTGCATTGAACGTTTATGATAGCTGGACATGTAGAACGAATGGACACCAAAACTCCGGCTCGCAGGGTCTTCGATTCCCAGCCAGACGTCGGACGCAGTTGAGGAATACCTCGCCTTAAGTGGGGCGCACAAGTAGAAACCGACCTCAACCAACTTGGAGTGCGCAACTGGAGGCAGTTAGCTGAGGACCGTGCTAATTGGAGAGGCATGTTGGTTGAGGCTCAGTTCATCCCGGACTGTAGCGCCACTTAAGTAAGTAAGATCAGAAGGGGTGAATTATTTTTTGCATCGATTAAGGAAACCTAGACATCATTCGTTCGTTCCAACCAAGGTCGTTCCTAACCCACATACCGAGCATGGAAAGTTTTTCGATTTCGGCGATGCAAGTGCCATTCATGGATAACAGAAGACAGCATTGTGTTTTGGAAGCATTAAATTCCACTCCTTTGGATTCACCCCATTTAATTATGCTGTCAAGATCGAAATTTAAAGAGCTTAACATATTTAGCCGTATCTGTTCCACGTCCGGAAATGAAAGGCGTGGATTAGAGCACGAATATGAAAAGCTGAGAATGCTGTCATCGGCAAAGGAATGGATTGAATTAGAAGTTGCAGACAAGAGGTCATTAATAAAATAGAGAAAGAGTGTCGGAAACAGAACTGAGCCCTGGGGAACAGCAGCATTTATTTTTTGAGTACCAGACTTGAAACCGTCCAAAACAACTTGAATTGAACGTTTCGAGAGATAGTTTGTATTCCATATCATATCATCGATTCCAAAAGCACGCATTTTCGACAAAAGGGCTTGATGCCAAACCCTGTCAAATGCCTTTGAAATATCAAGTGCAACGATCTTGTTTTCGCCACAGTGGTGAATAGATTGGTTCCACTTTTCGGTGAAACATGTCATCAAATCACCAGTGGACCTGTTGCAACGAAAACCATATTGTCGATCATTTAGGAGTTTTTCTGATCCAAGATATTTCATAAACTGACGGTTTATCAGCGTTTCCATGACCATAGAAAGAAGCGACGTAAGTGCAATTGGTCGATAGTTGGGGAGAGAAGAAGATTCGCCTTTTTAAGGGACGGGCTGGACAAATACTGTTTTCCATCTACTCGGGAAGAGTCCTGATGAATAGGACAGATGGAAAAGCTTACGCAGTGGTTTTTCCAGTGTTGAAGAACACCTCTTCAGAATTATGGTCCTCCTGCCTAACGATTTTTGAATGTTAAGATCTAATAATACTCTTGCAACTGTACGAGTACGGAAGTGGATTGCTCCCATAGAATGTTCTACGTTCTCAAGTACAGGGGGAGACTGGGCACAATCTGGAAACGTGAAACTGGCTGCAATATGGGCAGCAAGCAGATTGGCTTTGTCTAAAGAGGTGACAGCTGAAATGTCATTGTAAATGAGCGTGGAAGTGGAAGATGAGGTCGAATTCTTAATGTTTTTGACAAACGACCAAAAGTTTTTACTACCTTTGGGACATAGTAGAATTTTTTGCCTCAGCTTTTGGTCGTGGGAGAATTTGACATGCTTGATACGAGCATTACAGTCGTTTCTGGCTCTTTTGAACATAAGTCGGTTTTCCTCAGTAGGATTGTTTTTATATAACCGAAAACTTACTCTTTCAACCTAACGGCCTCTTTGCAGCTCGAGTCATACCACCCGTTTGCCTTAGGTTTGATACTCTTTACCCGGTGAGGGATAAATGATTTCATACCCAGGAGAATGGTGTTCGTCATTATCGAGGAAGCATAATGAACAGTTGAAATTCGGTTCTTTTTGGAATTTGTTCTTTAACTACGTGGTTGGAGTACGAAAAATTAGCCGATACGTAGCACATTGATAGTATATTTCTTAGGATGAGAGGTCAGAAACAAGTCCAGAGTGTTAGCGGCTTGACTGTGAATGTCCGGAATTCGCGTTGGCTCAAGGAATTTTTGTTTAATATGATATTTTATAATTTATTTGAACTAGTTTTCGAATAAAACATCAATCAAGTCGCCGCCTTTACTTTGGTGAAGCAAAATGTGCCCTTTTTGCTGTTTGTTCTTGTTTGTACTTGTTCGAGCAACTCAGGAGGTATGGCTATGATTTCGGCACGAAATTTTGCCTTTGGCTAGTCAATGATCTGAAGCCGTAAAGTCATAGTTTTTATTTACATAATTCAGTCGTAAATCGAAACCATACTTTTTAATTAAGGTGCGCCATCATTTGTGTCAGCATGTGAACATTGAATAACTTTGACATTTATCAACCGATTGACTTGCGTAGACATGTTTTGGAACGCCAATTCAGTACAATTTTAGCAAGAACCGCTTTCCACTGAAACAACTCGGGTCCAATTTTGTTGAGCACGTAATAGTACGAGATCGTCGATATATATTTTTTTTTATTTGCGCGCACTGATTAGGGGTTATGAACACCCTTTACATGTTTTAGCACAGTGTGGTAGTTAAGGAAATTTGGGATAAGAAGAACTTAAGTGACTGTAAGTCATAATGCATTCCACATTCATGTTTTTCGGTTTATGTACGAATCTCTATATTATAGGTTTCGTAGGAAGATAGAACTGAGGGTAAACTGAATTGCATTCATAGCATACGGAGTGTTGCAGCTGATTTATTGAACGGAAGGCATTGGTTGTTAAAATTGCGATAAAACAATGTAATGCAGGAGATATTTCGATGGTGTTCAAGCGAAACTAGAGAATTCGCAATACTTTTGCTTCCTACACGTTTTTTTCGCACGCATTAGAATCCTATCTAGGAGATGCAATGTTGTTTTTTTTAGCACCCTAGCATACGTGGGTGTTGAATTAAAGTTTGCGGCCAGAACAGAAGGGGTGAAATATTCCATACATCGATTACGAAAACCTAGACTTTTAGCTCCGTTTTTAGCGACTTGGAATATGTGGTGGTTACTAACACACATACCGAACATGGAAAGATTTTTGGTATCTTCCAAGTTAGTGTCATTCATGGAGAATGACTGTAGATTTTGGTTTCGGTTTAACGACAGAAGATAACATTGTTGTTTTGGAAGCATTGAATTCTACTCTGTTGGATTTACCTCATTTGATAATGCTGTCAAGGTCGGAATTCAATGAGCTTAAGATATTTTGTCTTTTTTTTGAAGATGCGGGACTTGGGCCTAAAAATAATATGAAAATCTGAGAGCACTGTCATCAGCAAAGGAATGAATTGGACTAGAAGTTGCAGACAGGAGAAAATTCCTTAAAATGAGAAAGATAGTCGGAGGCAAAGCTGATCCTTCGGGGACACCAGCATTTATTTGGTGATTTGCAGACTTGAAACGAAAACAACTTGAATTAGGCGTTTAGAATAATAATTTCAAGCCCATAGAAGACAAACGTTCCAATCAACTGGTTGAGTCGGTTAGAGAGATTGTTGCCGAAAACCCACATGTGTCCTATCGTCACCGTGCTTAACATTTTGGCGTCAGTGGAACCACCTTATAGCGCAGTTTAAATGATGATAAGCACTTGCTTCATTATAGAGTTCAATCAACTCATGAAATATTGCCGATAGACCGTCTACGTCAATTGTAATACGCCCAAACAGTCGTCCTAATGGTTGACACTGAAACTGATTTTTGGAAGGAAATTGGAAATACCGACGAGGCTAATTCCATACTCACTGGCTCCGTTAACGTCTACGCCGCTCAGAATACGCCAAAACAGTCATCCGAATGGTTTACGCTGAACCTGGTTTTTGGAAGCAAATTTGGATCACCGACGAGGCCATTTCACACTCTCTGGCTCCATTAAAAACCAAAATTGACGTATTTCGGAAACGGAGAACCTACATGAAACATCAATGAAACACCATTGCATGCCCAAAAAGTTACTGTGTGCGTCAAAATCATCTTCCTTACTTACTTAAGTGGTTAAAGAGTCCGTAACGAACCTGGGCCTCAACCGACATGCCTCTCCAATAAGGAGTTCTTAACTAACTGCTTCCAGTAGCGCACTTCAAGTTGGTTTAGGTTCAGTTTCTACTTTCTCGCCCCAATTAAGGCGAAGTCTTCCTCTATTGCGTCCGATGTCTGACTGGGAATCGAAGACTAGCCATCTTAAACCTCCAATGCGGAGTTTTGTGACCAGGTTTAGGTCCCTGTACAGCTCGTATAGCTCATGGTTGAAATATCGTCACCATAGCCCGCCAACGCAAACGGGATTTTCGAAAAAAAAAAATTTCAAAACGACTAGAATCCATCCGCTTTTGATACAGCCCATGCTTCAGCATTTTGCAGGACCCTTATCATGGTCTAATACAGGAATTCCTTAGTTTTAGGTTCTTAGGTTTTACGACTAAATTGCATTCTTATCCTGAAGGAACAGGAACAGGTAATTCTTCAATATTTTCTGACGAGATGTTATTGGCAGAGTTGATAGCGGAGCCGAGGGAAACACAGTCCCGTACACCGTACTACCTCAAATTTATATCTGTCAATGGTAAAGTTTTGTCCAATTCGTCGATGGTATGTGTCCTTTCGTGTTGACAGCATAAAGTAAATTTCTTCTTCCTTCTCTATACTATCAAACGTGGCTATGACGTCACGTTGAGTCCGACTAATGATGTCAATATCGTCGGCGTATGCTAGTACTTGCACAGATTAACAAAAGATTGTGCCTCTGGTGTTGGCTCAGGAGTTTTGCACAATCCTCTCAAGAATGATGTTAGAGAAGTCTCATGAGAGTGCGTCGTCTTGCCTGAATTCTTTTTTGGTATCGGTGAGGTTTCGGTGAGGTCGTTTCTGACCCTAGTGGACCAGCGAGAATTCTCCATCGTCATCCTGCATCGACGGAAGAGTTTGGGCGGTATACCAAAACTATACATGGCTCTGTATACATAGTTTGTCTCTATAAATGCTGTCGTATGCGAATTCGAAATCGATGAATAGGTGATGGGTATCGATATGGACTACTTGGGTTTTTTCCAGGATCTTCCGAAGTGTAAAGATTTGATCAGTTGTGGACTTTTCAGGACTAAAAACACACTGATAAGGGCCTTTCAGGTTGTTGGTAAATGGTTTCAGGTTTCACATGTTACGGCAGATAGGATCTCGTAGGCGGTTTTAAGAAGACTCATGCCTCTGTAGTTGACGCAGTTCAGAGGGTCTCCTTTTATGTGAATTGGGCAAACGATGCTGAGGTTCCATTCCTTATGCGTAATCTCCTCCGACCGAATTTGGCATATGAGTTGGTGAATGTTAATTACCAAGTCATCTTCGCCGGCTTGGCGGGATGGCCGTCATTTTCGGCAGCCTTGATAAGCTTGAGTTTAGATATTGCTATCCTCACTGCATTTAGGTCGGGTGGTCACTGTCGTCGCAAATATTGAATTGTTAGTTCTGGCTGACAGCTGTGGATTGTTCGTCATAGTCGCTTATCAGTTTCATATTATCAGCATCGACTGTGGCTCAACCACGATTGTTCCTTGTTCATCTTGACAGGATTCTGTCCGCGCCCTGTATTCCTGGCTTGACGTTTTACACAGTGGCAACTCTCCGTATCTTCGATCGCGCGGTTTTCTTTTTCTTTTTTCTTCTTTCGGAAAGTCGGTGTTCTTTCGTTCCTTTGTGTATTCTTACCAGCATCTATCGGCACTCCTCATCAAACCCAGGGTTTCTTTCTTTTAGGCGCGAGGAGAATGCGTAGATATCGACTACATCTGGAATAAATGTCACCCCGATGTATATATTTTTCTGTATTTTATTTGAATCCAAATTTTGTAGGTCCTTATTAAAAAAGCTTTTTAACTTCCTTCATCAAATTATGAGAACTTTACCTTTTTAGTGACAGCATTCTAAAAATTTCAAACTGAAAAGTGAAAAGTTGATAATATAAAGCCTGCACCTACGAATGTATTCCTATATCTAGTCATGTTCTCCGCCATCCAAGTCGACCACAAGGAGGTTGGCTAAAGAATTTTCGTTTTATGTTTATAACGAGTTATTAAAATACGGTTTTTCATAAAAAAGGATGTTTATATGAATCTTAAAATTCCGATTCCATTGATCTAGCAACCCATCATGTACATTAGATTTGTAAACAACAAAAAAAATAAAGTACTTCATACATATTTTGTTGGATTCAGACTAGTTTAATTCCATTGATGGGTTGCTAGTTTAATTCCATTGATCTAGCAACCCATCATGTACATTAGATTTGTAAACAACAAAAAAAATAAAGTACTTCATACATATTTTGTTGGATTCAGACACACACAATTCGCACCTATTTCGGAGCCTTCTCGAAATTCCTTGCCTATGCTAATTTCACTCAAAGCAAGGAAAAATATTGCAAATGTTTCCGTCGAGTCACCACATAAAGTTATGCAAACCAACAAAATGAACACCCAAATCATATTATTCAAATTTATTTACCGATTCCATTTTATTTCTTCAACGTCTATGACCTATGGTAGGTATATCTCGAACCAATGTGTTCGAATGTAGCTATAGCTGGCAACCATTGAGAATCCTAACACTGATACTCCCACTGACACTGTCGAGGCCGACCACAGCCTAACCAACCATTCGCATGTGTTGCCATCACTGTTAAGGCGGAATTCTACGGCACACACCGGACCGAAGCGAAGGCAGGAGCATCAAAAAGCAGGAAGGTGTAGGTAGCACCACATCTGACTTCCATCTGTGAATAAATATCACTTTTGCTTGGCAATGGTAGTCTCATGCATACATTTGCGGCAGTCGCTTACATCTCGGAACGACGTGTAGCTCCTAGTTTAACCCGGCAGAAACGATTGTTGTTGGAAGCCCATACAAATAGAAATCAGAACGGATTAAGCGAAACTCTATTTGCATTTCCTGCCACAAAAGCTGACGGAATCGGAATAAATAATGATCAACATTTCGGCATTTTATTAAACAATCCTGAATTGATTACTGGAATATTGTTGTATCCAATCGATATGGAGAACGGGGTTCCCATATGTGCGGCACTCTTGTAAGGCGGTTCAAGTATACTCGAGAGAAAAGGATGTGCTCGCCTACGCTAACAGATGGAGGTATGTATCTTAATTTGTGGTTTATTGATTCTTACGTTTTGCCATTCGATGAGGTAGATGGGAGATGGATTTATGTATTTTTGACATAATCGGAAAATGTATCTTTTGCATAACATTGTCAGTGGTTCATTTGTCGTAAGTGAATTCCAACAGATTTAATTAATGAGGAATCGATACCAACGATTCTGTAAATATATGTTAAATGTCGGTAAGGCTGGGTTTTATGGATTGTAGACGACCAGATGCGATTGCGGGGGAACTAAGGCACTTTTTCCTTTTCGAAGACCACAGCGGAAGAATTCACAAGTCAACGGTGGCATAAATATTCCTAGTTAGGATGAACCAGGGCCTGTCTGGCCTGATGACTTTGAAAAGGCTTTCGACACCATATAGTAAGAGGGGCTTTTCTGCAAGCTAACCAGACAGGGCATGTGCTGTATATGATTTATGAAATGCTTCTGGGAAAGAAGTTTGTTGTCAAATGTGGCAAAGTAACACCGAGTAAAGTCTTTAAAATTAAAATCGGTTTTCAACAGGGGCGGTAAACTACCCGATATTGTTTATAACGGGTGATCCAAGTAGAGATACTTTTTTCAATGTCATGCTGTCATGTTAATTTTGTTTAGTATTGTTTGGCATTTCATAATGGAAAGACTTACGCGTGAACAACGTTTACAAATTGTTCAACTTTATTATGAAAAGTTCCAAGAAGATCCGACGTTTTCGAGGCAAATTTTGTTTAGAGATGAGGCCCATTTCTGGCTCAATGGGTATGTAAACAAACAAAATTGCCGCATTTGGGACGAAGAGCAACCTGAAGAGATTGAAGAACTGCCACTTCATCCAGAAAAAACAACGGTTTGGTGTGGTTTGTGGGCCGGTGGAATCGTCGGTCCATATTTCTTTAAAAATTATGCCGGTGCGAACGTAACCGTCAATGGCGACCGTTATCGTGCCATGATAACCGACTATTTGATGCCTGAAATTGAAGCTCGTGATCTCGGCGACATTTGGTTTCAGCAAGACGGCGCCACTTCCCATACATCGCATCAGTCAATGGACTTATTGAGAGAACATTTCGGTGAGCACATAATTTCACGTTTTGGGCCGGTCGATTGGCCACCAAGATCGTGTGATATCACACCGTTAGACTTTTTCCTGTGGGGATATGTAAAGTCAAAAGCTTATGCCGACAAACCCGCTTCGATTCAGGCCTTGGAGGAAAACATCACGCGTGTCATTCGCCAGTTACCAGTCGAAATGCTCGAACGAGTGATCGAAAATTGGACTCAACGGATGGACCATCTGCGACGTAGCAACGGCAAATGTTGGCCGTTGCTACGTCGCAGACATAATAGACATAATCTTCAAAAAATAAATGCCAAAGAATGTTCTTTCAAATGATAATAAACATTCTCCATTAAATTTGAATTTTCTGTGTTTTTTTCTTTAAAAAAGTAGGGAAACTCGAAATGGATCACCCTTTACCAGATCAGGTCCGAAAATCGAGGTCATAGACATACTTTTGCTGCGTAGCTTGGGTCACTCATATTGCGATGATTGTAATTGAAAATCAATTTTCACTTTACACCGAAATAATTCTGTTTAGAACCGCATTGCTTAGGGCTTCTAGCTTCTACTGATACAAACAAAAACTGAAAAAAATGTTTGTATCATTGGACAGCATGGGGAGAATTGTCAAATATTTTGGCATCTGGCTTGACAATTTTATATAAAGGGTTTTCAACAGGGACGCTACAAAAGAAGAACGACAGGGACAGCAAACGACGCCATATTTCTTGCCGCTCTTTTGACATTTCTCTTTAGTAAGGTTTGCCTAAAATTCCGATTAAAAATATGTCGAAAACAAAGCAGGCCATAATCGAAAAACCTAAATTTTCACAAACTACGCGGCAATCAGATATCCGTTCGGATCTTGTACATCCAAAACCAAATGTACAAACATATGCTCAAGCTACAGTATCCAATAACGCCCAAAAAATTATCTCACCTGACCCAGTTTCAAATGTATTTTCGATTATTCTTTCAAAACTTGAGGAACAAAGCAAAACGAATAAACTTATTTTTGACAGGCTCGTTAAGCTCGAAAATAGTATTCGCAATAGAAGTACCCCACCTTTAACATGAATAGATTGCTTAAAATTCTTACGTGGAATGCCAATGGCCTTTGGCAAAAACTTGGAGAACTTGAATTATTTATGCAGGAAAAAGAGATAGACATCTGTTTAATATCCGAAACTCACGCAAAGAGTAATTCGAACTTAAAAATTAAAGGTTACCTCGACTATCATGCTCTACATCCATCGAATAAGGCTAGAGGTGGAGCCTCACTATATATAAAAGAGTGTATCGAACATTCGATTGATCTTAAACTAGAAATCGAAACAATGCAAGTTAGCTCTATACAAGTCAAAAGCAGACAATCCTTACTGAAGATATCGTCTATTTACTGCCCACCACCATGCAAGGTTGAGAAAATTGACTTTGAAAACTTGCTTAATTCCCTTGGGCAACGTTTTGTCATCGGAGGAGACTTCAATGCAAAACATACATTCTGGGGATCTAGATGCATATCACAGAATGGTAGGATGCTTAATGATGTAGGTAGAAAGTACAATACCGAATTTCATTCTACGGGAAAATACCGGATTTGATCGATTTTTTCATTGTAAAAGGTCTGCCTTCCAAACGAATCAAAGTTGAAGAATGCTTTGATCTTTCCTCTGATCATTCTCCAGTCATTTTAACAACGAGCGAGTCACTGATTATAAATGAAAAACCACCCAGATTAACAAACGCGAAAACCAACTGGGAAGGTTTCAAAAACGATATTGAAAATAATATCCGACTGGGTGTATCGCTTAGAACCCCATTGGAACTCGAAGTCGCTGTTTACTCATTTATCAATACCATCAAATAGCAGCATGGAATAATACTCCTCAACAGAACAAAATTGTGAGCTATAGTAAAATTAAGTACCCCCGAGAAATACAAGATTTAGTAAGACAAAAAGGAAAAGCTCGTAAAAGATGGCACCAAACTCGTGCCCCGCAAGATAAAACACATCTCAATCGGTTGAGTAATTTGCTATCAAATTCGATTAAAAATTTTAAAAACCATGCCGTAGAAACTTATCTGCAAAGCCTAACCGCTGGAAAGGAATCGAATTATTCGCTCTGGAAAGCAATTAGAGTAATAAAACGGCCAAAAATCGCTGTGCCGCCAATTAGGGTAACTCAAGACGTCTGGGCAAAAAGCGATAAGGAAAAAGCTGACGTTTTTGCCTCACATCTTGAGGAAACATTTATGCCATTTGATGGTCCAGCGCAAAATGAAAACATTAATATATTCGAGAGTACAACCGATAATAACATAGTAAGATATGCAAGTATTGCCGAGCTTAAACGGGAAATACTGAAACTAAATCCTAAAAAAGCTCCGGGTTATGACCTGATTACGGGAGAACTTCTTAAAATGTTGCCTCGGAAAGCATTAACTAAGCTTCTTTTTATTATAAATGCAGCAATCAGATTAGAATACATACCAAGACAGTGGAAAGTCGCGTAAGTGATTATGGTTCTAAAACCAGGAAAATCACCGAATGAAATAAAATCTTACAGGCCTATTTCACTTCTTCCAATAATTTCAAAAGTTTTTGAACGGATATTACTCGGTCGCTTACACCCCATAATTGAAAAGAAACGTCTTTTACCTGACCATCAATTTGGGTTTAGAAGTAAAAATTCAACGGTGGACCAAGTACATCGAATTACAGATGTAATTGAGAAAGCTTTCGAAGAAAAGAAAATTTGTTAAGCCGTATTTCTTGACGTGTCGCAAGCCTTTGACAAGGTGTGGCACAAAGGCCTTACTTATAAACTAAGTCAAGTTCTGCCAGAACAATTATATAAAATCCTCGTGTCGTATCTTGAGCATAGACTCTTCCGTGTGAAACTTGGAAGCGAATATTCCGAGTTCAAAGAAATAATGGCAGGTGTACCGCAAGGAAGCGTCCTTGGACCAATCCTGTACCTCCTATTCACTCGTGATATCCCACAAACAAACGATACAATAGTTGCAACGTTTGCTGACGATACTGCTATACTAGCAGTTGGCACAACAATAGAGGAAACAAATATCAAATTACAAAACGCTCTTAACGAGGTTAACGAATGGACTAAATCCTGGCGGATTGCACTTAATGAGAGCAAATCGATCCATGTAGATTTTTCGTATAAACGGACAAACAATTTGCCAGTATTTCTAAATACGGTTCGAGTCCCGTTTGCAAATGAAGCGAAATATCTCGGTATGACGCTCGATGCAAAATTAAAATCGAAGTCGCATGTAAAAAAGAAATGCGAAGAACTAAAAAATAAATTCAGAGAACTGTACTGGTTGCTCGGAAAATATTCGAAGCTTAACCTTGATAACAAGCTGATATTATACAAGCAAGTGCTACAACCGGTTTGGACATATGGTATACAACTATGGGGTTGTACCAGTGAAACGAATCTAAACATTCTACAAACTTTTGAAAACAAAATGTTAAGATCATTCGTCAATGCGCCGTGGTACGCAAGGAACGAAGATCTACGCAGACATCTGGGTATTCCCGCGGTTAAAGATGAAACAAAAAATTTTGCAGGAAAACATAAAAAACGGTTATTAGGACACGTTAACACAACAGTCCTCCAAATTCTCGACGAAACAAATATATTGCGGCGTCTTCAAAGAACTAAACCCTTAGATTTAGCCATATAATAACAAACCGCGCTAGAAATTGCGGAAAAGCAGGAACTCTCAAAGGAATGTTACCTGCCAAACATATTATATACTCGTGATAAAAAAAATTGCTGGATAAGTCGAATACTTAGTTGCGATAGAAATACAAAATGGGTGGTGGTTTTAGTGAGTAAAAATCTCACACTACTTTGGGCACGTGCTCATCGTGTCTATGAAGATTTCCACCAGCCCACGGAATACGAGCCAACAACTAGTCGAAATTATTAAAATTTACTACCGAAATTCAGAGTCAGTGGCCTCAACGTTAAGAGCGCTACGTCCAATTTATGGTCGTCATAATCGTCCTCAACAACAATTGAGCGTCTAGTGGAAAAATTTGAATCCACAGGCACAGTACAAAATGTTCCCGTGCCAGTGAGATAAAAATGTCGAGAATATTGCTGCCGCTGAGGCTTAAGGTGAAGAAAGCTTAAATGTGTCTCTCACTTGTCGTTCTCAAGCGTAGGGCATCTCTGTGACGTCGTTGTGTCGAATTTTGCGAAAAGATCTTGGCCTACATCCTCACAAGATTAAATTGACGCAAGAACTGAAGCCGCTTGACCACCAGAAGCGTCGTATGTTGGCTGAGCAACAACTTGAAAATGATTCGGATTTTCATCGAAAAATCATCTTCAACGATGAGGCTCATTTCTGTCTGAATGGCTTCGTCAATAAACAAAATATGCGGTATTGGTCAGGCAGCAATCCACACGTACCCCATGAGTAATCATTGCATCCCGAAAAAATTACGGTTTGGTGTGGTTTATGGGCCGGCGGCGTCATTGGGCCGTACTTCTTCCGTGATGATCAAGACCGGCACGTTACTGTGAATGGGAATCGCTACCGTTCAATGATAACCGAATATTTTTGGCCCCAATTGGATGATATGGACTTGGAGGATATGTGGTTCCAAAGAACGGCGCCACAAGCCACACAGCGAATGTCACAATCAATTTATTGGAAACCAAGTTTGGAAAACGTGTTATCTCACGAAATGGTCCAGTCGCTTGGCCGCCTAGGTCGTGCGATTTGACGCCGTTAGGCTATTTCCTGTGGGGCTACGTCAAGTCTATGGTCTATGCCAACCAGCCAGCTACGATTGATGAACTTCGTACGAATATCGAACGTGAAATTGCAGCAGTATCGGCCGATTTATGCTTGAAAACCGTCGAACCGGAGGTTTGGTCGTTCTTTTCGAAAGCTGGGAACCAAAGATTCTCTTGGCTGGAGTATAATTTTTCATTCGCTCAATGTAGCCGAGTCTATGTGTTTTTTCCATTTGTACTACATCCACATCTTGGTATAGCTCATAAAGTTCACGGTTGAACCATTTGAAAAAATCGCATGATAGTGCCTTCACGGAATCCGGTACAAGTTTGGCAAAGTTCATATGAGCTGTTTCCAAACTGAACGTTGCATCGCCTGTCCTCTAATGTTAGGCGACACAGCTGTATCAGTTTTTGTGGTGGCCTGAATTCCGCCATCGCTTTATAAAGCTCTAGGCGATGCTATCATACGCGTCCTTGAAGTCGAGAAAAAGATGGTGTTTTCGAGAATTTGCCTTAGTGTGGAAATCTGGTCTATGGTCAATCTGCCGGGCCGGAAGCCACACAGTACGTGCCGTTAAGTGTGTTGCAGATAGGCTGTGGATCTTATATGCGACATTTAGCAGAGATGTCTGGATGTATGAGACCATGCCCGATGACTGGAAATTTAGCTCCATATGTCCCATGTATACAAAAAAGGCGATGCCATGCTTTGCATCAACTACTGAAGCATAGTTGATGCAAAGCATGGCATCGCCTTTTTTGTATACATGGGACATATGGAGCTAAATTTCCAGTCATCGGGCATGGTCTCATACATCCAGACATCAAGAATGATAGTTTGGTGCATGCACATTTCTATGACAACACATCCGTATTTGAGGAGTTCTGCTGGTAATCCATAAGAACCGGCAGTCTTGTTTTTCTTCAGATATTTCATTGTTGCTCTAAGTTTTTTAATACTGGGAAGGAGCATTACCTCTTCGTAGACTGGAGGTGGGCTGGTTTCTTGCCCTATCACACTCTCGACATTATGTCCATTAAGCAGCTGCTGGATATGTCAGTGACTGGGTTGTCATTGCTCTTTCGTAGAGCTTCCGTTCCTAGTTTGAAGAAAGCTGGCAGTTGTTTGCCTGTCTTGTAGAATTGACGGATGCTGGGAGGCTACGTGCGTTCTCTTTTTTTCCTACGCCGTATTTTCTTGCCTTCCCTTCTCCTGAATGCGTGCCTCGCATATTTGATTTGGTAGGCGGTTCGACCATCTAGAGATTGCCAGGTTGCTTTGTAGTTTCAAAGTCGTGGGAACCAAGTGCTGCTGATACCAATAAAACATGCTGCCGCGAAATCTGTTAGTCGGAAGCCATTACCTGTAGTCATTTCGTGAAGGCTGTGCTATCCAACTATCCCGCCGAAAATATTTTCCATACCAATTTTCGCATTGAGTCCCCTAAAACGATTTTCACATCATTTTTCGATCAGGCTCCGTCCGTCTTAAAATTCCTCCTTGATAGGGTCTCCAGCCTCATCGGTAGAGGCGTATGTCCATAAATGGTGATATTGCAGAACTTTACTCTGATGCGGATCACATCCAGGCGATCACTAACCGGCTTTAAGTCGATTATTCTTGACCTAACTCGGCTCCTAACAACGAATCCGCATCCTAATATGTGCACCCTTGGGTGGCAGCTGGAATAAATCTCGCATGTTTTTCGTTTGTTTATTTCAGAACCTAATCAACGTCTTTCCTTGGGCGTTATAATGTCTGTCCTGTACCGTCCGAGAACAGATTCAAGTTTTTGAGTGCAGCGTGCGTACTTTCCAGGACCATACTCGTTCCCGGTCTGGTTGATATTTGCTATACGACGCTGTTCTCTCTCTTATAACTAGCTAACTATTTTCGTGCACGGAAGTTACCCTGATGAAAAAACCCCCAACCTGGAGGGCCAGTTCCAATTTATTATATACCCCAAAGACACGGACCATCATTATTTACTACAGAACTGAGCGCTGATGCCGTTGGCCTTTTGATTCATCCGCCCCATCTCTGTTCAAGGGACCTGACTTACCCTTGAGATTATCACTGCTCTTTACATATTCAAACTTGTAGTTGAATGCTGCTAGATAGCTGGTCCATCTCTGCACCAACTTAGCGTCCAGCATCGGAGGGTTTATGGTCATACCTGATGAAATTGAAATTATGAAATTGGACCATCTTCTCCAGACGGCAACTTATGTGACAGCGTTGCAGTGATTCCTTCATCAGATGCATCACACTTGAACACGACATCCCATTCCCAGTGATAGCAAACTAAACCCCACTCTGACGCAATTATATTTTTGGTTTGCTCAATTGCTTGCTAGCACTTCTGCGAATTGTTACGCTGGTCCTAGCCTGGAGGACGGCTTTAGAAACAGCATCCAACTGCAACCTGCTAGGTAAAGTTCAAAGATGAGCCTGTATATGCATTAGAGGGGCTCTTAGAACAACCCCCTCCGCAGACCTTGATGTTATCCTACATCTAGTGCATCTAGATATCTACGGCAAACAGACCACAGCTTGTGTAGCTGGAAGACTGAGAGCTTCGTCACAATGGACACCCAATCAGGGTGAACACATAATGATTCTGAATCACCTTAACACTACAGAAAACACCGACCATATCACTTCCAACTCAGTTTTCAGCATAACTTCAGGACAACCATTCCCAGTCGCCTTGAATGGGAGTCGGATTCGATCGAAACCAATAACTCGATTTACATCTACACGAATGGGTCGAAAACAGAATCTGGATTGGGTGGAGGTGTTTTCTCCAAGATGCTTAACCTAAGCATATCCTTTCGCCTTCCCATTGTAGTGTTTGCCAGTCTGAAATCATGGCAATCAAAAAAGCCTTGTCTTGGCTGAAAATGAATGGAATATCCACGAAGTATATAAGCATCTTCAGCCAAGCGACAATCAAATCTCTGGAAGCCATCTCATTCCATTCGAAATCAGCCCAATGTCTCTTAACGAGGAGGAGTAGCATTTTACTATTCAGCTCTTTTGGATGCTGGGCCACAGAGACATACCAGGGAATTGCAAGGCAGATGAGCTTGCCAGACAAGGTACTTCCACTACTTGACATTCTTACCACCAGTGGACATGTTAGGAATGCTCCTTGCTATATGTAAATTACTGATCAAGCAAGATGCGATCAAGAGAGCAAACCGCAGATGAATAAATGGCAAAACGTGCCAAATAGTCAAGCAACTCTGGTCTAGCTTTAACCAGAAGCGCTTCATATGCTTTACAATGCTGAACAGATCATACATCAGCACAATAATCGGTGTCCTCACAGGACACTGTCCTATAGGTCTACATGCAAAAAGACTAGACCTTTTCAGCAATGACTTCTGTAGAAGCTGCCTGGACGAGGACGAGGAGGAGAGTATTACTCACCTTCTTTGCTCTTATCCGGCTCTCTCAGTAAAAAGGAAACTTCACCGGGGAGGCTACATCTTCGATAATCTAGGTGATCTGACTAATATCAGTGTCAGAAACTTCCTACGCTATATAGTTAGTTCTGAATGGTTCAATTAGGCGTACGAATATAGGGTAGTCGAAGGATCCACGTAGTAACATAACGGACCATTTTAGTCTAAGTGCCACAGAGACATACCAGGGCATTGCAAGGCAGATGAGCTTGCCAGACAAGGTACTTCCACTACTTGACATTCTTACCACCAGTGGACATGTTAGGAATGCCCCTTGATGGATAAATGGTACAACGTTTCAGATTTGTGCCATGGAGACATTTGGTATGTCTCTCCCGTAGTTGTTTAACCGACCACCTTGTACCTGCATAAGGTTTCTTGGTGGTTACGTTTTATGTACTGCTTATACTTCCAGTTTGGTTCATAATTGTTTGACCCAAGTAGCAGATCTTCTCCTTAAAGAATTCGCACTTGCTTAGCTACAGTGAATCCTGCATCCCGCATCATGCAATTATAACTCAAAAATAACTCAATTTTCTCAAAAATAACTCAATTCCACTGCCAGCGTTATTGAACATTAATTCTACGGTAAAACTCTCCTTAACTCCTGGAGTCGTGCCGGGCCAATATCCGTTATATTGAGTCTTCCAATTATTATTCTCTTAAGCATCAAAGGACATTGACCCAAATAATTAATGAGCTTCATTTTACAGCCTCAAATCCATAAGCCATTGCAAACATTTTAAGGGTTGATAGTTGAGGACATGTCAATCAAGGAATTATACCAAAATGTTTGCAAATTTCATTATATGAATCTATTAATGAAAATAGGAGCTATACCAATGGCTATAACTTTGAAACCGCTTTATATATTTCATGAGTTTAGGGGTTTTACGAGAGAACGTATATCGAAATTATTCAGACTTTAAATGACCCATTAAATTTGCTAAGCTCTTAAAGACAAACCATTTGAAAACATCCCTTCCAATTATACACACATGTCTATTTGATATCATCCATTTGGAGGCACATATAATCCCATATAATATATCAACCATGTGTCAACATTTAATTCTGCAGCACTCTGTCAATCAACATTTAAGAATCTTAATTCAGATATAAATGATGCTTCAGAATTAGGGACCAGCAACGAAAAATAAAGGAAATGACGAAATTACCGGTCTAATAAAAACAGCTAAATATTTTGTTATTTCGTATAATAGGGCCCAACAAGTTTTGTGCATTTTTGGGCTCAACTCCAAAGTCAGAATGGCAAGTTGAAGTTATTTCTTCAATAGCCGTTGGTAAAATGATTTGGTGGCTAGTGCTAAAACTGTGTTTGAACAATAAAAGCAAGATTTTAGTCGCAGTGTATAGGTCACCTCATAAGCAAAATTCCCCGGAAATATTTTTTTTGTGATTTTTTCCAAAACAAAATAGATGAGCTCGGTTCGGCATGCGTGGATGTTATTATAATGGGTGACTTTAACATTAACTGGCTTATAAATAACGGGTGATTTTTTAAGAGGCTTAGAACTTTTTTTAAAAAAAAAACACAAAAAATTCGAAAAATGAATGAAATATTTATTTGAATCGATAGTTTGAACCTTGCAATTTAATGTTTAAAGATAATTTCATGCAAATGTTGACCGCGGATGCGTCTCAGGTAGCCCATCCGCTGAGTCCAATTTTGGCATACTCTTTCACACATATCGGCCGGTATCTCACGAATGAATGCATGGATGTTGGCTTCCAGTGCGTCAATCGAAGCGGGCTTGTCCCTATAGACATTAGCCTTGACATACCCCCACAAAAAATAATCTAATGGTGTCAAATCGCACGATCTAGGCGGCCAATTGACCGGCCCGAAACGTGAAATTAACTGTTCATCAAACTCGCCTCGCAATTGCGCCATTGTTTCGCGTGCTGTGTGGCATGTGGCACCGTCTTGTTGAAACCACATATCATGCAAGTCAAGAACTTCCATTTCGGGCAAAAAAAAGTTTGTTATCATCGCTCGGTAGCGTTCACCATTGACAGTAACGCTGCGATTCGCATCATCTTTGAAGAAATATGGCCCAATAATGCCGCCGGCCCATAAACCGCACCAAACAGTGGCTTTTTCGGGATGCATTGGTAGCTGTTGCAATGTTTCTGGCTGATCTTCACTCCAAATGCGGCAATTTTGCTTATTTACGTACCCATTCAACCAAAAATGAGCCTCATCTCTGAACACAATTTTTCGATAAAAAAGCGGATCCTCGGCCAGCTTTCCAAGAGCCCATTCACCAAAAATTCGGCGTTGTTGTTGGTCGGCTGGCTTTAGTTCTTGCACTAGCTGTATCTTAAAAGGCTTTACGCCCAAATCCTTCGGCAAAATTTTCCACGTAGTGCTGTAACAAAGGCCTAACTGCTGGGAACGGCGCCGAATCGACATTTCGCGGTCTTCTGTCACACTAGCTGATACGGCCGCAATATTTTCTTCACTACGCACAGTACGTAAACGTGTTGGTGGTTTAATGTCCAACAAAGTAAATTTGGTGCGAAATTTGGTCACAATCTTCCGAATAGACTGCTCAGAAGGTCGAGAATGCCGATCATAAAATGGAAGCAGCGCGCGATGAACATTTCGAACCGAGCACGAATTTTGATAGTAAAATTCAATAATTTGCAAGCGTTGTTCATTTGTAAGACGATCCATGGTTAAATTGCAAACCAAACTGAAGCTGTTTGACAGTGACACAAGGTACTAAACACACGTCAGCTGTCAAAACCAGTGTTGCCAAAACCAAACCAGCTAAAAAATCATCCGTTAGTACCTACAAAAAAAGAATCTATGAAAGTGTATTAGACAGCTCGTTCAAACAAATAGTTACAGAACCAACTAGAATTTCTGAAACCTCTTCGACTCTTATAGATTACGTAATAACAAATTCAGAAAATGTAAATGCAAAAGTGAACAAAAAATTAAAAATCAGTGACCACGAATCTTTGGAAATTATTATCGAAACAAATCGCGACACTAAAAATTATAGCAGAAAAGTTATTAAATCATTAGTATTTAATGAAGGTGTTTTTCGAAGACAGCTGCTTGGTAGTGAAATGGCAAATTTAAATTGCAATATTGATTTTAATGAATTAGCAATGTTCTTTAGTGATAAATTGAATACGGCTGTAAAAAAAATGATGGTTTTTAAGACAATCAGTGAAGAAAATGGCACCAATGAATGGTACAACCAATATTTATATAATTTAAAGCGAATGAAAATACAATATATCGCGGTGTGGACAAATAATAGAAGTGACTGGAATACGTATAAATTATGCAGAAATAACTACGCAAGTGAACTACACACAGCAAAAAATAATTTTATTGCTAGGAAAATTGTTCAAACAACTGATCAAAAATCAATGTGGAGGACACTTAAAACACTGGTACTTAACGAAGAAAAAAATGAAACACGTGAAATATTATATGACAATATAACAATAAGAAACAAGTCTGAAATAGCTAATAAACTTAACAAATTTTTCGTGAAAAGTGTAGAGGAAATAAATAAAAATATACCATATGTCCAATATACGAATTTAATTAATAACAATATTAGAAAAACATTTAAATTTCAAAAGATAAACATGAGTGAATTAAAAAATATTATGAAAAGTATGATTGCAAAGAAAGACGTCAACAGTTTGTCAGTAAAAATGATGTTGTGTGTGTTAGATATCATAGGGCCTTGTTATCTTAAAAACATATGAGAAGAGTACAATCCCCTGTGCGGATCGTTTAATACCCTATCCCATCCCATCCTTAAAATTAATATCTCCAAAAAGTGGGCTTTATTAGCCTATAATATAGAACATATGAGAAGGCTACAATCCACTGTGCGGATCGTTGAATACCCTATCCCATCCTATCTGTAAAACTAAAATTCCCAAAAAGTGGACATGGCTAAAAATACGATGTGGATAAAATAAAGAAAATGACATGGTGACAACAAATTCATCAGACCGCTTATAAAAAACTTTTACGGTTCTACAAAAGACAAGGTTTTCTCTTGCATATGTTATGGGGTAGGGTATAAAAATGTTTTTTATATAAAAACGCCCCCAAAAAGTGGGGGTGGGTTAAAATGGTCTATGAACGAAATGTTCATATTTATATTACTAAGGATGCTGCATTTTTTTTCGAAAATTTTAAAATTTGACCGAAAAACGTTTTTTATTAAAAACGCCCCCAAAAAGTGGGCGCGGCAAAAAACTTTATATGAACGAAATACAGATATTCAGATTATCTAAATATGTTGTTCAGAAAGTTTTTTAAAGTTCCTTATGGTTTGGCCAAAAATTACGTTTTTCTAAAATGGGGCGTGGCAGTGGGCGGATTTCAAAAATTTTTACACTTGTTCTGCTGGGAGCAACAAAGAGCACGTGTACCGAATTTCATCCTTCTAGCTCAAAATTTTAGGCCCAAAAACTGGTGACGTACGGACGGACGGACAGACATGGCTAAATCGACTCAGCTATCGATTCTGAGTCGATCCATATACTTTGAGGTATATGTAGCTAAATTATTTCTCTATGTTACAAACTATGTATCAAAACTAATATACCCCTATGGGATAGGGTATAATAATAAACGATTCACTCATTGTTGGAAGGGATCGACAGTGGTGCCTATAGAAAAAGTGAAGCGAACCGTAAATCCTGCTGACTTCCGGCCGGTCAACATGCTTATGACAGAGAGCAAAATTTTGGAAAAAGTGGTACAAAAGCAATTACAAAAATACATGGAAAGCAATCAATTTATGGCAGATTACCAATCAGGTTTTCGACAAAAACACAGTTGTGTATCTTTGCTTAATATTGTGATTACGCAATGGAAAACCCAAATCAATGACAAAAAAGTAATAGTTGCTGTTTTCTTGGATTTGCAAAGAGCGTTCGAGACAATAGATAGAGAAATAATGATACAAAAACTTGAAAATTACGGTGTAAAAGGAGCAGAAATTGAGTGGTTCAAAAGTTATCTGTCGAACAGAGTGCAACAAACTATGATATCGAATGTAATATCTGAACACATGGCTGTAACACTGGGTGTACCGCAAGGAGCTGTGCTTGGGACTTTACTATTTATTATTTATATCAATGATTTGGATAAAGTACTAATGCATGCTGAGGCAAGACTGTTTGCGGATGATATATTGCTGTACGTTACTGGAGATTCTGCCGATGAATGTATCAACAAACTGAATGCAGATTTAAAAAGCGTTGAATGGTATTTAAAAATGAATAAACTAAAGCTGAATACAGGTAAAACAAAAGCAATTGTAATTAATGGCAACTCTTCTATGAACATTTTTATTAATGGAGAGATTATTGAGAAGATTAATGAGATAAAGTATCTAGGAGTAGTTTTAGATAAAAAATTAGCTTTTGAGACACACCTTAATTATATTTGTAATAAAATTGCAAAGAAAATTGGATATTTTCAAAGAATTAGAAGCAAATTAACTATGGCTTGTGCAATAAATGTCTTTAATGTTATGGTAAAACCACATTTCGAGTACTGTTCAACAATTATATTTTTAGGTCCCAACCAAATGTTAAATAGACTGCAAAAATTACAGAACAGAGGAATGAGGTGTATTTTAATGTGCAATTTGTTAACACCCATACGCTTAATGTTAGATACTTTACAATGGCTTACGATAAAACAGAGAACATATATGAATGTACTCCTTTTTATATTTAAAATAAAAAACAATATGTTGCCAAATTATCTATTTAATCAAATAGTTTATGTTGCAAATGTACAGCCATACAATTTAAGAAATAGGGAAGACTTTAGACTTCCTTTTTTATCAACCAACAGATCTCGAAATATATTATTTTATAAAGGTTTTAAACTATTTAATAGCTTGCCAAATACCATAAAGGCAGAAAATAATATAATTATTTTTAAAAGATTGTTAATATTGCATGTAAAGGAATTTTATAACTGATATCACAGATATGTTAATTAGTTTTTAAGTTATCGTTTGTAACAAATAGCTAATGCTAAATAAAGAAAGCGAAAGCGAATCATCATCTATTAGTGTTTTGCTATTATCATCATGAAGTCTGGTGTTAAGCGTACTCCCTAAAGTTGCGCACTTTAAGTTAGATGAGGTCAGTATCTACTTGTGCACACCACTTAGCGCTAGGTCTTCCTCTACTGTGTCCGACGTCTGGCTGGTAATCAGAGACTCTGTGAGCCGGAGTATTGGTGTCCATTCGCTCTACATGTCCTAGCCATCCTAAACGAGTAGTTTTTTGACTAGAGGAATGTCACTGTGTAGCTCGTGGTTGAATCTTCATCTCCAAAGCGGTTGAACGTAAACGGGACCGAAGATTTGTCGAAGAATTTGTCACTCAAAATCCCCAAGGATTTCTTTATCAGCTTTTGCTGCTGCTCATGCTTCATCGCCGTATAGCAGGATTGCGATGTACAGGGTCTTGTATAGTTAGAATCTCTTTAGAAGTTCGAGTAAAGGCTTTTTAGCCCGATGAAACCGCGGTTAACAAGAGTAATTCTTCGTTTATTTTCTGACGAGATGTTGTCAGAGTTAATAGCGGAGCCGAGGTAGACCAAGTCCCGTACTATCATATGGAATATTATTTCTGTCAATGGTGACATTTTGTTCAATTCGTTTATTTTGTGTGTCCTTTCGTATTGGCAGCATATATTTAGTCTTGCCCTCATTTACTGCTAAACCCATTTTTGCCGGTTCCTTCTCTTTACTAGCAAACGTGGCTGTGGCATCACGTTGAGTCCGACCAATGATGTCAATATCGTCGGCGTAAGCTAGTTGTTGCACGGATTCGTGGAAGATTGTATACCTCAGGTCGGGAGTTTTGCACAATCCCTTCAAGAATGATGTTAAAGAAGTCACGTGACAGTGCATCCCCTTGCCTAAATCTTTTTTTGGAATCGAATGTTTCGGTGAACTCGTTTCCGCCCCTGATGGAGCAGCGAGAACTCTCCATCGTCATCCATCACAGATTAACGGATTTAGCCGGTATACCAAAATTAGACATGGCTCTTTATAGTTCGTCTCTATAAATGCTGCGTATGCGGCTTTGAAATCGATGAATAGGTGGTGGATATCAATTTGAACTTCTTCGGTTTTTTGCATTATTTGCGTAAGTATGAAGATTACATCAGTTGTCGACTTTCCTGGCCCTAATCCACACTGATAAGGGCTAATCAGATTGTTGGTAAACGGTTTCAGGCATTCACATATTGCGGCAGATATAGACATGAAGGCGATGTTTAGGAGACTTATGTATTTTTTTGTAGTTAGCGCAGTTCAGAGGATCTACTTTTTTGTGGATCGGGCAAACGATGCTGAGGTTCCATTCTTCAGGCATACTCCCATCCGACCCAACTTTTTGTATGGGTTGTTGAAGGTTACTTACCAAATCATCTAAGCCGGCTTTTTATATGGTGGGAATGCCGTCATTTCCGGAAGCTTCACTTCACTTCCGTCGGTTGGTTGGTAGTTTTCGCTGTCGTGGCTAATATTTAATGGTTATTTCTGAATGACAGCGGAATAGTGTTCGTCGTCAAAGAACAAGGAAATATCTTAGTTGAGATGAAGAACCATCACTTCTGCAGATTATTAACTGTAGAAGTGGTTCTTCATCGACTGTGTCTCAACTGCGATATTGTTCATTACGACAGGATTCTGTTGGAGTTTTTTTTTTCCTGGCGTTGACGTTTTACACTTTGGTAAAAATTGCGAACATCATTCCTGGAGTGTCACCTCTCTATATCCTCGATCCTGCGCTTTTCTAGCTCTTTTTTCTTCTTTCTTGAAACCCGGTGTTCTTTCCTCCATCTTTGCCTAAAGAGCTCAATGTGAGCTCTCGTCGTCACCTTCTCCCAGCACGATCTTAACACCATACCTTGATAGTCACTATATCAACTTTTTCCTCCATCAGTGAGCTTATGTTGTCAAATTTGGCCTTGATAAGATATCTTCTCTACGTTGAGCACTTATAACAAATCCACATCCGTGTAGTCGCTGTTTCTGTGCATTTTACACCGACCATGGCAGATTACACAGTACTTCATCCTCCTTTTGCCGGGTCCATCCAATCGTATTTCCTGGTTGGTAGTAATGTCTGCTTTGTAGCATCTTAGGGCTCCCGCTAGTTGTTTGGCTACACATTTTCTGTTAAATGTTCTAACATTCCAGCTAAATATACGATTGTCGTTGTATTTTTACGTTTATCATGATCATCAACGGAATAATCAGTCCTTTTCGAAGGATTTGGTGTTTCATAATATTTGGGATTTCATCAATTGAAAAGTTAACCCAAATAACAACCGCCAACCTGTAGGGTCAGTTCCAACTTATTTGATACCCCTTGGACACGGGGCCATTAGTAACTCCTACGAGATTGAGCGTGGCCGTTGGCCTTTCATCCTTCAGACCTGACTAACCCTTGAGATTCCTTAATGAACTGTTGTTCCTATATGTCAAAACAGCACATAAAGGTTATTCACATTGTCGATCATAACTGGGACTGAAGACACCACCATAGGGAATTCTTTCGCTGGCGTCTTTAAAGAGGAATATGTGCCTTGGTGTGAAGACCAGTCTTAATAATAAAGTGCAGACTTAATTTGTATGCGAATTAAAATTCATAAATTATTGACACCTCTATTAATATTCAATCAGGATTTTTTTTTGAACTACAGCCCTACTTGACATACAAACAACTCAACCCAGCCATCTTAAAACTTAATTTCATCTCGAGAATACCCTGCGTGATACACCTAATGTGAACATAGCAATACATGACATGTAATTTAGGGCTTATGACACTTATTTCACGGCTCTTAATACGGGGGTGAGCGGTAATGTTTTCGAATTACTTTCGAAGCTGGCTTTCTCCACCAGATTAATTGTTCTCCCCGTTTTAATCTAATCAAATGCGTCATACTGAGTTACAAATGAGTAATCAGGGATTTTCCTTAAGGGGGTGTAGATTTATCCGTTTCATGCTTAATATAAAGGAGTGCGAATCGGCGGCGTCATTATTTAGTCGTGGGAACCCCCTACAGTGTTGTTAGGTGAATAATTTAATTTCATATTAGGTCGAGTGAATGTGCGCGGTGTACACATTTTGAAATAACAGGAGGGTACCTTTGCGGATGGAAATGTTAGTGCTTAGTAGATTGGTTATGCTGTGGTGTGAGATGGGCTTTGTCGCGTTGTTCAGCAGTACAAATAAAATACATGAAAACCCTGGTTTGTTTTTATTTGTGAGTTAAGTATAACTTCCAGAAATGATTGGAGGGGCTAAATTTAACATCCCAGAGAGGCCTAAAATTCGATAATATTGATTTTCTTGAGACGCAATGTAGATAAAAGCTTATGTGTGGGGTCCTTTTGTCACCAGACGTCATCTAGTGGGCAGCATTATGTAAACGCAAATGTATTTTTAAACACCTTGTGGAATTTCTGGAACTCTACACAATAAAGCGTGGTTTGACGTGGTTTATAGTGGTCTATATCTAGACGAAGTGTATTTAACAATTATATGCCGTAGGGATCAATTAAACCGTTGATTTTGAAAATTGTGGGTGGATTTTCATAATGTTTTACATTTAGATACATCTATAAATTTCTGTCGGAGCTTTTTTCCCTCCAGCAATACTAACCCCCTTATTAATAAACGCTGATTAGCTAATCAGTGTCTAACTTTTGTCATTTGCGCGAGTATTTCTTGTGGGGGAAGCTGTCAAGTTAGCCATTGATAAGCTAATCAGCGTTTATTAATACGTGGGTAAATGTATAACGCCTTAGGGGAAAAATTTGGCGCTTTCTGTAAGACCTCTTATATAAGCCATACCGATGACGAAGCGCAAAACTAAATTTTTTGATACTTCTTTCGGGACTATATGAATTGGATTTTATGAAACGTTAAAACCATCATAATGCTAACAAACTAAGGTGTTCTGATCAGGTCCTCTATCCAAGTACTAACCACAACCGACGCTGCTTGACGTCGGTGATAGCGTGTTGTCGGTATTTTTTTTTGTTTGTTTTGAAACTATTTTAGCGGCAACATGCATGCTGGTGTGCAAAAAAAGGGATGGATTCGTATTGGCATGATGGTTGGAGAAGGGACTTTTTTTTTAATTCATTTTTATTTTTCTTCAACTTAGAACTAACTTACATGCTAGACAAAAATTAATGAAAAACTAGCCTACTTATCTACTAACTTAAATAACATACTGGTCCTCTGCGGGCACCCTAAATTAAATAATAACAACTTAAAAACTAATGCATTTCGACCTAAAATCTAATTTAATTATATATTATAACGGGTGATTTTTTAAGAGGTTTAGAACTTTTTTTAAAAAAAAAACACAAAAAATTCGAAAAAATGAATGAAATATTTATTTGAATCGATAGTTTGAACCTTGCAATTTAATGTTTAAAGATAATTTCATGCAAATGTTGACCGCGGCTGCGTCTCAGGTAGCCCATCCGCTGAGTCCAATTTTGGCATACTCTTTCACACATATCGGCCGGTATCTCACGAATGAATGCATGGATGTTGGCTTCCAGTGCGTCAATCGAAGCGGGCTTGTCCCTATAGACATAAGCCTTGACATACCCCCACAAAAAATAATCTAATGGTGTCAAATCGCACGATCTAGGCGGCCAATTGACCGGCCCGAAACGTGAAATTAACTGTTCACCAAACTCGCCTCGCAATTGCGCCATTGTTTCGCGTGCTGTGTGGCATGTGGCACCGTCTTGTTGAAACCACATATCATGCAAGTCAAGAACTTCCATTTCGGGCAAAAAAAAGTTTGTTATCATCGCTCGGTAGCGTTCACCATTGACAGTTACGCTGCGATTCGCATCATCTTTGAAGAAATATGGCCCAATAATGCCGCCGGCCCATAAACCGCACCAAACAGTGGCTTTTTCGGGATGCATTGGTAGTTGTTGCAATGCTTCTGGCTGATCTTCACTCCAAATGCGGCAATTTTGGTTATTTACATACCCATTCAACCAAAAATGAGCCTCATCGCTGAACACAATTTTTCGATAAAAAAGCGGATCCTCGGCCAGCTTTCCAAGAGCCCATTCACCAAAAATTCGGCGTTGTGGTAGGTCGGCTGGCTTTAGTTCTTGCACCAGGTGTATCTTAAAAGGCTTTACGCCCAAATCCTTCCGCAAAATTTTCCACGTAGTGCTGTAACAAAGGCCTAACTGCTGGGAACGGCGCCGAATCGACATTTCGCGGTCTTCTGTCACACTAGCTGATACGGCCGCAATATTTTCTTCACTACGCACAGTACGTAAACGTGTTGGTGGTTTAATGTCCAACAAATTAAATTTGGTGCGAAATTTGGTCACAATCTTCCGAATAGACTGCTCAGAAGGTCGAGAATGCCGATCATAAAATGGAAGAAGCAGTAAAATTCAATAATTTGCAAGCGTTGTTCATTTGTAAGACGATCCATGGTTAAATTGCAAACCAAACTGAAGCTGTTTGACAGTGACACAAGGTACTAAACACACGTCAGCTGTCAAAACCAGTGTTGCCAAAACCAAACCAGCTAAAAAATCACCCGTTAGTAGCTACAAAAAAAGAATCTATGAAAGTGTATTAGACAGCTCGTTCAAACAAATAGTTACAGAACCAACTAGAATTTCTGAAACCTCTTCGACTCTTATAGATTACGTAATAACAAATTCAGAAAATGTAAATGCAAAAGTGAACAAAAAATTAAAAATCAGTGACCACGAATCTTTGGAAATTATTATCGAAACAAATGGCGAAACTAAAAATTATAGCAAAAAAGTTATTAAATCATTAGTATTTAATGAAGGTGTTTTTCGAAGACAGCTGCTTGGTAGTGAAATGGCAAATTTAAATTGCAATATTGATTTTAATGAAGCTGTAAAAAAATTATGGTTTTTAAGACAATCAGTGAAGAAAATGGCACCAATGAATGGTACAACCAATATTTATATAATTTAAAGCGAATGAAAATACAGTTGCATAAAATCGCGGTGTGGACAAATAATAGAAGTGACTGGAATACGTATAAATTATGCAGAAATAAGTACGCAAGTGAACTACACACAGCAAAAAATAATTTTATTGCTAGGAAAATTGTTCAAACAACTGATCAAAAATCAATGTGGAGGACAATTAAAACACTGGTACTTAACGAAGAAAAAAATTAAATACGTGAAATATTATATGACAATATAACAATAAGAAACAAGTCTGAAATAGCTAATAAACTTAACAAATTTTTCGTGAAAAGTGTAGAGGAAATAAATAAAAATATACCATAATTGGACACATGGTATATACGAATTTAATTAATAACAATATTAGAAAAACATTTAAATTTCAAAAGATAAACATGAGTGAATTAAAAAAATATTATGAAAAGTATGAATGCAAAGAAAGACGTCAACAGTTTGTCAGTAAAAATGATGTTGTGTGTGTTAGATATCATAGGGCCTTGTTATCTAAAAAACATATGAGAAGAGTACAATCCCCTGTGCGGATCGTTTAATACCCTATCCCATCCCATCCTTAAAATTAATATCTCCAAAAAGTGGGCTTTATTAGCCTATAATATAGAACATATGAGAAGGCTACAATCCACTGTGCGAATCGTTAAATACCCTATCCCATCCTATCTGTAAAACTAAAATTCCCAAAAAGTGGACATGGCTAAAAATACGATGTGGATAAAATAAAGAAAATGACATGGTGACAGCAAATTCTTCAGACCGCTTATAAAAAACTTTTACGGTTCTACAAAAGACAAGGTTTTCTCCTGCATATGTTATGGGGTAGGGTATAAAAATGGTTTTTATATAAAAACGCCCCCAAAAAGTGGGGGTGGGTTAAAATGGTCTATGAACGAAATGTTCATATTTATATTACTAAGGATGCTGCATTTTTTATTTAAAAATTTTAAAATTTGACCGAAAAACGTTTTTTATTAAAAACGCCCCCAAAAAGTGGGCGCGGCAAAAAACTTTATATGAACGAAATACAGATATTCAGATTATCTAAATATGTTGTTCAGAAAGTTTTTCAAAGTTCCTTATGGTTTGGCCAAAAATTACGTTTTTCTAAAAAGGGGGCGTGGCAGTGGGCGGATTTCAAAAATTTTTACACTTGTTCTGCTGGGAGCAACAAAGAGCACGTGTACCGAATTTCATCCTTCTAGCTCAAAATTTTAGGCCCAAAAACTGGTGACGTACGGACGGACGGACAGACATGGCTAAATCGACTCAGCTATCGATTCTGAGTCGATCCATATACTTTGAGGTATATGTAGCTAAATTATTTCTCTATGTTACAAACTATGTATCAAAACTAATATACCCCTATGGGATAGGGTATAATAATAAACGATTCACTCATTGTTGGAAGGGATCGACAGTGGTGCCTATAGAAAAAGTGAAGCGAACCGTAAATCCTGCTGACTTCCGGCCGGTCAACATGCTTATGACAGAGAGCAAAATTTTGGAAAAAGTGGTACAAAAGCAATTACAAAAATACATGGAAAGCAATCAATTTATGGCAGATTACCAATCAGGTTTTCGACAAAAACACAGTTGTGTATCTTTGCTTAATATTGTGATTACGCAATGGAAAACCCAAATCAATGACAAAAAAGTAATAGTTGCTGTTTTCTTGGATTTGCAAAGAGCGTTCGAGACAATAGATAGAGAAATAATGATACAAAAACTTGAAAATTACGGTGTAAAAGGAGCAGAAATTGAGTGGTTCAAAAGTTATCTGTCGAACAGAGTGCAACAAACTATGATATCGAATGTAATATCTGAACACATGGCTGTAACACTGGGTGTACCGCAAGGAGCTGTGCTTGGGACTTTACTATTTATTATTTATATCAATGATTTGGATAAAGTACTAATGCATGCTGAGGCAAGACTGTTTGCGGATGATATATTGCTGTACGTTACTGGAGATTCTGCCGATGAATGTATCAACAAACTGAATGCAGATTTAAAAAGCGTTGAATGGTATTTAAAAATGAATAAACTAAAGCTGAATACAGGTAAAACAAAAGCAATTGTAATTAATGGCAACTCTTCTATGAACATTTTTATTAATGGAGAGATTATTGAGAAGATTAATGAGATAAAGTATCTAGGAGTAGTTTTAGATAAAAAATTAGCTTTTGAGACACACCTTAATTATATTTGTAATAAAATTGCAAAGAAAATTGGATATTTTCAAAGAATTAGAAGCAAATTAACTATGGCTTGTGCAATAAATGTCTTTAATGTTATGGTAAAACCACATTTCGAGTACTGTTCAACAATTATATTTTTAGGTCTCAACCAAATGTTAAATAGACTGCAAAAATTACAGAACAGAGGAATGAGGTGTATTTTAATGTGCAATTTGTTAACACCCATACGCTTAATGTTAGATACTTTACAATGGCTTACGATAAAACAGAGAACATATATGAATGTACTCCTTTTTATATTTAAAATAAAAAACAATATGTTGCCAAATTATCTATTTAATCAAATAGTTTATGTTGCAAATGTACAGCCATACAATTTAAGAAATAGGGAAGACTTTAGACTTCCTTTTTTATCAACCAACAGATCTCGAAATATATTATTTTATAAAGGTTTTAAACTATTTAATAGCTTGCCAAATACCATAAAGGCAGAAAATAATATAATTATTTTTAAAAGATTGTTAATATTGCATGTAAAGGAATTTTATAACTGATATCACAGATATGTTAATTAGTTTTTAAGTTATCGTTTGTAACAAATAGCTAATGCTAAATAAAGAAAGCGAAAGCGAATCATCATCTATTAGTGTTTTGCTATTATCATCATGAAGTCTGGTGTTAAGCGTACTCCCTAAAGTTGCGCACTTTAAGTTAGATGAGGTCAGTATCTACTTGTGCACACCACTTAGCGCTAGGTCTTCCTCTACTGTGTCCGACGTCTGGCTGGTAATCAGAGACTCTGTGAGCCGGAGTATTGGTGTCCATTCGCTCTACATGTCCTAGCCATCCTAAACGAGTAGTTTTTTGACTAGAGGAATGTCACTGTGTAGCTCGTGGTTGAATCTTCATCTCCAAAGCGGTTGAACGTAAACGGGACCGAAGATTTGTCGAAGAATTTGTCACTCAAAATCCCCAAGGATTTCTTTATCAGCTTTTGCTGCTGCTCATGCTTCATCGCCGTATAGCAGGATTGCGATGTACAGGGTCTTGTATAGTTAGAATCTCTTTAGAAGTTCGAGTAAAGGCTTTTTAGCCCGATGAAACCGCGGTTAACAAGAGTAATTCTTCGTTTATTTTCTGACGAGATGTTGTCAGAGTTAATAGCGGAGCCGAGGTAGACCAAGTCCCGTACTATCATATGGAATATTATTTCTGTCAATGGTGACATTTTGTTCAATTCGTTTATTTTGTGTGTCCTTTCGTATTGGCAGCATATATTTAGTCTTGCCCTCATTTACTGCTAAACCCATTTTTGCCGGTTCCTTCTCTTTACTAGCAAACGTGGCTGTGGCATCACGTTGAGTCCGACCAATGATGTCAATATCGTCGGCGTAAGCTAGTTGTTGCACGGATTCGTGGAAGATTGTATACCTCAGGTCGGGAGTTTTGCACAATCCCTTCAAGAATGATGTTAAAGAAGTCACGTGACAGTGCATCCCCTTGCCTAAATCTTTTTTTGGAATCGAATGTTTCGGTGAACTCGTTTCCGCCCCTGATGGAGCAGCGAGAACTCTCCATCGTCATCCATCACAGATTAACGGATTTAGCCGGTATACCAAAATTAGACATGGCTCTTTATAGTTCGTCTCTATAAATGCTGCGTATGCGGCTTTGAAATCGATGAATAGGTGGTGGATATCAATTTGAACTTCTTCGGTTTTTTGCATTATTTGCGTAAGTATGAAGATTACATCAGTTGTCGACTTTCCTGGCCCTAATCCACACTGATAAGGGCTAATCAGATTGTTGGTAAACGGTTTCAGGCATTCACATATTGCGGCAGATATAGACATGAAGGCGATGTTTAGGAGACTTATGTATTTTTTTGTAGTTAGCGCAGTTCAGAGGATCTACTTTTTTGTGGATCGGGCAAACGATGCTGAGGTTCCATTCTTCAGGCATACTCCCATCCGACCCAACTTTTTGTATGGGTTGTTGAAGGTTACTTACCAAATCATCTAAGCCGGCTTTTTATATGGTGGGAATGCCGTCATTTCCGGAAGCTTCACTTCACTTCCGTCGGTTGGTTGGTAGTTTTCGCTGTCGTGGCTAATATTTAATGGTTATTTCTGAATGACAGCGGAATAGTGTTCGTCGTCAAAGAACAAGGAAATATCTTAGTTGAGATGAAGAACCATCACTTCTGCAGATTATTAACTGTAGAAGTGGTTCTTCATCGACTGTGTCTCAACTGCGATATTGTTCATTACGACAGGATTCTGTTGGAGTTTTTTTTTTCCTGGCGTTGACGTTTTACACTTTGGTAAAAATTGCGAACATCATTCCTGGAGTGTCACCTCTCTATATCCTCGATCCTGCGCTTTTCTAGCTCTTTTTTCTTCTTTCTTGAAACCCGGTGTTCTTTCCTCCATCTTTGCCTAAAGAGCTCAATGTGAGCTCTCGTCGTCACCTTCTCCCAGCACGATCTTAACACCATACCTTGATAGTCACTATATCAACTTTTTCCTCCATCAGTGAGCTTATGTTGTCAAATTTGGCCTTGATAAGATATCTTCTCTACGTTGAGCACTTATAACAAATCCACATCCGTGTAGTCGCTGTTTCTGTGCATTTTACACCGACCATGGCAGATTACACAGTACTTCATCCTCCTTTTGCCGGGTCCATCCAATCGTATTTCCTGGTTGGTAGTAATGTCTGCTTTGTAGCATCTTAGGGCTCCCGCTAGTTGTTTGGCTACACATTTTCTGTTAAATGTTCTAACATTCCAGCTAAATATACGATTGTCGTTGTATTTTTACGTTTATCATGATCATCAACGGAATAATCAGTCCTTTTCGAAGGATTTGGTGTTTCATAATATTTGGGATTTCATCAATTGAAAAGTTAACCCAAATAACAACCGCCAACCTGTAGGGTCAGTTCCAACTTATTTGATACCCCTTGGACACGGGGCCATTAGTAACTCCTACGAGATTGAGCGTGGCCGTTGGCCTTTCATCCTTCAGACCTGACTAACCCTTGAGATTCCTTAATGAACTGTTGTTCCTATATGTCAAAACAGCACATAAAGGTTATTCACATTGTCGATCATAACTGGGACTGAAGACACCACCATAGGGAATTCTTTCGCTGGCGTCTTTAAAGAGGAATATGTGCCTTGGTGTGAAGACCAGTCTTAATAATAAAGTGCAGACTTAATTTGTATGCGAATTAAAATTCATAAATTATTGACACCTCTATTAATATTCAATCAGGATTTTTTTTTGAACTACAGCCCTACTTGACATACAAACAACTCAACCCAGCCATCTTAAAACTTAATTTCATCTCGAGAATACCCTGCGTGATACACCTAATGTGAACATAGCAATACATGACATGTAATTTAGGGCTTATGACACTTATTTCACGGCTCTTAATACGGGGGTGAGCGGTAATGTTTTCGAATTACTTTCGAAGCTGGCTTTCTCCACCAGATTAATTGTTCTCCCCGTTTTAATCTAATCAAATGCGTCATACTGAGTTACAAATGAGTAATCAGGGATTTTCCTTAAGGGGGTGTAGATTTATCCGTTTCATGCTTAATATAAAGGAGTGCGAATCGGCGGCGTCATTATTTAGTCGTGGGAACCCCCTACAGTGTTGTTAGGTGAATAATTTAATTTCATATTAGGTCGAGTGAATGTGCGCGGTGTACACATTTTGAAATAACAGGAGGGTACCTTTGCGGATGGAAATGTTAGTGCTTAGTAGATTGGTTATGCTGTGGTGTGAGATGGGCTTTGTCGCGTTGTTCAGCAGTACAAATAAAATACATGAAAACCCTGGTTTGTTTTTATTTGTGAGTTAAGTATAACTTCCAGAAATGATTGGAGGGGCTAAATTTAACATCCCAGAGAGGCCTAAAATTCGATAATATTGATTTTCTTGAGACGCAATGTAGATAAAAGCTTATGTGTGGGGTCCTTTTGTCACCAGACGTCATCTAGTGGGCAGCATTATGTAAACGCAAATGTATTTTTAAACACCTTGTGGAATTTCTGGAACTCTACACAATAAAGCGTGGTTTGACGTGGTTTATAGTGGTCTATATCTAGACGAAGTGTATTTAACAATTATATGCCGTAGGGATCAATTAAACCGTTGATTTTGAAAATTGTGGGTGGATTTTCATAATGTTTTACATTTAGATACATCTATAAATTTCTGTCGGAGCTTTTTTCCCTCCAGCAATACTAACCCCCTTATTAATAAACGCTGATTAGCTAATCAGTGTCTAACTTTTGTCATTTGCGCGAGTATTTCTTGTGGGGGAAGCTGTCAAGTTAGCCATTGATAAGCTAATCAGCGTTTATTAATACGTGGGTAAATGTATAACGCCTTAGGGGAAAAATTTGGCGCTTTCTGTAAGACCTCTTATATAAGCCATACCGATGACGAAGCGCAAAACTAAATTTTTTGATACTTCTTTCGGGACTATATGAATTGGATTTTATGAAACGTTAAAACCATCATAATGCTAACAAACTAAGGTGTTCTGATCAGGTCCTCTATCCAAGTACTAACCACAACCGACGCTGCTTGACGTCGGTGATAGCGTGTTGTCGGTATTTTTTTTTGTTTGTTTTGAAACTATTTTAGCGGCAACATGCATGCTGGTGTGCAAAAAAAGGGATGGATTCGTATTGGCATGATGGTTGGAGAAGGGACTTTTTTTTTAATTCATTTTTATTTTTCTTCAACTTAGAACTAACTTACATGCTAGACAAAAATTAATGAAAAACTAGCCTACTTATCTACTAACTTAAATAACATACTGGTCCTCTGCGGGCACCCTAAATTAAATAATAACAACTTAAAAACTAATGCATTTCGACCTAAAATCTAATTTAATTATATATTATAACGGGTGATTTTTTAAGAGGTTTAGAACTTTTTTTAAAAAAAAAACACAAAAAATTCGAAAAAATGAATGAAATATTTATTTGAATCGATAGTTTGAACCTTGCAATTTAATGTTTAAAGATAATTTCATGCAAATGTTGACCGCGGCTGCGTCTCAGGTAGCCCATCCGCTGAGTCCAATTTTGGCATACTCTTTCACACATATCGGCCGGTATCTCACGAATGAATGCATGGATGTTGGCTTCCAGTGCGTCAATCGAAGCGGGCTTGTCCCTATAGACATAAGCCTTGACATACCCCCACAAAAAATAATCTAATGGTGTCAAATCGCACGATCTAGGCGGCCAATTGACCGGCCCGAAACGTGAAATTAACTGTTCACCAAACTCGCCTCGCAATTGCGCCATTGTTTCGCGTGCTGTGTGGCATGTGGCACCGTCTTGTTGAAACCACATATCATGCAAGTCAAGAACTTCCATTTCGGGCAAAAAAAAGTTTGTTATCATCGCTCGGTAGCGTTCACCATTGACAGTTACGCTGCGATTCGCATCATCTTTGAAGAAATATGGCCCAATAATGCCGCCGGCCCATAAACCGCACCAAACAGTGGCTTTTTCGGGATGCATTGGTAGTTGTTGCAATGCTTCTGGCTGATCTTCACTCCAAATGCGGCAATTTTGGTTATTTACATACCCATTCAACCAAAAATGAGCCTCATCGCTGAACACAATTTTTCGATAAAAAAGCGGATCCTCGGCCAGCTTTCCAAGAGCCCATTCACCAAAAATTCGGCGTTGTGGTAGGTCGGCTGGCTTTAGTTCTTGCACCAGGTGTATCTTAAAAGGCTTTACGCCCAAATCCTTCCGCAAAATTTTCCACGTAGTGCTGTAACAAAGGCCTAACTGCTGGGAACGGCGCCGAATCGACATTTCGCGGTCTTCTGTCACACTAGCTGATACGGCCGCAATATTTTCTTCACTACGCACAGTACGTAAACGTGTTGGTGGTTTAATGTCCAACAAAGTAAATTTGGTGCGAAATTTGGTCACAATCTTCCGAATAGACTGCTCAGAAGGTCGAGAATGCCGATCATAAAATGGAAGCAGCGCGCGATGAACATTTCGAACCGAGCACGAATTTTGATAGTAAAATTCAATAATTTGCAAGCGTTGTTCATTTGTAAGACGATCCATGGTTAAATTGCAAACCAAACTGAAGCTGTTTGACAGTGACACAAGGTACTTAACACACGTCAGCTGTCAAAACCAGTGTTGCCAAAACCAAACCAGCTAAAAAATCACCCGTTATATTTATTGTTTACCAAGAAACATTTAAAAACGAGTGGTGGGTGCACGACTGGGTCGTACGCAACTTTCTCTTTCACAGCGAGTTGGGCGTTAGATCAAATAGAAAGTACGCACTTTGATTATTGATGCTAAAAATCATATAAAAAATGTCAAAATGTGAACGTTTACTCCGAAATTTGAAGGAATCGGTGTCTATCTGAATAATAATGATTTTCCGTTATCGGCCAAAACTGAAAATTCCGTTTAGTGATATTTGGGCCAAAACTTATTATGTGGAATTGTTTCAAGCTATAATAGTAGTATATATATTAAATTTCATTCAATTTGACATAGTAGTTTGCGAGAAATTAACAATTTTCTTTATATGGCCTAAATGGCAAAATCCGTTATATGGATTTTCTCGAAAAAACTGGGTATGCAGTTTTATTGGAACTAATATGCTTATAGTATATATAAAGTTTAATCAAAATCGTTAGAGCCGTTTTCGAGAAAATTGAGGTTATGTGTAATTTTTATATGGCAGGTACCGTTATTAACATGGCTAAAAGCAAACTAAAAATGGCCTAGAATTATGACCAAAATAAACTTGGATACGAAGTTTGAAGAAAATCGGTCAAGCCGTTTAGGCTGGGCAGACCATTACGGACAGACGGACCGACGGACCGACGGACCGACGGATGGAATTCCAAAAAACCACTTTTTTAGGCTCCGCTATCATCGTAATGTTAGAATCAATCAAAATCTCGAGGTCGAAAATTTTCACGAAAACAATATCTTTCTCTTTGTAAGAGAAAGTTAAAAACTTGGTTTCGTATATATTTTTTTATTTTTATTTAAACTTACTTACTAATTAAAATTACTTATGAACTAACTAAAACTACTTAGAAACTAATTCAAACTACTTAAAAATAACTTAAAAACTAGAACAGCCACAGCTAGTATTTTTGTATTTTTAATTTTTATTTTGTATTTTTTTTTTTTTTTTTTTTGTGCCACCCCGACTGTTTTTCCTAACTAACCTTAAAACCTTAGAATTACGTATGTCGGCCATTCTTCACTATAAAAGTCAACTATCTATAACTAGTCTTGCAGCCACCACAACAGGTCCTCCTGTTGCAACCTACTCCGACGGTCCCAATCGGACACACTCCTGCTGAACCGCATGCGCTCTTCTCCGCCCTGAGCGACTACGTCTCGGTCGTACAGGAGCCGCCTATCCACAGTTCGTCGGAAGACGTGGTAGATTAGCGGAACCGCCGATCTGTCCTGTATCAGCCCTCGACTATTCAAAAATAGGAAAGCTTCAGGCGGAATAAAGCCGCTTAAACGCGCACTTTCAAAATAGTCATCTTTGGGGTAGAAGGCCCCAAAGATGAGACTATTGCTGGAGGTCATCGCTCTTGCCGCGTGAAACCGAATGAGTTTCACCAGAAAATTGTCTATCCTGTTTATGTTGGCCCCGTTGTATAGGACCTGGTTGGAATAATATTTTGTGTAGTCAGATACTGGTGTTCTGTGAAATCCGAGGCAGCTTCTCAAACACTGCCTCTCAAACACCCGTATCTTTTCCATTTGAGATGGGGCAACGTTGAACCACACCACCCATAGGCAATCATCGGTCTGATAAGACACATGTAGCAAATCACCTTCATCCTGCTGTCAAGACGACTGCTATAAAACAATCGTCTTGTCAGGGCAAATGCTCCCCTAGCTCTAGCCAGAGCAGCATCTACATGTCTTCCGAAATATAGATACTGATCCAGCCAGATGCCAAGGTACTTTACTACACTTTTACTCGCCAGTGGATGTCCGTTTGGTCCAACGATCACCAGCTTGCGCCAGTTCTTTCTTGTATCCCTAGAGGCCTTAGACAACGGTGTCCTAAACAGGATAGTTTCCGATTTCTGAAAGTTGATTTTCAACTTCCAGTCATCACAATATCTCTGGATCTTATCGAAGTCCCGCTGCAAAAGAGTTCGGATGACCTCGACAGTAGGAGCTGTTCTGTACGCGATAAGATCATCCGCATACGCAATTGCCTGAGTAAGACTACCTATCATATCGCAGCGCATGTGTAAATGCTGAAGAGAATCGGCGAGTTCACCGCTCCCTGTTGCAGACCATTTTAATAAAAAATTCGGTGGTAGAAGTTACGTTGCCACTTTTGACAACAAACGTTCTACCAGTCAACATGTCATGAAGCATATATAGTAGTGGTTTACTTATGCCAAGGCTGGTCAGCTTTAGATAGAGGCCCTCTAACCATACGGTGTCGAAAGCCTTCTCCAAAACAACCAGACATGCACCCGTGCACTGTCTTTTCGCTTTGTTCCATTGTATATCAGAGACGAGTTTGGAGGCGGCATGAATACAGTCATGTCCGGCCTTGAAACCAAACTGGTTCTCTGGTATAATATTGTTGTCCTCAGACCACTTGAACAGAGCCCGATTGAGAATCTTTTCGAATACCTTGCTGATACTCGGAAGGAGACTTATCGACCGAAAATTTGACGGATTGGAGTTGTCCTTTCCCTTTTTCGGGAGAGGATGAACCACCGCCGTCTTCCAACGCACTGGATAATATGCATTATTCAGCGCGTTGTTGAACAGCGGGGCGTAAATTTCCACAGCTTCAGGGGGTAAGTGTCGCAGTACAATGCTGGAGATACCATCGACTCCCGCTGACTTCTTTTTCCTCATGGAATCGAAGATGGTCTGGAGTTCCACCTTCGAAACTAACAGGGGACTAGACCCACTTCGCTCGGCGACTATGGCGTTTGCCAAGTTTTCGTCATCGAAACCGCGGTTCTCAGATCGCCATTGCGTTATGTCATTTCTGAGGTAAAAGTGATGGAGCAGGGCATTGTTTTCCAGGACGCGGTTCGGCGAATGCTTTCATTCACCTTATACACTTCCTGAAAAACAGCCCCCACTGCCTCCTGAGGATCTTCAATAACATAGAAATCGTCGTTGAATACGGCTTCCCCTGGATCGATTCCTGCTGTCAAAATATGTTTGTATTGTCAGTTGTTCGTTGGAGCTCAATACACGGAAGGTCGTTATGACCTTTCCTCCTAAAGATCTTATTAATTTGTGGAAACATACTCGGGTCGCTGGAATTTACGGCCCGAATTCTGTTATTCCAAAACAAATTAATGGACAACCGATCGTTCTCCTTGATCAATTGGTTGATGTTTTTGGTCGACGCCTTCAGTGTTCTAAACTCCGGGTCACGTGGGTTTGTCAGTCGTCTGTACAAGTTTTTAACTTTCTCTTACAAAGAGAAAGATATTGTTTTCGTGAAAATTTTCGACCTCGAGATTTTGATTGATTCTAACATTACGATGATAGCGGAGCCTAAAAAAGTGGTTTTTGGAATTCCGTCCGTCGGTCCGTCGGTCCGTCTGTCCGTGATGGTCTCCTCAGCCTAAACGGCTAGACCGATTTTCTTCAAACTTCGTATACAAGCTAGTTTTAGTCATAATTCTAGGCCATTTTTTTTGTTTGCTTTTAGCCATGTTAATAATGGTACCTGCCATATAAAAATTACACATAACCTCAATTTTCTCGAAAACGGCTCTAACGATTTTGATTAAACTTTATATATACTATAAGCATATTAGTTGCAACAAAACTGCATACCCAGTTTTTTCGAGAAAATCCATATAACGGATTTTGTCATTCAGGCCATATAAAGAAAATTGTTAATTTCTCGCAAACTACTATGTCAAATTGAATGAAATTTAATATATATACTACTATTATCGTTTTAAACAATTCCACATAATTATTTTTAGCCCAACTATCACTAAACGGAATTTTCAGTTTTGGCCAATAACGAAAATTAATTATTTTTCACATAGACACCGATTCCTTCAAATTTCGGAGTAAACGTTCGTATAATCAAATTTCAACATTTTATATAATTTTTAGCATTAATAATCAAAATGCGCACTATTTGATCTAACGCCGAACTCGCTGTGAAAGAGAAAGTTGCGTACGACCCAGTCGTGCACCCGCCACTCGTTTAGTCTTGTCAGAAGTCCGCTTTTTTGTCTGTGCAGTGCGTCAATGGTCGCGTTTCTGAACGAAGACGTTATGTCACGTTTTTTGTATTTTGGAATCGTCCTGTTCATTGTACTTTGGATCGATTCGTCCATTTGTTGTAAGTAGTCGTCGATTTCGTTGTTTGTCAGGTTTCTGTTGTTTGGTGGTAGTATGTCCCTCGAACGTAGTTCTCTTGATAAGGCGTTGGTAAAGCGTGGCCAGCGCATCTTACCGTAGTTGTAAGAATGCACAGGCACATACTCCTCCAACGCCACGGAGAAAGGACGTAGGTGCACCACTATGCACCAAGAAAGTGTGGTGGCTATTAATAAGTAAATTTGGCTAAATACGTGGGATTATATGTGAGCAAGATTAAATTAGGAAGTAAGGACGCTGTTTTTCATATGACGACATTTTTAAAACGTGATGCTAGATATCGGGAACGCCTCTAACGTTTGTTGGTGTAAATTCAAATAGCGATACTTTGAAAAGTACTTTTGAATGTTTGACGGTTTTATCGATATTTGTGAGTCTTCCCGAAAGGTGGAGCTTTGCATTTTGGTTGGATTTTGTGAGAGAATATCTTTACTCTGAACACACTTTTGGGACATTGTGAATTCGATTTAATGAAACGAAAAAGTGTAACGAAAAAGAGAACAAACAAAATATCGGTTGTCGTCTGATCACCGAAACCAAGCAGCGTCGGTCGCTGTTAGTACTTAGATATGGGAACGGTTGGGAACACCTTGTTTTGTTGGTTATTGTAAGAGAATGAAATGAATAAACTATGGAGGTGGTAAACAGAGAGAGATTAAGCAGAATACAGTTTCACTTCTACCGCGTGTGAAGTTATGAACTCACACTCGATTTGTTTATTCATTAACATAAATAAATTAACATTCATTTATGAGAAATTGTACCTGTGATACCTCATATTTAATTAAATAAACTGGGCTCTAATTCAGATTGACACCCACGTACCCTTGAAATTTTAACATGGTATCCCTGGAGGCTTAATAGTGTGGATTCATCTAGAATAAAGATTTAAACAGGCTACTACCGAATTTCGACTACAACGAAGGCATCAGCGAAAGGAATCCCAATATGGAGTCTCCAGTTCCAGTTACGATGACAAATTGCACAGCCATGTGCTGTTCAGATAAAATCGGATGACAGTCTATATAGAAATTTCGTCATAGTGGTAACAAAGTTTAACTGATCCTCCAAGTTTAGGATTGTGACATCAGGGTTACTTTTTTACCACTATAATCGGCTGTGCTAGTTGTTTAATGCCCCAACCCATCTCATCGCATCTTAAATATACCCAAAAAGTGGGCGTGGCTAATAACATTATGGGGATGAAATATAGAATTGGCATTGTCACAACATATTGATCAGACAACGTTTTTCTAGAACATATGCTATGGCATGGTATACAAATAGATTTTTAAGAGGAAGAAGCCCCAAATAGTAGGCGTGGGTTACAATAATCTATAATGTAATTTTTATAAAGGCGAAATATAGGGAATGTCTAAATATCTTGTTCAGACACTTTTTCAAAAACAACGTTAAACTGAAAAGTGGGCGTAATTTTAAAAGCATTAAACTTCTTTAATCCTAGTTTAAATCTTTTTAAAGCATGGACAAAGAGCGTATATACCAAATTCCATTACTTCAACTCACAATTTTAGGCCTATGGCATATGCTATGGGATTGGGTACAAAAATTGGACCCACGAGTGCAACTGCAAAAAATCTCGGAGTAACTTTCAACCGCTTTTTGACTTGGGATAACCATATAAACATACTTGTCGGCAAGGTATATGGTGTACTACGTAATTTATGGGTAACTCAGTCTTTCACACCGGTTAAAATACGTTTACTTCTTGCAAAAACACTGGTAATTCCGATTTTGATATATGGTTGTGAAATTTACTGCAATTGTAATTATGTAAGCAAACAAAAACTCAATGTCGCCTTTAATAGTACTGTACGTTATGTCTTTGGCCTACGAATATACGACAGAATATCTGGTTTTGCTACGCGTCTGCTGAATATGCCTTTAGAAAATTATATTGAACTTCGGAGCTTACTATTGTTAACCGATGTACTGCTTGCAACCTCATTAAGATCTCGTCAATTGATTCATCCTCGATGCTCGTTTCTAACATCCGAGCGTCAATTTTTTGTAAATTCCGTCCGCCTTTGGAATACTTTACCACGGTACATAAGAGAAATTCAAAATGTTACAGGTATTAAAAGGGCTTTAAGAAATTATTTTTCAATTAATGTCTAAATAAAATTGCAAAAATTATGATAGAAAATTTAATTTGTTTCATAATCAATTAGTTTAAGTTTTATGAAGTTTACGAAGTTTGCTGAATTTTGTTAAATTAGCTTATGACTAAATAATAAGATATTGTATCTTACTGTTATTAAGTATTCACGAACATAAAATAAATAATAAAAATAATAAATAAATAATAGAACGGAAAGGAGGTCCGCTCCGGCAGAGCCGATATACCGGAGTAAGGTAAAAGCTACGACAGACCCTGCCTGTGCATCTGAAGAAGCTCGTTAGCGGCTGGTTTAACCCCCAGCCTTGCATTCACGGGGGCACGGTTTGCATTAAGTGCGCTCACACCACCACTGAAATCAGGTACCTCTAGTCCTATGGTCAATAGGCATACTACGGGATATTTTACTATTGAGAAGTAAAGTAACATCACCGCAATGTCCTCTGTCCTTAGCTGATTACCGTCTTGACAACATACAAGAACACTGTAGCAATCATTACCGGCCGGCACCCACTCAAAGGGGTTTGGATGAGGATTTTCGCCGGCCAAGAGTAAAAGAGTAGTCTACAAAACCATCGGAAGATTTTACTTGAATATTTTAAAGCATCTTTGTAGGAGTTTTACTATTCCATTTCGATAACACCCGCTGCGATATTTACACATCAAAAAAAAAAGTAACCCCTACTATTGCAACATTTTCGCACTTATTTTTTGTGACTTATTCACTTTAATGTCGCACTGAAAATATGTTCCTGCTAATGCAACGGATATGGATATGTCAAGGATTCATACTCGTGCATCGTGTACACAAACATACTTCCCGACTGCAATGAATGCATTCATCATTTTTTTTCTCGCTGTCATTAGGACGCTTCATTCTTGCGAGTGTATTGTATATAATCCATGAAAGGACTTTTTTTTCTTCTTTGCGCTTGCATAATCCGGGACAATCTATTATGTCAGTTTTCGCCTTCGCAACTCCCCAAAACTTAATGTTAAATAATTCCATTCAGGTATTAATACGGTCATTAATTTTAATCTAAACTAAACCTTCAAAGTTTGTCAAATTACCATCATAAAGGAACGTTTAATTGATTAATTAAAATTTTGTTACGATAGCCACACGCAGTGGTTAAATTACTGGACCGTCAATTAATTAAAAATCAAAGTTTTATCTAACGAGTTAAAAATTTTATAAAATCACCGCTTAATTAAAACCATGTTTTGAATTAGTTTTATTGCATAAAAACATTGTTGGCTATAGGACAGGAGGAAAGGATACTTGAATTAAGAATTTTTTATATGCTTGCTTGCACTTTGGTCTGTAAAGGATAATTTTGCTAACTGGCTCGAATAAAAACTATCGGTTTCATCGTTAGTCATTTGTCATAACTTTTATTATGTAAAACATAACCATCCAATTTATTTTACCTAGATTATTAATCTGAACAAAAAGTTTCTACTGGATAAAATTGGAATTTAATGTTTGTGTATAGCTTATTTAAAAATCTATTGATAAGTCAGAAAGAACAAGTTGAAAACCCCTTGGTTGGCATTTTGAAAGCAGCAGAATATTTGAAAAACTATTTCTTAGATGATTTAGACGATATTCCTATAAGGCCAAATAAAAAATAAATTTTTGGCGAAACAGACTGGTTAGTACCTAGGGCAGAGCTATCTCACGACAATTCATGTGTGCGTGTGTACTTCTTGCACGATGCCGGGACCTCCTGTTTTATAACGAATCCGAACGGCTAAGTTGAGATAAACTTTTCTTGACAATTGATACTACTCGGATGATTTGTCAAATCATCACGAGAGAAGGGCCAGTGAAAAATCAGTGAAAAATCATATCGAGTGAGTGAAATGCATACGTTATCGAATGATCGAGTAACTAAAGGGTGATCCATTTCGAGGTTCCCTACTTTTTTAAAGAAAAAAAACACAGAAAATTCAAATTTAATGGAGAATGTTTATTATCATTTGAAAGAACATTCTTTGGCATTTATTTTTTGAAGATTATGTCTATCAAATGTTGGCCGTTGCTACGTCGCAGATGGTCCATCCGTTGAGTCCAATTTTCGATCACTCGTTCGAGCATTTCGACTGGTAACTGCCGAATGACACGCGTGATGTTTTCCTCCAAGGCCTGAATCGAAGCGGGTTTGTCGGCATAAGCTTTTGACTTTACATATCCCCACAGGAAAAAGTCTAACGGTGTGATATCACACGATCTTGGTGGCCAATCGACCGGCCCAAAACGTGAAATTATGTGCTCACCGAAATATTCTCTCAATAAGTCCATTGATTGATGCGATGTGTGGGAAGTGGCGCCGTCTTGCTGAAACCAAATGTCGCCGAGATCACGAGCTTCAATTTCAGGCATCAAATAGTCGGTTATCATGGTCCGAACGGCGGACGGCGCCGAATCGACTCTCCACGGTCTTCGTGTACACTCTCAGCTACGGCCGCTATATTTTCTTCACAGCGTGCTGGACGTGGTCTATTCGGTCGAATATTATCCAATAATGAATGCTGGGTCTCAAAATGGGTGATGGTGTTGCGAATAGTACGCTCAGTAGGCCGATTATGTTGACCATAAGTTGAGCGAAGTGCACGAAACACATTCCTCACACAACGTGAATTTTCATAATAAAGTTGAACAATTTGTAAACGTTGTTCACGCGTAAGTCTTTCCATTATGAAATGCCAAACAATACTAAACAAAAATAACATGACAGCATGACACGACTCATTCGTGATTTGTCAAAAAAGGCTATTGAAAAAAGTATCTCTACTTGGATCACCCGTTACATTAGGATGATCACATGCGAATGGTCACGTATCGTACCAATTGTACCAATTGTACTAGAAAAATTCTGCAACATTGATGTTTTATGGCTGACAAATGTCAAATGTATTGTTAAGCTGTAAATGTAATGAAAATAAATTGGTGCATTTAAAAATTCTTAACTTTCAAATGGAGTATTACTTACTTAAGTGGCGCTACAGTCCGGGATGAACCTGGGCCTCAACCAACATGCCTCTCCAATTAGCCCCGTCCTTAGCTAACTGCCTCCAGTTGCGCACTCCAAGTTGGTTGAGGTCGATTTCTACTTGTGCGCGCCACTTAAGGCAAGGTCTTCGTCTACTGCGTCCGACGTCTGCCTGGGAATCGAAGACTCTGCGAGCCGGAGTATTGGTGTCCATTCGTTCTACATGTCCTAGCCATCTTAAACGTCCAATGCGGAGTTTTTTGACCAGGGGCATGTCGCTGTACAGCTCGTATAGTTCTTGGTTGAATCTTCGTCTCGTCTGACGAGATGTTGTTGTCAAAGTTAAAAGCGGAGCCGAGGTAGACAAAGTCCCGTACTAACTCAAAGTTATATCTGTCAATGGTGACGTTCTGTCCAATTCGTCGATGTTGTGAGTCCTTTCGTGATGACAGCATATACTTAGTCTTACCCTCATTTACTGATAAACCCATTTTTGCCGCTTCCTTCTCTATACTAGCAAACGTGGCTATGACATCACGTTGAGCCAGACCAATGATGTCAATATCATCCGCGTATGCTAGTAGTTGCACCGATTTTGGAGAATTGTGCCTCTGGTATTGGCTCGGGAGTTTTGCACAATCCTCTCAAAAATCAAATTGGAAAAGTCACATGACAGCGCATCGCCTTGCCTAAATCCTTTTTTTGGTATCGAATGTGTCGGTGAGGTCGTTTCTGACCCTGATGGTGCAGCGAGAATTCTCCATCGTCATCCTACACAAACGGACGAGTATACCAAAACTAGACATAGCCACCACCAATTCATTGATTTCAAAGTCGCAGACCATTGTCTAGTTTTGATATACCACCCAAACTTGTCCGTCTACGCAGGTTGACGAGATGAAGAATTTTCGCTGCTCCATCAAGGTCGGAAACGACCTCACCGAAACATTCGATACAAAAAAGCTAGGATTTAGGCAAGGCAGCGCAGTTTCATGTGACTTCTTTAACATCATTCTTGAGTGGATTGTGCAAAACTCTCTAGACATCACGAGAGGCAAAATCTTTTATAAATTGGTGCACCTACTACCATTCGCTGACGATATTGACATCATTGGTCTGGCTCAACGTGATGTCATAACCCCGTTTGCTAGTACAAGGTGCGCCAAAAGAGATCACCCTATTGGAAGATGCTCTTATTTTTGCAAATGCCCGCCATTGTCAAATCTGTTTTGACATTTGTGGACTAGACAGATGTAAATAAAATACAAGTGAACAAGCCATGGAGCGATACACTCCCCAAGAACGCGGATTAATCGTGTCTATTTTTTTGCGTAACAATTCGTCTGCATTGTTAGCGCAGAGCGAATTCCGTCGCCGATTCCCCGGCCGTCCGACAACGGCTGCGCAAACACTGCGCCGTTTGGCCACCAAATCTGAAGAATATGGGACCACACGAGACGTTGCCAAGAGTGGCGTGGAAAACATCGACCAGACGCCGTTCCTTGCAATTAGCCATCAGCCGGTCGTCCCTAATGCGAATTTTGGTCAAAGACTTGCGCATGTTCCCGTACAAAGTCCAGTCCGTGCATCAGCTGCTGCCTGTCGACCGCCAAACGCGTGTAACCTACGCCCAAGCCATCCTCAATCTCGAGGACGAAGTGGACGATTTTTCGACCAAAATCATAATGAGCGATGAGGCTCATTTCCACCTCAACGGGTACGTGAACAAGCAAAACTATCGCTTCTGGGGCACCGAAAATCCACGAGTAATGCAAGAGGAGCCATTACACCCGCTCAAAGTTACTGCATGGTGCGCTGTTCACGCTGGAGGAGTCATTTTTTCGAGAACGCCGCTGGTCAAACGACAACAGTGGACGGTGCGAACTATAGGGCCATGTTAACCGAGTTTTTTCTGCCGCAATTTGAAGAATTAGGACTGCAGGATATGTGGTTCCAAAAGGACGGAGCTACGGCACACACTGCGCGAGCCACAACCGATATTCTGATGACTTCTTTTGGCCCACCTTGTATAAAGAAGGACGCACCAAACAGAACGTCACCATCGACATGTATAACTTTCGGGTAGTACGGGAGGGACATCGTCTACCTCGACTCCGCTATAAACTCTGACGACAACATCTCGTCAGAAATTAAACTAAGAATTACTCTTACTAACTTCGGTCTAAGAAGGCAATTTAGTACCATATTCGAACTACTAAGGGGATTCTATACAAGTCCCTGGTCATCCCAGTCCTCCTCCACGGCTCTGAAGCATGGACGGTATCAAAAGTGGGTGAAATGAAATTTTTGATAATTTTGAGAGAAAAATTCTTCGAAAAATCTTCGGTCCCGTTTGCGTTGACGGGCTATTGAGACGAAAATTCAACCAAGAACTATAAGAGCTGTACACCTACATAGATTTAGTCAAAAAAAACTCTCCATTGGACGATTACGATGGCTAGGGCATAGACGGAATGGGCATACCAATACTCCGGCTCGCAGAGTCTCTGATTCCTAGCCAGAAGTCGTACGCAGTAGAGGAAGACCACGTCTTAATTGTCGTGCACATATTAATTAAAACCGTCGCCGACATTGTTGGTGTAAGTATCAGTATGCACTGTTCCCCCTCTATCTCAATGTCAGTAGGAGAAGATAAATTCCTCATCCAAAGAAGAGCTTCACCGCATGCAAAAATGTACACCCTTGATACACTATTCACCCGATATCGATGTATTCGAAGTCCTTATTATCCGGAATTTAAACAACCAGCTAGTAGAATTCAACCGACTTAACCAGATACCTGCGGACATGTGCTTTCTCAGTTCGTGTACTTTCACCGTAAAGCGCGCAATAGAAAAGCCATTGCATGTGCCCACAAAAACGTGCTTCAGATGTACAAAGGAATATTCACGACTTTTCCATCGTGAGGTAGCTGAAACGGATGAAACACAAGAGAGAGAGATTCAAAACCACTGGTTCTGGTATGTGTGTCGGTTTTTTGGAGTTTAGTAAGAACATGATTTTGCAACTGAACATGGTTTCTGACCCATTTTTTTATCGCCTGATGTCCTTTGGTTGTAATTCCTTTTAAAAAACCGCAGAAAATCGAAACAATTATTATAGGTGGCGCACTGGACATGAATCGCCTTCTGTGGCAATATAGAAGAAAACTCAGAGGCTTCTAGACTCCATAAAACCTTGTCCACCAATATCCAGCTATTTACTTAAACCAGACGGTCAATGGACTACCTCCAGCATGGAAATCATTGGCAAACTTCTGGACACTCACTTTCCTAGTAGCAATATTAGCCCTACGGATGCTGAACCCAACACATCCAGTACATCCATTCCACTTACCAATGTTATCATTACAAAGGGAAAACTTCTTTGAGTCATAAAAAGCTTCAAAACATTGAAATCCCCTGCCACGGATGGCATTATACCTGCGGAGCTCCAATACAATCATGGCATTCTGGCTAATAACCATCGGTTAGTACACATCGCAAAGCTCAGATAAAGGGTCCGCCAAATAACTTTTGTTTTTTTGAAAATGCTATAAAAAAAAACTACTAAATATTTTCTCAAATTTCTTCTTTTATTTGAAAGTACAATCCTTCCGGTTAATAATGGAAACTAATTTCATTCAAATGACTGCCTCGGCTGGCCATGCAGTAGCCTACACGATCGGTCCAATTTTTAAGCACATTATCGATTGTGTGCAGCTGTATTTCACCAATGGCTTCACGAATATTGTCCTTTAAAGCGTCAATTGTCTCTGGCTTGTCGGCGTAATACTTATCTTTTACGGCACCCCACAAATAATAGTCTAACGGTGTCAAATCGCAGCTCCGAGGTGGCCAAACGACATCAGCTCTGCGGCTGATAATGCGATCTTCAAAAACAGGGCGCAAAACATCGAGTGTAGCTTCGGCTGTGTGGCACGTAGCGCCGTCCTGTTAAAATCAAATGTTGCCAATATCCTCCTCTTCAATTTTTATGAACAAAAAGTCGTTCAACATGGCCCGATCACGATCGCCATTGTCTGTAACGTTGAGATTGTTGAGAACGACGGTGAATTGATGTTGATGGCGCTTCACGCACACTTTCTGCCACAGCAGCAATATTCTCGGATGTATGGACTGTTTTTGGCTTTTCACGCTTTGGTTTATCGATGAGGATGCCAGTTTCTTTCACTTTTTTCACAAGATAACGAACATACGGAGCTGACGGTGCTTCTCTTCTTCCAAAATCCGTACCCAATTTTCGCACACATTCTTCAACATTACCATGATTTTCAAAGTAATGTCGCAATATTTCCCAGCGTTGTTCAAGCGTATACATAACCATATTCGTTTAGCGGAAGGATAAAACTAATTATCTGTCGAATCAGACATGAGCTAAGTATTACCATTCACGAAATAAGCACTAGTTAAACAAAAAACGTTAGACGGCGGACCCGTTATAAATCTGAAGAATCTCCTTTTTCCTTTTAAAAACTTTGGAATGATTAGTTGATAAACCTCCATACTAGTACTGAACCGACTGTGATTTCCAACTCTCCACATGTATACTGCAAAGGGAAGTCGGTTAACTCGCTTCACTCAATCGTACGAATCATCGAAAACTCACTAAAAGCAAAGTCTTGGCGTCTTAATCGCTCCTAAATCTGTAAACTGTGGTCTCCTTTTCTCTGGAATCTAGTGGTCAATGAGTTACGACTTAATCTAAAAAGGGAAGGCTGCAAAGTGATTGCCTACGTAGATGATGTGGCAATAGCTGTATAAGGGAAGTACCTTTAAACCCTTAGAGATCTATTACAAAATAATTTTCAGTACTCTCCAAATAGGCCACCAGATGTAGACTCGGCCGAATTGAACCGTACTGTTCCTTTTCAGCAGAAAATACTCGTTGACCCTCTAAAACTATATGGCGTTAGTCTCAAGTTCGCAGAATCAATCAAGTCCCTGGGTCAGGTCCTGGATAAGGAACTGAACTGGAAAGGCAATATCAAAGAACGCGTAAAGAAAGCCACCGTAGCCCTACACAGACGTATAATGACATCTACTACGGACCGTGTTATAGTGAGCAGAAACAGCGACTATTTGGATGCGGATTTGTTATAGGTGCCAGACTTAGGCAAGAAGTCTTATGTTTTCAAGACATTAGGGAACTCATTGTAACAATCCGCATGAAGGCAAAATTCACCAACATAAGCCTTATATGCGCTCATGCTCCGACGAAGGAAAAAGATGATATAACTAAGGATTGCTTCTACGAGCTCCTCGGCAAAACCTATGAGCGACTACCCAAGTACAATATAAAATATAGCCTACACGACAACACGTCTGTTAACGGACTTAGGCTAATTGACTTAGCTACGGAACGAAATGCCACTATAGCCAGCACACGGTTTCCTTACCTCGATATCCACAAGGGGACATGGCGGTCTCCAGATCAACAAACAGTCAACCAAATTGATCACATTGTGATAGACAAGAGGCACGAATCCAGTATTTTGGATGTCCGAACATTCCGAGGGGACAACATCGACTCGGACCACTACCTTGTTGTAGCCAAGGTAAGGATGCGGATATCCACCACGCCACAGCAAACCAGAAATACTGTGAAAAAATTTAATGTCGAAATACTGCAATCGCAAGAGACCGCCAAGACCTCCGCGCAACGCGTACCTCTCGACTCACAACATACCACCAGCATCTAATGTCGAAGAATAATGGCAACGATGCCAACAAGCCATTAGATCAGCCGCAACTGATGTGCTAGGTTTCTCGCGGCCACCAGCAAGAAACCCCTGGTTTGATGATGAATGCAGACAGATGCTCGCAGCCAAGAACGAGGCCTACAAGGCTAAGCTGCAGGTGAGGACTAGAGCTGCCATTGAGCTCTATAGGCAAAGAAGAAGGGAAGAACATCGGCTTTTCAGAAAGAAGAAAAAAGAGCAGAAAAGCGCGCGATCGAGGATATAGAGAGGTGCCACTCCAGGAACGATGTTCGCAAGTTTTACCAAAGTGTTAAACGTCAAAGCCAAGGATACAAGGCTCGAACAGAATCCTGTCGAGATGAACAAGGAAATATTGTAGTTGAGACACAGTCGAAGCTGAGGATATGGAAGAACCACTTCTGCAGACTGTTAAACGAACTGTGACGAACAACATTCCGCTGTCAGGCAGAACGATCCATTCAATATTGGCAACGAAAGCGAAAACTGCCAACCACCCGACCTAAGTGAAGTGAGGATAGCAATATCTAAACTCAAGCTTAATAAGGCCGCCGGAGATGACGGCCTTCCCTCTGGGCTTTATAAAGCTTGCGGAGATGACTTGGTAAGTAACATCCACCAACTCATAAGCCATATCTGGTCGGTTGAAAGCATGCCTGAAGAATGGAACCTCAGCATCGTTCCACAAAAAAGGAGACCTTCTGAACTGCGCCAACTACAGAGGCATAAGTCTCCTCAACATCGTCTACAAGATCCTAATATGTGAGCGCCGCCGTAATATGTGAGCGCCTGAAACCGTTTACCAACAACCTGATTGGCCCTTATCAGTGTGGTTTTAGGCCAGGAAAGTCCACAACCGATCAAATTTTCACACTTCGGCAGATCCTGGAAAAAACTCAAGAAGTCCAAATCGATACTCACCACCTATTTATCGATTTCAAAGCCGCATACGACAGCATTTATAGAGACGAACTATACAGAGCCATGTATAGTTTTGGTATACCGCCCAAACTCTTCCGTCGATGCAGGATGACGATGGAGAATTCTCGCTGCTCTATCAGGGTCGGAAACGACCTCACCGACACATTCGATACCAAAAAAGGATTTAGGCAAGGCGATGCGCTGTCATGTGGCTTCTTCAATTTGATTCTTGAGAGGATTGTGCAAAACTCCAAAGCCAACACCAGAGGCACAATTTTCCAAAAGTCGGTGCAACTACTAGCATACGCTGACGATATTGACATCATTGGTAGGACTCAACGTGATGTCATAGCCACGTTTGCTAGTATAGAGAAGGAAGCGGCGAAAATGGGTTTAGCAGTAAATGAGGGTAAGACTAAGTATATGCTGTCAACACGAAAGGACACACAACATCGACAAATTGGACAGAACGTCACCATTGACAGATATAACTTTGAGGTAGTACGGGACTTTGTCTACCTCGGCTCCGCTATTAACTCTGACAACAACATCTCGTCAGAAATTAAACGAAGAATTACTCTTGCCAACCGCTGTTTCTTCGGGCTAAGAAGGCAATTTAGTAGTAAAGCCCTCACTCGAACTACTAAGGAGATCCTATATAAGACCCTGATCATCCCAGTCCTGCTCTACGGCGCTGAAACATGGACCGTATCAAAAGCGGATGAAGAAATCCTTGGTAGATTCGAGAGGAAAATTCTTCGAAAAATCTTCGGTCCCGTTTGCGTTGACGGGCTATGGAGACGAAGATTCAACCAAGAACTATACGAGCTGTACAGCATCATGCCCCTGGTCAAAAAACTCCGCATTGGACGTTTAAGATGGCTAGGACATGTAGAACGAATGGACACCAATACTCCGGCTCGCAGGGTCTTCGATTCCCAGCCAGACGTCGGACGCAGTAGAGGAAGACCTCGCCTTAAGTGGCGCGCACAAGTGGAAACCGACCTCAACCAACTTGGAGTGCGCAACTGGAGGCAGTTAGCTAAGGACCGGGCTAATTCGAAGGCATGTTGGTTGAGGCCCAGGTTCATTCCGGACTGTAGCGCCACTTAAGTAAGTAAGTAAGTGTAAGGTATTGTATTAATAATGAAAGTATGGCATCACTAGCACAATCGTATTTTGTACTTTAACTCTTAAGTAATAAATCATTCTATTGTAACCCTTAGCCGAAGCCACACGTGTATTATTTTCTCATTAATTGGTCGACCAAGACATTACAAATAAATGGCGACGAGTGGTTCTTATTAAAAATTCTTAGTTTGTTATTAATAATTTTTAATTTCGTATTACGAAAGGTTTACACACATATCTGAACGACTTTCGTAGATATATACAACTTATAAGGAAAGGAGTACATTGCAATTCATCTCACAATGACAACGCCGCCGAATAGTGCAATCACGTTGTTCCAGACTTCAAGTGTTCCAGAATTTTCGCCCAACAATGAAACTTTTTTAATATGGAAAGAAAAATTGGACATTCATTTTTGCGAAATAAATTGCAATGAGGACAACACAAAAAAGGCAATATTACTAAAATCGATTGGTGCAACTCCATACAGTGTATTACACAGTCTATGCAGTCCTGAATCGCCAGTCTCAAAAACGTATAAAGAATTGTGTGGTATTCTTGTTACTCATTACACACCGCCAACAATTATATTCCGCGAAAGAAAAAAATTTCATTCTTCAGTCAAAATTGATGGAGAAACAATTGCAGAGTGGTTTGCTAGAGTAAAAAAATTGGCATTAAACTGTAAATTTGGCGAAAACTTGGATGCTTTCGTCTTAAACCAATTTATTATGAGTTTGCCAAGCACGATCTTTGAAAGGCTATGTGAAGAAGATGAAAAGTTAACACTTCATGATGCGTTAAAAAAGGCAATGATTCTTGAAACAAAAATCTGCGAAAAAGTCAGCGAAGAAGCAGTTCAGTATATAAAAAATCGCAAGTGGACAAACAACAACGGAAAGGCGAAAATAACAAAAGGTCATGGAAGCAGTTTTGCGGGGGAAAGCAGTGGTAGCAGTGCAGGCAGCAGTAGTGGCGTTCGAAGCAGACTAAACAAACAGCAAAAAGTTTGCTCTCATTGTGGTTGGCGAAATCACAGCTCGCAGTTTTGTAAATTTAAAGAATGCAAGTGTCATTCGTGTGGAAAGCTTGGACACCTAGCGTCAGTTTGTCATCTTAAAGGAAACAAAACAGTAAATTACGTATCTAATTTAGATAAAAATGATGTTAGTGAACTTAATGACTTATTTAATTATTCGATTTATAGTGTTTCTTCGAAATCAAGTAGTGGCATCTACTCTCTGCCAGTGCTTCTTGATGGTGTTTCCATGGAAATCGCTTGTGATACCGGTGCTCCTTGCACATTGATTCCAGTTTCGATTTATAAACAAACTCAGCAGAAGAGGTTTATTAGACCTTGCAATGTTCCATATGTTGATTACAGTGGTGAACGAATTCACATCTTGGGTGAGTATGATGCATCAATAACGTATCAAGGTATCAAGAAAAACATTGTTGTTGTAGTCTCTAATAGTAAAAGTCCTCCTTTGCTTGGTCGAACATTTTTAAGAGCATTTAACTTTGAACTTATGCAAGTAAATGCAATAAGCATAAATAATACATATTCAGTCATTGTTGAGCAGATAAAGAGTGAGTTTTCGGAAGTGTTCAAGGAAGAGCTAGGTGCTTATAAAATAAGTGAGGTATCATTAGATGTATGTGAAAATTCTAAACCAGTTTTTTGTAAGCCTCGACCATTGCCGCTTGCGTGGAAAGACACAGTTGAAAAACAATTGCGATGTTTAATTCAGGATGGTGTGCTTGAGCCAGTGAACAATTCTGAGTGGGCAACGCCTTTGGTTCCAATTCTCAAGCCAAGTGGTGACCTACGCATTTGTGGTGATTATAAAGTCACCATTAATAAATGGTTAGTGGATTTTAAATATCCTTTACCTCGTATTGAGGAAATATTTGCATGTTTTAATGGAGGTGATTTATTTACAAAACTTGATTTATCTAATGCATATAATCAGCTTTTATTAGATGAAAAATCGCAACTTCTTTGTACCTGGAGTACTCACATTGGCTTACTTAAAGTGAAACGATTACCCTTTGGCGTTAAGACCGCAGCCGCAATTTTTCAAAAATCAATGGAAACGTTATTACGAGGAATTCCATTTGTTGTGGTATATCAAGATGATATTACGATAACGGGTAAAGATATTCAGCAGCACCTTAGAACATTAAAATTAGTTTTAAATAAGCTAAGATCAGCCGGACTTAGATTGAATGCAGGGAAGTGTGAATTTTTTAAATCTAAAATTTGTTATTTAGGATTTTCCATCGACAAGCACGGGTTGAGTAAAAACAACGATCGGATTTCAAGTGTTTCATTAGCACCTATCCCAAAAAACGTTCATGAACTCAGAGCTTTTATTGGAATGGTGAATTATTATTCTAAATTCATTGATAACTTCTCAACTAAAATGTTTCCTTTGTATGAACTGTTACGCAAAAATGTTAAATTTGTTTGGTCACAAGATTGCCAGAGAGCTTATGAATTGATGAAAGCTGAGATCACTTCAGACCAAGTGCTAGTGCACTTCAATCCAGAAATTCCCATTGTTTTAACGACAGATGCTAGCAGCAATGCTGTAGCTGGAGTGCTTTCTCACAAGTTTCAGGATGGCCTCAGGCCAATTGCATTTGTTTCGAGAGCATTGACAAAAAGTGAGACTAATTACAGTACTCTCGAAAAAGAAGCCCTCGCTATAATTTTCTGTGTTTCGAAATTGAAACAATACCTGTTAGGAAACACGTTTGTCTTACGAACTGATCATAAGCCATTGTTGTGTATATTCGGTGAAAACAAAGGATTGCCTCTAATGGCTTCTGCACGCATGCAGAGATGGGCACTAACATTGTCCGGATTTAATTATTCTGTTGAATATATTAAAGGCAGCTTAAATGATGCAGATGGACTTTCCAGAATGCCGCAAATATTTTCCACGAATAATTATGAAGACTCTACTTATGTGAACTATATTGCTTCAGAAAATACTTTGAATTTGAATTTTAAAGATATAGCACGTGAGACAAGACGTGACCCAGTGCTGTCGAAGCTCAGTGAAGCCATTCAGAACGGTTCGGTTCGTAGTCTTAAAGGTGACGAATTCACTCCATTTCGTAGTAAATCGGATGAGTTATCAGTAGACTACGATTGCATATTGTGGGGTTATCGAACGGTTGTACCTAAGAAGTTACGAACTTGTATACTAACCCATCTTCATGCCTCACATTTAGGCATAGTTAAGACAAAAATGATGGCTCGTTCTTACGTTTGGTGGCCAGGAATGGATTCAGAAATTGAGAACTTAGTTCAAAATTGTATTCCTTGCCAAGAACTACAACCAAGTCCTGAGAAAAGTTCATTAATACCATGGACCCCTTCCTATTCTGTATGGAGTAGGATTCATGCAGATTTTGCTGGTCCAATACAGAATCATTATTATTTTATCATAATCGATTCTTATTCCAAATGGGTTGAGGTATTTAAGACAAAAGAAATAACATCATTGTTTACTATAAGCAAACTGAGAGAATTGTTTTGTCGTTACGGGTTAATTGACGTACTCGTAACTGACAACGGCCGACAATTTACGTCAGATGAATTTGGGAAATTTACCAGTAACAATAATATTAAACATGTTTTTACTGCACCTGGACATCCGGCAACCAATGGTCAGGCCGAAAACTTCGTCAAAACTTTAAAAAAATCAATACTAGCAAATCTAAAGAGTAATAGCAATGATTGTATTGACACCATTTTAAACAGATTTTTGGTTGATTACCGAAACACTAAACATTGCGCGACGGGTGAAACACCAGCAAAGCTTTTTTTTGGACGCATTTTGAAAACACGCTTTAGCTCGTTGAAGCCTCCAATGACTAGAGAAAAGATAGTTGAAAGCCAGAATACAAACATTTTGAATCATAAAGGCAAACGCAATGCCGTATTTTCCACAGGGCAGACTGTTATGATTAGAGACTACAGAAACCAAAATAAACCAAGCTGGACTCAAGCTACCGTAAAAAAACAACTGGGTCCTCGAACATATTCTTGCATCATTACTCATAATCACAGAGAAATCAAACGACACTTAGACCAAATACGAAACCAAAATCAACAAACTGAAATCAATGTGCAAGCGAATTCATTAGATGTGCACACAGCTACTGATCAAGTAGTTTGTGCCGGAGATAGTTCCGATAATGTTTCTGTTTTAGCCAATCAAGCACCTGAAAATGTCGCTGACAGAGAGTTGAGACCTCGCCTAACTAAAATAAATTATTATGAATGAATTTATAAAAGTTTGTACTTATTAAAAATTGAATTTACTACATATGAATTAATTTAAAATACTAATTTAAACTTAAATATATATACATAAGATACATTGAATTTCTCATCACTAAGAATTAAACATCTGAAGAGGGGGCGTGTAAGGTATTGTATTAATAATGAAAGTATGGCATCACTAGCACAATCGTATTTTGTACTTTAACTCTTAAGTAATAAATCATTCTATTGTAACCCTTAGCCGAAGCCACACGTGTATTATTTTCTCATTAATTGGTCGACCAAGACATTACAGTAAGTAAGTGTATGCTCTAGAAACAGCCTCAAACCGCAACCTCAAGCGGAGGTCTAAGAACCACCCCCTCCGCAGCCCTGGTTGATATTCTATATCAAGTTCTCCTAAATATTTTTGGCAAACAGACCGCATCTTGTATAGCTGTAAGACTGAGAGCCTCGTTACAATGGACATTGGACACCCTCTCATGATGAACACACAAAGATACGAAACACCGACTACATCATTACCCAACTCAGTTGTGAGCATAACTTCAAGTCAACCCAGTAGCCTGGAATGGGAGTCGGATTTGTTTGGAGATAACAACTCGATTCACTTCGACACGGATGCGTTTAAAAAATAATCTGGAGTTGGTGAAGGTGTTTCTCCGAAATGCTTAACTTAAGCATATTTTTGCCTTCCCGATCATTGTAGCGTTTTCCAGGCGGGAATCATGAATCATGAATAGCATCTTTAATGGCAGCCAAGCGGCAATCAAATCCTTGGGATCCATGCCATTCACATCGCCCACGAATGCTGCATATCTCTTAGAGAGAAATGCAAAGCACTTTACTATTCACTTCTTTTGGGTGCCGGGGCAAAGAGATATCCCAGGTATAGTAAGGCTGAGCTTACCATTTTATCGCCAGTTGAAGTGTTACGCATGCGCCTTACTACATGTAAATCAACAACTGCCCATTGTGAGTATTGTGGCTTGGGCATGTAGAGCTAATGGACACTAAACCCTCCCACTCCTAGAGTCGTTGAAGTGGCGAGCATAAGTATAATACAACCTCAGCCAACTTGAGGCAGTTTGCAAGGGACCGGACTAATTGCAGAATCATCTGGACCGTTTATTCACTTCAATAAGTAAGTAGGATGGTCTGCTGGGTTCCACTAGTTTATTTTATAAATTTTATAAAGAAGAAAAAAAAATTTGCAATTCTAGAGACAATACAGTTATGAGTAGATCTTGTTTCCCAAGGGTTCAAATCCACAAAGCAACCGGGCGATCTGCAGATGGTCGAAGCGCCAAGCAACCAAAAAACAAGCGATATCCGACATCAAGCAGCGTCGGTTGTGGTTAGTACTTGAATGGGAAACCGGATCAAAACACGGTCATCGTGATGTTTTTTTGTTTCATAAAATCCAATTCACACCGTCCCAAAAGACGTTTCGATTCAAAAACTACGACGGATCCCGTGAAATTGAGACAGACTCTCCAACTCACGTTTATGAGAGGAGAATCCCAGCAAACAACATAATGTCGAGAGCGTAATAGTGTAAGAAACCAGAACACCTCCAGTCAACGAAGAGGTAACGCTTTCTTAACAAAGTCTGGGTGGATTAGAGCATTAGGGATGACCCATCTACAAAAAGAAGGCGATTCCATGTCTTGAACCAACTACCTACAAGATATCATGTTTTGTCCATCTACCGAGGCATATCCCTGCTAAATTTCTAATATAAGATCCTATCCAACGTACTGTGTCTTAAGCCTTTCTCAAAACCAACTTATCGCACGTACCAGTTTGGGTTCCGGTTAGGCAGATCGACCAAAGTCAAAATTTTCATACTAAGGCAAATCCTGGAAAATAACAACGAAATTCAAGTCGAAACACATCATCTTTTCATCGAATTCAAGGCCGCGTATTATAGCATCCATCGCCTGAAGGTTTATTTAGTGATAAAAGAATTTGGGATTCCATCAAAACTGATACAGTTGTGTCCCCTTATATGAGAGGACACACGACGCAACGTTCAGCTTATCTGAACTTTTCCAAACATGTAGCGAGTTCCGACAAGGAGAAGCGCTATCATGCAATTTCTTCTATCTCGTGCTGGAGCAGATATAGTGCATAAGGAAGGCATTATCTTCAATGAATAAGTCTACTGGGGTAATTGGACGATATCGTCGTCATTGGTCACTCCCATCGTACCGTTATCGAAGCATTTACGGCTATTTAGGAAACGCATTGGTCTTGTAGCTAACGAGGGCCAACTTACTTACCTAAGTGGCGCTACAGTCCGTAATGAACCTGGGGCTCAACCAACATGCCTCCAAATAGCCCGCCTACAGAGTTGTGTACTTCAAGTTGGTTGATGTCGATTTTTATACTTGTGTGCGCCACTTAATTCGGGGTCTTCCTATACTGCGTCCGATGTCTGGCTGGTAATCGCAGACTCTGCGAGGCGGAGTGTTGGTTTCCATTCACCAAACAAAGTCCTTCGATTGTAACAACCTTCGACAGAATGTCACTACTGATAGCAACAGTCTTGGTACAGTTAAAGAGTTCATCTCTCGGAGTGAACATCAACATCACGAATGACACCTTAGTGGAGATACGATGCAGACTGATTAGGAAACCGATGTACATCGGTATATCGAAACAAATGGGATCATTACTCTGTCGGACTAGGGTCCTGTCTGTCCTAATTTACGTAGCCGAATGCTAGACAATAAGTAGGAAAGTGAAGCGGAGGAAGGCGAGTAAAGGAGGTAATACAACCGTGAAATTTATGAACTGTACCAAGATGTGGATGTATAAAACAATGCTCCAACCAAGATAAACTTCGAATCACAGCCCTTAGGTTCGAGACAACATTCATTCATTCATTATCGAGCTCCCAACCCGTGAAGAGTCTCTACTGAGACACTGCAGCCTTCCATCCTCTACGATCCATGGCTCACTGCTTCCAGTTGTCTAGACCAAACGCTTTGGCATCCGCGATGGCTTGGTCTTTGAAACGGAGGTTCGGTCTTCCTTGCCTTCTCGAACCTGGGTGCTGGGATTCGAAGATCCTCTTAGCTGGATCATTGTTGTCCATTCGCTCGATGTGGCCGAGCCAATGTCGTCGACGTGTTTTGGGCTTTTTGGACTACATCCACATCTTGGTACAGCTCATAGAGTTCGCGGTTGTATCTTCTCCCCCATTCGCCCTCCTCGTGCACAGGACCAAAAATCCGCCGAAGTATTTTTCTTTCGAAGGAGCGAAGGAGCCCTCCCTTCTTGCTTATCGTCCAGCACTCGGCACCATAAAGCAGAACTGGCAGGATAAGGGTTTTGTAGAGCACACATTTCGTCCTTCGGGTTAGGAGTTTTGAACCCAGTTGTTTCGCCAAACCAAAGTAGCAACGGTTTCCTAGGATGTCATTCGTGGAGTTTATGTTAACTCCGAGGTAGATGAACTCCTTAACTACCTCGAAATTGCTGCTATCAATAGTGACGTTTTTTTCCTTGGCGGTGGACAGATGCTTGTTTGTCTGTTGATAGCATGTACTCGTCCTCATATACTTCAAGGCCAATGGATTTCGTCTGTTCTTCAATCTCCGTGAACGTTTTTATCACGGCATGTTGGGAGCGACCGATGATGTCAATATCATCCGCATAGCCCAGCAGCTGGACGGACCTGTTGAAAATAGTGCTTTCGTGTTAACACCTGCCCTGCGCACTATCTGCTCCAGTGCGAGATTGAAGAAGTCACATGATAAGCGCGTCACCTTGCCGAAATTCGGTGCATATTTGGAATAGTTCGGAGGACCTACTTCCAAACTGCACGTTGCATCGCGTGTTTTCCAGCATCACGAGACACAGCTGAATCAATTTTGCTGGTATTCCAAATTCGGCCATCGCCATATAGAGCTCCTATGCCATCATACGCGGCTTTGAAGTCGATGAATAGGTGGTGAGTTTCGACTTGAAATTCGTTGGTCTTTTCCAAGTTTTGCTTTTTTATAGCTAGGCCAACTTCTTCTATACTAGGTGGTGGAACTAGTTCTTCATCGACTGGACGTGGGTTCTCTTCTTGCCCTATCACTCGCTCTACATGATACTCATAAAGCAGCTGTTGGAAATGCTGCTTAAACACATCTACTATTCCCTGGGCTTCGGTGACTAGGTTTCCTTCGCTGTCTCGAAGAGCCTGCGGATGTTGTTATTCGGGACAACATGGAAGACCGAACCTTTGGTTTAAGGATAAATCAATCGCGGATACCAGATCGCTTGGGCTGAATAACTGCAATATCTGTCCCCAAGATAGAAAAAGATGGAATCCTGCTTTGACTCATGCAGATCCCTCAACGGATAGGGAACCCATTAAGTGAAGTAAAGTAAGTATAGAGAAGTTATTGTTAAACAAAACCACAACAGGGTTAATTGACAAAGATTACCCTGGATAAAATATAACCCAACGCAATTGAATCACGGCCTTAGAAGCAATGTGACTTTATACAGGCCCGACTTTAAGATAAGTAACCCTCACATTATATACCCGATATTCCTACTCAATTTCATTTTAATCAAGTCCGCACATGGAAGCCTTAGAAAATTTTCAATTTGAAAACCAAGAGTATACATTTGATTCGTCGTTACATCACCAAATCAGATAAGGCTTAACGTTTATATGGAATCCACCCGGACGCCAATATTACAAATCCATGTTATATCCCCATTCACGCCCTTTTCAGCACCGTAACCAAAGTCAAAGCTATTTCTCAGCCAACAAGTACACGATGGGTTTCGCTGCCTCATCGTGATGTATTCGAAAAGGTAATCTTTTTCCTGAAATCGTAAGACTTCATCAGGATTTAAAGAATTTCGCACGATTGATAAATCGGGAACGACTCGACAAATTAATAAAACGGAAGATTTTCGAAAAAGTGTCTTCATCAATTACTTGCCTATATATAGGACTTCGTAAGCTCTTGGGATTCCCACCATCACTTCCTCCGAATAATGCTTTCGGGGTGATATTATATCGGGTGAGATAAAATATGTACTCATTCAAGGTTGTAAACCTGATGGATTCCAGGAACAATGACATATGGAGATCAACAAGATATTCCGCCATGGTAATCTTGTCAATAGTCAACTTTTAAAGAGATTTCCACAGAGAATCCTTTAAATTAAATTCAGGACGATTTCAATTTACAACGGATAAGGCAATAAATTCTGTAATTTTTATTACTGGAGATAAAAACCGCTTACAACACGTCGACACGTTTATTTGTCTAGGCATGCAATTGCAGTGCAAAAAGTGGTTCTAATAACGACACCAACTACAACTGCAAGGCACCTCCAACAGATGAGTCCTTTTACCTGTTTGCACTTCTTTGACGCTATACAAATAAATTTTCCCCATGGATAAATCTGAAAGGACATACATAACACATGACTCCAACAAAATGATGCTGTGCATGCTGTTCTAAACCATTATGCTTTTTATCCATATGAAGAAGTTATCCTTGTGGTGCCATTAATCATAAACAAAACGTGCCAAGGAATAATGGCCAAATATCAAAGGGAAAGAAATTCCCTATGTTGGTACTCTTGCTTCATACGGAATGTGAACAGATTAGGTAGGTACCTAGAGTAGCAAAGAAAGAGCAGACAAGAAACTTTGTTACATAAAAAATATTTTATATAAATATACGACGCACGTTCCAATCTATCAATGGGCAAAAAAAAATAATTGGAACTCAGACAATGCATCTTTTTATCTTTGGAAATATTTTTTTGTATTTTTAATAAGAGTCATACGAATATACATTTATGGATATGAAATGTCCTTCATGAATGTTAGATATTTTCAACATAACACGTTGAAAAAGGCATTCTTATGAGTATGCTAGGGAAAGACGGTACTCTGGTACAATGAAACAATTTTCAATACTCTAACTCCGCCTTTGAAAGCCATAAACAATATGAGAAGGATTCTATTTGTGCGCGCCACTTAAGGGTAGGTCTCAAGAAAAATGAAAATCAATCTTCATGTAAACGTATTTGCGAGGGTTCTCCTCTTCTGCATATACAGTTGACAGGTCACGTCCTTGTTGAATGCTGTATTTCTCTAGATCGCAGAATAATCTTGATTTTACAGATAAAGTGAAAAATCTAAAAACTGCTTCAGCATATCGGACAATAGGTCATTAAGAATCTAATAGGTTAGTCAGGCTCTTTCTGGTTGGGGGTTGTGACTTGGGTTAACTACTTACTAAAGTGGCGCTACAGTCCAGGTTGAACCTGGGCCTCAACCAAAATGCCTCTCCAATTAGCCCCGTCCTTGGCTAACTGCCTCCAGTTGCACATTCCAAGTTGGTTGAGATCGGTTTCTACTTGTGCGCGCCACCTAAGGCAAGGTCTTCCTCTACTGCGTCCGATGTCTGGCTGGGAATCGAAGACTCTGCGAGCCGGAATATTGGTGTCCATTCGTTTAATATGTCCTAGCCATCTTAAACGTCCAATGCGGAGTTTTTTTTTGACCAGGGGTATGTCGCTGTACAGTTCGTATAGTTCTTGGTTGAATCTTCGTCTTCATAGCCCGTCAACACAATCGGGACCGAAGATTTTTCGAAGAATTTTTCTCTCGAATCGACCAAGGATTTCTTCATCCGCTTTTGATATGGTCCATGCTTCAGCGCCGTAGAGCAGGACTGGGATGATCAGGGTCTTATATAGGATCTCCTTAGTAGTTCGAGTGAGGGCTTTACTACTAAATTGCCTTCTTAGCCCGAAGAAACAGCGGTTGGCAAGAGTAATTCTTCGTTTGATTTCTGACGAGATGTTGTTTTCAGAGTTAATAGCGGAGCCGAGGTAGACAAAGTCCCGTACTACCTCAAAGTTATATCTGTCAATGGTGACGTTCTGTCCTATTCGTCGATGTTGTGTGTCCTTTCGTGTTGACAGCTTATACTTAGTCTTACCCTCATTTACTGCCAAACTCATTTTTGCAGCCTCCTTCTCTATACTAGCAAACGTGGCTATGACATCACGTTGAGTCCTACCAATGATGTTAATATCGTCAACGTATGCTAGTAGTTGCACCGATTTTTGGAAAATTGTGCCTCTGGTGTTGGTTTGGGAGTTTTGCACAATCCTCTCAAGAATCAAATTGAAGAAGTCACATGACAGCGCATCGTCTTGCCTAAATTCTTTTTTGGTATCGAATGTGTCGGTGAGGTCGTTTACGACCCTGATGGAGCGGCGGGAATTCTCCATCGTCAGCCTACACGGTATGGTATGGTATACCATAACTAGACATGACTCTGTATAGTTCGTCTCTATTAATGCTATCGTATGCGACTTTGAAATCAATAAATAGGTGGTGGGTATCGATTTGGACTTCTTTGGTTTTTTCCAGGATCTTCCAAAGTGTGAAGATTTGATCAGTTGTGGACTTTCCTGGCCTAAAACCACACTGATATGGGCCGATCAGGTTGTTGGTAAACGGTTTCAGGCGTTCACATATTACGGCAGATAGGGTCTTGCGTAGACGATGTTGAGGAGACTTATGCCTCTGTAGTTGGAGCAGTTCTCCTTTATTGTGGATCGGGAAAATGATGCTGAGGTTCCATTCTTCCGGCATACTTTCATCCGATCAGATTTGGCTTATGAGTTGGTGGATGTTACTTGCCAAGTCATCTTTGCCAGCTTTATAAAGCTCAGTTGGAAAGCCGTTATATCCGTCGGCCTTATTAAGCTTGAGTTTAGATATTGTTATCCTCACTTCACTTAGGTCGGGTAGTTGGTAGTTTTCGTTGCCGTTGCCAATATTAAATGGTTTGTTCTGTCTGACAGCGGAATGTTGTTCGTTTTCGCCTTTTAAAAGTCTTAACTGTGTCTCAACTTCAATATTTCACATTGCCATAGACAAGAGGCACGCATCTAGTATTTTGGATGACCGAAAATTCTAACGGTTTAAATCGATTTGGACCACTACCTTGTTGCATTCATATTGAAGAACAATTGCGACAGCGCCCACAAGCCATTAGATCAGTCACGATTGATGTGTTTCTCGCGTCCATCATAAGAAACCCCTGGTTTGACGAAGAATGCCGACAGGTGCTCGCATCCAAAAACGAGGCCTACAAATCGAACTGCAGATAAAATCTGCCATTGAGCTTTATAAGAGAAAAGCAAAAAGCGTTAGATCGAAGATGTTCATAAGTATTACGAAAGTATAAAAGGTCAAAGCGATACAAGGCTCGAACAGAATTCTGCCGAGATGACAGAAATTCAACTTAGAATTACTCTTGCCAACCGCTGTTGATGATGCATGAGCGGCAGCAGAAGCGGATGAAGAAATCCTTGGTCATTTTGAGCGTAAAAATTATTCGAAAAGTCTTTGGTCCCCTTTACATTGACGGGCTATCCATAAAATCTAACGCCTAACTCGCTGTAAAAGAGAAAGTTTTCTACGATCCAGTCGTGCACCCACCACTCGTTTCTATTGCATATGCCTTGGGGTAGGGTATACAAATGGTTTTTGTAGGAAAACACCCCTAAAAGTGGTCGTTGGTTAAAATGGTCTAAGGACGAAATGTTCATATTAATTTTATTAACGTTTTTGCATCAAAAGTTTTTTTTCAAATATTTGAAAATTTGACCAAAAAAAACTTTATATTGACGAAATATAGATATTGAGATTGTCTAAATATGCTCTGCAGACACTTTTTCAAAATTCTTAACTGTTTGACTAAAAAGTGGGCGTGGCAGTGGGCGGATTTTGAAAATTTTTACACTTGTTCGAACAGCACGTACAACGATCACATATACCAAATATCATCATCCTAACTTAAATTTAAGGCCTAAAAACCTGTGACCTACAGACTGACGGACAGACGATTAAGCCATATCGACTTGCGATTCTGAGTCGATCCATATAATTTGAGGTATATGTAGCTAAAATATTTCTCTATTTTACAAACTTTGTATCAAAACTCATATACCCCTATCGGATAGGGTATAAAAACGTTGTTATTTAAGGATTTTTAAGGATGGGATGGGATAGGGTATAAAACGATCAGCACAGTGGATTGTAGCCTTTTCATATGTTTTTCTATTGAAATTGAAGAGATCAATTAGAACAACCTATGGTTCTTGCATGATGGCGCGGCATGCAATACAGCCCATGCCACAATTGATGTTTTCCGGATCAAATTCCCAAATCGTGTAATCAGCCGTCTTGGCGATGTCAATTGGCCGCTTCAGTGCTACGATTTGACTCCCTTGGACTATTTTTTTAGGGAACCGTGAAGGATCGATGTTATGCCATCAATCCGGAAACGATTCACTTAAGGCCAATATCATCCAAGCAATCCATGAGCTATAGCCCAAAACCATCAATAAGGTCTTGGAAAATTGGAGTGACAAAATGCGCTACTGCGACGCCAGCCAAGGGAGCCACTTGAACGACGTTGTTATCCATAATTAATGGGAATGTTTGCTCCTACTAATAAATCGATAATACATGGAAAAATAATTATTTTGTTCATTTTATTGCATTTTTAAAAAGAAATTTGGTGGCCCGTTATTTTTCTAAAGTAAGTAATGATAGCTATAACCAACTAGGTACCCAAGTAAAATATCAATCCCATAATCGTTTTTGTTCCAATTAGGCTTTTCAATGGTAGCTATAACTGGGCCAGCAGAGTCTAATCCGGGATTTAGATTTACGAGCATGAAAATGATTACTTCTTTGTATGGTGTTAGTTTTGTTAGTGTATGAGCAACTTTTAAATGGCGGTGGGTTCTAAATGTTGGCATAAAATGATCTGAGCCTTCATTCCGTAAAGTGATTATCGTTTGACGATAACATTTCTACGGAACATCTTGCATCACTTATCGTTTGTGCTGTTGGCAATATAACTTTATTTGATTCACTTAAAACAATAATCGTCAAATCACAGACGTCATTTCTGTCGTCAATCGTTTTCAAAGTTACGGAATGACCCCCCCCCTGGCATTACAATACAAATGTTATACCTGACGGCAAATCACTGAAAAGTGATAGATATTTGACAATCGCAGAATGCACTAGTGTAAAAGAGAAAACGTACCCAAAGTCAAATTCACGCTCATCGAAGTTGTTGACCTACTCGTAAGCAAAATTCTTCGACCAATCAGCTCGCGAGTACGACAATAAGTGGTAAGAGATAGCAATATAGCTACAATTGAGCTAAAATGTATCGAAAAGAAACAGTATAGCCATGTAGGCATTCTGAAACAAAGGTTACTTAAAGAGAGAGCCATACATTATAGCTTTACATATAAAGTTTATATTCTCAATATATCCTACTCAATCTATTTATATGTTGCCTTATGTCAAATTTGTTTAGAAAAAAGTCTCAATAAAGAATATGAATCTGAATCAGCTCGCGAGGCGCGTGTACAGATACACAGATACATATAAATATTATGAAGGTTATGGCGTTTTCCATTGGTAACAAAATCAATCTAGCTTGGATCTAGATCTGTCAAATGACCATTTTGACAGTTGTTGTGTTCTATTGGGGAAAAAATTGATTTTTTTTTTCATCTCAGATCAATTTTACAAATCTGGATTTTTCGGCAGATTTACCCCTCCTTGCACTAGCACTAATACAAATGGTAGCTGTCAGTTTGTCTAGAGTGATTTTATTTATCTTTTTATTTCGGTTTTGAAAAACTATTATTAATAAGGGTATTCATGCAACGTCGTAATTTTATTACGTGCGAAAGATTATAATTTTACGACGACGTTTCATGAACGACCCTAAAACTGCACCACTAAATAATGCGGTAACCCACTGAATTCAATCTCATTTTAGTAATTGATAGAATTTTGTTCTTATTGTTCTCTTTCCGTTCTCGATAGTTTTTTTTCAGTTAAGCGCATACGTTTGATGTGTGAATGTGACTGATTAAATTTCAAAATAGCATTTCAAAAGTTTACAACGTTTACCACCGCAGTTTACGCACCCAATTCCTGTGAGAAAATTCCGATATTGTTAGAAAAGATTTCCCATACAAATTTTGACAGTTCATTTATCACGTCGTAATTTTATCACGCTTACGACGAATTTCCGACGTTGCATGAATACCCCTAATAATCAATACTTACTTACTTAAGTGGCGCTACAGTCCGGAATGAACCTGGGCCTCAACCAACATGCCTCTCCAATTAGGCCGGTCCTTAGCTAACTGCCTCCAGTTGCGCACTCCAAGTTGGTTGAGGTCGGTTTCCACTTGTGCGCGCCACTTAAGGCGAGGTCTTCCTCTACTGCGTCCGACGTCTGGCTGGGAATCGAAGACTCTGCGAGCCGGAGCATTGGTGTCCATTCGTTCTACATGTCCTAGCCATCTTAAACGTCCAATGCGGAGTTTTTTGACCAGGGGCATGTCGCTGTACAGCTCGTATAGTTCTTGGTTGAATCTTCGTCTCCATAGCCCGTCAACGCAAACGGGACCGAAGATTCTTCGAAGAATTTTCCTCTCGAATCTACCAAGGATTTCTTCATCCGCTTTTGATACGGTCCATGCTTCAGCGCCGTAGAGCAGGACTGGGATGATCAGGGTCTTATATAGGATCTCCTTAGTAGTTCGAGTGAGGGCTTTACTACTAAATTGCCTTCTTAGCCCGAAGAAACAGCGGTTGGCAAGAGTAATTCTTCGTTTGATTTCTGACGAGATGTTGTTGTCAGAGTTAATAGCGGAGCCGAGGTAGACAAAGTCCCGTACTACCTCAAAGTTATATCTGTCAATGGTGACGTTCTGTCCTATTCGTCGATGTTGTGTGTCCTTTCGTGTTGACAGCTTATACTTAGTCTTACCCTCATTTACTGCTAAACCCATTTTCGCCGCTTCCTTCTCTATACTAGCAAACGTGGCTATGGCATCACGTTGAGTCCTACCAATGATGTCAATATCGTCAGCGTATGCTAGTAGTTGCACCGACTTTTGGAAAATTGTGCCTCTGGTGTTGGCTTTGGAGTTTTGCACAATCCTCTCAAGAATCAAATTAAATAAATCACATGACAGCGCATCGCCTTGCCTAAATCCTTTTTTGGTATCGAATGTGTCGGTGAGGTCGTTTCCGACCCTGATGGAGCAGCGAAAATTCTCTATCGTCATCCTACACAAACGGACGAGTTTGAGCGGTATACCAAAACTAGACATGGCTCTGTACAGTTCGTCTCTATAAATGCTATCATATGCGGCTTTGAAATCGATGAATAGGTGGTGGGTATCGATTTGGACTTCCTGAGTTTTTTCCAGGATCTGCCGAAGTGTGAAAATTTGATCGGTTGTGGACTTACCTGGCCTAAAACCACACTGATAAGGGCCAATCAGGTTGTTGGTAAACGGTTTCAGGCGTTCACATATTACGGCAGATAGGATCTTGTAGGCGATGTTGAGGAGACTTATGCCTCTGTAGTTGGCGCAGTTCAGAGGGTCTCCTTTTTTGTGGATCGGGCAAACGATGCTGAGGTTCCATTCTTCAGGCATATTTTCATCCGACCAGATTTGGCTTATGAGTTGGTGGATGTTACTTACCAAGTCATCTCCGCCGGCCTTATAAAGCTCAGCGGGAAGGCCGTCATTTCCGGCAGCCTTATTAAGCTTGAGTTTAGATATTGCTATCTTCACTTCCTTAGCTCGGGTGGTTGGCATTTTTCGCTGCCGTCGCCAATATTAATTCTTCGTTCTGCCTGACAGCGGAATGTTGCTCGTCATCGCCGTTTAACAGTCTGCAGTAGTGGTTCTTCCATATCCTCAGCATCGACTGTGTCTCAACTACAATATTTCCTTGTTCATCTCGACAGGATTCTGTTCGAGCCTTGTATCCTTGGCTTTGACGTTTTACACTTTGGTAAAACTTGCGAACATCGTTCCTGGAGTGGCACCTCTCTATATCCTCGATCGCGCGCTTTTCTTGCTCTTTTTTCTTCTTGCTGAAAAGCCGAAGTTCTTCCCTTTTTCTTTGCCTATAGAGCTCAATGGCAGCTCTCGTCTTCACCTGCAGCTTAGCCTTGTAGGCCTCGTTCTTGGCTGCGAGCATCTGTCGGCATTCCTCATCAAACCAGGGGTTTCTTGCTGGTGGGCGCGAGAAACCTAGCACATCAGTTGCGGCTGATCTAATGGCCTGTTGGCATCGTTGCCATTGCTCTTCGACATTCGATGCTGGTGGTATGGTGTTAATCGAGAGGTTAAGGGATACGCGTTGTGCGAAGGTCTTGGCGGTCTCTTGCGATTGCAGTCTTCCGACATTAAATTTTTTCACAGTATTTCTGGATTTTTGTGGCGTGGTGGATATCCGCATTTTTACATCCGAGTCGATGTTAGCTCCTAGGAATGTTCGGACATCCAAAATACTGGATGCGTGCCTCTTATTTATCGCAATGTGATCAATTTGGTTGATCGTTCGTTGATCTGGAGACCGCCATGTCCCCTTATGGATATCGAGGTGAGGAAACCGTGTGCTGGCTATAGTGGCATTTCGTTCCGTAGCGAAATCAATTAGCCTAAGTCCGTTACCAGACGTGTTGTCGTGTAGGCTATGTTTTCCGACAATACTTCTAAAGATGTCTTCTCTTCCTACCTTTGCGTTAAAATCTCCCAGCACGATTTTAACATCATACTTTGGTAGTCGCTCAGGTTTTGTCAAGGAGCTCGCAGAAGCAATCCTTAGCTATATCATCTTTTTCTTCCGTCGGAGCGTGAGCGCATATAAGGCTTATGTTGGCGAATTTGGCCTTGATGCGGATTGTTACTATGCGTTCGCTAATGTCTTGGAAACATAAGACTTCTTGGCTAAGTCTGGCACTTATAACAAATCCGCATCCGAATAGTCGCTGTTTCTGCTCACTATAACACGGTCCGTAGTAGATGTCACAGTTTTTCATCCTCTTTTTGCCCGGACCATCCCATCGTATTTCCTGGATGGCAGTAATGTCTGCTTTGTAGCAGTTTAGGGCTTCCGCTAGTTGTTCGCCTGCACCTCTCCTGTTTAATGTTCTCACATTCCAGGTGCAGATACGAACGTCGTTGTCCTTTTTTCGTTTAGCAGGGTCGTCAACAATAAAATCAGTCCTTTCCGAGGCTATTGGTTGCTTCGTAACCATGTTTTTTTTCTGTGGGTGGGTAGTTAACCCAAAGCACAACCCCCAACCTGGAGGGCCAGTTCCAATTTGTTAGATACCCCTAGGACACGCGGCCATCAGTATCCACTACGGGATTGAGCGCTGCCGTTGGCCTTTCAGTTCATCCGCCACCATCTCTGTTCAAGGGGCCTGACTAACCCTTGAAATATGTCAGAGCAGCTCATCTAGGTTCGCCTGGAACAGTAGGCCGGGTATTCATCCGTGCCATTCTCACCGGGGTGTTTATAGTGTTGCTGTTTTTCGTCGTGTTATCAACACTCGCACTTATCGTTTAGCAAGTCAAATCCGGTTGGATGAGACCAGTACCCGATGGTAACCACTTGGAGGTAAAGATAAGCACATTTGATGTGTAGTCAGAGTTGCAAAACTGGGCGTTGCTAAGTTAACGCCAATCAGAGTCTACCCTCGTTCTACAACACCCAACCATCTCCCTAATAATCAATGTGAAATATAAATTAAATCAAAAACAAACAACGTGTGTGACTTGAAACTTGACAGCTACATCGATACGAAATTACAACAATACAAAGGCATGTAAAAAATCAATCTGAAATTGTTTTCCATTGGCACCAAAAAAGATAAAATTTCAAAACAAAATCCAGATTTACCAATGAAAAACGCCATTAATTTCCATGCTCATCAATCTAAACCCCGGGTAAGGGCCCAGTTATAACTATCATTGAAAAACATCATTGGAAATTTTCTTTTACTTCTTGCGGTTTTTTTATAAATTCAATCATTGGCGAGTTGGTGTCAAAACAAATCTTATAAATATAAGAACATGATTATCCAAACATATTTAAATTTTAAATTGAAGTTATCGCAGTAAATCACTTTTTATTTTGCACTGAACATGATTTATTTCTGTGAAGTAATGTTTTTCGTTCCACCGAAATGAAACAGAATATTCCTACGATTCCCATAAGCAGCTATGGAGGTAAAATTTGAATTCCATCATGTTTTGTGTTCCAATGAAGTTGTTCAATAGGCGTGTTTTTTTTCTCTTCACACCAAATCTATATAGGCTTAGCAAACAATTCACGTGTAAAATACAACAACACCTTAGCCTATATAGATTTCGCGAAACCTGGATAATTATCCAGTCTTACGCCCTTAGCCTGGATAGAAAACGTGCTACCAAACCAACTCATTGCTGTTGTTATCGAGAAATGTTATCGAAGATGGCTAAAGTGACATCCGTTTCTTATTTGGAAACATATTTAACGGCAGCAACATGGCAGAAAAAAGGTAAACAATTCAATAAATAAATTTTATATACAATAATTTATATATTCCAATTTAGTAAACGTAAAATATGGACAAAGGATGAGATTTTAATGTTGTTGAGGTGCTACCTTCAAAGGAAAGACGAGTTCCACCACCGCAGAAAAAAAGCTGAAGAAAAAAAATTAAAATTTTAAAAAAATTGGCAAAAAAAAGACAAATAAAATACCTACCCTTATGAATACATATATTTATTGTTAAATATATTTAAGATACATAGATTTTTTTTATATTTTAGATGACAAGGGGTTCGTATACAAATATAACAAATATGTGTAACATACATATATGTTTATATAATATTTTGCTCTTGCAAATATCGAAAAAGTGAACCCCTTCTGCTTACACCATAATCTGCTACATCTTCGTCACCGAAATTTTCATCCGACGTAGAATTTAAAGGATCCCATAGGTGAGATGAAATCGTCGTGACATATGCAAATGTTGTGCAAAACACAAGCACCCACGATGAGATTCGTAACAGCACTTAAATCTGTCTGTTCCGTGAACTTTATCAATCTTAGAAATCGTCCCTTGAGCAACCCAAAAGCATTTTCCACAACAATTCTAGTTGCAGAATGAATGTTGTTGAAATTTCGTTGAGATTCCATTAGATTTCCACAATCTTTAAATGGTGGCACCAACCAACTTGACGGAGGGTAGGTAGAGTCACCAAGTATAAACGCACCATTGGGACACATAGTTAGCATGGGCTCTTGCATACAAGTTGGATCTCCGTAGTACCCTGTAGTCATGAAGAGATCCCGGCTCCCCGCAAGTGATGTTTGTGAACTTTTTGTTAGCATCAACAACAGCTTGTAAAACTAAGCTATAATTTTGCTTCCTATCAAAATAGCATTCTTTGTCTCTTCTTGGTGCTTTTATAGTGACGTGCGTGCAATCTATTGCTCCAATAATGTTGGGTATTCTTTTCTTTTGAAGAAACGACGCTTGCATTTCAATTGCATCATCTCCTTGTGGCCATTTCACATATTCGTGTCCAATTTTAATTAAAAATTCTGTTACTCTGCGGACAACAATCCATGCTGATGACTTCGAAATACCAAACAAATTTCCCAGCTGCCTAAATGTCACGGTTTTGCTGATATACCAGATGTAGATGTATACTGATTTCCTGGGATCTATTCTGGATCTTCCTCCAAAAGAATTCAATTGATTTTCACATTCGAATAGTAAATATCTTGCTAAATTGGATGAAAAAGAACTATGAAGACAGAATAGTAAATAGAAAAATAAGATTCATACACATAAGGTATTCCAATGTTTGTCGTCGAAATCGCATATGAGATTTGAAATCGTCCTCATTAAATTCATCAATAGTTTCGATAAAATTTTGTACTTTCGGATGTCGCTTCTACTCCAGTTCAGATTCCTCCGAAGTACTGCTGGAACTCGAATCATCAGACCAAAGCGCAAGCACTTCCAGAACATCCTCCACGGCTTTTGTACGTTGCTTTTTCTGCTGCTGTGTTGTCTGTCAATAAAGAAATTAACTAAAAACAAAATGCATATTGAAGATACACTTTTATGTTAAATATCTAAATTTACCTTTGTGGTTTCTGCATTTATCATTTTGTAATGATTCCCTTTCAAATGGGTAATATAAATAATTATTCGGTGCAAAATTGTTTATGAAAAAAAATAAACAACTGAAATTGAGTTGTCAAATGTCAACAAGAATAGTGCTGCCAAGTCACCGAATGGCGTTTTTTTTTCTCATGTGAAAATAAGCCTGTATAGATTTACAGCCCGATTCTCCCCCTTGTGAGGAATCAAAAGTCACAAGCTCTTGTGACTATTCTTTGTGAGGATTATTGTGACTCGATAACATTTGTCGGATTCTCCATAATCCTCACAAGAAAAGTCACAACGAAACTCACCACAGCAAAGGTGAATATATAAGCAACGTTTCTGCAAATTGTGGCTTGGCTGAGAGGTTTGTATAGTTATTTCGTATACCCTTCTTATAACAGCCATGTGCAAGGAAATATAGCACTGATAGAAACTATTCAAAACAAATTTAATAGAACTGCAATTGGAAGAACAAAATGTAATACATACTCGAAGTACAAAAGGCAAGGAAGTTGGTTGATTGCCATGAGGCTTCAAGCTCTGCATGAGATCCCAGCACAATGTTTTTGGAAATCAAAAAAACTTTACAAACGTGCTGTTCTGTATAGATATTGGGTCATTGGTAGTTTGGTACCTCTCAAGGTTCTTAAAAGCAGTCTTCGCTGCAATCCTATCAATATATAAGTTTGTTACAAATGTTATGCTTTTGTAAAATTCTTACTTTTAAACATTTCGGAGGAAACTTCGTCAATAATATGCGCCATATTCATTTCAACTTCCATTTTTTACACTGCTCAACAATCAAAATATCAAATCTCAAATAATTTGCTAGTTGTGACCTGCTCTGAAGGAGATCACAATTTCGATTGTTTTTGTGACTCTCACAAGTTGTGACTGTGGGGGAGAATACGAAAAAGTCACAAAATCAATTTCACCTCTTCTTGTGACTTGTGAGGTATCAGTGATGATGGGGAGAATCGGGCTATTAAGCTTAGTACGCAGCTCGCGCTAAATTTTATCTTTACTACTCTCCACTTGTTTTCTCCAATCCAAAGATAAATGCTCGCTAAATTCGAACACAGCGTATAGATGAGTCAGGGAAATGTCATGCATTCGCAGATGTCAGTAATATTAATATTTTCTTTGTTAATAAAGATGTCTTCTTCCTCGAGAAATTCGTCCATAAAATATTCTTCTTCATTTTCTTCCATTTTGTTTTTATTTTTTATTAAAATTTCGCCGATTTAAATGCCTCGCACATTAATTTCGCGAGATAAATAAGTGGAGACCTTTCATCCGCTGAGTATAACCCTTTTCGTATAACACTTAATATTGTTATACCCTACCTACATTTTGTGTGTCCCATCTTTATGAAGTTAAGAATTTATTTCGCGAGCTGCGGACTGCACTGATAAATTTGCTCGCTAAATTTTATCTCTGTAGAGATTTTTGTATGGGAGATAAAATTTAGCGCGAGCTGCGTACTGGGTTTAGAAAAAAAAAACACGCCTAATGGGCCTGCGCACACGAGTATGCTTCAACCGTAGTCATTATGGTTACTTTCCAAACACACGGGAATATGTTCAACCGGTTGAATTTTGTGTAATATACCAAACTATATATGTATGTGTAATTCGATTAACACCGAACTAGTTGCCTTATTTTATTTTTAATACCACAACTGTCAGAAACGCATGCATGTGTTGGTAGATTCAACCTCTTCAACCACTTAATATTGGGTGAAAAATTCCTCTCCAATGCCTCTCAAACTGTGCTCCCTCCTCACCCGTCCCACCAACAAACATGTCGTTCAACCGGTTGAAGCATACTCGTGTGCGCAGGCCCAATGATAGCTATAACAGGGCCCTAATAAAAAAAAACTCCATATGTTATCGAAACAATTCATCTAGTTATCGAATAACATAACACTGCCATCCCTGTTCACCCAGCGTAATTTGCACTCAAGTGAAAGTAAACGCAACCAAACGAAAAAATCGAACAGAGTCTAAACTTTTATTTGTTTTTATATCGTCAATAGTTCGTTTTTTGTTTTGTAACAAAGAATTTTTTCGTAGTCTGTCGTGTTTTATTATTGGTGCTCCAAATTGGCTGTATTTTTATAAAGTATTTTACATTTCTAACATCTGCGCGTAATACTAATCCGTTCAATAGCACGTATTTGTGAAATTTCATCACAATTTGCTAACAAAAATAAAAACAAAATAAAATCATTACAACATTGCGACCTTCAAATCAGTGTGTTTATTAATACATTTTTTTGAGCCAATTGTCGAATTGACCCAATTCCAAGTTGTCGAAACGTTGTTCGACACCAACGACTACCTACACGATAGGCAAAAGGACAGTTTGCAACAATGCAATTGCAAAAATATTGCAGGTGAACAAGAGAAGAATTACTACGTACTTAGGTATGTAGCAACATGTCTGTTGAGTGTCGAGGTCTGGAATTGCTATGGGTATTTTGAATTGTCTGGCTTAATGACAAAGAGGTAAAATCGATTGTACGAAAGTATTTTTAATGTAACATCAGCTGGACATCAGTGCCGTACATCGTATGAATGTACATAAATAGCAAATTGTGTTTTGTAAATTTAGTGGCACAGTGATTTTTATTTGTAGTTTTAGTGATTGAATAATGTAAAAGAATACACAACACCCCCCCCCCCCCCCCCCACACTTGAACAGTGTATTTTAAATTTTCTTGTGCGATATATTGGTCTTGGCAGTCGGTTTCAACATTGTTCATGTTCAACTGTTGTTTTGAGATTAATTACGCAGTTACTTACGATCGTGATCCTTACTCTTCTTCCGCCTTGGTAATCTTGACTTTATATTACACCAGTTGACTTTCAGCACTTTACTAGGCTTTAGCATGTAGGTGTTAGTCATCGATTATTGCGTTTTATCTGCAAAATCAGTTGAAGTGGTTTGAATTGATTCGTATAGGTACATTCGTTATTCTGTAATCGAGTAAATTTTTAAAACGATCGTTGTCGTTGCATAGTTCTTTCTGTTCTCAGCAATATTAGATCTGTGTCGCGGGGTGCTTATCATATGCATCCGCAGGCGCATCATTTAGTGCAAGTTTTAGTATGACATATAGTTGGGTAAAATGTTATTTTGGACATCACTTACTAAAACACGGTCGGATGGTTGGTGTTTTTTACTGTATTCCCCAATATTGATTGTTTGTTCCTCATCGCCGTTTAACAGTTTGCAGAAGTGGTTCTTCTATATCCTTAGTGACCACTTTGCCTTAACCTTGTTCATCTCGGCATGATTCGGGTCGAACCCTGTATCCCCGGCTTTGACACATTGGCATAACTTGCGAAAATCATTTCTGGAGTGGCACATCTTTATATTCTCAATAGCGCGCTTTTCTTGCTCATTTTTCTTTCTGAAAATTCGGTGTTCTTCCCTTTTTTTTTTTTTAAACGTTTATTTATTCACAATTTCGTTAATATTAATTAATAGCCTAAATAAACTTAAAGACTACACATTTTTAACTTTTGCCAAAGTAAAAGACCATTATGGTTCGCTATATATATTTTTTTTTAAAATAGGAAAATGTGAATCAAAACCTATTAGAAGACAGTCGCAACTTTTTTTTTTATATAAAACTAAAACCTACAAGACTAACTTAACCTATCTAAACCTATCTAAATCTCCATCGACTAACAAGTCATCGTTAGATCAGAGATCACATGTCAGGGCCTAGTTTTACTTAACCTAAGTATCGGCTTCAGCCCAGTCTAGCCACCAGTATCGGTCTCTATTTAACCTGTTAGTGTTACTTTTGTCGCTTTCAGGTATGCTAATGCAGTATCTAATTTGATCAGTATTCCCGTCCCCCGACTCAAAAGGCTCATAAAGGATCCTTTTATCTGTTGCTCTCCTTGCAGCATGGTATATTATTGGAACGTTCGTTGAATCCGATAGGTAGCCATATGCATCCAGAAACAGAAATGTTTCTGGCGGAATGTATCCACTTTCCAAGGCATTTCTGAAATACCCAGGATTCGGATAGAATAATCCAGAGAATAATTTTCGCTAACACTTGCCGAACGAACAAAGTGATTCCTTACAAGATCTAGAATGGCATTGTCAATTCTGGACACACCGGAAGCATCCAGAAGTCTTTTGTTTGAGACATAATGCCTATAATCGGAATGTGCACTCCTATACATCTGTGTGCAGGCTCTAAGACATTTGCGCTCGAACACTCGAAGTTTTTCCATATACGATGGGTTAATGTTCCACCACACTGGACTCGCATAAGTCAGAATTGGACGAACGAATGCTTGGTAACAAATTATCTTCACATCGGATCTAAGATAGTTGGAATAAAACAGGCTTTTTAGCGACATGAATGCCGCTCTTGCCTTGTCTAATTGAATATTTATGTGCTCATTGTAATAAAAAAACTTGTCCAAATGAACACCTAAATATTTTACCACGGTCCTCGACTCGATCCGAAGACCATTTGAACTCGTTATTATGAGATTTCTCCAGTTGCGTCTCAAATCTGAATTACCGCGTCTTATTGGGGTGCGGAACAGTATGGTTTCACATTTCGTATAGTTTATTTTAAGCTTCCATTCGGAGCAGAAATCTTGAAACCTATCAAACTTGCTTTGAAGTTGGATTTGAATGTCTTCAATTTTTGAGCCGCTTGCATACAGTGTAGCGTCGTCGGCAAATGCCAATGAATTATCGAGTTCCCTAAGTATATCAGAAATGTAGATATTGAAGAGCTGTGGAGCAGTTACTATGCCTTGAAGTAGACCATTATGGACATTAAAAACTTCAGGTGTCGTGTATTCTCTATCTGTTACAACAAATTTCTTTATTACCTATAAATCTCAATGGCAGCTCACGTTTTCACCTGCAGCTTAGCCTCGTGGGCCTCGTTTTTGGCTGCGAGCATCTGTCGGCATTCTTCATCAAACCAAGGGTTTCTTGCTGGTGGGCGCGTTAAGCCTATCACATCAGTTGCGGCTGATCTAATGGCATGTTGACATTATTCCCATTGTTCTGTGACATTAGATGCTGGATTGCTGGTGGTATGGTGTTAATCGAGAATTTAAAGGATACGCGTTCTGAGAAAGAATTGGCGGTCTTTTGCGATTGTAGTCTTTCGACATTAATTTTTTTCACAGTATTTCACATTTTTTTTTCTTCGCTTTCGCTTTCTTATTTAGCATTAGCTATTTGTTACAAACGATAACTTAAAAACTAATTAACATATCTGTGATATCAGTTATAAAATTCCTTTACATGCAATATTAACAATCTTTTAAAAATAATTATATCATTTTCTGCCTTTATGGTATTTGGCAAGCTATTAAATAGTTTAAAACCTTTATAAAATAGTATATTTTGAGATCTGTTGGTTGATAAAAAAGGAAGTCTAAAGTCTTCCCTATTTCTTAAATTGTATGGCTGTACATTTGCAACATAAACTATTTGATTAAATAGATAATTTGGCAACATATTGTTTTTTATTTTAAATATAAAAAGGAGTACATTCATATATGTTCTCTGTTTTATCGTAAGCCATTGTAAAGTATCTAACATTAAGCGTATGGGTGTTAACAAATTGCACATTAAAATACACCTCATTCCTCTGTTCTGTAATTTTTGCAGTCTATTTAACATTTGGTTGGGACCTAAAAATATAATTGTTGAACAGTACTCGAAATGTGGTTTTACCATAACATTAAAGACATTTATTGCACAAGCCATAGTTAATTTGCTTCTAATTCTTTGAAAATATCCAATTTTCTTTGCAATTTTATTACAAATATAATTAAGGTGTGTCTCAAAAGCTAATTTTTTATCTAAAACTACTCCTAGATACTTTATCTCATTAATCTTCTCAATAATCTCTCCATTAATAAAAATGTTCATAGAAGAGTTGCCATTAATTACAATTGCTTTTGTTTTACCTGTATTCAGCTTTAGTTTATTCATTTTTAAATACTATTCAACGCTTTTTAAATCTGCATTCAGTTTGTTGATACATTCATCGGCAGAATCTCCAGTAACGTACAGCAATATATCATCCGCAAACAGTCTTGCCTCAGCATGCATTAGTACTTTATCCAAATCATTGATATAAATAATAAATAGTAAAGTCCCAAGCACAGCTCCTTGCGGTACACCCAGTGTTACAGCCATGTGTTCAGATATTACATTCGATATCCTAGTTTGTTGCACTCTGTTCGACAGATAACTTTTGAACCACTCAATTTCTGCTCCTTTTACACCGTAATTTTCAAGTTTTTGTATCATTATTTCTCTATCTATTGTCTCGAACGCTCTTTGCAAATCCAAGAAAACAGCAACTATTACTTTTTTGTCATTGATTTGGGTTTTCCATTGCGTAATCACAATATTAAGCAAAGATTCACAACTGTGTTTTTGTCGAAAACCTGATTGGTAATCTGCCATAAATTGATTGCTTTCCATGTATTTTTGTAATTGCTTTTGTACCACTTTTTCCAAAATCTTGCTCTCTGTCATAAGCATGTTGACCGGCCGGAAGTCAGCAGGATTTACGGTTCGCTTCACTTTTTCTATAGGCACCACTGTCGATCCCTTCCAACAATGAGTGAATCGTTTATTATTATACCCTATCCCATAGGGGTATATTAGTTTTGATACATAGTTTGTAACATAGAGAAATAATTTAGCTACATATACCTCAAAGTATATGGATCGACTCAGAATCGATAGCTGAGTCGATTTAGCCATGTCTGTCCGTCCGTCCGTACGTCACCAGTTTTTGGGCCTAAAATTTTGAGCTAGAAGGATGAAATTCGGTACACGTGCTCTTTGTTGCTCCCAGCAGAACAAGTGTAAAAATTTTTGAAATCCGCCCACTGCCACGCCCCATTTTAGAAAAACGTAATTTTTGGCCAAACCATAAGGAACTTTAAAAAACTTTCTGAACAACATATTTAGATAATCTGAATATCTGTATTTCGTTCATATAAAGTTTTTTGCCGCGCCCACTTTTTGGGGGCGTTTTTAATAAAAAACGTTTTTCGGTCAAATTTTAAAATTTTCGAAAAAAAATGCAGCATCCTTAGTAATATAAATATGAACATTTCGTTCATAGACCATTTTAACCCACCCCCACTTTTTGGGGGCGTTTTTATATAAAAAACATTTTTATACCCTACCCCATAACATATGCAAGAGAAAACCTTGTCTTTTGTAGAACCGTAAAAGTTTTTTATAAGCGGTCTGATGAATTTGTTGTCACCATGTCATTTTCTTTATTTTATCCACATCGTATTTTTAGCCATGTCCACTTTTTGGGAATTTTAGTTTTACAGATAGGATGGGATAGGGTATTCAACGATCCGCACAGTGGATTGTAGCCTTCTCATATGTTCTATATTATAGGCTAATAAAGCCCACTTTTTGGAGATATTAATTTTAAGGATGGGATGGGATAGGGTATTAAACGATCCGCACAGGGGATTGTACTCTTCTCATATGTTTTTAAGATAACAAGGCCCTATGATATCTAACACACACAACATCATTTTTACTGACAAACTGTTGACGTTTTTCTTTGCATTCATATTTTTCATAATATTTTTTAATTCACTCATGTTTATCTTTTGAAATTTAAATGTTTTTCTAATATTGTTATTAATTAAATTCGTATATTGGACATATGGTATATTTTTATTTATTTCCTCTACACTTTTCACGAAAAATTTGTTAAGTTTATTAGCTATTTCAGACTTGTTTCTTATTGTTATATTGTCATATAATATTTCACGTATTTCATTTTTTTCTTCGTTAAGTACCAGTGTTTTAATTGTCCTCCACATTGATTTTTGATCAGTTGATTGAACAATTTTCCTAGCAATAAAATTATTTTTTGCTGTGTGTAGTTCACTTGCGTACTTATTTCTGCATAATTTATACGTATTCCAGTCACTTCTATTATTTGTCCACACCGCGATGTATTGTATTTTCATTCGCTTTAAATTATATAAATATTGGTTGTACCATTCATTGGTGCCATTTTCTTCACTGATTGTCTTAAAACATTTGTTGCGACGTGGTGGATATCCGCATTCTTACCTTGGCTTCAACATGGTTTGGTCCGAGTCGATGTAAGCCCTTAGGAATGCTCAGTCATCCAAATTCTGAATGCATTCCTCTTGTCTATCGCAATGTGATCAATTTGATTGACCGTTGGTTGATCTGGAGACCGCCATATCCCTTATGGATATCGATGTGTTTAACCCGTGTGTTGGCTATAGTGGCATTTCGTTCCGCAGCGAAGTCAGTTAGCCTAAGTCCGTTGATAGACGTGTTGTTGTGTAATCTGTGTTGTCCGCTAAAGATGTTTTCTCTACCTACCTTTACGTTAAAACCTTCTAGCACGATTTTAACATGAACTTTTGTAGTATCTTATAAGTTTTGCCAATCAGCTTGTAGAAGCTATCGTTTGCTATATCTTTTTCCTCCATTAGAGCTTGAGCGCATATAAGGCTTATGTTGGACAATTTGGCCTTGATGTAGATTATTACAATGCGTTAGTCATGAAAACATAAGACGTCTTGCCGAAATCTAGCACTTATAACAAATCCACATCCCAATAGTCTCTGTGTCCGCTCACTATAACACGGTGCGTAGTAGTTGCCAGAGTTTTAATTGTTTGTTTGCCCGGCCCATCCCATCGTAATTCCTGGATGGCAGTAATGTCTACCTTAAAGCACCTGCCGCTAGTTGTTCGGCTGCACTTCTCCTGTTTAATGTTCTCACATTCCAGGTGCAAATATGGATGTCGTTGTCTTCTTTTCCATTTAGCATGATCATCTAGAAATAAAAATCAAATGTCGTTCGTTGGGAACAGCATCACTTGAGAGCGACTGCCCGAACTGGCTATTTTTTTAAAAATCTTCTTCATAACCCAACATAGGCTTTTATGTAAAGAAAAATTTACCACGCCCACTGCTGTTGATATATATAAAATCGATGAACTCCTTGCCCGATTTGTCTAATTTTTTTGTAATGTTTGTAATAGTTTACAAGAAACGTGGAGTGCTTCTATTTGCTTTACCTATTAGTCAACGTTCGTGGCTCAATATCATTCAAAGATTTGCGAACTTTAAATGGTGAATTGTGTAGCACCAAAGATTATGAATTCTATATAGATGACGCATTGAGAACAAAAAACAGAAACTTTTGCTCAGTAGCTTCATGGTATGGGCGGGCGGTGTGCATGAATACACCTGAAAAACAAGAACAAAACATATGGCAGGCTGTGCCAGCACGACCCGCAATAGAACAATTTTTCTTATATGGAGTGCGTCATCTGTATAGAATTCATAATCTTTGGTAGCACGTATAGAGAAGCGTGCAACCTTGCGATTGTTAGAGAATGACACACACTATGCTTTCATTAAATGCTCATCAAATACGAACATTGTTTTCGATAATTATCTCAACATGCTTCCCATCCAAATTGACTGATTTGTGCAGCAAATACCTACAAAGATGCCATGGGTGATGATATTTTGCATCAGTTTACAATTAGGTCGGGTGGTTGGTAGTTTTCACTGTCGTTGGCAATATTAAATGGTTCGTTCTGCCTGACAGCGAAATGTTGTTCGCCGTTTAATAGTCTGCAGAAGTGGTTCTTCAAAATCCTCAGCATCAACTGTGTCTCAACTACGATATTTCCTTGTTTATCTCGACAGAATTCTGTTCGAGCCTTGTATCCTTGGCTTTGACGTTTTACACTTTGGTACAACTTGCGAACATTGTTCCTGGAGAGCCACCTCTCAATCGCGCGCTTTTCTTGCTCTTTTTTTTTTTTGAAAAGCCGGTGTTCTTCCATTCTTCTTTGCCAAAAGTGTTCAATAGCAGTTCTCGTCTTCACCTGTAGTTCACTTGTAGGCCTCGTTCTTGCCTGTGAGCATCTGTAGGCATTCCTCATCAAACCAGGGGTTTCTTGCTGGTGGGCGTGAGAAAACTAGCACATCAGTTGCGGCTGATCTAATGGCTTGCTGGCATCGCTTCTCAAAGAGCTCGTAGAAGCAATCTTTAGCTATATCATCGTTTTCCTCGGTCTTATGTTGCCAAATTTGGCCTTCATGGTGGGCGTGAGAAAACTAGCACATCAGTTACGGCTGATTTAATGGCTTGTTGGCATCCTTTCTCAAAGAGCTTTTCCTCGGCTTATGTTGCCAAATTTGGCCTTCATGCGAATCGTTACAATGCGTTGGCTAATGTCTTGGAAACATAAGACTTCTTGCCTAAGTATGGCACTTTTATAACAAATCCGCATCCGAATAGTCGCTGTTTCTGATCGCTATAACACGGTCAGTAGTGGATGTCACATCCTCTTTGCCCGGCCCATCCCATCGTATTTCCTGGGTGACAGTAATGTCTGCTTTGTAGCAGTTTAGGGCTTCCGCTGGTTGTTCGCCTGCACCTCTCCTGTTTATGGTTCTCACATTCCAGGTGCGTCATTCATTTTAGCAGGTTTGTCAACAATAAGATCAGTCCTTTCCGATGCTCTTAGTTGCTTCGTGAGTGAGTATTTAGCCCACAAGCTGTAGAATCAGGACAATGTTTCGACCTGAGGACGGCGGATATTTCTCTCATTTCATCCGATTATTAAAGAAAAGAATGGAAGACAAAATAAGCACAAAGTTTTGTGTACTCTAACTTTTAACGATTGGGTTTTTCCAAAGTTTGCGCCGCTCAGTGTCTACCCTCGATATATACCACCTTACGTTTTAATGTTTACACAATTGCTGATCATACATTCTATTTACAATGCTTATCCAATTTAATTAATTTTCTACTTAACAGTCCAACGTACTAACCGCTGAACCCACCTGCTAAAAATAAAATATAACTACAATCACACATCGATATTGTACATAAATTATAGATAACCTAGGCATATACAAAAACATCACTGCGATCCAGCGCAAGATCAGTATTGCATTTCGTAAAAATACTTAAAAAGAAAAGTAGCATTTGTAGATTTGCAAAACAGTAAAACACAAGACATTTGGAGGTGAACTCACAAATCCAGACAACCCTGTCTATCACATGAATGGATGAGTACCTATAGTGAGTAGAAATCTTTTTCTCCTTAAACAGATTAAATTTAATGTTTTGCTTTAGATTTTGCGTTTAAATAAAAAAAAAACAATTTGAAGATGCCATCATTATTGGAGGCTTTGGAACGAAAGTATGGGCTCCCGGATAATGACAACATTGAAGAGGCTGTAGTGTCCATATATGTGCCCAAGCTGCCGCCATTGCTATGGTATGTTATAAACCGCCGCCTGTATTTATGTTTTTTTTTTTGTGTAATTGCCATTGTTGTCCTAAGTTATAAAAATTTTATGTCTGAGGGCAGACTATGCAAAGCGATACGGATCGTGTTTAATTTTTTAGATGATAAGAGCCCCCGCACACTAAACACTTTCAATCGGCCGATAGTTTAATCAAAATGTTAATCAGATGAAGATTAATGGAAGTGCGCACACAACAATGGCCAATAAAATAGTTGATGGGCTACGTGATTGCCTTCAAACTAAAGCATCGGGCAACTGCTAAATCAGTTGGCGTTAAATCAACGCGCGCACTCTACCGATTTTTTAGTCTGTGAACTCGGCCAATTGTTCATTTTGCTCCGAACTGTGACGATGGATTTTTTGTGATTGCACTGACGAATTCTCCTTCAACGCTGATCGTTGAAACGGACATCCTAAATTTGATAGAAGTGGAAAAAATACCAGCGCTTTACAAAACATATTTAAAAGACTACTCTGATGTTGATGGGATGCACCCAATGTTCTCGGTTTCTCTTCATGATCCTTCTCCTCCGTTTCATAATAAAAGATTAACATTTCTCGAAATAACTTTCATTTTGCGACCGCTCTATGCTAAATCCAATTACCAAACTAGGAAATCGGTCGACAGCAGTCGTCCGACTGTTGTATAGTGTCCGCCACCAAACCGACTGTTTAACCCGACCAAACTATCGGTCGATAGAAAGTCTGTAGTATGCCAGGACCCTAAATGACGATGATAATCCTCTTTGGCTAGTTGAATTTCAAAGCTCAAGAATATTAAACATCGTTCCTGTTCAACAGGTGTGAAGAAGTGGTAAAAAGGATTCAAGTCGTACCAACAAAAACATGTTTTCACTGACGCTCATCAAACTGCAAGTCCTGCAATGGGCAAGAGCATCACTGGCGCTCATCAAACTGCAAGTCCTGCAATGGGCAAGAATAAACACGGAAACATTGCAAAATAATAAACAGTGGGGATCATAATTAATGTCTGATCCAAATTGGAAGGAAATGATTTAAATTTTAATGCGGCCAATCAATTGGAATCATGCATCGTGTATGTGTGGATTGACACTACCCCTTACACAGTTCAATCGATTGACGTGAAATTTTTAGTTTTTGTGGAGTACGGATGTGCGATGAGTGCTCTGTCTTCATCGTCCTTCAATTTTCCACTAGCGCCAGTCATGTTTTCTCTTCTGCGACACACAACACAATGAAGTAATTACGTCAATCCAATCCTTACACACATCAACCAGCATTACTTGCATTAGGCAAAATCTTTGATTTTCTTCAAAATCAAACTTCACCAAATGTGTGTGATTCATACATAGAAATCTTCACAAACACATGTTAGTGATTGATGCGCAAATCGTGAACTGTTTTTGAGATTCCGGCCATGTCCTTCGGAGTCACCTAAAGTGGGAGTTTTTTCTTCAAGTCATGTCTCTGTAAATCAAAGGCATTCCTTACCAGTCTGTGAATAATATGTAAACTCGCTTTAACACCAACATTTTGCGGCCGAGTCATGAGAGTTCGATCTTTTTCTCAAAATAGCTCTCTTATCAGCATTGGAAATTAGTCTATTATTATAGTTTTCATTACTTTTACCATATCCCGAATTATTGCACAGGATTGAGGTATAACTTTACCATATCCCGAATTATTGCACAGGACTGCGGAATAACTTTATGACTATAACCGATTTTTTGTTTGGCTATTTCACTCATTGACAACCTTGACTACTTGCAAGCTTAAATTTTTGATTTCTTTTGAACGGATATGGATTTTTCTTCACCCAAATTAATGTTAATAGGCTCCTTGAGCTGGAAAAAATTGGTTGTCATACGCCTTCAACTGTTGAAGATAAACGAAAATTGATTTGCATATGCTAACCGGATGTCGCAAAAATGGAGCACATTTTTTCATCGAAAATAAAAGAAAATGGCAGGAACCATAGGATCTGACCAGCACATGATTTCTTTGTCACTGATATTTATTTTTTTTTATTTATTTATTTATTTCATTAGATTCTTATGTACATTAAGACATGATTGTCTTATGAAAGAGACATAAGTTTAAGATTAACAATATGAAAGCTAATAGGTTTATGACAAATTGTTATTAATGAATATAAAGGGAAATTATATGTGATCATAAATGGAAGAAAAAGACAAAAAAAAAGGAAAGAGAAACAAAAATCTTGAGTTTATAACATGTTGCTAATTATAAGTTCGAAAAATAAAATTTTAGTTTATCATTGAGCTTTGCTGCGTTGTTAATTTCTCTTATGCTACGCGGCAAAGAATTCCATAGACGAAAAGAGTAAACGAAAAATTGACGTTCGGATGTAAGGGAAGCATAGCGCGGGTGAATAAGCAAACGCGTTCTTTGCAATACGGTGGTGCATATCATATCAGAGAGATATTGCGGTTGTTGGTTTAAAAGGATTTTAGATAGCAAAGATAGAGCGCGGTACTTTAGAAAGTTTTCAAAAGTCATGTTGAGAAGACATGTAGAAAATCCCGAAACTCTATCATATCTACGTAATCCAAAGACATATCGTATAATGCTATTAAACGCGACATTTAGCCGTCTTTTGCTCACTGAGTCACAATGAGAATATATCTCGCAACCATAGATCAGAGTTGGTATGATCAGAGTTTTTGCCAGTAAGATCCGCAATTTTATGGGAATGAAGGATTGTGTTGACCACATTGTACGGAGGATGCCATAGGTTTTCCCCACTACGGTATTTATATGACTGCTCCAGGTAAGGGTACGGTTAAAAACCATTCCAAGGTTTTTCGCGGTTTCCACATACTCAATTGGTGTATTATTTAGCATCACAAACGGGAAGTATGACACGTCGACAATTTTTTCGATACCACAATAGATTTTGACTTTCTAGGGTTCAGAAGGAGTCCATTTTGTTGTGACCAAATTCCAATATATTCGAGATCTTCGTTTATACAACTCACACCGTGTTCAATAAAACCGAGAGGGCAACTCAAAAGCATTTGCACGTCATCAGCGTACATGTGAATTGAGTAGTGTTTAGCAACAGACGGGAGTTCATTCACATAGAGAGAGAACAAAAGAGGGCCCAGAATTAAGCCTTGTGGGACGCCCCGTGACGTTGGAAGGGGGTCTGATAAATCGTTGTTTACCTGTACGGACTGCATTCTATCTTTAAGATAGGAAGATAAAAGTTTCACGGCGCTCGACGAGAAATTAAAGTTTCGATGGAGTTTTCGACATAAGACATTTTGTTCGACCATATCGAACGCTTTGGAGAAATCAAGCAAAATTAGGAAGTTAATATGATCTTTGTCAAGCGCTTGTCTCATATCTTCTGTTACTTTTAATAAGGCTGTCATACAACTGTGCCCTTTTCGAAAACCAGATTGCTTCGATGTTAATAAGTTAGAAGAACTAAGATAAATGGTCATTTGGTTTTGTAAAATCCTTTCAAAAACTTTAGACAAGAAAGGTAAAATTGCTATTGGTCGGAATTCATCACCTTTGGAGTTTTTAGGGACGGGTATTATCTTTGCCAATTTCCATTGCACTGGGTATATGCCTGTTGTTAAAATGCTATTGAATATATGCGTAATTATTGGCAAAACGATTGGTAAAAGTATCATAAGAAATTTAGGATGCATGTCATCGAGCCCCACTGCATTTGATTTTATCGAAAGTAGACTTGTAACTACTTCGGTGCTATCAACTGCTCGGAAGGAAAAATCTGAATTTATAGTAATATCATTACTGATAAAAGCCTCGGTATTGTTTGGAACGTTCAAAGGGGCTGACGGTAGAGTTACAAATTTCCTGTTTAGCTCATTACTATCCATTCCGTCAATATGATTATTTTTGGCTTTGGCTACTCCAACTTGACGAAGATTTTTCCAGAGATCTTGTCCACTGAGCGACGGATTTAGTCGAAAAGAATACATTTGACGTTTTGCAGTGCGTATAGCCATTACAACTTCGTTGCGAAGTAAGCGGTACACGCAGTGATGTTCTTGCAGACGAAAACGTTTCCACCGATTATATGCTTGATCGCGTCTTGACATAAGCAAGCGAATCTGAGACGAAAACCATGGTTTTTCGACTGATGTGCAATTCCTAATTATAAGTGGTACGTGCCGCTCAAAAAGTGAACAGACATTTTCATTAAGTAGGCCAATTTGGTCTGAGGGGTTTGGTAGGTAACTGATCGTCCTCCAGTTGATGCTTCTAGCTTGTTCTTCCAATAGACCATAATCAATGTGCTTAAAATCTCTGTATTGGATGGTTTGGACAACGGGGGATATTTTAAAGTCAAATGTCATATATATAAGGTCATGCTTGGAAAATGCAGGTGCTGAAAGTTGATCATAGAAGGTTACTTTGTCTAGGTTGCTTACCCAAAATATATCCAGTAGCGTTGGAAGATGGTTCGAGAAGTGTGTTGGGTTAGTGGTATTAACAGCACTCAAGTTTAGCGCTTGCATTGCGTAGAGAAATGATTGATCCACTAAGATATTGCTATTGAAGTCACCACAGACAATTATAATGGGACTTAGTATGGAGACTGATAGTGTATACGAAGATGGTACAAATAGTATACAAAAAGTAACAACAACATCAATTCTGTTAAGCTTATTGGGGGTAAACTAACCGGATGCCCAGCAGTGTTTATCAAAGCTTTCTGCAATTCCTAAGTTCTTTGAAAGCATTGTTTATGAGAAACTTTTCTTCATGGTAAAAGTGGTAAGGGGCATGGTTTTATTATGGTTTAACTGTTTAAGAAACGTTTACAAGTTGATGTACTCTACAGTCTACACTGACTTTAAAAAACCCTTTGACAGAATGCACCACACCCTACTTTTAGCAAAACCAAAATCTTTATGTTTCCGTCTGATATAAACAGTTTGTCGGCATGGTGTAATCATACCCTATGGAGCTCAACATCTCGAAATGTCAAATGTTTACAGCATTCCGTATAAATGCACCTATAATACTTACTTAAGTGGCGCTACAGTCTGAAATGAAACAGGGCCTCAACCAACATTCCTCTAATTTTTCTTGCTGGTGGGCCCGAGAAACCTAGCACATCAGTTGCGGCTGATCTAATGGATTGTTGGCATCTTTCCCATTGTTCTTCGAAATGAGATGCTGGTGGTATGGTGATAATCGAGAGGTTAAGGTAAGGCTTTGGCGGTCTCTTGCGGTTGCCATCTGTTGACATCAAATATTTTTACAGTATTTCTGGTTTGTTGTGGCGTGGTGGATATCCTCATTTCTACCTTGGCTGTAGCAAGGTTGTGGTCCGAGCCGATGTTAGCCCCTCAGAATGTTCGGACATCCAAAATACTGGATGCGTGCCTCAAGTCTATCGCAATGTCATCAATTTGGTTGACTGTTCGTTGATCTGAAGATCGCCATGTCCCCTTATAGCTATCGAGGTGAGGAATCCGTGTGCTGGCTATAGTGGCATTTCGTTCCTTAGCGAAGTCAATTAGCCTATGTCCGTTGCCAGGCGTGTTACACGACACGGCTGTGTCTTCCGACAACACTGCTAAATATGTCTTTTCTTCCTACTTTTGCGTTAAAATCTCCCAGCACGATTTTAACATCGTACCTGAATAGTTGCTCATAGGTTTTGCCAAGGAGCTATATCATCTTTATCCTCCGTCGGGGCGTGAGCGCATATAAGGCTTTTGTTGCCGAATTTGTCCTTGATGAGGATTGTTAGGTTAGGTTTAATGGGTGAGTCGTCAAACTCGCATAGCCAACGTGGGCCCATAGCGAAACCTTTTGTTAAGAGAAGTGTACCTGAAAAGAATGTTTAAAATATAGTGAGCTTGATACTTAAGTTGTGATCTGCGTTGTTCCATCCGCTTCGAACAGATGTTTGCTCCATCCCGAATTGCAGCACAAACGGACTATCTGCGGTTTAGGTTTCGTTGCTAGCTCCGTCAGGTCCTCGTAATAGAAGCTACCAAGGAGTTTGTTGCGGCTGTTGCAGATCGCGGGACGGTGGTAGAGTAGGTGTGGGATGTCCTCCTTGACTTCTGGGTCGCCGCATTTTCTGCATAGTTGGTGTGAGTCAGCTTGTCCGATTCTATGGGAGTGCTTACCCAACAGGTTGTTACCTGTTATCACTCTTACCGCTATAGAAATGGAATTTCTGTTTAGAGCTATAAGCTTGTTTGATTTGCTACCGCTACTGGAGATATCCTCTTGTGATATGTCCAATACTCTGGCCAATTCGGCAGCTTCGCGTATGGCTAGGATCTCTGCTTGGATTACACTGCATGAGTTTACTAGTCTAAGGAATGTGGTTAACCCGATTTTATCGCAGTAGACCCCAGGGTTCTTTTTGCCCGGCCCATATCATCGTATTTCCTGGATGGCCTACTTTGTAGCAGTTTAGGGCTTCCGCTAGTTTTTCGCTGCGCCTCTCCTGTTTAATGTTCTCACATTCCAGGTGTAGCTACGAACGTTGTTGTCCTTTTTTTGTTTAGCAGGGTCATCAACAATAAAATCATTCCTTTCCGAGGCTATTGGTTGCTTCGTAACAATATTTTTTTTTTTCATGGGTGGGTAGTTAACCCAAAGCACAACCTCCAACCTGGAGGGCCAGTTCCAATTTATTAGCTACCCTAGGACAAGGTACCATCAGTATCCATTACGGGATTGAACGCTTCAATTGGCCTTTCGGTTCATCCGCCACTATCTCTGTGCAAGGGGTCCATTCCTTGAAATTCCTAAATAACCTGTTGTCCGAATATGTCAAAGTAGATCATCTAGGTTCGCATAAGACAGCAGGTCGGGTATTCCCTGCAATTCTGACCTGGCTGTTTATAGTGCTGCTGTTTTGTGTCTTGTTATCAACACTCGCACTTATCGTTTAGCAAGTCAAATCCTGTTGGATGAGACCAGTATCCGATGACTACCATTTGGAGGTAAAACACAATTGATGTGTATTCAGAGTTACAACCACTGGGCATTGCCAAGTTAAAGCCAATCAGAGTGTACCCTCGTTCTACAACATGCAACCCTCATTCATCTCCTATCTTTCATCATCTTTGCATATTTTAATATCATTCGATACAGTCGCGCTCCATTCTGCTAAGCTGAATTCTAAAACCTTCCTTGAATCATCGAACTTCATTTAGTTTAACGCGAACACCAAGTATAAATCGCTCTATACTTCTTGTGCAAATTATTTAAAAATCTAAAGTCTACCACATCAACGATAAAATCGGAGGAATGCAAATTTAATGAACCCAAGTCTTCTTCAAATACAATTCGCAGCGCTTTGCGTAATCGATCATTGTTGACTTAATTTATCACCAATCTCTACATCAATTTAATGCGCTTTCCTCATTTGTAAAAATTTCAGCGTTCCCGAACTATTAGTTTTAAATGATTGTGATATAGACTGTGCCGGCGATTCAGACGGTCTCAAAGAGAAATGCAGAACAGTAAAGGAGTTGGACTTGGCCCAAAACAATTTGGGAAATTGGAAAGAGGTCTTCCACATTCTACAGCACATGCCAAGGATTGAGTTTCTCAATCTTAGTAAGAATCGCTTCTGCGAGCCCATAATGCACGCCCCTTCCCTCTCAATGGGCGGTCTGAAAAATGTTGTGCTAAATGGAACGTGTCTCGATTGGGAAAGCATAGAGAAGCTGCTAAAGTGTCTGCCGGCATTGGAGGAATTGCATTTGAGTTTGAATGACTATCAGAATGTTTTGATTGATACAATTGAAGAGAACGAAAACGATGAGGGCGAATGCCTTGCTGAAGACAATGCCGACATCAATGATACTATAACATCGACAGGTGTATGTTCGACTGATGATACTGCGGCGAAATTATTAAATATTGATCCAAACAATACATCAGACAAGAATGTACCCGCCCATAGAGGAGTGAAGAAACTCCATTTCACTGGAAATCCAGTGGAGGATTGGAAGGAAATATGTAAGCTTGGTAGGGTTTTTCCGAATTTGCAAACATTGGTCTTGGCTGAGTGTCCATTAAGGTAAAGGGGCTTTATATTTTTTTTTTTGTGAAAATAATGTTGTTTCCTTATTTCCTACAGATCAATTGAACCAGTTTCTGAGCCAGGCACCCCACAAGTTGTCTCTGAAGATTCAAATAAGGATGCATCTCCGCACAGACATTTTAAGTAAGCGAACACATAGCATATCTCATTTTAAAGTATAACTATGCACTCATATCATGTAGCACTAGCGAAAGAAAAGAGTAGAATTTTGTAGAGTGGAGAATGCTCCATTCAGTGTAACCAATCAATCTTTAATAATGCTGAACAGATCCAATATCAGCACCATCATCGGTGTCCTTACAGTACACTGTCCCATAGGTCTACATGCTAAAAGACTTTGCCTTTATAGCAACGACTTCTGCAGAAGCTGTATGGACGAGGAGGAGGAGGAAAGTATCACTCACCTTTGTTCATGTCCAGCGCTCTCCAACAAAAGAAGACTCCACCTAGGAGACTACTTCTTGGTGACCTGATTAACATTGATATCAGGAACCTCCGCCGTTTTATTTGTAGCTCGGATTGGTTCAACTAGGCAGACGATTTGTAGGAAAAGATGTTTGAGCCATGTGGTACCACAACGGATCTTCTTGGTCTAAGTGCCACCTAACCTAACCAATCAATCTAAATTGGTGGCGGTAAATGGTATCGCACGAGGAATAGAAGTCGATGCAAAGATGATGTGTCTCGACTTAAAATTCTTTGGGATTTTCCACACTGGTACACAGTTCGTTGGATAGGATCCTAACTAACTTATATGCACCGGTAGTTGCTGCAAGATATGAAATCGCATTTTCTTGTAGATGGGACATATATGCAATATTTCAGTGATCGTGCATACTCTCATACACCCAGACGTTGTTGATGATTTGGCGCAGACACTCTTCTATGGCAACATCTCCGTATTTGAGGAGTTCTTCTGGTAATCCATCAGAAACGGGTCAATACTGGGAGGAATCGTTACCACTTCGTTGACTGGAGGTGTGCCGCTTTCTTTCCCCATCGACATTATGCTCATTAAGCAGCTGATGGAAATACTACCTGAATACATCTATAATTCGCTGCCCGTCAGTGACTAGGTTGCGAATGTTATATCGGAGAGCCTGCGTTCTTTCTTTGAACCCAGCTGCCTATTGTTTCGCGTTTTCGTGGAATTGACGAATGTTCTTCTTGTCGCGAGACTCTTCAATTTCTCTGAGCTGGGAGGTTGCGTGTCCTCTTCTTTTCCTACTGGTTTTTCTTCTCTTGCCTTCCTTTGGCTCGATACTTTTCCCACGCGGGGCGTATATTGTGTTGCATTGCCTTAATATGTAACTTATCTGTCACCTCTTTTTGGTACTTGCAAATATCATCATTGGACGGGCATCATTTTGGGGTTGGCTGCAAGCATATGGGTGGTTTCCGATACTTCTTCGATGATATTGTGATAGTGTATTCACTGTGGAGGAATATGGCACAGCAGGAAGTGTCTGACTCAGTTATTCCATGTAGACTCTGGCAATCTCCTTCATCATGGCTCCTGTCTCTTTGGACAATCGAGCATTGAATTTGGCTGCCACGAGCAAATGGACGGAGTCGAAGTTTGTCCCTCTGAATGTGTGTACATACAGATGCTTGCATCGCTATGAGCAAATTGTCGATTTTTTTTTGGGTTTCGACTATCTGAAGTTCTTTTTGGATATGAAGTCGTGGAAACCTAGTGCTTCTGATCGCAGTATTTCATGCACCTTCAAAGTCTGTTGTCGTTTCATGGAGAGTGATACCCATTTTCGCATTGAAGTCCCCCTAGTACATTGTATTCCGGACAGAATCCGTCCGGAATCACTCCTTTGCGGGTCTTCAGTGTCATCGGTAGAGGCGTGTGCACATATAAAATGCTGATGTTGCAAAACGTTGCTCTGATGCGGATCACTGCCCGTCGATCAGTAACTTAATGTCGATTACTCTTGACATTAGTCGGCTCGCCACAAGGTATTCGCATCCTAGTATATGCAGATTTTTACGTATATCCTGAATCGTGTAATGTCTGTACCGCGCGAAGACAGATTCTCAGGCGTGAAGCAGCCTGAGTATATCTCGTGTATACGTGTCACGTGAATACTCGTACTTGTTGTGCATGGTCGTTAAGTATCTGGTTGGTATGCAATTTATGTGATCCGTGAAACATGGTTGGTGTCTCACTCATTTTTTTATTGGTAAGAAAGTTACCTTGACCGAAGAGCCCTCAACCTGGAGAGCTAGTCCCAATTTATTCGTTAACACAAGGACACGGGGCTCAATATCCACAATGGTAATGAGAGCTGCCATACGGCTAATGCTCCACAATCTCTGTTATGTCGCATTAACCCTTGAGATTCTTAAATGACGAGTTGCTGCCATTGGCTAATCCGCCACAACCTCTGTTCAGGCTCATAATTAACCCTTGAGATTCTTAAATGACGAGTTGCTGCCATTCGGCTAATCCTAGACAATCTCTGTTCATGCGCATGACTTACACTTTACTTAACTTACTTAACTTACTTAAGTGGCGCTTACACTTTAGATTCCTAAATAACCAGTTGCTGAAATATGTTGAAGTAGATCTTGTAGGTTATTACTTTATACATACTAACGGGAATGTAGACGCCACTGTTGACTCCATTTTTGTATTTTTTCCTATCTTTGAAAAAGAATATGTGCTTTAGGTTGGGGCACCTTTTCCCCTTCGCTCTCATCTTCTGCCGCCAACACCTTACACATTCTATCTACCGTAAAGTTATAAGGTACCCAGCGGTCGGCACGATGAGGCTGAGAGTAGAAGTAGGCATCAGTTAGGTGAAACTCCAAGTGGTTCCATATAATCGCATTGCATACCAAGCGAAATGTCTAGCGATACTAGAAATATTTCTGATCTGACCCCAATATGTATAAAGCGTTAATACGCCCCAAATTTGAGTACAACGTCCCCATCTGGTCAGGTGCCGTAAAAACCTCATTGCACATACTGAATAGGGTTCAAAAGCTTGCGATAAAATGTATAGTAGACTCAACTATAGCAAACTCTTTTGTCTCGCTTGAACATCTCCTGACTAACACTCTTTTACGGCTATTATAACAACAAATGCAACAAAATTGTCACAGCTAAGTGCCATTCTTTTTACGATTTCCTCCGACACAAATTCTCCACGGAATTTATTTACGAATTGTAGTGAAGTGAAGCCGTCGCATTTGTTTAGTATTTTTTTCCGATGACACATACCTCAAACATACACAAATCCGCTGATCCAGATGGTATATCCCCCATCATTCTGAAGAGGTGTTCTTCTACGCTAGCAAAACCACTGCGTAAGCTTTTCTATCTATCCTACTCATCAGGACTCTTTCCGAGTAGATGGAAAACAGCATTTGTCCAGCCTGTACCAAAAAAAGGCGAATCTTCTTCTCTCTCCAACTACCGACCAATTGCACTTACGTCCCTTCTTTCCAAGGTCATGGAAACGCTGATAAATCATCAGCTTATGAAATATCTCGAAACACGAAAACTTCTCAATGACCGGCAGTATGGTTTTCGCAGCAACAGGTCTACTGGTGATTTGATGACATATCTCACCGAAAAGTGGAACCAATCAATCCACCATGGTGGCGAAAGCAAGATTGTTGCGCTTGATATTTCAAAGGCATTTGACAGGGTTTGGCATCAAGCCCTTTTGTCGAAAATGCGTGCATTTGGAATCGACGAAAAACTTCTTCTATGGATTAGACATTATCTTTCGAAACGTTCAATTCAAGTTGTTTTGGATGGTTTCAAGTCTGTAACTCACCAAATAAATGCTGGTGTCCCTCAAGGCTCAGTTTTGTCTCCGACTCTCTTTCTCATTTTTATAAATGATCTCTTGTCTGCAACTTCTAATCCAATTCATTCCTTCGCTGATGACAGTACCCTCAGCTTCTCATATTCGTTTACAGGTCCTCGTCCCTCACCTTCGAACGTGGACTCTAAACGCCAAAATATGTTAAGCTCATTGAATTCCGACCTTGACAGCATTATCAAATGGGGTAAATCTAATAGAGTGGAATTCAATGCTTCCAAAACACAATGCTGTCTTCTGTCATTAAAGCGAAACCAAAATCTAGAGCCATTATCCATGAATGGCACTTACGTCGAAGAAACCGAAAAGCTTTCCATGCTAGGTATGTGTGTTAGTAACGACTTACGTTGGAACGACCACATATTCGAAGTCGCTAAAAACGCAGCGAAATGTCTAGGTTTCCTAAATCGATGTAAGAAATATTTCACCCCCTCTGATCTGGCCACAATATATAAAGCGTTTATACGCCCAAAACTTGAATTCAACGCCCACGTCTGGTCAGGTGCACCATAATCAACATTACACCTACTAGATAGGATTCAAACGCGTGCGATAAAACTTATAGGAGACGTAAGAATAGCGAACTCCTTAGTTTCGCTCGAACACCGTCGAAACATCTCCTGCCTTACCTTGTTTTATCCCTATTTTAACAACCAATGTTCAAATGAAATAGCCAGCTGCATTCCTCCCATTCAACAATTCAGCCGCAATACTCGTTACGCAATGAATGCAAATCAGTTTACCCTCAATCTTCGGACGTACGCTGAAATACAGAGATTCGTACATAAACCGAACAACACGAATGTGGAATGCTCTACCAAACTCTGTTTTTCCTTTCCATTATAACTTACAGACATTTAAAACCAATGTGCATCGGTATCTCCTTTCTTCTTATCCCTAATTTCCTTAACGCCCGCACTGTGCTAAAACATATAAAGGGTATTCATAACCCCTTGAGTGCGCGCAAATTATAAAAAAAAAAAATACGTCGAATGAAATTTAAAACTCCGACGAAGTATGCGTTGCGGAAAATTGTCCGCTCCGACGGATACCTCTACAGGGCTGATAGAGATTCATTCCTAAACTAAACTACGCTTTACCAAACTCAGTTATTCCCCACATACAATTTGCAGAAAGTTGGATAAGAAATGATTGCAGCATACCTTCATAAAAATTTGCTGATTCAATTATTGACTAACTGTAACATCACAATTCCTAAAATTATTTTTATCTATTTCCAGAAATTTAGTCTTCCTCAATTTGAGTAGTACCAACATCAACACATGGGATGACATCGACAGACTTGCCAAGTTCCCTAGTTTAAAGAACCTTCGTGTCCAGGTATAAACATGAAAAACATCAATACCTTATAGTTATGATGAATCATGTATATTTGTTCTTAGAACTGGCCCTTATGGGATAAGTGCGAGTCCACGGAACACGAACGGAGACAACTTTTGGTCGCCCGTTTGCCATTCCTTCAAACGCTGAATGGCGGAGGCGTAATAACCGTCGACGAAAGAGAAGATGCCGAACGTGCTTTCATTCGTTACTACATGGATCGTCCAGAAAGTGACCGACCACTGCGTTACAATGATTTAGTGGACAAGCACGGAAAGCTAGATCCACTAATCAATGTAAATTTAAAGCCCGAAAAGAGAGTTAAGGTGAATTTTATTTACGAAAATAGTAGTGAATTGCGATTAGTTGATGTTTATAGGTATGAAAAGATAAACAAACGAAAAACTCCTTTCACCTGTTTAATTAATATGATTGTTCTGTTTCTGTGCACAGAAGCGTTGTCGACCTTAAATCGCGTTTGGAGAAAGTCTTTGGACTGCCAGCTAAAAATATGAGGTTATTCTATGTCGATCAGGACTTGAAAGACTTGCAGGGACCAGAAGAAATGAAATTCCCGAATAAGCAGCTTTACAGTTACAACATTCAAACTGGTGATGAAATTTTAATCGTGCAGAAAAATTGTTAACGAATTTCAAATTTATAAAAAAAATGTGATTACTAACTGGGCATACTATATTATACTGTATAATATTATAAATATAAAATACTAACATTAAATATAAGTATCTACATAAAACATTGAGTTTTGCTTCTTTGAAAATTTTAATAAAACAGTTCCATAAAATTATGTGTTTTAGTGGTCATCGTCATACTGTACTCATGCATTTTGGAAGCTAATCGGATACGGATAAATCATTTCCAGCGAAAGACAGAGGATTTGTGTCTCGACGTGTTTTATACAAGCAGAGATTTGCATTAGCATATCATATGCATCCACAGGTAAGTCCAAGTGACAAAACAAACAAGTTCGCAGGTACTTTTTAGACTACATTTGGTAACATGCAATTTGATTATAATGTCATTATTGTTACATATAAAGTTTTCTCCTACGCCTAATGAGCCCATGCATACCAAAGTTACTTGTATGCTTGGGTCTAAACAGTAAATTAAATCTATGAAGATTATGGGATCCTCCTGGAGTGTTATATGCAAGGCAGATAACAGATCAGGTGGTTGATGGTTGGGTGTTGTAGAACGAGGGTAGACTCTGATTGGCGTTAACTTGGCAATGCCCAGTGTTGTAACTCTGACTACACATCAAATGTGCTTATTTTTACCTCCAAGTGGTAACCATCGGGTACTGGTCTCTTCCAACCGGATTTGACTTGCTAAACGATAAGTGCGAGTGTTGATAACACGACGAAAAACAGCAACACTATAAACACCCTGGTGAGAATGGCACGGATGAATACCCAGCCTGCAGTCCCAGGCGAACCTAGATGAGCTGCTCTGACATATTCGGACAACAGGTTGTCTAGGAATTTCAAGGGTTAGTCAGGCCCCTTGAACAGAGATGGTGGCGGATGAACCGAAAGGCCTACGGCAGCGCTCAATCCCGTAGTGGATACTGATGGCCCCGTGTCCTAGGGGTATCTCATAAATTGGAACTGGCCCTCCAGGTTGGGGGTTGTGCTTTGGGTTAACTACCCACCCACAGAAAAAAAATATTGTGACGAAGCAACCAATAGCCTCGGAAAGGACTGATTTTATTGTTGACGACCCTGCTAAACGAAAAAAGGACAACGACGTTCGTATCTGCACCTGGAATGTGAGAACATTAAACAGGAGAGGTGCAGGCGAACAACTAGCGGAAGCCCTAAACTGCTACAAAGCAGACATTACTGCCATCCAGGAAATACGATGGGATGGGCCGGGCAAAAAGAGGATGAAAAACTGTGACATCTACTACGGACCGTGTTATAGTGAGCAGAAACAGCGACTATTCGGATGCGGATTTGTTATAAGTGCCAGACTTAGGCAAGAAGTCTTATGTTTCCAAAACATTAGCGAACGCATAAAAACACATAGTAACAATCCGCATCAAGGCCAAATTCGCCAACATAAACCTTATATGCGCTCACGCTCCGACGGAAGAAAAATATGATATAGCTAAGGATTGCTTCTACGAGCTCCTTGACAAAACCTATGAGCGACTACCGAAGTACGATGTTAAAATCGTGCTGGGAGATTTTAACGCAAAGGTAGGAAGAGAAGACATCTTTAGAAGTATTGTCGGAAAACAAAGCCTACACGACAACACGTCTGGTAACGGACTTAGGCTAATTGATTTCGCTACGGAACGAAATGCCACTATAGCCAGCACACGGTTTCCTCACCTCGATATCCATAAGGGGACATGGCGGTCTCCAAATCAACGAACGGTCAACCAAATTGATCACATTGCGATAGATAAGAGGCACGCATCCAGTATTTTGGATGTCCGAACATTCCTTGTAGCAGCCAAGGTAAGAATGCGGATATCCACCACGCCACAACAATCCAGAAATACTGTGAAAAAATTGAATGTCGGAAGACTGCAATCGCAAGAGACCGCCAAGACCTTCGCACAACGCGTATCCCTTAACCTCTCGATTAACACCATACCACCAGCATCGAATGTCGAAGAGCAATGGCAACGATGCCAACAGGCCATTAGATCAGCCGCAACTGATGTGCTAGGTTTCTCGCGCCCACCAGCAAGAAACCTCTGGTTTGATGAGGAATGCCGACAGATGCTCGCAGCCAAGAACGAGGCCTACAAGGCTAAGCTGCAGGTGAAGACGAGAGCTGCCATTGAGCTCTATAGGCAAAGAAGAAGGGAAGAACATCGGCTTTTCAGCAAGAAGAAAAAAGAGCAAGAAAAGCGCGCGATCGAGGATATAGAGAGGTGCCACTCCAGGAACGATGTTCGCAAGTTTTACCAAAGTGTAAAACGTCAAAGCCAAGGATACAAGGCTCGAACAGAATCCTGTCGAGATGAACAAGGAAATATTGTAGTTGAGACACAGTCGATGCTGAGGATATGGAAGAACCACTTCTGCAGACTGTTAAACGGCGATGACGAACAACATTCCGCTGTCAGGCAGAACGAACCATTCAATATTGGCAACGACAGCGAAAACTGCCAACCACCCGACCTGAGTGAAGTAAGGATAGCAATATCTAAACTCAAGCTTAATAAGGCTGCCGGAAATGACGGCCTTCCCGCTGAGCTCTATAAGGCCGGCGGAGATGACTTGGTAAGTAACATCCACCAACTCATAAGCCAAATCTGGTCGGATGAAAATATGCCTGAAGAATGGAACCTCAGCATCGTTTGCCCGATCCACAAAAAAGGAGACCCTCTGAACTGCGCCAACTACAGAGGCATGAGTCTCCTCAACATCGCCTACAAGATCCTATCTGCCGTAATATGTGAACGCCTGAAACCGTTTACCAACAACCTGATTGGCCCTTATCAGTGTGGTTTTAGGCCAGGAAAGTCCACAACCGATCAAATTTTCACACTTCGGCAGATCCTGGAAAAAACTCAAGAAGTCCAAATCGATACCCACCACCTATTCATCGATTTCAAAGCCGCATATGACAGCATTTATAGAGACGAACTGTACAGAGCCATGTCTAGTTTTGGTATACCGCCCAAACTCGTCCGTTTGTGTAGGATGACGATGGAGAATTCTCGCTGCTCCATCAGGGTCGGAAACGACCTCACCGACACATTCGATACCAAAAAAGGATTTAGGCAAGGCGATGCGCTGTCATGTGACTTCTTTAATCTGATTCTTGAGAGAATTGTGCAAAACTCCAAAGCCAACACCAGAGGCACAATTTTCCAAAAGTCGGTGCAACTACTAGCATACGCTGACGATATTGACATCATTGGTAGGACTCAACGTGATGTCATAGCCACGTTTGCTAGTATAGAGAAGGAAGCGGCGAAAATGGGTTTAGCAGTAAATGAGGGTAAGACCAAGTATATGCTGTCAACACGAAAGGACACACAGCATCGACGAATTGGACAGAACGTCACCACTGACAGATATAACTTTGAGGTAGTACGGGACTTTGTCTACCTCGGCTCCGCTATTAACTCTGACAACAACATCTCGTCAGAAATTAAACGAAGAATTACTCTTGCCAACCGCTGTTTCTTCGGGCTAAGAAGGCAATTTAGTAGTAAAGCCCTCACTCGAACTACTAAGGAGATCCTATATAAGACCCTGATCATCCCAGTCCTGCTCTACGGCGCTGAAGCATGGACCGTATCAAAAGCGGATGAAGAAATCCTTGGTAGATTCGAGAGGAAAATTCTTCGAAGAATCCCGTTTGCGTTGACGGGCTATGGAGACGAAGATTCAACCAAGAACTATACGAGCTGTACAGCGACATGCCCCTGGTCAAAAAACTCCGCATTGGACGTTTAAGATGGCTAGGACATGTAGAACGGATGGACACCAATACTCCGGCTCGCAGAGTCTTCGATTCCCAGCCAGACGTCGGACGCAGTAGAGGAAGACCTCGCCTTAAGTGGCGCGCACAAGTGGAAACCGACCTCAACCAACTTGGAGTGCGCAACTGGAGGCAGTTAGCTAAGGACCGGGCTAATTGGAGAGGCATGTTGGTTGAGGCCCAGGTTCATTCCGGACTGTAGCGCCACTTAAGTAAGTAAGTAAGCCTGAATCAAAGCGGGTTTGTCGGCATAAGCTTTTGACTTTACATATCCCCACAGGAAAAAGTCTAACGGTGTGATATCACACGATCTTGGTGGCCAATCGACCGGCCCAAAACGTGAAATTATGTGCTTACCGAAATGTTCTCTCAATAAGTCCATTGATTGATGCGATGTGTGGGAAGTGGCGCCGTCTTGCTGAAACCAAATGTCGCCGAGATCACGAGCTTCAATTTCAGGCATCAAATAGTCGGTTATCATGGTCCGAGTTGCTGCGAACGGCGCCGAATCGACTCTCCACGGTCTTCGTGTACACTCTCAGCTACGGCCGCTATATTTTCTTCACAGCGTGCTGGACGTGGTCTATTCGGTCGAATATTATCCAATAATGAATGCTGGGTCTCAAAATGGGTGATGGCGTTGCGAATAGTACGCTCAGTAGGCCGATTATGTTGACCATAAGTTGAGCGAAGTGCACGAAACACATTCCTCACAGAGCGTGAATTTTCGAAATAAAGTTGAACAATTTGTAAACGTTGTTCACGCGTAAGTCTTTCCATTATGAAATGCCAAACAATACTAAACAAAAATAACATGACAGCATGACACGACTCACACGTGATCTGTCAAAAAAGGCTATTGAAAAAAGTATCTCTACTTGGATCACCCGTTATGTACCATTGATTGAAATTTGGGTAAGATTTAACTTTCTCCTTTTTGTAAAAGGGACGATGATAGCCTTGCTGGGGTTTATAGAAAGATTTTCTTATTATGATGACTAGGTCATCGGCGTATCCAATTATGTTGAAACCTGCATTACTTTGGTCTTGAAGTAGGTTATCGATAACCAGAGACCATGGTAGGGGTGAGAGTACTCCTCCCTGAGGGCAGCCTTTTACGGCTGTTACTGATACTGAGGTCAGTGCTAATGAAGCAGTTATTTTCCGACTTTCAAGCATCGCTTTGATCCATTTGATGGTGTTTTTAGGAAAAACAATGTTAAGCTTATTGGACGGTATGATTTAGGTAGTTCTATTGGTTTGCCTGGTTTGGGGATAAATACCACGTTTACCTCCCTCCAGGTTTGTGGTATGTAGCCCCAATTGAAACTAAACCTAAATAAGGCGACTATAGTGGGTAAGAAAAAGTCCAAGCCCTTTTGTATAAGAACAGGAAAGATTCCGTCTATCCCTGGTGCCTTGTATGGTTTAAATGAGTTGATCGCCCATTTGACCTTATCCGGAGTGAAAAGTTTGTCGGATAAACTATTAATCCTTTTCAGGTTTCTAGGGGGTGAGTCATCTATCATGTGTTCATGAAACTCACTTGTGATAGTGGAGCCGGGAAAGATGGAAGCATTAAAGACCGATAAGAATGAGTGTCCACTCATATGACGATGAAGATCCACCTAGTTAGCAACAAGACGCTAAATTCAAAACAAAAAAAAGAAAACACGATAAACTATTTCGAGATTAGTAAAAACTTAAAGGCATTGTTTTTTTTTTGCTTTTAATTTATTATTTTGTTGTACAACTTTATAATTGAAAGCGACTTTTTTTTTTTTGATTTTGTTTCTAGGAAAAATATTTTATTTCTGAATTGTATCCTTGGTTTCATCCTAATGTTTGCTAATACTATTTGATAGAGCATGAAACAATGTTGGCGTTTTTTTTTGTTGTATTTTCTTTTCTTTTATTAAATTAATTAATAAGAAATAATACATTTTAATATTAATAATTATTAATAGGTAATAATAACCGTAGTCTAATGTTTTCTTCTTGTTTAACTGTTACTTATCGATTTATAATATAACGTAAGTTCAATGTATTGATATTGATAATTATATATAAAAAAAAAGAAGAAATAAATGATAAACGATTTATTAAACCAAACTAAGAAAGGAAATAACTTTAACATTTTCTTGTTGCTATATATACTCGTGTATACATATATATATATATATAATTTTGTTTCTTTATGTAGATATATTATTTGCAAAGTGCTGATGATCAATTTTAATTACTATTTTGTTTTTGTTTTTTCCGAAAACGATTTCGCTATATATATATAATTGTTTGTATATTTTATTTAGATGTTCTCAATAACAAATACTTATTCGAGGGCTACTGCGTGTTTTGAGCTCCTTAAATTTTATTTATAACTGAAATGAAAATAAATAGATAATTTGAATATTTGAGTTTGGTTTTTGAAACAAGTTATGGAATGTATGTATTGTAAAAAAAAATGTTGTCAATATGCAGGAGTGGGGGGGTGGGGGGTTAAACAGCGGGATTACCCAGGCCCCTATTGTGAGTGTCGGTCGATAACCAACTCTATATTTTGTCGATCGTGTCGATTGATTTTTTGTATTGGTGTATGCCAATCGAAAGAGGATCGAAAGAGGTCTTTAATTTTTGTAAAATAAAAATTGTATTAGTTTTTCATTTGTCGACAGTTCCTTTATTACATTACAACTTTCAACGTCCGAAAACTTGATGGCAAATTGATTATCATTCATGGCATGGCGAGTATTACGATTGAATGTTTGAAGGGGCGGAATGCAGCTGGCTGTTTCGTTTGAGCATTGCCTGTTTTAATTGCGGTAAAAAAGTGTTAGGCAGGAGAGTAGCAGATTTTAAACCGTCCAAACATTTTAAATTGAACGTTTCAAGAGATAGTTTCTAATCCATAGAAGAAGAGTTTCATCGATTCCAAAAGCATGCATTTTCGACAAAAGGGCTTGATGCCAAACCCGGTCAAATGTCTTTGAAATATCAAGTGCAAAAATCTTGTTTTCGCCAACAAGGTTCATAGATTGCTTCCATTCTTCGGTGAGATATGTCATCAAATCACCAGTGGTCGTTGCTATGAAAACCATATTTTCGGTCATTGAGGAGTTTGTGTGATTGAAGATATTTCACAAGCTGACGGTTTATCAGCGTTTCCATGATCTTAGAAAGAAGGGCGGTAAGTGCAATTGGTCATCAAATGTCATCAAATCACCAGTGGGCGTTGCTATGAAAACCGTATTTTCGGTCATTGAGGAGTTTGTGTGATTGAAGATATTTCACAAGCTGACGGTTTATCAGCGTTTCCATGATCTTAGAAAGAAGGGCGGTAAGTGCAATTGGTCATCAAATGTCATCAAATCACCAGTGGGCGTTGCTATGAAAACCGTATTTTCGGTCATTGAGGAGTTTGTGTGGTTGAAGATATTTCACAAGCTGACGGTTTATCAGCGTTTCCATGATCATAGAAAGAAGGGCGGTAAGTGCAATTGGTCATCAAATGTCATCAAATCACCAGTGGGCGTTGCTATGAAAACCGTATTTTCGGTCACTGAGGAGTTTGTGTGATTGAAGATATTTCACAAGCTGACGGTTTCCATGATCTTAGAAAGAAGGGCGGTAAGTGCAATTGGTCGGTAGTTAGAGAGAGAAGAAGATTCGCCTTTTTTAGGGACGAACTAGACCAATGCTGTTTTCCATCTACTCGGGAAGAGTCCTGATGAATAGGACAGATAGAAAAGCAGTTTGATGCTGCTACTGTTGGATTCGAAAAGTCAAATGTTCCTTTCTAGTTTTGTACAAAACTTTCGCTTATCAAAGGATTCAATTGCTTATCTTTTGCAAGAAACAAATTGAAGCTGTAAAAACCTTCAGGCAGTATCGAACGTTTTAAAACTGTGACAGTGTACAAGGTAGCTACCAGTTGAGTTAAGGCAATGACTTCGTAAGTGAGCAACTTTTCTTAAAAAAAAACTTTCTATTGTCAACATTTAAAAATTTAAATTATTCAAATGGGTCCCATATCGATTTATTTTTATCGGCCCTATCGAGGTATCCGTCGATGCGGAAAATTCTCCGATTTTGTACGATTCGGAAGATTTTTGCTTCGAGGTATTCTTCCGACAAGCTGTTCGGAATTTTTCTGCGGCATTTTGTAACGCGTTGCGTTGAAGTGCGTTCAGGTGCATTTTTGGTGCAATTTTTGACAGCTAAGTGCCACTCTTTTTCCGATTTCCTCCGACACAAATTCTTCGCGGAATTTATTTACGAATTGTAGTGAAGTAAAGCCGTCGCGTTTGTGTAGTATTTTCTTCCGATGACACATACCTCGAATGAAATTTAAACCTCCGACGAAGTATGCGTTGCGGAAAATTGTCTACTCCGACGGATACCTCGATAGGGCTGTATATAAAGATAAGTTGAATTGGGTTTTGATGAATCAGATGACAAAATTACAAAATAAGAACCAGTCGACAGACAAGAAAAACATGAACGACATGTGACATCGATAGTTATCGACCACAGCTTCATACACAATACGAAACTTTCCAATCGACTATCAATAATTTTCGATCGTTAATTCACATGCAAAATTGGGCGCTCATAATTAAAAGAGTTTATGATATAATAACATACAAAGCCAGTAGTTGAATTCATAACCTTTAGGCCAAATAATAGCAAGAAAGGTTGTTAGTTTTAAAAAAAAGTTTAAAATCTATAGAATTTCCGAATGGATTATCTGTCAAACCATCTCTCAGACTGGGCATGGATCTTTGACAAATTACCACTCAACGGCATAGAAGAAAAAGGCTTATAAGGTCGCTACCAAATCATTTTTATTACTTTGGAAACAGCAGACAAATGAACAGTTGTAGATCTTTTACATTTTGATAACTTTTTCAAAGAAAAATCTGTAAACCACCAGAGTAACCATACTGAATCATCACTCATGGTGTCAACATTTATTCTGCACTGAAAAATTGCATGAGTCAGATTAAATTGATTCCAACATAAGTGGACCCTGGGTTAAGTCAGAGTTACCTAAGAACTGAAAAACCAGTTCTTACTAGCATATTATTAAATGTTTGATTAAAGGACAGGCATAGGAAAACAACGTGGGCTTATTGTAAAATCAAAAAAAAAATAGTAATAATAAACGAAAGAAAGTATTGAAGTATTGGTACACCTGAACTCCCTGAAAAGATATGAATTCCATAATTGTCAATGTTTTTTTTTAAATTTGTATACAGAGCTAACATTCATTACTGACGAACATTACATGCTGCAGATTATAAGAGACAAATGTTACAGCAGGAAATGGAGCTATAACATGCCGACTAGTTCATGTTATTTGACTCTAAAATGTCTGAAAAATAAGTGCTTACATTCTAGATGTAGTAAAGCACGTAATGCAACAAGGATATCATATGAACGGAATTTGTTGTAGGTACTCTACTACCCCGAAATGAAATCCGTTTTTTTCTTCTTTTTCTAAATACAGTGGATTAAGAATTTAATACAACTTACAGAATTGCAACATAAGTAGATTTTGAATGTTTTTATATCTATTCAAACTTGTCTTCAATTAATTCTTCAATTCTTAATTTTTAATGGAAAATACCTCATGTACATGGGGGTATGTCAAAGCAATGAGTATACTGGTTAAATAGCTACAGCTGACAACTTAGAAGCAACATTCTACGTGTAATATAAACTCCTAATATAAACTGGAAAAAGTAATGCAAATTGGACGGATGGGATCACCTTCATAAGACACAACCGAGGTTACCATATGCCCGAATACTAAATTCATTTGGAAGTTAATAAATCCAAAATATTCCTTATCACATGCAATACATTTTCTGCGTTGTTTTATTAAACTTTTTAAAAATGAAAACATAGCTTATCCATTCATTTCTGTGCGAAATAGTTTTTTACCACAAAGAATGGGTCCTCCAATTTAACACCGATTCCAAACGTTAAATTTGTAAAGCATCTCATAAGAGATGATTTTGGATAATTGTCATTGTGGTGCAATGTAAAAAACATTGGTGTTGATACTTTCAGGATTTGAGCTAATCCTAAGCATTAACCTCTAGGCCACCAATGCACCCACTAATAAAAGCTCTATATCTCTTTCAAAAAATGTATACACCCAACCTCAGCTATTTTCCTCACAAATCATTCATGTTTCGCATGAGTATGCCAAGAACTACGATTGTATATACACCGATACGAAGATCATTAGCCTGCATGGAAACACCATACTACCCGCGGAGAATAAAAGCAAACCGCATAATGAGCAGGAAGCTTATGTATCAAATATGACATAATGAATACCTCCTTGGCAGGAGTTCAATAATGATCTGTACAAGAGCCGCTCCTCATCATCATCAAATACGATGGATTTTCATAAAAGAGATTACCAATGAAGCTGTTACTAAAATCAAAGCCTGGGTGGTAGCTGCCAGATTATAATCAGCGGGGCTCTCTCAATAACCAATCAGAAAGTTATGAAATTCGTGAATAGAGTCGTGAATCAAGACATTAGATCGAAAAAGGATTTTAAATATTTAGGAGTACTGATAGAACTCAGTTCCGTGATGGTTAAAAAATTCTGACCTGCCTAAGCAGTAATATACACATCGACCTAAAAGATCTATTGTGCTTGGTGATGGTATGTGCGATGAACTGCCGCTTTCATCAAAAGCTTATATAAACTAAACCATTTGGATTCGGCATAAAACAGGAGGTCCCGCAGGAATTAGACTAGCACACATGAATTGTTGTGAAAAAAGGTAGGTTCTGGGTTACTAACGATCCTGTTGCGCTAAAACATTGTATTTGTAATGATAGAACATAGGCTACAATTCAAAGCGGTACGTGGACTTCTCGAGCAGAGAGGCTTTACTAATGCAGGCACCCCTTTTTCGAAAACTATCAACATAGGAGGAGAGTATTCGGTTATCAAAGAACACAGAATAGTGAGCTTGATTCTATGATGCCTTTGCAAAGGCACTAGTGACTAAAAAAAAAACGAGGAGAAAGTTATCCAACCCTATTCGAGGTATTCGTTCAGAAAACTTTTCGAAACGGTAGTCAGTTCCAATCGGACTTCAGTTTGCCTTCGAGGTACCCGTTGCGGAACAAATTATAGCATACAATCGCGTTTGTTTGATTCCGCAACAATTTTACGTCGGATAGCTTTGGAAGAAACTAAACGCGTAGATAACTCGAAGAAAATTGTCCGATTTCGAACAAATCGCACAAAATTTTCTTCCATACGGATACCTTGGTAGGAGGATCATCTGTCTATGGACTGACAATAAGTGGTCATAGCCAGAATGATACATTGTCAATGTGTATCCGGGCGACATGCTTAGGATCTACAACAAAAGAACCTTAAGGAGGAAAACTAATTGGCAAGCTAGTTGAAACAGCAGATGGACCTACAAGTCGATCCCGACTATCGGCACCTGGACAAATCGACTGCACGTAGACTGGTTATTGAAAATATTTACAACGGTATGGACACGATAACTAACCTTTTTGTTGGAATTGCCCAGACAGATGAAGGGTTATATACGGACCACGCTGTATCCCGACTGCAGAGGTTTCACCGAATTTAAAAAAAAAACTCAAGTGTACAGGGTCTTATAGAGGATATTTTAAACTCAGTGGAATACTGTACAGAATATTGTTAAAAAACGTGCAAATCGAGCTGAGGAGAATAGAGTTAATAAGGAGAGCATAAACAATGAAACGGCCCATATTGCGAGTGTCGATTGATTTTGGTATTGTGAAAGACAATCGACAGAGATATTAAAATGAAATATGTGGCATTAACAGACCACACAGGACCTCAAACCTTACTTCTCCCTACATTTGTTTGTTGATTGTTTTTAATTTTTGCCACAAAGAAGAGGACCTTCTTATCATGATGATTAGTATTGATTTTTGGAATGCAAAAAGCTTTGACAGCTGATTTTGAGATAAACATTGTCATATGTCCAATTCCAACCTGGTTTAACTCGAGTTGAGACATCAATACTACTATCGATGATTGATACTTGCACGATAGGACGATATATAATGCCAGTCCCTTGATGAGAGTAGTAGACGTGAGGTGGGTGTGGATTATTATGGCATCTCCTGACATAAATTAATTTAGGTCTGCGAATCTTGCATACTGGAAGCCCTGACTACTAGTATATTAAGATTATCACATCTTTTAGAACAAGCAAGAAATACCGAATACGAACGGCTGGCCGATAAATGTTTTTTTTTTTTTTTTTTTTGTAAATATCGATGCAATTTTTCCACAAGGCAGCAATGTTTTTCTATTCTAATTTATTATTGTTTATTACGTCAAACAGTAATTCTAATCTACTACTAATTTACATCCAATTATCTAGATTTCACGTTACGGTGTTGCATTGTGTGCGTTTTGTTGACAATCAAGTTAATCACGACGAGCTAAAAAATCTCATCTTTAGTCAACCAAGCGACTTGCGATGTAACATAAACCATTCAGATACTTATTGCGTTTTAGTGGCAAGCTTTTTACACCAACCACTTGATTGCCACCAAAACGCCACACCTATATTGCCGCATTGAAAATGTAAAGCTTTCTCTACGATTTATATTTTTGTATTTTAGTTTCATAAATGCAGTTTTTTTTTTTAATTAAGATGTTCGCATGCGCAACTGTTCAGTGTAAGCACATATTTCATATACAAACGTAATGGCTGTGTAATTTAGGATTCAAAAACTATAAAGAAAATGACATTTACAAAGTGAAAATGCCTCCTGGTATTATAATTCAATTGAAAACACAATTATAAATATAAAATATAAAGAAAAAAAAAATAAATTAAAAATAAAACCAAACTAACCAAATTAAGTCGAATAGGTATTCAACTAAAAAATGCAATCACGCATTATGCACATCATAACACAGTCCACTCAACATTTACACATTTATAAATAACGTATCTGTGTATAATATTCATCTGGAATTATCTTCTTTTTCGTTTTATTTCTTTTGTTTTAATTTCGCGTTTTGTTTGTTTAGACAGGGGGATAGATGTTTTGTGTTGATTTGATTAATTTGTTGGATTGTAGATAAGTTCAAATTGTGTAGATGGATTTGATTTGTTTTGTTTGATTTGATCTATGTGCCTACATTCCATATCCCTGGTATGTCATGTTTGGCGCATATCCAGGCGCATAATTTTGGGTATATTGCGGGGGAATGCCCATTCCAGGGCCGGCGGTTATCATTAACTGTGGCTCCATTGTGATAATGTTCTTGTGTTCAACAGTTTCGTCTTCTTTCTCCCGTTGGGCTTCGTTCTGTTCGAGTTTGTCCACTTTGGTGGTATATTCGCGGATAACCTATGGCACAAATAGAAATTAAATAATTTACCGATGAAATGAATTTTTTTGTTTTTATTTTCTTTATGAAAAATCATTTTCAGGATTAGAATAGAAAATATGAAACATGGAAAGGTGGTACTTACTTGAATTAGGTATGGCATAGCAAAGTCCATAATATTGTGTTTCCATGCTAATTCGAGTATAACATCCGGTCGGAGGAGGTCGTAACACTGCAAGTAGTAAACAAATTAAGAAGTGAGTGGAAAGTATAGCAACTATTAGAAGGTTAAATAAGAATGCCGACAGAGGCTCGCACTAAAAAACGAGCAATACAAGGCAAAGCTGCAGTTGAAGACGAGGCTGCCATTGATCAAAGGAGGGAAGAACACCACCTTTTCAGAACGAAGAAAAGGAGAAAGAAAATCGCGCTATCAAACACATAGAGAGGTTGCCACATCAGGAAATATGTTCGTAAGTTTTACAAGACGTGAACAGAATCCAGTCGAAGAAGACAAAACATATGACTGCATCGACAAAAGTTCAAAGAACAGCATGTGTATTCATAACAGAAGCAACAGCCCCACAGCAGCTTTGGAAACAATTCTAAATCTCCCCGCAATCGAACTACAACTGATTGGAACAGCTGCAAAAAGCGCAGAGCGCCTCAAAGAAGCGGGCAACCTATGTATCGAAACATTTGGTTACAGCACAATGCTGAAATTAGTAGAATATGAGAATGGGGCATCTGACTAAACCATCCCATATCACGATTTTGATATCAAATTAAATACTCAATCAGAATACCTGCAGAGACGAATGGTCGGCAAACAACGAAATAGCAATCTATACCGATCGCGATGGATCTATAATGGAAATAGCAGTAGGCTCTGGGGCCTACTCCGATAGAATCGGGTTAAGCACATCCATTAGATTGGCATCCTAGCCATACTCGAAGTTGCCGAATCGGCCAGAGTATTGGACATATCATAAGAGGATATCTCCATTTTCGTAGATAGCCAAGCGTCCAGAAAAGCTCTGGCATCCAACATAATAAAGTCACGAGTAGTTCTAAAGGCTCTTTGTAACCAGAACCAGAACCAAATTATCTAGGTGCCAGCACATAATAACATTCCAGGAAATGAAAAAGCAGACTAGCTTGCCAGACTAAGATCGCCCAGCTGCATTTCCTTAGGCGACAATAGGGTTAGACCCCACTTGCTTTCAAAAAAGAGAAAATCACCAGATTCACGAAAAGTGAAACAAAATCTAGGTGGCAAAACAGTAACACTTGCAGGTACAATATAAGCTTATAGATCTGAACTGAGCTTCTATTTCTATAGCGGTGAGAGTTACAACAGGTCACAATCTGCTATGTAAACACCCCCATAGAATTAACCTACCTGGCTCGCACCAACTTTGCAGGAAGTGCGGAGACTCACGACGTTGAGGAGGCCAACGTCCACCTAATGTTTCACTGCCCCGCGATCAGAAACACCCGTAACAAACTAATCGGTAGCTTTTACTACGAGGTCTTAACGGAGCTAGCTACAACACCTATAGCACTGATCTTCAGCTTCTGCTGCAAGTCGGGTTGGAGCAACTACGTCTTTGAAGCTAATGAAGCAGCACAAATCACCTAAGTATCACTCTTTTCATTAACTTAGCTTTCTTTTCAGGTACAATAAAGGGTATCGCTATGGGCCTACGTAGGCCTATGCTGGCTTGACGACTCACTTGGACGTCAACAACTTATCAAACCTACCTACATATGGCTGAAGAATGTAACCTCAAATGCAACCACAAAAAACGAGACCTTCTGAACTGCGCCAACTACAGGGACATAAGTCTCCTCAACATCGCCTACTTTCCTATCAGCCCTTATCCGTGTGCTTTTAGGCCAGGAATGTCCACAGCTAATCAAATCTTCACACTTCGGAAGATTCTGGAAAAGAAAACTCGGAAGGTCCAAAACTCCAAATTGATATCCACCCCCTTTTCATCGATTCCAAACCCGCATACGACAGCGTTTATAGAGAAGAACTATACAGAGACATGTCTAGTTTTTATACCGCCCAAACTAAATTGCTTAGATGCTATACAAGACCCTGATCATCCCAGTCCTGCTCTACGGCCCTAAAGCATTGAGCGTATCAAAAGTAGATTGGTCGTTTTGAACGAAAAATTCTATGAACAATTTTAGGTCCCATTTGCGTTGACGGGCTATGGAGACGAAGAATCAACCACGTTCTATACGAGCGACATATCCCTAGCCATTGGACGTTTGAGATGGCTAGACTCCGCAGTCTTCAATTCCCACCGAGACGTCGGAAGCAGTAAAGGAAGTTCTTCGCCTTAGGTGGCGCGCACAAGTAGAAACCGATCTCAAACAACTTGAAGTGTTCAACTGGAGGCAGTAAGCTAATGACCGGGCTAATTTGAGAGACATGTTGGTTTAGGCGTAGGTTCATTCTGGACTGTAGCGCCACTTAAGGAAGGAAGGAAGGATTTCGTTTGGTAAGTTAGTACGAATTCGACAGATTGAATGTTTTGAGATAGGGATTGGTAATTAAGTATTCAAATCCAGTGAGCGGGAGTCTATTGAATTAAAACTTCGACAAACTGACTGTGTGTTAACTTACATTCAATGGGATCATGTCACTACCGATACAAACCTAGCATATCGCTTTATTTGTGTCTGCGGAGTTATTGTTTTTGCGACAATGAAACGCCAAATCCGAACGAAAATTTGAAAAGCTTCTCATGGCAGTGTTACTCTTGGATGTTTGTCAGACTTTCACAACAGGTGGAACAGTGAAAATAACTAAGGTTTGGTCACTTTCATTTAGATCCAGGAACCCCGCGCTCAATAGTCCAACGCATTAACCCGCTGCACCCACGTAAGTACATCAAGTAGACATATATATGACACTTTGTGAAGACTAATAGTCACAATGTTTCTGAAGAATAATTTTTAAGTGTATTTCGTTTCAGTTTTCAGGAGGCCCGCCTAACACTGGTCTTTCAATGAGTCGTCTAAACGCACTCTTAGAGATGGAACGACACGGAACGAGGTAGCTATTGAAGCATCTGTACCTTTTGTACGACCGTGGCTGAAAATGTCATGGAAGCTAAGTCGCAGTCAGGCGACGTGCTACGTAAATAAAGATTCCACTCCTGTTATTGCAGCTCATTTTAGTGTAAGGCCTGAAGATGTTCCATAGTAAGTGCAGACATCCTATCAGCTGATGAGTGTACACATCTGTGGATGCGTGAGTAATGAAAATGATTGGTCATGGGACAAAAGTAATCAACAAAGAGCCAATCCATTAATTTAAGGTGGGCTTTTTACACTAGCGGAGTCTTTGGACCTTTTTTTAAATGGCACTGGCCAAACGGTCACCTCTGTATGGGATCAATTGATTTACCCGATTTGACAATGCTAGACTATATACTATAAAATTATTTAAGTTATGTGTTTCTGTGAACAAGGCACAGACTCACGTAGCCTTCATGGGAAACATCCGCCCAAAAGCAGAGAACCTATTTTCCGCTGTACCTAAGAGAACCTTAATGTTAGTCGAAAATGGCTGTGGGCACTTAAGCGACATCATTTTCAAAAAATGGCTTCAAGCGTATGTACGTTATCCAACCACGTGGTTCATAGATATATCAGTATTGACCTACTGCAGCTGCCTAAGTGGTCTTTTCCATTTTCCAGATCACTTAGAACAAAAAGTACACATGTACCCATCAAAATTTGGGTCCTAAAGAACCTGTTGCGCAAAAAAAAAAATATGTTTAGTAGTTAGCCAAACTATCTAGACATTTCCCCTTAGCAGCGTATACAACGAATGTGGCTTTTCAGCGTATACAACGAATGTGGCCTCAGTGCGTAAGTGTGAAAATGTTCCGTTTCTTTCCAAAAAAAGAGAATGCCATAATATCCGACATCATCAAGTAAATACTTCTCAAAGTCAACAAGTCATCACCTTCGCTCAACAACAACATCCCGATCTTCCATCTTGCTCTTCGTTTTCGTCGTCTTCAATTCTATCATCATCTTCTTCTTCGTCACCATCATTATCGTCGCAAGATGAGCGTTATCATCAGAACTCGCTCTCTGTTTACTATCAGAATGCTGGTGGTATCAGAACAAAAACAAAAGATGTGTTTCTAGCCGCATCATTGCATGAATATGACGTCATCATTTTCACAGAAACGTGGCTTCATGTTCACATACAGTCAGCTGAACTTTTTGATGAAACTTACACTGTTTACCGTTCTGATCGATGTCAACGTTCGACTCAGCGTGGAGGTGGAGTACTGATTGCAGTTAATTCAAAATTCACAAGTCAGCTGGGTGAACTTCAAATTAATGATAAACAAATAGAACAGTTGTGTGTTATTGTAAGTTTATGTAAAGGCATTGGTTTGCATAATGAAATTGTTTTTGCAGTTAGTTATATACCACCTAGAAGTCCTACATTCATTTATGAATTGCATGCTAGTAATATAAAATTCTTAATAGAAAATCTTTTCAATTATCAATTGCCTTGTATACTGGGTGATTTCAATTTATGTAATGTTCATTGGAACTATTCAGATGATGAGAAATGTATGATTCCATATAATGTTAAAAAAGATTATGAAATACTATTTGTTGATTCATTGCTTTCACTTAATCTCATTCAAATAAATATTATATCTAATTTTATGCAAAGATATCTTGACTTAATATTTACTTATAATAATTTAGCTTATGATGTTATTGAATCAATTTTTCCTATAGTTAGAAACACCGTTTATCACAAAGCTATTTGTTTAAATTTACAAATTTATAATAATTTTGTTTCTAATACCAGCAAGCAAATTAAAAACATAGATTTTAATTTTTCTAAAGGAAATTATGTTATGTTAAATGATTACTTTGGGTCTTTAAACTGGTCGGTACTTCTTTCTGGAACAAATTTTGAAACTATTTATAATAACTTTTTAGATCTTTTATTTTACGGTTTTTCGAGATTTATTCCAAAAACTGTAAAGAAGTTAAACTCAAAACTACCTTGGGCAAATCAAAGGCTTAAAAATATTAAAAATGTTAAAAACAAGGCCTTCAAAACATTTAAAAAAACTAAATCTGAAATTGATAGAAATCGTTATTGTCAGCTGCGTCGTGAATATGAATTTTTTAATAAATTTTTGCATAGACAGTATATGATGAATATTCAATCGCAAATTTCAAGAAACCCGAAATCCTTTTGGGTTTTTATAAATTCTAAAAAACAAAACTCTAACATTTATTCTAATATGGAATATAATAATCAAGTATCTACGGATTTAGAAAGTACTTGTGATTTATTTGCATCATTTTTTGAGAGTGTATACGTGGATCATTCTACTGTGGTAATTCCAGAAAATAATAACCACCAAAGTTCTGTCTCTGATGTTAATTTGGGACATCTTTTTATTTCCACTGAAGATTTAATTGAAGGAATTTCAAATATTAAATCAAGTTTAGTGTCTGGCTCAGATGGCATTCCATCTTTTTTAATCAAACAATGTTTTTCATTAGTTGAACCCCTTCAAATAATCTTTAATTTGTCACTTTCAACAGGAATTTTCATAAATGAATGGAAATTTTCTTTTATAACTCCTATTTTTAAAGCTGGTCAAAAACATAAAATTGAAAATTATCGTCCAATTTCTAAACTTTGTGCTATACCAAAGCTTTTAGAGCTTATAGTTAAACAGAAAGTTTATTTTTATATAAAAGAATATATTTCTCCATGTCAACATGGGTTTGTGAGTGGTAGGTCTACAACTACAAATTTATCCCTTTTTACAAAACATGTATCTGATGCTTTAGAGTCAGGTTATCAGGTGGATGTAATTTATACTGATTTTCAAAAAGCTTTTGATAGTATTTGTATACCATTGCTTATCAAAAAATTAAAAAATATTGGAATTCACTCCGCTCTTCTAAAATGGGTGTCCTGTTATTTAATCAATAGAAAACAAGTTGTAAAAATTTTAAACTGCACGTCATCTAAAGTAATAACTGTTCCATCTGGTGTTCCACAAGGAAGCCATCTTGGCCCATTACTGTTTTTAATATATATAAACGAACTGCCATTAATATTGAAAAATACAACTGGTTTATTATTTGCAGATGATTTTAAAATATTTTCAACAGTGAAAAGCATGAATGATTGTCTTAAGATACAGGATGATATAAATTCAATAGTTGATTGGTGTAAACATAATTTTCTTTCACTAAACACCAAAAAATGTAACATCTTATCTTGTCATCGATCTCAAGCTGTTATTCTACATGAATATAGTATTTCTAATACGATTTTAAATAGACTATCGGAAGTAAAAGATCTCGGAATAGTGTTTGATGAAAAGTTGAATTTCCACTTGCATATCGATTTTATTGTTGCAAAAGCTAACTCAATGTTAGGTTTTCTTAAAAGAAATTGCTCAGAATTTTCCAATCCTTATGCAATTAAAGCTGTCTATACTTCACTTGTCCGTCCCCATTTGGAATATGCTTCAGTCGTATGGGATCCACAAAATATAATTTCAAAAAATCGAATCGAAAAAGTTCAAAAGTCTTTTACGAGATTTGTAATTAAAAAATTAAATTGGAATTTGTCAGAAAGACCGCAATACTCTACAAGATGCGCTTTAATTGGCCTAAATTCTCTGCAAAATCGTCGGCTTGTAAATTGTGTAATGTTTGTTTATGATATACTGTCTTACCATATTAAATGCCCCGAGTTACTTAATCTTTTAAATATTTATGTTCCAAGAAGAAATATTCGTGGCAGACAATTGTTTTATATTCCGTTGCACAGATATAATTATGGTTCAAATGAACCATTCTCAAGATGTATGCAATTATTTAATGAATTAAAATTTAATTTAGATATAAGTCTTGAAAGAAATGTATTTAAATTATTATTAATTGAAAATGTAATATAGGATAAGCTAAGCAATCTGTAAGAGGTAACTCGATAGACGAATGAAATAAATAAATAAATATCTTTATCAGGTTCCAAAGAAATTTTCTTTTGTTTGGAATATGAGCATTTGCAAAGTTTTGTTGTGTGCCTGCCTATAAAGACACGATTGTCTAGGCCCTTTCAAGCGAGGTTTCCTGGCCTGGTGATAGCATGTTCGGCTTAAATATGTTTTCATGTTCACCTAGCAAAATTCACACGTTGACCCAGCCATGTCAGTTTTGATATACTGCCAATCTCGTCCGTGTAGGTTGGCGATGGAGAATACTCTCTCCTACCGAAACATTCGACAAGGTAAAGCATTGTCATGAGATTTCTTCAACATCGTTCTTGAAAGGATTGTGTATGACTCCCGAGCCAATACCAGGGATACAATAGTCTTTAATTCTGCGCAGCTAGTAGCATACGCTGACGCCCTTACTGCCGGGCACATATACACATCGACCAACTAGACGCGCACAACTTTCTTATATGTTCTTCATGGAGAATCTCGTACTTTTTGTTCATTACTAGGAAAATTAAAACTCAGACTTACCTGAAACAGACAGGCAGCAAAGCAATCGAAAGCATTACGCTCCAGGAACCAGCCCAAAAGTTCTTCGGCGATTTCCTGTTTGCCCGACTCAGCAGCATATTCCATTGCATCCTTGAATAATTTGTCTTTTTTGCACAGTTCCACACTTTGTTTCCAGCGATTGTTTCCTGTGAAAGACATCTCATTATCACCAGCTCCTCCCATCAATCACTCCCATCAAAACTCACCTTTGTATAAATACGCCGCAATTCTCCTAAATTCTGTCAATTCATGTTTCTCCAGCTTCTGTGCAAGTGCAATCGTATCGAAATTATCAAATCCGTCAATTGAGTTCCTCAAACCTTGGTAGTCTTCTTCTTCGATTAGCAGGCCATTGAGCGCCTCATTGATGGCCTTGTTGTTAAGGTTTTGCACGGAGCGCAAGTATGGTTTCACCAATTGTAGGTGTCCTGTTTTCGAAAAGAAACTAACCGCACGGGTGTGATCCATACGGGGAGCCAATACCAGCAACATGTCGTTCAACAACAGTGGCTTGTAATCCAAATAAAATTGGATTGCTTTGTAGTATAATTCGATATTGGCCACCTTGGTAATAATATCCTTGAAGTGTCCTTCTCTCCATGCTTCAGTGGGATGTGCCATCATTGCTAGTACAGCGTTATCGTACTCCTCGTACTTATCGAAGAGGAACACTAATTCGGACCACAAATGTGCGGATTCGGCGGCACGTAATACTTTCGGGATGTTGACACGCGACCAGAAGAGTTCCAAGTGTTCACGCATCTTAGAGGGCTTGAATTTCGAGTACAAGATTGCCAGTTCGGTGAACATTCCCATGTGAGCTCGTTCGAGACCCAAAGCAGACTCAAGCAGAGCAATCAATTCATCAAAGTATCCGAGATCTTGGTAGTAATTAATGAGATCTTCCAGCTCATCGGCGTGGACAACAATGTGAAGGCCACACATTTGTGCCAAACGGAATTCCTCAGCATCAACACATGCAAAGCAAACCTCTTTCCATGTACGGGTGGAGTTGGCCTTACGCGCACTGTCGACAGCACCTTGGAACTCCTTGAGGTACACCAGGGTGATGGCTAAGCGAGCGAAATTGCTGACGTTGTTGTACAAGAGTTTGGCAGCATCGTACATTCCGTCGGAGAAGCAACGATCGCCGATCTTCTGAATATCGGCGTGGTTTGGTCCAGAAATGAACTCCTCCAGATCAGCCAGGCGACCAGTTCGGGCATATGCGTAGATGAGTTCACTCTCGATGTAGCTTTCGCGTGCCTTCTTCCGGGCCATTTGCAGATAACGCACCAAATCATCCCACGACTGAACACTTGAAGCGGTCTCCACGACATCCATGTAAGCGCTGGGATCATCCGCTTTAATGTAACTGTCAATAGCTTCTTTGACAAGGCCCTGTTGGAGCTGTGCCTTAGCCAATTGTGACCACACTGCTGGCTCATTGCATCGTTCAGCAAATTCGTACGCTCTTTCCAAGTTATTTACCTGCTCGATTAGAACCTGAATAGCCGATGTGTTTACTTCAAACTTCTTAAAGATGGCAAAAGCCTCCTCGTAAAGCTGATTCGAGATTGCGATATTGGCAATATCTGGAGCGTCGTAGTTGTCCAATCGGTTGATGTAGTCCATAACACGTGTACGGTCCGCCTTGATAGCCGTCAGAATGAGCAGATTTTGCAAGTTTCGGTGATCGGAGAATACACTGGAATCCAGAACAATCTTCTCGAGCAGCTCAATCAATTCATTCGGTAAGTCAGCAGTCATAAAGGCCTTTACAGTCACTGAAATGTCATCAGGATCCTGGGTTTCTGAGAGTGCAGTTTGAACTACCTGATCAATCAGTTGGCGTTTGTAAGGATTGGCTTCGGCAAGTACCTCAGCCCAGAGCTCAGGATCTCTGCGACGCACCAAGTAGCGAGCTTCACTTTTGAATAGAGAATTCTCATTGCAAACGGCAATCAATTCACGATCACACTGACCACGTTCGTATGCCACACAGGCGAGATGGGGGTCACGTTTTTCGCAATAACGTCCTACAACACGACTGTCGTAATACTGATTCTCCTTAAGGAATCGTTCGGGGTTGTTGTTCGAATCAATATAGATCTTAGCCAAAGCATTATGAGTTGCCGCTTCAACGCATCCCTCATGGACACGTGATTCCAACCATGGTAATAGCAACTTTAACCGATTTCGTTTTTCCACTTCTTCAACCAACTCATCAGTTGAGAACTGACCCTTGACGACCAATATAAGGTTTTTGATAATGTCCTCTGAGCAGTCGACATCCAAGAGTCCTCCAACAACTACCGGCAACCTGGATGGGTTAACCTTTTGCACATAGATCTCAATGTACTTCTGCAAGTTGTTACGGTACAAGTACAACACCAAGTCGTGGACAAAATCAAAACGATCACAAACAATGATCAATGGAAGCTGATCGGTGAGTTTGGCTTCTTTTAGGAAATTCTTTACGCGTTCCGGATTGTAGCAATTCGACTCACGGCAGATTCTCTCCACTTCCTTGATCTGGTTGGTCTTGCAAGCAGCTTGAATATATTTGAAGTGCACCTCGGGGTCTTGGCTAAAGTTCACGATCGAGCCCAGGAAATAGAACAGACCCTCGTAGCTCTTGAAGCTTTCGAAGAGATCAATCAGCGCCTTGGTGGTAAGTTGTTCGTGGTATTTTGTGGCTATCTGCACGCAGATCTGTAAGTTTTGCCTTATGTTAGCCGTTAACATCGCCTTTAGGCACTCCAGAGAGTCCTCAACTGAAAGTGTTCCAAAGAATCCAACCAACCAATCGGCATTCAAGAGGTGCGTATGCACGACTGCACGTTTAATGTCATACAGATCGGTATAGTGTTCTAGTGCACGTTGCAGTAGTCCTGCCTTTTCACAGAGCTGGGCGATGTGAGCACGATCGTAGTGGGTGAACATAGCATTTCCAAGAATAGCATCGGCTACCTGTGGTGCTGAAACTAAGTTCATTTCCAAGAGCCTTGTTTGTAGGGGACCTTCATTCGGACGGTTGTGCTTAAGAGCGTCCAACAAGAAAGCTGTACACTGTTGGACCATTGAGTGTTCCATGAATATATCCACAATTTGGTTGATGTCAGCTAGTGGTTCTTCCTCTGCCACCAACATCGAGGCGAATCCAGCGCCTTGTTCGGGGTTAGTACGCATCACCGAACGCAACAAAAAGATGTAGTCTGGCGTGTAGTTGACCTTCTTTGCATACAACACAATCTTCTGGAACTGGCCAGTCTCTGCAAAACACTGAATAACCTTGTTAGGAACATTTGCACGCAAGTAGATTGACAGAGCCAGTGTCAGATCGGAGTTCTTCACCAAATCTCCCAGTTCCTCGCTGCATTCTAGTTTCTCCTCCTTCAGCCATTTCTCACAAAGTTGCTTCTTACCCTGAACCAATACTGGACGGCATAGCTCTAATGATTCATACTTGTTCAGCTTTCCCTGGTCGAGGAGAATTCCAAAATACTGCAACAACGGTGGTGTTGTAGAGCCAGCCGGGGTCTGCACCTGCTGGAAACGCTGAATAGTCTGAGGGGTTCGGAGAATTCCCTTTGGAGCCAGAGCGGCCACCTTTGCCGCATCAGCATATTGACCACCGGTAAATAGCTTGTTGAATTTTCGTACAAATAGATCTTCTGCGCCCGATAGATTATTCCTCACCGCCATGCGGAGTGCTAAATCGGGATTTTGCAAAACAGTATTGATATATGGAATGATTTGCTCTTCATCAACAGTCACCGAGAGCACCTGACCCTTGCGATTTACTCCAATGATGCCGCCACTTGCTTCATGCGGTGCAGTTACAAAAATCGTATCAGCTGAGATACGATTCATGTAGATGCATGTAGCCGTTTCCATGTCATACAAATGGATGTATCCATATTTAGTGATTAAATAGATGGTATCGTATTTGGCAGACACTTGCATTGCCACGGGAAAATCATTTTGCGCCTCCGGTGGGAAGAAGACATCAACGGATTTCTTGGGGAACGGCTGATTGCCAGCTGGTGGAGTCCCCACTTCAATGATGTGCAATTTTCCGCCTTGAGCGGAACGCACAGCGAAGCAGAAAAGTGTCGACGCTTCTTTGTTGCCTTCCATCTTGAAGCTGGCAAATGAGGCGGCATGACCTGAAATTAAAGTTTGTTTGAATCAAGGAATTTCTAGTGCAAATTTGTCATAAAATTAATGGAGACGGTAATAGTTTGGAGAATTTTGATAACAATCACTTATATGTAGAACTCACCTTCAATGGCCTGTGAAACTTTCCGTTCCACGGAATACAATTGCATTGCACCAGCTACACGATGTTGCAGTGCAGAGATGCCCACCAATAACAACCATTGCTGTGATGGATTGCAGCGGTAATTGATGATTTGACAACCATTCAATGAGGAATGTCTATCGAACATTTTTACTGGTGTAGAATCTCCTTCCATCGACCAATGGTACACAGATGTGTCTGTGACAAGGGCCAGTGTATTCAAAGATATCCACTTCCAGAACAGAACATCTTCAGTCATTGTATGAGCCTTCATCTTCGATTTCATCTCAATGTTGAATATCTGTAAAGTTTTTTGCGCTGCAAAAAGGGACACAGAAGCGATTAGTACAAGGTGTCTGCTCTGTGGCACTGATTTAGTTAATCACCTTTAAGAGCAATAACTTTACTGGCTGGATTCATAATTGCTGAATCGGCTGAAATTGGACGACGTGTCGGATTACTCGAATCATTCATATCAATGATAACAACTTGTGCGGTTTCGTTGACCTTTTCCCGCACACAAATGAATTTATCAGACTCCATGGTGAGAGTACTGAAGGATATCGAATTAATGTTGATGCCGACATTTGTAAGCTGCAAAAGATTATCAAATTAATATACGATAACAATAAAAAAAAAACTGATTACAGGAATAAAGAAACCCAAAAAAACAAGTCAACATGTCACTATCAAATCTGTTCATACATGGTAATGATCGACTATCGCTTTGCTCGTTGATAGCCATACGACGACACACAAAAATAGGGCTGTACATCATGGGTAGACAGATGGTTGTTGATAAAACTAACAAATTCCAAACCGAATATAAATATTTACCATGAAAGGAAGGGAAAGTGGAATACGGAATTGATGGAAACGAGTACTACCTCAATTGCAGGGTCATTCTGTTACCGTTAGAATCTACTACCTCAGAATATACCGAAACGTGTTCACCTATCTGATGCCTAATAACTGGCTCTCAGTCCCACGTGTCGACCGCTGGGTACATAGTACCTTGTTTATTGTTTAAACCCATCTCGATGGCAGCAGAGGATAGCGGGTGGCGGGCAACTTGTACTTACACTAACGCATCACTTCTTCTTTCAAAAACGAATTCAACGGTTAAGACTTACTAATATGACCTGCTTCGACATATTCGCACAATAGGTCATCTAGGAATCTCTGATGATAAGCAGGTCCTTTGAACCGTGAGGGTGGCACATTAGCCGAAAGGACAACGGCAGCGCTCAAAACCGTAGTGGATACTGATGGTCCGTAAACTGGTGGTATCTGATAAATTGGAACTGGTCTTCCAGGTTGAGACAACAGCCTCTGATAACAATTCCCTTCAATACCAAGTACGGACAATCCCTTAGATCGTACGCCTACTGCTTAAAAAAAAAACTTGAATCGGTAATCGCACGATTCAGGCACTCAGATATTGCCGTGGCTTAGGAAATGTGATGGATACGATAAAGCATACAAAAACATTTATTACAGCTCTCCCCAAAGGCTGGACAGTGCGGATTCGTTGTGGGTACCCGTCTCAGATCAATATGTATTGACTTCAGTCATCAAATCAACGTTTTCCAATATCAGCCTTATGTGCGCAATCGTTTCTACCGAAACGACTAAAGACTGTCAATGAGAAAGCTTACGACATCCTGGATGTTGGTCGCCTTAGACAATCAAAGATAGCCAGAGTCATAAAGAAAAAAATGTGTTGGAGCTTTTCAAATGTGAAGTTGTTGCACTATTGCAAGCACTAAATCATCAACTGGAGGACGAAAGCATACCCTTAACTGGAATATAAGCTCCATATGTTCCATATACAAAAGAGGCGATCCCTTATTAGAACTTATACAACGTACTGTGTGAGCGTATGAAACTTTTCAAACTTTTTTCGGGCTTTCAGCCCGACTTTTTAAACAATTCTGTCCAGCTACGGGGTTAACCAGAAGATATCGTCATTATTAGTTGCTCTCATCATGCCGTTGAAGAAGCATTTACGCAAATGATGAACATTGCGCTGTAGTCGAGAACAAGAGCAAGGGGTGATGTAGATGTATTACAAAATGGTAAACACGCTTTGTATCGGAAACATTGAGCGAATGAAGAATAGTGCTCCAACCATGAGAATCTTTGAATCCCAGCCTTCAGGTTCGAGAACACAAAGAAGTATCAAGCGATACTCTCTAGCACTTCAATAATGAAATTCAAAGCTACGACAGCGATAAAGGCTGTTCTGTGAAATATTATGTACGATGGTGCTTTGAGGCTGCCAATGCTACATTCACCCTTTGCTGTAGGCTTTGCGGATAATATCGTCCTGATAAAGCATATCCACTAGATTGACCAAAGAACAAACGAAGCGATATCTGTTATCAAAGCCTAGTTGGAGTCTGCTTTCCTTGGCCTAGCTGAACAAAAAACCGAAGCAGTTCAAAAAGTAGTGAAATACATTCAGTACGCGTAAAATATCAAACAATTCTATCGGAACCTGCATTCCGTTGGTTGAAAAGAAAGCAGCGATCCTCCAATCATCGCTTGCAAGAATTCTACAGAGTTTCAGTGGACTCAGACGCTGTCGCAGATTACGTTTGCCTAAGTAATAAGCTCAGCCTTATTGTACGTCGCACCAGATTTTGCTGACGCAATGGCAACAAAATTTGATAGCGATTTCCGAATTTAGAACCGTTTCAGAATAAGCGTTACTGGTCCTAGCCGGAATAATGCAAATTGACATCCATGACGAAATGAAGAGAGTCCACATGAAGAGACCTGTCAGCAACCAACTCATATAAAATTGTGTAATTCACAGAAAGAACAGAGCAATATCCATGCAGAGCTGGCCAAACCTCTAAAACAATGCTACCACAGTTGAACACATTCCTGAAATAAAACTTGGCTCACATCATTAAGGCAAACTCTGGAAACTCTATTTGGGTATATCGGCTCTGTTTGAGAGGAACCCCTTTCCAATCAATTCGTGGGATCAAAATAATGAACCAAAATTAAAAATCGGTTGAAAAAGAAAAAAATATATATAAACTTGTCACCACCTCATAAGAAGATTATTTAACAGTCACAGGCGAGTGTGTGAGTCTGTAGTCAGTACGCAGTAAACCCACCGCCGTGTTTGCATCCATTGTTCAGGAAGTTCACCCACATCGTCAACTGCTAATACAACCGATAACGCAATCAAAATTGGATCGCGAAGAAAATAAAAAAGGAATAAAACCAATAAATATATAAGGACAATGAACCAATGGTTGGCAATGTAACAACAAAATCTAGACAGTAACTACCCCAAGCGCGTAAGCATTTAGTTAGATAGTCTAATTCTAAAATCAACAAAAGCCTCGTCACCAGTTCAAAAACGCTTTAGAATCAATTAACACAAAAGGTGTGACCCCTTTATGGGCTCGGCTATCAAAAGCAGACAATTCATTATACCTTGGAAATTACAGACGGAATATGTCAACGATTAAGGCAGTACAACCTCGAAGAATCCACGATGACGCTATGCATTGGAAGCGAAAACATGGGGAGATTAATTGAATGCTAAGTTCTGAAGAGAGTGCATTTTACAAATACAATTATTTTGGCGCAACAGACTCGGAAGTACCCAGACCTAGTACTTAGTTAAGTACGATGACTGATAATGCCCGGATGATGTGTCAGATCATCACGATAGGAGAGCCAGTAAAAAATCATTTTGGTGTTGATGCGGCAGGGAATCTGACCCCGACCTTCTGCGCGGCAGTTTATCGCACTAACCATCACGCCACTGAGCCAGTGGCATTTATGAGTTTATTTTTGCATGCGTATCCCGTATCGTACCGAAGTACGATGTTAAAATCGTGCTGGGAGATTTTAACGCAAAGGTAGGAAGAGAAGACATCTTTAGAAGTATTGTCGGAAAACAAAGCCTACACGACAACACGTCTGGCAACGGACTTAGGCTAATTGATTTCGCTACGGAACGAAACGCCACTATAGCCAGCACACGGTTTCCTCACCTCGATATCCATAAGGGGACATGGCGGTCTCCAGATCAACGAACGGTCAACCAAATTGATCACATTGCGATAGATAAGAGGCACGCATCCAGTATTTTGTATGTCCGAACATTCCGAGGAGCTAACATCGACTCGGATCACTACCTTGTAGCAGCCAAGGTAAGAATGCGGATATCCACCACGCCACAACAATCCAGAAATACTGTGAAAAAATTTAATGTCGGAAGACTGCAATCGCAAGAGACCGCCAAGACCTTCGCACAACGCGTATCCCTTAACCTCTCGATTAACACCATACCACCAGCATCGAATGTCGAAGAGCAATGGCAACGATGCCAACAGGCCATTAGATCAACCGCAACTGATGTGCTAGGTTTCTCGCGCCCACCAGCAAGAAACCCCTGCTTTGATGAGGAATGCCGACAGATGTTCGCAGCCAAGAACGAGGCCTACAAGGCTAAGAAGGGAAGAACATCGGCTTTTCAGCAAGAAGAAAAAAGAGCAAGAAAAGCGCGCGATCGAGGATATAGAGAGGTGCCACTCCAGGAACGATGTTCGCAAGTTTTACCAAAGTGTAAAACGTCAAAGCCAAGGATACAAGTCTCGAACAGAATCCTGTCGAGATGATCAAGGAAATATTGTAGTTGAGACACAGTCGATGCTGAGGATATGGAAGAACCACTTCTGCAGACTGTTAAACGGCGATGACGAACAACATTCCGCTGTCAGGCAGAACGAACCATCCAATATTGGCAACGACAGCGAAAACTGCCAGCCACCCGACCTGAGTGAAGTGAGGATAGCAATATCTAAACTCAAGCTTAATAAGGCTGCCGGAAATGACGGCCTTCCCGCTGAGCTTTATAAGGCCGGCGGAGATGACTTGGTAAGTAACATCCACCAACTCATAAGCCAAATCTGGTCAGATGAAAATATGCCTGAAGAATGGAACCTCAGCATCGTTTGCCAGATCCACAAAAAAGGAGACCCTCTGAACTGCGCCAACTACAGAGGCATAAGTCTCCTCAACATCGCCTACAAGATCCTATCTGCCGTAATATGTGAACGCCTGAAACCGTTTACCAACAACCTGATTGGCCCTTATCAGTGTGGTTTTAGGCCAGGTAAGTCCACAACCGATCAAATTTTCACACTTCGGCAGATCCTGGAAAAAACTCAAGAAGTCCAAATCGATACCCACCACCTATTCATCGATTTCAAAGCCGCATATGACAGCATTTATAGAGACGAACTGTACAGAGCCATTTCTAGTTTTGGTATACCGCCCAAACTCGTCCGTTTGTGTAGGATGACGATAGAGAATTCTCGCTGCTCCATCAGGGTCGGAAACGACCTCACCGACACATTCGATACCAAAAAAGGATTTAGGCAAAGCGATGCGCTGTCATGTGACTTCTTTAATCTGATGCTTGAGAGAATTGTGCAAAACTCCAAAGCCAACACCAGAGGCACAATTTTCCAAAAGTCGGTGCAGCTACTAGCATACGCTGACGATATTGACATCATTGGTAGGACTCAACGTGATGTCATAGCCACGTTTGCTTGTATAGAGAAGGAAGCGGCGAAAATGGGTTTAGCAGTAAATGAGGGTAAGACTTAGTATATGCTGTCATCACGAAAGGACTCACAACATCGACGAATTGGACAGAACGTCACCATTGACAGATATAACTTTGAGGTAGTACGGGACTTTGTCTACCTCGGCTCCGCTATTAACTCTGACAACAACATCTCGTCAGAAATTAAACGAAGAATTACTCTTGCCAACCGCTGTTTCTTCGGGCTAAGAAGGCAATTTAGTAGTAAAGCCCTCACTCGAACTACTAAGGAGATCCTATATAAGACCCTGATCATCCCAGTCCTGCTCTACGGCGCTGAAGCATGGACCGTATCAAAAGCGGATGAAGAAATCCTTGGTAGATTCGAGAGGAAAATTCTTCGAAAAATCTTCGGTCCCGTTTGCGTTGACGGGCTATGGAGAAGAAGATTCAACCAAGAACTATACGAGCTGTACAGCGACATGCCCCTGGTCAAAAAACTCCGCATTGGACGTTTAAGATGGCTAGGACATGTAGAACGAATGGACACCAATACTCCGGCTCGCAGAGTCTTCGATTCCCAGCCAGACGTCGGACGCAGTAGAGGAAGACCTCGCCTTAAGTGGCGCGCACAAGTGGAAACCGACCTCAACCAACTTGGAGTGCGCAACTGGAGGCAGTTAGCTAAGGACCGGGCTAATTGGAGAGGCATGTTGGTTGAGGCCCAGGTTCATTCCGGACTGTAGCGCCACTTAAGTAAGTAAGTAAGTATCCCGTATCGTTAACATGGCCAAAGTGGGGGTTTACCGAATTATTTACACAGATGCGGGTGTATCATACGCTGGAGGAGTTGCCAGTTCCAGTGATCTGCAGGAAGCCTTTCGATCGCATCGTTTTGGGCTACTATCAAAGAGACAATGAATTCATAGGAAGAAGACGTGGCTATTAGTGTAAGCAAAAACCCGTATATTAAAAAAAAAATGCTAAATTTCAAAAGATAGATTCGGGAGAGAACCTGGATACAAACACACACAAAACCAAATTAGTCATACTTAGTAGAAAACAATGCAATGCAATATCTGGCATTACAGGACCTCAAAACAAGCTTCTTTATTCAATTTGTGTTGCGAAGATTTATTTTTGCTACAAAGAATGGGCACGACAAATTTCGGAAGATTTTTTCTCTTGGATGTATGCCAGACTAACCTTTGAAATTTGTTTATTCTGTCTGGAATTAGAGAAACACAGGTTACGCCATTTTTATGTCTATGGGTAAACATTGACTAGCATTGAAATTGAGTAGGCAAGTTTTTGAAAAGTCTATTCAGTGCAATTTTAACCATGAATCGTTTCACACCAAAACAACGCGCCCAAATAGTAACGATGTGCATTGAAAATAGTAGTGGGTTCGTGTTAACTAAATGTGCGTATCGTGGTAAAAAAAAAACAACGTCTGACAACACTATTCGTCGTTTGGTGACGAATTTCTTTGAGCATGGGACAGTGGGATATCGTTAGCATGGCGTTCATTAATGCCCAAGACGTTCCAATAAAGTGGTAGATGCTGTGCCAAGCATCAACCACATGTATCGAATCGTCCCCGCGCTCAGTATTCGGGGTCACATAAACAACTTTGCAGAGAATTTTGAATGATGGTTTGCATATATTTTCGGTGCAATTGAGCTGAAAAATATAGCCGGAAGAACATCCACGTCACATCGCTTGGAATACGACTAACAAACAATCGCTCCAATGGTTGACACTGAACCTGATTTTAGGAAGCAAATTTTGATGGACGACGATTCCCATTTCAGACTATCTGGAGAATCAACACGAAACGCCCAACCATCGTTGAGCCATTTTTCTTCAGAGATAGCGAAACAGTCGATAGGAATTGATATCGGGGGTGTTGACTTATTATGTCTGCCCACAAATGTTTTAAAAAGGTGCGCCATACCACACTGCAAATCAAACAGTGCTGTTTCTGCAACGAAAATTCCCTAGTCGTTTGTTTTTAAAACAAAATGGCAGGATTGACTGCACAGCCAGATCTCTAGATTTGACTGGCTTTGATTTGATTTGGGCTGGCACTAAATATTTCAATCTTAGACTTTTTAGCTTGCACCCTAGAGTTGCCTTTAATCGTGTTTTTAAATATCAGCCAACACAGAGCGATGTTTGTGGTAAAATCTAAGGCAAAGTAGAAATGGTGAGTGGTGACATTGAACGTATAGTAGAATATAAAGTTTAGTTTATTTCACCTTAATTGAAGGACTGACCTAATCGCAATTTAGTTCTTGTTCGATCTCATTACACCACTTGAGATACCAAATGTAGGCGGCTTAGCCCCGTTGTAAGCATAGCCATTGTATTCAAAAACTAGTCCACATAAATTGCAAACGACCAAAATAAATAATAATACCTCATATATGGAAATCTGTTAAGCTATTCAATATTCATATACCGACATAAAAGATGGCGCACCCTATAGGTTAGGTTAGAGTGGCTGCCAGCGAGTTCGCTTGGACCATTGTTTGGTCCATTGTGATACCACGTGGATCTTGTCCATTCTCCTTACTATCCGTGAGAAAACCATTCTGAGACTATCCGTGAGAAAACGGAGGAGACTCGTCGTTTCCGTTTTTGTCAAATCGCTGAGATTTTGAAGGTAATAAGCTCCAAGATTGAGCTTCCTTTTGTTTGATAAGGCCGGGCAGTTACAAAGGAGATGAAATATTGTTTCTTCTTCCTCTTCGTCCATACACCATGCTAAAATCAGAAATCAGTCAATTGGATCTTCTCAAATCCACCTTTGGCGAAATTTGTTTGGTTATTTGACACGTCGTGCCAAGACACCATCTGAGATTTGATTTGCTGTAAGCATGTTGCGCTAGTAAGCTTTTACATGTAGCAATACGAATACCTAGTGCACCCGTTTCGGGTACAACTTGTAATTTAGTTCCATTTTCGGCGAGTTTATCAGCCTTACAGTTCCCTGGAATGTCACTCAGCACAGGTGAATGTTAAAATGCTTTGACATCTCCTGCAGAGATGATCCGCAATCAAGGGTTGTCTTAGAATTTGTTGAGACTGATTCCAGGGATTTGATGGCCACTTGGCTGTCCGAGCACCCTATAAATGTGATAAATTTCAACAAAACTATAAAAGCGATACCGTGCATACCCTAATCGCTTGTAATAAAAAAACAACCGCTTCACACGGCTGTCCTGATGATATGGTGAATTGTTCCCTGAAGGTCATAAGCCGAAATATTGTAAAAGATATCGGCTGTGAATAGTGATTAAATTCTTTTTTATCTATTGTCATCTTTGACCAACACGATGTCAGATTGAAAACTATTTCACAAGGTGCCTTATAATTTTATGATAATGTTATGATTCACAAAAGCATGATATCAAAGCACACTGGCAATATCTCATCTCATATCAGCTTTTGAGTCAATTATTGGGCAACTTTTTCCTCTCGACATGAATGGGATTTAGATCTGACTCTAAACACGTATCGATCTACGGTGAGGGGTGGTGGAAAATCAGTTAAAATTAAATTTTTATTAGCTAACGTATCATATAGATATTTCTTAGTTCTAACGCTTGAAGAACTCAGCAGATTTGGCACCAAATTAAACTTTTAGCAAGAAAACGAGGGTTTTCTTCTCTAGCTCATGGGTATCCCTTCGGAGCAAACTAAAAATAAGAACACTTTTGAACAAACATGTTTACCACATTATCAAAAAAAAAACCTCATAAAGTATATAATCTAACATTATTTTGCATTAACATCATTCAACCATCCAATGATTAGCTGAATGAAATAAACCTCAAAATGTTTTGATAGATGAATAGATAAGCTTGTGCAAGTGATACTAAAAAACCAGGCTGTTTATTGGCCTAGGTATAATTTCAAATGATATTTGACGTCTGTGACGCCATCTATTTTATATTATTGAAATATATATACAATTCAGCACAATATATTAGGGTGCGGGAACACACACTCTTGTGCACTCGGGAGGACGTGCTTTTTCAAAAACTCGTATGCGCAGCCTACATTTAAGAAAGGCACACTTGCTTGTGACCAATGAAGGGTTTCCAACAAATATTTCACGAAGCTGTAACAGTTTGCAGTTTGAATGGAACCTCAGTATCGTTTGCCCGATCCACAAAAAAGGAGATCCTACAAGATCCTATCTGCCGTAATATGTGAACGCCTGAAACCGTTAACCAACAACCTGATCGGCCCTTATCAGTGTGGTTTTAGGCCAGAAAACCCAAGAAGTCCAAATCGATACCCACCACCCACCTATTTATCGATTTCAAAGCCGCATACGACAGCATTTATAGAGACGAACTATACAGAGCCATGTCTAGTTTTGGTATACCGCCCAAACTCGTTCTCGCTGCACCATCAGGGTCGGAAACGACCTCACCGACACATTCGATACCAAAAAAGGATTTAGACAAGGCGATGCGCTGTCATGTGACTTTTTCAATTTGATTCTTGAGAGTGCAAAACTCCCGAGCCAACACCAGAGGCACAATTTTCCAAAAATCGGTGCAACTACTAGCATACACCGACGATATTGACATCATTGGTAGGACTCAACGTGATGTCATAGCCACGTTTGCTAGTATAGAGAAGGAAGCGGCAAAAATGGGTTTAGCAGTAAATGAGGGTAAGACTAAGTATATGCTGTCAACACGAAAGGACACACAACATCGAATTGGACAGAACGTCACCATTGACAGATAATATTTTGAGGTAGTACGGGACTTTGTCTACCTCGGCTCCGCTATAAACTCTGACAACAACATCTCGTCAGAAATCAAACGAAGAATTACTCTTGCCAACCGCTGTTTCTTCGGGCTAAGAATGGAATTTAGTAGTAAAGCCCTCAATCGAACTACTAAGGAGATCCTATATAAGACCCTGATTATCCCAGTCCTGCTCTACGGCGCTGAAGCATGTTAGATTCGAGAGAAAAATTCTTCGAAAAATCTTCGGTCCCGTTTGCGTTGACGGGCTATGGAGACGAAGATTCAACCACGAACTATACGAGCTGTACAGCGACATACCCCTAGTCAAAAAACTCCGTATTGGACGTTTAAGATGGCTAGGACATGTAGAACGAATGAAAACCAAGACCTCGCCTTAAGTGGCGCGCACAAGTAGAAACCGACCTCAACCAACTTGGAGTGCGCAACTGAAGGGAGTTAGCTAAGGACCGGGCTAATTGGAGAGGCATGTTGGTTGAGGCCCAGGTTCATCCCGGACTGTAGCGCCACTTAAGTAAGTATGTAAGTAACAGTTTGCAAATGCTTCATAGCCTGCAAATGCACATTGCAAAAACATTTTAGGTATTGCTACGGCTGGGAATCAGACCCAAACCTACGCTGCAGTTTATTGCACTAACCATCGCAGCACGAAGTCCCAAGCACAATCATGTGCAAGTTAAAATAAAAGTGCACAGAGCTAATAGCGATGTCCTCACACAAGACCAGATCATAAGTTGCGTTTCCGTAGCCTTTAATGTGTCAGTATTCGGTAAAATAAGCAGGGACATGTTTTAGGAAAAAAACGATTTTTTAAATCAAAAAAGCTAACGGTACTTTTGGGTCTTATAGTTAATATAGCAACTATATAGATCATCTATAGGAAAATGGTACCCGGAGTTGATTAACAGACTGCATTTCAATGTTAATAGTTGGAACGAATCTACAAGCCTGTCGCTGAACTCGATTGAAATGAATCATTTAGGCGGGGCATCCGCCTACACATGTTGATGTACAATCTTCAGATATTGAAAACTCGCTTTACATCTTTTCACAAAAATAGGCACGATTAGCAACATATATGTGATTAACTGGTTCCATAGAACACATAAACTTTACAAAAAAAAATACAAAATTTCGGCGCAACAGGCTCGTTAGCACCCAAGTAAAGTACCATTTGCAAGATGTTACTATAAAAATCAAAAGAAATTATGAAAGGTATAATCATGCCAAAGGCTAATGTCGGCTCAGCAAAGATTGAGTGCTAAATTACTTTAAATCTAAACGAAAACCAATTGAATATTTTTACAGTTTACTTTAGAAACACCCCACGAATGCCAACTATCTCTTAACGAGATATCAGACCATTCACCATTTTAGGCTGTGTGGCCTCAGAAATATACCAAAGTAATGAAAGGATGATGAGCTTGCCAGAATGGATATCACCCTTGACATTTAACCGAAATTGAAATGTTTAGTATTACTTCGCTACAAACTATTACTGAAGCTGAATCCGCTCAAGAAATGAAATAGATTGACAATTTCTGCTGACATAGTTTTAATCAGAAGTACTTTCCCTGTTTGATATGGTGAAAAGACCACAAAGGCGGTTGCATGTTGTAGAAAGAGGGCAGGCACTGAGCGGCGTTAACCCGGGCAATGACCAGTCCTTGGAACTTTGGCTACACATAAACTGTGTTTTTTTTACATTCCGAGGTAACCAACATTATCCTTATCACATCCAATGAAATTTGACTTGTTCAACTTATAAGTGCAAGTGTTAACCACAGATAGAAAAATACCAATATCCAGCAATCCGTAGCAAGAAAATCATTGCCAGAATGACTGTCATCCATGAAATACGAATCAGCGAATATTTGGATGTGGATTTATAATTGGCGAAAGACTCAGACAAAATGTCTTTTAAAGATATCAGCGGAGTCATTGTAACTATTCGTATCAACCAAACATAAGCCTTAAATGCGCTTTGTCGAGGAGCTTTTGGAAGCATTCTTTAGTCAACCTGGGCGACTAAATACTATGAAAATATGAGCGACTATTATGATGACTAAGAAGTAAGATGATAAAATCGTCTTGGGAGCTTTTAACGCCATGAAAGAAATAGAAGTCGTATTTAGTTATATAACACAGCCTACAAAACATGTGAAAAACATAACCAGCTCATGGTTTCCTCATCATGATATTTATAAAGGAATATGGGGTCTCCAGACAAACAAACTGCCAAAAACTGACTCGCCGTAGTACTTTGTTGCTGCTATGGTAGCAATGTTGAATAACTCCACTCGTAGGAGACGGCAAGACCTTTACAGAACGCGTATCCCTATCTCGATTTTTACCATAACGGCCGAAGACCAATTTCGACGTAGTCGACGGTAGTCTCCCGACCACCAGCAAAAAAGCGATGGTTTAAAAAGCAATGCCGACAGATGCTCGCAGCCAAAAACAAGACCGACGAGGCAATGCCTTTGTTTCGTCGGGCTAAATCAAGCATGGGCCCTATCAAAAGCGTGTAAAGAAATCCTTGGTCGTTTCGAGCGAACAATTCTTCAATCTCGTTTGCGTTGACGGGCAGATTCAACCAACGAACTATTCGAGTATTCGAGCTGTAAGGTAACATATTATTTAAAAAAAAAAAAAAACTCCGCATTGGACATTTAATACGACTAGGACATGTAGAGCTCTATATATCCCCCATTAACGGCCCATACAGGGCCTCAAACCTAGCTTCTCCCTTCATTTGTGTGTTCGAAGTTATTAATTTTGCCACAAACAACAGGGCCCCTTGCGCCGTATCCAAACAGCGAATTTGAGAAGCTTCTCATTTCAGCAAAATTCCATCTTAGTTCGTTTTAAATGGTGGCAAGCCTATATTGACTACCTTTCTGTTGTGTAGGCCATTCATGGTCCTTAATGAGGCTTGCAACAAATTACTGTACCTATCTATAAATAAATGTTACGCAGGTTTTAGAGGGTTTTAGAAGTTTCAGGTGTCAATTATACTCGATTTGGAGCAGAGCAGGGAAACGTTAATGAACATCTCCGTCTGTAGTCGAAGGTTCTGATCACTGAGCCACTGCGTGTTTCGTTTTTGTACGTTTGCCAGAACGGACATACGTCAACCATCGCCCAACAATTGAATGTGTCAAATGTGTACAAAGGAAAGGCATCCGGAATCAACAAAAGTGGGTGACGGCTTACAGGATGACACGCAAATCTATTTGAATGATATTATATATCATGCGTAACGAATTATCGATTAAAATAATAATAAACATTATAACGAAAGTAGCACCTTTTTAACGCTATTCAACAGACCAACAACAATTACCAAACACACACAATCCACCCCCGAAATTTAAAACGTCAATCAGCTGTTTATGACCCACAGGCATCAACAGATAAATAAGAATTGATGTCACTATCTCCAAGTAGAGGCAGTTCTTTAATCATCTTTTTTGTACGGTCACGTGTATTATTAGCCAATCAGCGGTAGTTGTCTTGCTAGTGCCTTGAAATCGAAACTAGTCCATGACTAAACGCACACACACACACAAACATTATAGTAGCTGTCAAAATGTGACTGCCAACACTCACAAATCCTATCGTAGATACAAAGTAATGGAACGCAAGTTAGGTAGACCTAGACACCTAGAACGGCACTAAGCTTAGCAATTATTGTCGTTTTGATAATGAAATTTGAAACCAGACCCGGCTTATTGAATACAGCATTCAGTAGTTTAAAAAGCGTGATATATGCATGCCAACTTTCATCTAATGATTGGCTTTCATTTAAAAAAAACAACCAATATGCGCTTTCTTTGTTAAATACAGAAATAATAAACAAAAAATATTTAGATTAGAGTCTGAATTAGGTACTAATCGATTGACCCCTTCCATAAACGAAGCTATTATTCATTTAAATACCAATGACAGCACTAAAACATTATGAATATGAGATATGAGCTTGCAATTGTTTACAGAGAAACAGAAGAATTTTTGTTCAGTTCTCCTAAAAGTTAAAAGATTTCCAAAATATAATTTGATTTACTCATAGACAGTGCATTTATATAAAACAAAAAAAAAACATCACATCTACGACAGAGTGATGACTCATTTTGATTTAGCGTAGTGCCATCAAGAAGAAAGAAAACAACACAGATTACGGATAGCATGTATGTACATATTTATGTATAAAGAAAGAGGATGTAGCAGCGATATGCATAAATGTGAATATTTGGCCGCAACTCTTAAAAACTTTCATTCACAAGAAAACATACAAAAAGAAACATCAATTATCAACAAAAATTTCACAGCGTTGAGAAAAGGGGGCGTATTATACGAAAATGTTTTTGTGGAATAGCAACTGTTTCTGGAATCATTAAAAAAAAACACGGAAAATTCAATTTGAAAACTCACCTGTAAGTGCTCCTGAAAACGAATGGGCAGAACTTGCGTCATGCTGGCTGCTTCGTTGAATTGTAATTCTTTTGTTTTTACACCTTTTCTCCTTTCCGGCTACGTGAATTAACAGTACTTTTAGTTTTTTTAGGGAAAAATGTTTTACACTAAATTAGATTTCACCAACGAAAAATATGTTCTTTTAAATTAGTAATCGAATTTTCCTTTTCGTATATTTGTGTTACTCTTTATTAGATATCTGCGTTGAAGTCTGAATGAATGGAAAAAAAAAGAGAAAAGAAAATTACTTATCTGACGAGTTAATTGTGATGCAATTTTAACATTTACAGCGGATTATTCGAAACTTTTTTCAAGGAATGTGAATTTATCTAATCGTCTAGAAGATATTTACATGGGCGGTATGCTTTTTAATTGAAAATCACTGGTGAAATTTAAGAAAATTCTGATTTCAATCAACGCCTAATATCGAATGTTACCCGTGTTCGAATGAATCTACCACCCAACATGGCTGACAGTTAATTTTTTTCTTCATATCTCTTTCTCGCTCTGTTGTGGCAGTGGCACTGCCACCGACTGACACGCAAGAGATATTTTCGTTTGAATGTGTTGGTTTATATGGGTAGTATTCAGTGATGAAAATATTTTTTGATGGAAAATCTAGAGCGAGTGCATTTATTTTTACGTAAATAAATACACCTGTGTGTTTGTTTAACTAAAAGCGTTTTCGATTGGTTATCTTATATCCTTGGTAGGTTGGGTTTTGATATTTAGTTTGGAACGTAGAGAAATAATTTAGATAGATCGAATCAGAATCAATCAATATAATCTATATGTCTGCTTCCACACGTTGACTGGTGAATCAAGACTTTTTTCGAAGTTCTCTTTGTTAATTTTCTTCCGTGAGTCTCGCGCTTTTACACGACGACTTTTTCTCTTGACTCAAATTTGACATTCCTCTTTTATTCTGCTTGAAAAAAAAAACACCAGCAACCGAACAAATATACGCAAGTAGCCGAAACTGACTCTCCAAGCAACGAAATTATATGAAGCAACATGATGATAACAAGAAGGAAGAGAAAAGAAAACGTCAAAAAGAGTCGCTGAAAATTTTGCCCACGACTCACAGGGCAAAATATTTTTCCTCTCAACTTTTCGAATTTTCTTTCTCTTTTGCACTCATGTGAGTCGTGAGTCGTGAGTCTACGTGTGAAAGCAGACTATGTAACTGCTTTTTAAATTTTGACTTGGGATGAATGGAATTTGTCATATATTTTCTTTGACAAGATATTGGAAAATGTCGTACAAAAACAATTACAAAAATATATGGAAATCAATAAATTTATGGCAGATTACCAATTAGGGTTTGACAGTTGTGAATCATTGCTTAATATTGTGATAACGTAATGGAAAACCGAAATCAATGACAAAAAAGTTAATATTTGCTGTTTTTATACCCTATCCCATAGGGGTATATTAGTTGTGATACATAGTTTGTTACATAGAGAAAGAATTTAGCTACATTACCTCAAAGTATATGGATCGACTCAGAATCGCTAGCTGAGTCGATTAAGCCTCGATTTTAGGCCTTTAATTTAATTTTGAGCTAGGATCCTAGGTTCGTGCCTACAAAACTAGTGTAAAATTTTTAAAAATCCGCCCACTGCTACGCCCCCTTTTAAGAAAAACTTAGTTTTTGGCCAAACTGTAAGGAATTTTGAAAAAGTTTCTGAACAACATATTTAGACAATCTTAATATCTATATTTCGTCTATTTAAATTTTTTTTTGTCACGCCCACCTTCTGGGGGCATTTTCAGTAAAAAAAACTTTTTTCGGTCAAATTTTTAATTTTTCGAAAAAAATTCGATGCAGAATCATTGATCATATTAATATTAACATTTCCAGCCGTATTTATTAGATTTCCTTAGGCGGGGTCTCAGAGGTCGCCTAGTTAGGCATGCCTAAATATTTAAGTTGCCTCTAGGCAACGTTGCTTAAATTCTTATCTATAATCGATTTTCCATTGCTGCCTAACTAGGCGAAGTTTACGTCAAAAGAAGCAGTAGAATTTATATATCTAGTATAAAAAATTAAGATTCTTGTACTTTGTTTACATCAGATTTTCTTTTTTTTTTTGGGGGGTTTGACAGCATATGTTATTTGTAAACAAATATCTTAAAGGAAGAACATGGAGCTATATGGGCAATGTTATATTGCTGATTCAACAGTGGCGTGAAAAGAATGTTGGAGCAGGCATAGCCCCCATCACCGAGTAAGCGTTTTGTATATTTTTGGTCTCCTACTAGTTGGCATGTATGAATTTATAATATTCACTACACTTAAATCATTTACAAATGAAATGTAGCTTGAGTCCATTGTTATTAATATATTTTCACTTTATTGCAAACCACCACACAAAATCTCAAAATAAATTTCCAGATTGAAATTCTCGTAAACGTCAAAATGAAAATGAAATGAAAATTCCTAAGGCAGCCTCTAGGCAGGGTTCGCTCGCGCTTAAGTTAGGCGGCCTTTAGGCAACGTTGCCTAAATGTGAAAATCGATTATAAATACCGATTTTGCACTTAGGCAGTACTTAAAGGTTGCCTAAAGTTAGGCAACCTCTAAAATGCTTTTATAAATACGGCTGTTCGTCTATAGACCATTTTAACCCACGCCCACTTTTTGGGGGCGTTTTCTTTTAAATACCATTTTTATACACTGGGGTAGAACCGTAAAAGTGTTTTATAAGCAGTCTGAACAATTTGTTGTCACAATGTCATTTTCTATATTTATTCCACATCGTGTTTTTAGCCATTTTCACTTTTTGAGGATTTTAGTTTTACAGATAGGATGGGATAGGGTATTTAACGATCCGCATAGCAAAGACCGTTTGAGAGAATAGAGAGAGACATAATGATACACAAATTTGAAAAATAAAGGAGCAGAAATTAAGTGGTTCAAAAGTTATCTGCCGAATAGAATTCAACAAACTAGGATATCGAATGAAATATCTACAACACTGCGTGTACCTAAAGGAGCTGGACTGGAAACTGTACTATAAATTAACATCAATGACTTGGGATAGTACTTTACCATGCATGCAGAGGCAAGCCTGTTTGCTGATGATACATTGCTTTACGTTTCTGCCAATGAATGTATGAACAAACTGAATGCAGATTTAACAAGCATTGAATGGTAACGGGTGATCCAAGTAGAGATACTTTTTTCAATAACCTTTTTTGACAGATCACGTGTGAGTCGTGTCATGCTGTCATGTTATTTTTGTTTAGTATTGTTTGGCATTTCATAATGGAAAGACATACGCGTGAACAACGTTTACAAATTGTTCAACTTTATTATATAAATTCACGTTCTGTGAGGAATGTGTTTCGTGCACTTCGCTCAACTTATGGTCAACATAATCGGCCTACTGAGCGTACTATTCGCAACACCATCACCCATTTTGAGACCCAGCATTCATTATTGGATAATATTCGACCGAATAGACCACGTCCAGCACGCTGTGAAGAAAATATAGCGGCCGTAGCTGAGAGTGTACACGAAGACCGTGGAGAGTCGATTCGGCTCCGTTTGCAGCAACTCGGACCATGATAACCGACTATTTGATGCCTGAAATTAAAGCTCGTGATCTCGGCGACATTTGGTTTCAGCAAGACGGCGCCACTTCCCACACATCGCATCAATCAATGGACTTATTGAGAGAACATTTCGGTGAGCACATAATTTCACGTTTTGGGTCGGTCGATTGGCTACCAAGATCGTGTGATTTCACACGGTTAGACGTTTTCCTGTGGGGATATGTAAAGTCAAAAGCTTATGCCGACAAACCCGCTTCGATTCAGGCCTTGGAGGAAAACATCACGCGTGTCATTCGCAGTTACCAGTCGAAATGCTCGAACGAGTGATCGAAAATTGGACTCAACGGATGTACCATCTGCGACGTAGCAACGGCCAACATTTGATAGACATAATCTTCAAAAAATAAATGCCAAAGAATGTTCTTTCAAATGATAATAAACATTCTCCATTAAATTTGAATTTCTGTGTTTTTTTCTTTAAAAAAGTAGGGAACCTCGAAATGGATCACCCTTTATTTATGAAAATAAATTAAAGCTGAATACAGGTAAAACAAAAACATTTGTAATTTAAAATGGAAAATCCTGTATAAACATTATTATGAATTGAGAGATTATTGGGAAGGTTAACGAAATAAAGTACATAGGAGTAGTTTTAGATAAACTATTAACTTTCAAACACACTTAAATTATATTTGTAATAAAAAAGCAAAGAAAATTAGATATTTCCATATTGCTTATGCAATAATTAATGTTATGGTAAAACCACATTTCAAGTTCTAATCAACAATAATATTCTTAGGTCCTAACGACATAGACTGCAAACATTACAGAACATAGGAATGAGGTGTATTTTGATGTGCAATTAATGTTATAGCGTTTTCGATTGGGGTACAAAAAGCACTCTTTTTGTACTCTAGAGCACTTTTTTATTACTCTAGATCTACTTTTTCGTTTTCGATTGGGATACAAAAAGCACTCTTTTTTTACTCTAGAGTACTTTTGAAGAATCTGGATTCCAAGTCAGATTTAGACCAACATGCACCAACACAAAAACATTTAACATCTGACTTAATATGTCAATTTGAAGTTTTCATTTCGCAGTTTGATGATTAAAAAGTGATTTTCGGGGAAAACTATAATTAGAAATTAAAATATTTTTGGATAATCATGTTCTAAAATTCATAAGCTTTGTTTTGACACCAACTCGCCAACGGTTGAGTTTATAAAAAAGCCGCAATGAGTAAAAGAAAATTTCAAATGTGGTTTACATTGATAGCTAATAGCTATAATTGCGGCCTAAAGATAAACAATAAGCTGTCAAATGGCACACCAACACACACAGAAAACCAGAGTAACCTCTTTAATGTTCGATTGGGACGGGTAAAATCTGAAATCTGAGAGTAAATCTAAAAATCCCAATCGAAAACGCTATTAGATACATTACGAAGGCTTAAGATATGCCAAAGATCATATCGTCGCTTGAAAATCAAACTGTCATAATTTAAAATTCATAAAGCTATTTGAAGATTTTCATTACTTAAAAAATTGATTTCAGTTTTGAATTTCAATGAATTCCAAAAAGTTGTAGAGTAAAAAAGTATTTTTTTTCTTCTTTCGAGTGGATATTAAAGATACTTACAAAAGTATTTTTTTTGGATTTGCATAAAAATAACTACTAATTTACAAACAAAAAATTGAAAAATGTTTGAAAAAGTGTCGTTTTGTTTTGAAATAAAACCAGAAGCGTTTATCGTAAAAAAAATATTATTATTAATAACTCATTACTATATAAAATATTATTAATAACTTTAAAAAGTTCAATTTTATTAAAGAAATAACATGGACGCGGCAGTATCCTTTTTAAAAAATAAATTAAGTGTTTTACAAACAATAGGGACGTTTCCTTCCTTAAATGCAAAACAAAACTTACGCCCTCAAGCAGTCAGTTTAAGAGCTAGAGTAATAACGTTTTGATAGAAAATTTGTATTTTTTTGCGAATACTTAACTTTACTCGACTCGAAATCGCCAAATCTTGACTTATGTCAGTTGTTACCAAATGATTTATTTAATCAAATACTTTACGTTGCGGATGAACAGCCATTCATACAAAAATAGAGAAGACTTTAGACTTCCTTTTTTTATCAACTGTTTAATAGCTTGCCAAATACCAAAGACAGAAAATAACATAATTATTTTTAAAAAATGTTTAACATTACATGTAACGGCTTTTTATAATTGATAACACAGATGTATTAATTAGTTTTTAAATTTTCGTTTGTAACAAATAGCAAATGCTATTAAAAGTAGACAAAAAAAATAAAAAAAAAATAACTCCAGTACACGTATAAATATTTTCAAAATATCTAAAAACATTTAGACAGTAAGATTATCCATATTTTATCCAAATAAATCTTTTAGCCAAGCGTACTTTTTGGGTGCGTTTAAAAAAAAATAAACTAAGCATATCCCCTATGAGACTATTTATGCAGCGTTCGAAAGTCGGTGTAAAAGTGGTTAATAAACTTTCAAAATTGTAGGGGAAGTATTTTGCAACAATGGCCGTGTTCCGGATTGCAGATTACAACTGAACACTAAGTGAGGTGATCATGCTGAATGGTAATTTAATGTCAAGAAAATGAACAGGTCAACAGCTCATATTCCACCAGAGAAAAACACAGAAGTAAAATGGGCAAAAAGTTGACAAGAAAAAGCAAATACGTTTGCTGAGTATCTTGAAGACGCCATCCAACCGTATGGAGATAAAGATAATCATGGAACCAAAGCAACGTGTCAAGAAGACATAACAACTAGGTCGGTTCAAGAACTTGTCAAAGAAACAAATAAAAGCATAAGTATTAAAAAGTCCCAAAAGTTTGACTGGGTAGTACGACAGTTTCTCTTTCACAGCGAGTTGGGCGTTAGATTAAATACATACCAAGCAGGCGAGATTTTGACGATTTTAATAGTTATGCAAAATACACAATAATATTAATTTAAAAATATATAAATAATGTCGAATTGTGCTTATAAGAACTTTTATTTCGGAACTTTAAGGAATTGGTGTCGATGTGAATTATAATGATTTTCCGTAATTTGCCAAAACTGAAAAATACGTTCAGAACTATTTGAGCTTTAACTAATTACGTGGAATTGTTAGAAACAATAAAAGTAACACAAATATTCAATTTACCAAATAGTTTGTGAGTCTGTCAATTTTCCTTATATGGCCTAAATCCAAAAATCCGTTATTTGGATTTTCTTGAAAAAAAACTGGGTATGCAGTTTTGTTGGAACTAATATGCTAATAGTACAGTAGTCCCTCGATAATGTGAATTACCGATAATGTGAATTTCTCCAAAATGTGAATCGGCAAAACTTTACATTGTCATCTCTATAATGTGAACTTCCGAAATTTTCAACCTCTAAAATGTGAATTTTGTTTGTTAACGTTTTTATATTTCCTTTGTTTCTCTTGCTCGTTTTGCGTGCGATATTAGGGACTAAATAACTGTTATTTGTCTCTAAATTGTAAACGCAGCTGCAGGGTATAAGGAGACAACAACTACCATTTGTGTGGATATGGATATTTTATGATCAGTTGTGTTTATATTGGTTCAGTTAGTTGTGTCTTGTGTGATTCGTGTTTCTTATTTCGTTTTGTGTGTAAAATAAGTTCAGTTCGTATCTACATAATGGCACCTAAACAGAAATTGCATCGATTTTTATCGATTAAAGATAAGTGCAAAATTTTACGCGAACTAGATGCTGGACATCCTGGATTTGCATTTTTGCATTTACGAAGTCACTCCAGCTACTCCCAAAATAGCTAACTCGCAAGCAATCCAGTGTAAAAAATACGCTTCTTGAGTACGCCGATCAAAATGAATTGGACGCAGAAACGATTTCCAGTTTGCTGAAATTAAGGGCAAAAGCAATAGAAAGATCAACTCAAGCTATTTGTCAGTCCAAAATAACAAAATATTTTACCAAACATTAAGAATACCAATATCGGAATGTTTTTACTTTTTTTTTTTTTTTTAAATGAATAAATTTTTTATTTTAGTTTTTCTTCTAAAATAATAAATATTGAAACTGTAATTTTAAAAATCATTTTGTGTTGTTTTTAATGGATTTGAAAATCGTTTCAATCAGTTTAGTAAGCACTGAAAAAATGTTCCAGTAATGTGAATCCCTCTAAAATCCGAAAACGCATTGTTTTAATTAGTTCACATTATCGAGGGACTACTGTATATATTAAGTTTAGTCAAATTTGTAAGAGTCGTTTTCCAGAAAATTGAGGTTATGTCGGTACCGTTAAAATAATGGCTTTAAAGCATAAAAAACACATATAAGAAGGCTACAATCCGCAGTGCGAATCGTTAAGTACCCATCCTCATAATAAATATCCCCAAAAAGTATTGATCTAAATATTTTATGGTTCGACAAGAAATGAAGTTTTTTCTATGGATATGCTATCCATCCAAAAAAAATCGTTTTTTTTTTTTTTTTGTAAAATAACGCGATAAAATTTCACATTATTATTCTCGAAATATTTTCATCGGATGGTTTTTAACTTTCTCTTACAAAGAGAAAGATATTGTTTTCGTGAAAGTTTTCTACCTCGAGATTGATTGATTGATTCTATTATTACGATGATAGCGGAACCCAAAAAAGTGTTTTTTGGAATCCCGTCCGTCGGTTCGTCGGTCCATCTGTCCGCAATGGTTTCCCCTGCCTAAACGGTTTAACCGATTTTCTTCATATTTCGTATGCAAGTTTGTTTTGGTCATAATTCTAGGCCATTTTTTTTTCCATTGTTAATTTTTCGCAAACTTTTATGTCAAATTGAATGAAATTTAATATGTATACTACTATTACAGTTCGAAAATATTCCAGATAATTAGTTTTAGCCCAACTATCACTAAACGGAATTTTCAGTTTTGGCCAATAACTGCAAATCATTATTATTCACATAGACACCGATTCCATCAAATTTCGGAGTAAACGTTCGTATAAACACGATGCAACATTATCTACATCATTTTAGGCATTAATAATCAAAATGCTTATGATTTGATCTAACGCCCAGCTAGCTGTGAAAGAGAAAGTTGCGTACGACACAGTAGTGCACCCACCACTCGTTTTTCAAGTTTTCCTTAAAGTGTTCCGAAAAATGTTTTGTTTAAGAAAACGCCTTCAAAAGCAGGACGTGGCAAAAAACTTAATATAGACGAAATAAAGATATTGAGATTGTCCAAACATGCTATTCAGATACTTTTTAAAAATTCCTAACCGTTTGGTCAAAAACAATGTTTAACTGAAAAGAGGAGTGGCAGTTTGTGGATTTTAAAAATGTTAAAACTTGTTCTGCTTCGTCCTACAAAGAGTCTATAAACCAAATTTCATCACTCTAGCTCAAAATTGACATACAGACGGACGGACAGACAGGTATGGCTAAATCGACTCAGGTTTGCGATTTTGATTCGATCCATATAATTCAAGGTATATCAAGGTATATCTCTATGTTACAAACTTTATGTCAAAACTAATATACCTCTATGGGATAGGGTATAAATAGCCTAGAATTATGACCAAAAAAACCCTGGATACGAAGTTTGAAGAATATCGACCCAGCCGTTTAGACTGGAGTATAGAGACCATTACGGGGAGACACCTTTATAACGGGTGATTTTTTAAGAGGTTTAGAACTTTTTTTTAAAAAAAAAACACAAAAAATTCGAAAAAATGAATGAAATATTTATTTGAATCGATAGTTTGAACCTTGCAATTTAATGTTTAAAGATAATTTCATGCAAATGTTGACCGCGGCTGCGTCTCAGGTAGCCCATCCGCTGAGTCCAATTTTGGCATACTCTTTCACACATATCGGCCGGTATCTCACGAATGAATGCATGGATGTTGGCTTCCAGTGCGTCAATCGAAGCGGGCTTGTCCCTATAGACATTAGCCTTGACATACCCCCACAAAAAATAATCTAATGGTGTCAAATCGCACGATCTAGGCGGCCAATTGACCGGCCCGAAACGTGAAATTAACTGTTCACCAAACTCGCCTCGCAATTGCGCCATTGTTTCGCGTGCTGTGTGGCATGTGGCACCGTCTTGTTGAAACCACATATCATGCAAGTCAAGAATTTCCATTTCGGGCAAAAAAAAAGTTTGTTATCATCGCTCGGTAGCGTTCACCATTGACAGTAACGCTGCGATTCGCATCATCTTTGAAGAAATATGGCCCAATAATGCCGCCGGCCCATAAACCGCACCAAACAGTGGCTTTTTCGGGATGCATTGGTAGCTGTTGCAATGCTTCTGGCTGATCTTCACTCCAAATGCGGCAATTTTGCTTATTTACGTACCCATTCAACCAAAAATGAGCCTCATCGATGAACACAATTTTTCGATAAAAAAGCGGATCCTCGGCCAGCTTTCCAAGAGCCCATTCACCAAAAATTCGGCGTTGTGGTAGGTCGGCTGGCTTTAGTTCTTGCACCAGCTGTATCTAAAAAGGCTTTACGCCCAAATCCTTCCGCAAAATTTTCCACGTAGTGCTGTAACAAAGGCCTAACTGCTGGGAACGGCGCCGAATCGACATTTCGCGGTCTTCTGTCACACTAGCTGATACGGCCGCAATTTTCTTCTTCTTCACTACGCACAGTACGTAAACGTGTTGGTGGTTTAATGTCCAACAAAGTAAATTTGGTGCGAAATTTGGTCACAACTTCCGAATAGACTGCTCAGAAGGTCGAGAATGCCGATCATAAAATGGAAGCAGCGCGCGATGAACATTTCGAACCGAGCACGAATTTTGATAGTAAAATTCAATAATTTGCAAGCGTTGTTCATTTGTAAGACGATCCATGGTTAAATTGCAAACCAAACTGAAGCTGTTTGACAGTGACACAAGGTACTAAACACACGTCAGCTGTCAAAACCAGTGTTGCCAAAACCAAACCAGCTAAAAAATCACCCGTTATTTGTAAGAAAAAGTTAAAAATACGGAAAACCCAGCGCAGATCATAAATGTTGCATTTAAATTAAGGTATGTGCCAAGCATGTGGAAAATCGTGGAGGTTTCAATGAAACTAATACTAATGTTGTTCAAAAAGATGCTGGTGAAACACCTGCAAAATATAATAATAATAATTGAAGAAAAATAGCTATTCCCGAAAAATTTGGATTTAGGAATTAACACTCTAGAATTGACCGATCATTTTTTTTTTCAATTCATAAAAAAATATGGGTTATGTTGTCTTGAGCTATTGCATTTGATTGTATAGAGCTAAGAGAAATGAAGCATTTGTTCATCTTTACGCAACTAAATGAGAAATAAACATTTACATGAATCTGCACTTACAAACATATTTGCATTTGAAAAACTGAAATATCTATACAGATTGTTGGCAAAATCCAAGCATCGACGTTAGCATGTCTATTTTTTTACATTGTTCCAAAAATTTTTTATTGAGTTCTTGGATTGATAAAATTGATTATAGTAAAATGATTTGTTGGCATTTTTTATGGCCTTGACGATTTCATTTCTACGTGTTTTATAACGTTTTCAGTTACATAAATTCCTATTTGTTTTGTAAAGATTATATAAAAATGTTTGATCACTAATTAAACCCGCTTTGCTTATAACGGGTGATCCAAGTAGAGATACTTTTTTCAATAGCCTTTTTTGACAGATCACGTGTGAGTCGTGTCATGCTGTCATGTTATTTCTGTTTAGTATTATTTGGCATTTCATAATGGAAAGACTTACGCGTGAACAACGTTTACAAATTGTTCAACTTTATTATAAAAATTCACGTTCTGTGAGGAATGTGTTTCGTGCACTTCGCTCAACTTATGGTCAACATAATCGGCCTACTGAGCGTACTATTCGCAACACCATCACCCATTTTGAGACCCAGCATTCATTATTGGATAATATTCGACCGAATAGACCACGTCCAGCACGCTGTGAAGAAAATATAGCGGCCGTAGCTGAGAGTGTACACGAAGACCGTAGAGAGTCGATTCGGCGCCGTTCGCAGCAACTCGGACTGACGTATGGAACGACTTGGCGCATTTTACGTCAAGATCTTAAATTGAAAGCATACAAAATACAGCTTGTGCAACAACTGAAGCCGCTCGACCTTCCCAAGCGACATCGCTTCGATCTATGGGCTCTTGAAAAGTTCCAAGAAGATCCGACGTTTTCGAGTAAAATTTTGTTTAGCGATGAGGCCCATTTCTGGCTCAATGGGTATGTAAACAAACAAAATTGCCGCATTTGGGACGAAGAGCAACACCAAGAGAGTAAAGAACTGCCACTTCATCCAGAAAAAACAACGGTTTGGTGTGGTTTGTGGGCCGGTGGAATCATCGGTCCATATTTCTTTAAAAATTATGCCGGTGCTAACGGTCGCCATTGACGGTTACGTTCGTGCCATGATAACCGACTATTTGATGCCTGAAATTGAAGCTCGTGATCTCGGCGACATTTGGTTTCAGCAAGACGGCGCCACTTCCCACACATCGCATCAATCAATGGACTTATTGAGAGAACATTTCGGTGAGCACATAATTTCACGTTTTGGGCCGGTCGATTGGCTACCAAGATCGTGTGATATCACACCGTTAGACTTTTTCCTGTGGGGATATGTAAAGTCAAAAGCTTATGCCGACAAACCCGCTTCGATTCAGGCCTTGGAGGAAAACATCACTCGTGTCATTCGCCAGTTACCAGTCGAAATGCTCGAACGAGTGATCGAAAATTGGACTCAACGGATGGACCATCTGCGACGTAGCAACGGCCAACATTTGATAGACATAATCTTCAAAAAATAAATGCCAAAGAATGTTCTTTCAAATGATAATAAACATTCTCCATTAAATTTGAATTTTCTGTGTTTTTTCTTTAAAAAAGTAGGGAACCTCGAAATGGATCACCCTTTATGTAGTTAGCAATCGATTTTTTTAGGGATATATCTCTTCATATGGATAGAATCAATGAAAACATTAAAAAAGCTCTTTTGAAGAGAAAAATATATGCTTTACGGTATTTTTAGATTTAAATAAGATAAAATGTAACCAACAAAATTAAGGCTACCTCAAGGTAGTGTCCTAGGTGCCGTATTTAATATATTTTTTGAGCCCGATCTACCAAAAAGTGAAATTATTCTTACAGATGATACTGCTGTACTTTCATTAGGGGAAACTGCTGAAATAGCAACAAAATGGCTTAAAATAGCAACAAAATGACTTCAAAAGGCAAACAATATTTCAGAATGGATAAACAATTGGGAGATAGGGTTAAATGATCTCAAGTCAGTACATATAACTTTAAAAAAAAAACGTTCAATAATACACCACACATTTCAGTATACATAAACAAAAATGTAGTCGAATATTAAAATGCAGACAAATAAGAATGAACGAAAAAGGGAGGGACATGCGATTCAGTAAAATGATAAATAAGGCTTATTGGGAGACACTCAACCCTCTCACTGTCAAATTACAAAAGGTTGTTGTTATATAAGTAAACTCTGAAGCCTGTAAGGATTTATGGGCTCCATTTGTTGGCAAGCTCATGAATACACATTAACAAGGAAAATTCCAAAACAAAGTACTACTGAGCTTATTCAACACACCATGGCACTTACGAAACGGCGATCTATATATTGAAATGGTTGAAGATGAAGCTAAAGTAGCTCTAAGACAAAGAGCTAGTCAAGAGATTACGGCTCCAAACAAATGACGGAGTTAGTGCTGGTGTCTTCTCCGACAGGCTAAATGCTATCTTTCCGTCTTCCTGGCGGAAGTCATGGCTATCAAAGAAGCCTTATCGTGGTTGAAAGAGATTGTAAGACAAAGAGCTAGTCAAGAGATTACAGCTCCAAACAAATGACGGAGCTAGTGCTGGTGTCTTCTCCGACAGGCTAAATGCTATCTTTCCGTCTTCCTGGCGGAAGTCATGGCTATCAAAGAAGCCTTATCGTGGCTTAAAGAGAATGTAATATCTGCCAAGGATATTAGCATCTGTTAGGACAGCCAAGCGGCCATCAAATCCGTGGAATCAGTCTAAACAAACTCAAAGACAACCCTAGATTGCCGCTTATCTGTGCAAAAGGTGTCGGAGCATTCACCTATGCTGGGTGCCTGAGCATATTGACATTCCAGGGAACTATAAGGCTGATGAACTCACCAGACATGGGACTAAACTACCAGTCGTACCCAAAACAGGTGCACTAGGTATACCTATCGCTACATGTAAAATAGTTAGCTTTTACATGTAGCGATAGGTATACCGCATAGGTATACGCAAAATGCTAACAGCAAATCAAAATCTCAGATTTTCTTGGCACGACCGCGACGCGTCAAATAACCAAACAAATTTGGCCAAAGCTGGATTTAAGAAGATCCAAGGGACTGATACCGCCCGCTAGATCACACATTAGCATTACCATAGGTATCATCATTGACTGTCTTATTGGTAGGCACGAACAAACAAACGATTTCTGCAGGATATGTAGGGACAAAGACGAAGAAGAAACAATAATTCATCTTCATAGCAACTGCACGGTCCTATCAAACAAAAGGAAGCTTCATCGTGGAGCTTACCTCTTTCAAAATCTTAGCGATTTGACAAAAACGGATGTGAGAAGCCTCCTACGTTTCATTAATAGCTCAGATTGGTTTCCTCAAAGGTAGTAAGGAGAATGGACGACATCCATGTAGTATCAAAAACTGGTCTAAGTGTGTTGGCGAATCGCTGGCAACCACTCTAACCTAGCCTAACAAGCAAAATACAACTCGTATAAACTTTCTAGTGGCCTCGGAATAAATTTCAATCAAACAAAACCAAAAATGCACAGATTGTCAGAAATCTTTTGCTAGAAGATTTAGCTATCCCAACCCCCCGCAAAATGTGTTAAATTTAAGCAAAAAAAATGCACTGATGCATTTATAAAATAAGAATTTATTTATCTTTTAACCGCAATCAACTAATTTATGTTTGTAATTACATAATTCACAATTAATGCGAATATTGCAAAAGTTATAATCACTATTGCATTGAGGATTTTTTCTTGCCAATTCCTATAACTATCTGGACAGGGATTTTGATTCGAATTGGCGGTGTTTAACATGTCATCTAATTTGTTTGTATTGGCCACTGGATAATTGCTATCATTGTTGTAAGCGCTTCGATCGTTATCACTTGTCGTACATTGATTTAAAATTACAGCCTCCAGAAGCTGCTGTTGTTTTTGTAATCGTTCGTTTATTTCATCGCATATTTGGGGGAATAGCTCACGAAAAATGCAATTCTTCAAATTAAATGCCAGCGACTTCTTTGCGTATTGTTGTTTTTCGTAGAGCGTAGTTTCGATTGAGCCAAATGTGGGGGTATTTTGCATCATAAAGCTCAACAATCCGGTCAGTATGGTGCCAACTGACCAGGTCGGATTCCATTTATCTGAATGGAAATCCGATATACTAAGACAAAGTCGTGTGTCTGTTTTAAAACGACCATTTGGTGTCAGCATATAGATTGAGGGCGGCTTGAATGGAAATTCTCGTGGGAATAACAGTCTGCCATGGTAATATCCGCCGTGATATGGTGAATTTTCGGGACCTTTGATAACGTAATGGCACTCGAGAAGATTTGATGGTAATGGTTCAACTGTGATGTAGGGAACTGGATTTCGTTTCAGCTGCATATAGTCTTGTTTTATACGAGAAATTGCCGTCATTGTTCAATTGTTGTGAGTTTTTTATTAAAATAAAAACGTTGACTACTTTGGAAACAAAAATCCAAAACTTGTAAAGTGTGTTGCTAATGTTTTGACTAAAATTACTAGCAAACCCACAAGTAGTCACAGAATAAGCATTTTCTCAGCATCTGACTTGTTTTTTTAATGGATGCATCATTTGCTATCTTCGAATCATAGCCTTCAGGTTCGAGATGACAAGGAAGACAGAACCTCCGGTTTTTTGATCAAGATATCGCGAATGACAAGGTGCATGGACTGAACGTCTAGAAGCAATGTGCCCACGATCAAAGAGGATGAAATGCTGCCTCGTCTTAGGCAGATATCCCCAAGGGATCGGGATAAAGACATCAAGAGTGTCGAGCACCAGAAACTAAAGAAAATAATATTGACAATCTGTGACCCCATCAGGACTGCAGCCCGGTAATAATCCCTTATGGTGATGAATTATGAGCTCTTGTGGGCTGTTTGTTCGGTAATGATACTTCGATATTGTTTATGTTTATTTGCAGATTGTTTGCATAGGTAAGATATTTTGAATTAACTGAACTCGCAGTCAAAAATGAGACTAACCACGCTACAGGAAGAGACGAGAGTTGTTTGGAGGCAAAGGATGAAATGAGAATACAGCCAGAGTGAAGTACAAACAAAAAAGAAGAAAATCACCCGGTCGAATCTGTAAGGTGGTAGCAATCCAGAAAATATATTTGGTAGTTCGCTTGAATAAGATAAAACATGGTGAACGGACTCCCAGCGTTGTTTACCTGTGCCATTACAGTTGAGGCAGTCCCAACATCGCATAATCTGACGTAGTTTGTAAACGTCTAAAACAGCTCATCGACAATATGATACGCCAATGTCAGTATGACTTTAGGTCAGGAAAGTTGAATGGTATATACCGGCGAGAATTGCAGAGATGTGTGTAGTTATGTATACCAGCACCATTCCATTGGCACTGACCAATAAGGTCCTCAATTACGCCGCTGAAACCTTAACTATGCTGATGGACAAGAAGATATCCTGGGTTGTTTCGCGAGTACATATTTCATAAATGAATCTAGATCCATCTATCAACATGGATTTATGAATGGCAGGTCAACACTAACAAACTTTTCCATTTTTACTAATTTTGATTTAAGGGCAATTGAAGAAGGTCCACAGGTAGATGTAGTCTGTACAGATTTCGTTAAGGCTTTTGATCGGGTAGACCAAAAATTACAAGAATTACAAGAAAATTAGAGGCCCTAATTATCCATTCATTTAGATTGCATCTTGTTTAAGTAATATCAAAGAGGAATCTCACTGATATTGATACCCCAGTATACACATTGGTACCCCAGCATCAAACACGAGCATATCCAACGCATAACGAACAACGAATGTTTCCCTTCGCACTAACCGCCCGCGTCTGTAACGGCTACAATTTTATTGTCTGTGATGCGTACTCTATGATTCTTGAGAGGATTGTGCAAAACTGCGGAGCCAACACTAGGGGCAGGTCGAATTCCATTTTTCTGAATGGAAATCCGATATACTAAGACAAAGTCGTGCGTCTGTTTTAAAGAATTTTCCAAAAATCCGTGCAACTACTAGCATAAGCCGACGATATTGACATCATTGGTAGGACTCAACGTGATGTCATAGCCACGTTTGCTAGTATAGAGAAGAAAGCGGCAAAAATGGGTTTAGCAGTAAATGAGGGTAAGACTAAGTATATGCTGTCAAAACCAAGGGAAACACTACATCGACGAATTGAGACAGAACGACACCATTGACAGATATAACTTTGAGGTAGTACGGGACTTTGTCTACCTCGGCTCCGTTTTTAACTCTGGCAGCAACATCTCGTCAGAAATCAAACGAAGAATTACTATTGCCAATCGCTGTTTCTTCGGGCTAAGAAGGCAATTTAGTAGTAAAGCCCTCAGTCGAACCACTAAGGATATCCTATAGATCATCCCAGTGCTGCTCTACGGCGCTGAAGCATGGACCGTATCAAAAGCGGATGAAGAAATCCTTGGTCGATACGAGCGAAAAATTGTTCGAAAAATCTTCGGTCCCGTTTGCGTTGGCGGGCTATGGAGACGAAGATTCAACAACGAACTATACGAGCTGTACGTCTGCATTGGACGTTTAAGATGGCTAGGACATGTAGAATGAATGGACACCAATACTCCGGCTCGCAGAGTCTTCGATTCCCGTCGGACGCAGTAAAGGAAGACCTCGCCTAAAGTGGCGCGCACAAGTAGAAACCGACCTCAATCAACTTGGAGTGCGCAACTGGAGGCATATTGGTTGAGGCCCAGGTTCATCCCGGA